>JACEFO010001778.1:1200000-2400000 GCA_015342445.1 Digitaria exilis | reverse complement strand
CGGGCGGAACTCCGAATAGACAAAATTTCTATGATTATTTTCTAGGAATTATATTTTACGCCAACAAAATATTGCGTGGCTGTTTTATTGTTTTTTCTTTTGCAGCACTCGAGTTAGAATTGGGCGATTCGAAGCTTATCGAATCGTTTCTTTTCGGATTCAGACACTTTCGTGGCATCTCGAATAGCCGTGAATTTAGAGGATTGTCATTGTCACTGTGGAATCCAATGCATTCACGATCTTTGATCCCCTCCCCTCCCCTCCCAATTCCGCATATACGCAAAACCAAGCCCATGGGTTTCTTCCAAATTCCGAAACCAGGCTCCAACCCAACTCCTCCCCCCCCCCCCCCCCCCCCCGCCCGCACGGCCCTGGGAGGAAAGAAAAACGAAGGAAATCCCCACCCGGACGCCACGAAGAGGCGCTTCCGCGAGTAGAAAAGCCAGATCGCCTTCGCCTAGCCGACCGCTGCTCCGGCCCCCACCAGAGCAGAGGCCGCCACACCCTCTCGTCCTCTCCTCCCCCCACCCTTCTCTTCCCTCTCCTCCGCTCCCCACGGCGAAGGAAGGAAGGAAGAGGAGGCTTCGAGATTTTTGCGGAACCCCCACGCCACCACCATCGCCCACCACCACCACCATCACCACCACCCCTCCCGCCTCTTTAGCCCGCCTGCCGTGTAGGGTTTGCGCGGCGTCCCACCCCCCTCGTTCGCACTCCAGAACAACACCCACCCATCCACCCGTCCTCCCACCGCCGCACGCATTCGGAGCTCTGCATCTGCCTGCAGCCGAGTCGCCAATCGCCGCCTGCCCCGACCGGAGGAGTCCCCCGTACCGGTTTGTGGGATTTCGGTTTCCCACTGTCGTTTGTTGTGTCGGGGGGATCTGGGGGTAGTGTTTTGTGTTTGTAGCGATTGTTTCTGGCGATTTGAGCGTGATTATCCGGGTCTAGTTGGAGATGCCGGGTGATTAGATTTGGGGGTTGATTGAGAGGAGGGGTTTCGGTTTAGTTTTTTGGGCCCCTAGTTTCTCTGCTATTGGATTGGGATCCATGATCGAGATTGCTCGGTGAAGTTTTTGGTCCTAGGGATTGTGTTTTTTGTATCGGCCCGGACCAGGAATAGAGGGTTCTCTTTGAAGAGATCTAGGGCCGTTTGTTCTATCGTCTTCTGTAGATAAAAGAAAAAAAAAGAAAAAAAAAGAAAAAAGAAAAGAAGAGAAAGGGGGGAGAGGAGGTGGTGGAAGGGAGATCAGAAGCCATGGCGCTGAATTGCTCCTCACGCTCGCTCCGGGTGACCGATGATTGTGCCGGCATGATGCTTGGTTGTGGGTGCCGGTCAGAGGAGGCCTCCCCACTGTCATCCTGTGGGGTGAATTCTCTGTGGGGGGATGACTTGGAGCTGGAGCTGGAGGGGGTGGTGGAATCTGACCCCGTGGATCTCTTACCTACGGACCCCTTTGGGATGAACCTGGAGTCCTCATTTACTGCAGCGATCGCCAGTTGCATTGAGGACCTCACAGTCATGTCCGGTGCTGGACATTTTGGAAATGGTGATGATAATGATTTCTTCGCCGACCTTAGTTATTACTTGAATCAGGCTTTTGTGTTTGCTCCGGAGCAGTGGGGTGGTGATTATAAGGGTGTTTTTGAGGGCTCCTTTGGGCCTGGAGGTCTCTCGGGTGGTAGAGGCACAGACCAATTTTCATGGTTCCCTCTTAATGCGTCCTGCTCAGAGCCTAATGGGTCCATGGAGGACCCATCTAGCTCTTGTGAGGCAACTTTGGCATGCTTTGATGGAGTTGATGCTGCTCCCGTCCAGGAAGGAGATGATGCCCATGAGGGAATGGTATTTGTTCTGGGCTATCTTGGATTACGTGACATCCTCTCTGTAGAGATGGTGTGCAAGTCATTGCGTTCAGCTGTACGGAATGAACCATTTTTATGGAAATGCATCCATATTGAGTCGGACTTGGGCAAGAAGATGTCTGATGCTGATCTTCTGAGCCTGTCACAAAAGTCCCAGGGTTCATTGCAGTGCCTAAGTCTTGTGGGCTGCACGAAGATCACGGATCAAGGATTGAGGGCTGTTTTAGACTGTAATCCACAGTTAACAAAGGTCAGTACGGTGTGATCCTCTTGCAAACATTTCTAATCATTGTGACTGCTTTATGTCTTGCATTTGAAATATCTTATTACTATACCCATTTTGTATGATTGTTACTGCCTTGATGAAAATATTCTTCATTATAGCTCAGAATGAATTTTATTATGGTTCTGCTTGCTCTACATACTGTTTTGGTACTTTATTGTGATCATTCATTTTGGAATGTTAGTGATGTGATGATCTTCAATGTCATTTGGCGTAACCCTAGCTATTCTCAGTTTTCCAGTTATCTGTTTGTTTGGTCTATAGGATGACCTAAATTTTGTGTGTCCTACTTTTAAATAAATTAACATTCAAATGAAAAATTCTGAAGTCTTTGCTTAAAAACCAAACAACGTCCTTTGTACTCTTCTGCCAAAACATACAATAGTCTCAAGCTGCTATCATCGCATAGCATGTATATAGTTTCCTCTAGTTTAAATTTGAGATCATGGTCGTACAAATGTATGGTCAAATGAGTAAAATCAGCTAAATTAATAGTATTTGGATTTCTTACACTGATAGTTGGACCAGTATGATAAGCTGTTCCACCATTTTTAGGAGCAATTCACAGTTCTCTATTTACTGAGCTTCTTCTTTTTTTTTTGGTACAGCTGGGGATTTTTGCTACATTCCGGATAACTTACCAAGGCCTTCTTGACAATCTGAGGTCATTTAATATGGTAGCAGATAGTGGTATTAAGAAACTCAGGGTTTCAAGCAGCTTTATTGCATCAGAAGCTCAATATGAGGAGTTATTGTCCTTGCTGCAAATAGGCAAGGGGCAAGCATTGCACAAACAGGAGCCACGAATCTTTAATGCTAATTGTATTCTACCAGATCTTGAGGGTGGATATGTTCCTGATTCTTTCATACCAGATCTTCATGATGAATATGCTCTTGATATTGAGAAGTGTCCTCTCTGTCCGAACTACAAGCTTGTTTTTGATTGCCCATCAGAGGAATGCAAGATCAGCGGATCTGGTTCTTGCAGAGGGTGTATTGTTTGCATCAACAGATGTACAACTTGTGGAAGATGTATAAAAACTAACAATGCGTTCCATGAGACTTTTTTGATGCAAAGCATCTGCCCTATCTGCAAGCCGCTTCAAGATTCACCTTCTGCTGAAAAATAGTTCTGTTCTATCCTTTGGATGGATACAGTCCCAAGATACCATTTCTTTTGTTGATGCTCCCATCCAGTTGGGCCATCTTGACAGAGTATTTCTAACAAGGAAAAGAACAAAAAGAAAGCTACAGTTTGCTCTCAGTGTAGGTGCAGCAGGTGATATTGTGTTTGCTTGCAAGAAAAAGAGAAAAAAAAATAAAAAAAATATAGAAAAACAAAAGTGAAAGGATGGATTCGTGCCAAACTGACAATGGAGGTAGGTGATGCTATACTTTACATTGATATTCTTTTGGCCACTTAGAGCATAGCAATTTTGTACCAGTCCAGTCTCTGGATGAAACTACTATATTGCTTTCCTGATTGAGGCTCAGCTCCTGCGGGCATTTGCTTATCATGTTCCCTTTTCTTGTTTCAGGTATGTTTCCCTTCGGAATGTGAAGTGCTCTGTAGTGTGAAGTACTGCGTGTGGGATTGTTCTGGCGGGCTACGGGATGCTGCATGTTCTTGGAACTTGAGATAGAAGTAATTTGCTTTTGGTGACTGCCCAAAATAAAAGTCGTTGTTCCTATATCTCTGTACTTCACTACTCTTGTTAAAGTAGTAGTTACTGTAAGGGTTGCAGAAACTTCGTGTAATCTGACTTGTGTGCCTGCTACATTCGAATAAATAAAATAAACTGACTTCTAACTTAGCTACCAGAGTCTTATATAACACCCGCATTGCTCTCAGATGCATATGCTGCGATATTGTTTCTGGTGGCTTGTTGTCATCTCATTCTGGCAAGTCCTGAAAATGTGTGTGTACTATCTGTGCTGCTGGGCGCATAAATGGACGCGCTTCGTTTTTGCCGAATGCCGATGAATGTTGAAACACAGCATGAGAAAGGCCGTGTTCCCTTATGTTCGCTATCATGTTTTCGTGCTGCGAGTGCTGGCTCCTGTGACCAAGTGTCCGGTCCCGTCTCTTCGGACGGAAAAGACGCTTGGTCGCTTATAAACAACATCGGCAGGAGGGCAAGATGTCTGTTTCCGTTTGGCATGTAGAGTGGGTGCCTTTCGGGTCATGGAGCAGCGCGAGCAACGTTGGCTTCCAGAATAGAGGTTTCTTGCTACTCTAATTATAGAGACGCACTGCAAACACGCTGAGGCAGACAAGTGCTGGTCTCTCCTGAAGTCCTGAGCACATGGCATAAGATACACAAAACTGGTAGGGCAGCGGCATGCTGCGCTATAGCCAGCAAAACGCGTTACCGTGCGCGTCGTTTTCCTGTCACTTAGGCATTGGTTTGCAGTTTTGAACTAGCCTTGTCTCCTGTCCAATGTTCTTGACTAGGTTAGGCTGTGGCCAGGTGCCAGCCACATGACCCAGACAGCCTTGCTTGTCCCACAGGCAAGGTTAAGACAAGGATTCCTGAGAACTCGGAGATCGGAAGCAACCGGCAGGTGGATTGAATGGATAAGAGGATCAATCCGTTTTGCCGTTTTGGTCATCCAGGACGGGAGGGAACGAGAATATCCTAGGAGCAAGCAACAGCTATCCCATCGGATTGCTTCTCCTTGGCGTACAAGTGGAAGGAAATGACATCTCAAAAGCGTTCCAATTTACAATAGGCAAGGCAGGTAGTCCCCAGTGCCAGGGAACTACTCCAAAACAGAAGATTAACCTATGTCAGAAAGGAAAAGAGTAAAGTACTAGCAGTGACTTTATGTTCGGCCGATCCATCTGATTCATTGTCTGAGATATCCTTTTAACCCGTCATCTTTGTTTAGTGAATGCAACACGCAAAGCAACCAGAATAGGTGCAAAATTACACTCTTAAAGTTTAAACATAAAGAGGGGTACAAGTATAACAGAGAAGTTGGTGAGTCATTCATTCATGATTTAATTTAAAGAATAGTCACAATACAGTGTACAATCACCGGCAGAACAATTCATTGGAAAAATTCTACATGTCCGCCCACATCCATACACAACAGCTTGGCTTCGGAGGCCAGCTTCCTGCTCCTAAACAGCACCAGGTTTGTGAGCCGGTGTTTCGGCTGCGGCTCGAAGGATCTTGCCTCAGCATCCTTCCCCAGGATCACCAGCTCCCGTGCAGGCATCACGTTGCCCCACCAGAAGTCACGCAGGACCTCGTGGATGAGCTCCCAGTAGGCACGGTCCCGGGGTACCCGGAACAGGCTACTCCCGTTGGGCGTCCAGCAGTAGAGCTCCACCCAATCCCTGCCCATGATCTCCATCAGGCCCTGCACCTGCGGCATGTAATAGTATGGCATGGCACGCCATGGCAGGGCGAGCTCGGGCTTTCCTTTGTTGAATGGGCACTTGACCTCCAGGATCCCACCATCAGGCTCACATCCGAGAATTCCATCGGGTGAGGCTCCCAGCCATCCGGAGTTGGCTTCGGTGTGCACTGCAAAGCCAAGGGTTCCCACCAGTTTTCCTGTGATGCTTGTGTACTGCTCTATGGCTACACTTTCATGATTGGTCCCCCAGTCCATGGCAGACCTGGCTGTATCAGCCAGCTTGATCTCGATTGGTCCAAAAACTTTCTCATTCCACAGCTCTGCCCGTCTGTTGCCAGCCCAGAAACCCAAGGCTGTGCTGAAGGTGCTTGTGGTGAGCTTGTCCCTGCGGAGAGCGAACCACTCCTCTGACCGTTGGGCTACGTCAGAAGAGGTGAGCTGGGAGGACACCATGATAGCTGAAGATGGCTGCAGGGTTAGCAGAGACGACCTGCTATAGATCTTCAGTGATGAACCTGAGCAGCTTCGAGGGATATAGCCTTCAAAGTTTCGTCTTGATGGCAAGAATGAAGACGGAGTTGAACACGCTCGAGGAGTTGAAGAGGCTGTCGGGATTTGCAGGAATGTCCTAAACAAACGAGGAACTGCTCAATGGTTAGAGAGCATTTGAAATGATGATGTAGGCATAGCTTAACCACATATGCAGGAAGCACTCAACAGGAATGGTTAACCACAGAACATGCAATGACAATGGTATGTTTCATTTATATGAACTTGCTTCACTTGTTGAATGAAGCATGGTAGAATATTGCAAGTGAGGGTGGATGGAGGGTTTATACCTTGCCCAATTTCAGCAAGAAGACATTGCTTGGGACAAGCAAATATTTGGGAAAGAAAGCTACCTCTAGAGATCCCAGGCTCTTAAGCAATGGTGTCAACTACAAAGAAGCAAACTCCAGGAAGTCGATAGCGACAGCATGCAACCCTCTATGGTCTCCCAACCAATGTAAATTGCTACAATGTTCCAAACAGATAGGGAAGTTGGCACTTACAAGTAACAGAGCTATTTTTTCTGCCTGAAAATTTTCTGTATGTGTATCTAAGCACTTTCCAAGTTCAACGAGTGCAGCATTTGTCAGGCAATCATTCTAGTTTCAATTTCAGATCAACCATGATCCACTATTTTGTTCCAGGTATGCAAAACAGACGAAATGAAAAAAAAAAAATCCTAATGTAAGAACATAGAGTTGTGGGGATTGAGATAATATATCCAATTCTTCACTGTCCTTAAACCAAATGTTCATAGTAACTCCTACAAATCTAAAGCAAAATCACATGACTGAATAAACCCTAAGTGTCGATAAGTCTATTTCCAGATTCCAGAATTGACAGTAGCTAAAAAATATCAAAACAATAAGGACTCGCATGGGGTTCAAGAAGGCAAGACTGCAAACAGGCCAACATTAAAATACGGAACACATACACGAGTTGAATCCATCTGAGTACCTATCACCAAACAAAACTACATTACATAGAATTTAGGGATCTTATAAATCATCAGATTCTCCTTTCTTTCTCAATCTCTTCATTTTTACAATTTCAAGCACTCCACAATCAATGCCAAGGGATACTCCTCAAAGCAGATAACCAAAATTCAAGATGCACTGGCCTCCTAGTTTAGCATTTCACAGACGCGTGCGAGCTGTGAGCTAGACTGAAGTTTGCTGCCATTCTTGAGCGCCCATTGTCATTTTGTGCCACAAAAAGACACTATGGTCCTAGACCCTCAATACCTTACAGTCCTAACAGCCATTGAACTACACATGCAAACAGTCAAACCATGCTACCACTGGCTAAATATCAAATTATACCCCCGATGCACAATTAGGTAGCTCCAAAAGTAAACACACGCATCCGGAGCAGTATGCTTATCCGAGCAAGGCGGAAGCCAAGAAGCGCTCCAGCTTTAGTTACCTGATGAAGCGGCGCGACATGCAGGGGAGAACGCGGACACGGCCAAGCACCGCGCGGGCCTCCGGGCGGCGGCCGAGTGTTCCGCGCGGTGGCCCGCCGACGGGGGCGCCAGGCGCCGCTGCGGCACGTGGTCGAACACATGGCGGGCGTCCAGCAGCGCGCCGCGGCGGCGCGAGTAGCAGTGCGGAGATGGTGAGCTCGCCGCCGCCCTCATGCTGCGCTCACCCTCTTGCGCCGGCCCTCACGAATACGCGCCGGGTATTTCGCGGCGCGGCGGCGAAGCTCCTGCGGCTAGCCGGCGGCGACGAGCTAGGAGACGCAGAGAGAGAGACAGCGCGCAGCCGAGTCTGCGAGTAGATATTTGGGTTGGGCCCGTACCGTTCCACCAGCAAAACGTCCCTTTTAATCTTTTCCTCGACCTCTGACCGTCCGCTTGAAATCGGACGGCTCAGATGCTCTGATGCGGTCGTTCCTGCGAACCAAAGACCCCCTAAAACCTCGGCGTCTCGTCGACGCGGCGGCAGCGAGCCAGCGACGAATCCATATGGATGCCAACGACCGTAACGACCTCTCGCCATTCACGGAGTTCGATGGAGCAGTCTGCGGCGAATGCCAACGACAGACCTCTCGCCATTCACTGTCTCCATTAGAATTCTCAGACATTTATCCTATTTGCATCTGAATTCTCAGACGGTTGATATAGTCAATATTCTCAGACATATCCTATCTGCATGTGTATCTTGAAGCCTGCAGGTGTAGTTGGCATATTATTGCAACCAGCATCATTGTTATCAGCCATCAGATTTCAGGTGTAATAGCATGAGTTCCACCCTGACCATTGCATATTGATTGAAAGATGCATTTTTATTTCATATCGTAGTTGGAACATTCAGCAGAACACTATTACAATGCCATGATAATGGGAGATATATGTGAGCGGCTTTATTGTAGGACACTCTTCCTAGATATACAATTCCTACGAGACCTTGGAACAGCCTTCTCTTCTTCTATGCAAGGGTGGGTGGTATCCATACGTAACCGTGGGTCTGGACATAACCAACTCTTGCGCTCAACTCATCGGCTTCCTTGGGACCTCGGCTGCCAGGTTGATATGGGACGGCCTTCAGCTTGCCATCATCGATGTCATGCAGCAAAGGAGTGAAGATCTGCCAAGCAGCCTGGGAAACAAGGGTATGGCGTTAGCGTGACACGGAATGATAAGTTCTTGAATAAAAAAGGACTCCCCATAAGGACACAGTTATGCAGGATGGCACAAACCTTTAGCTCATCTCTGCGAACAAAATGCTGCTGGTCTCCTCGTATTCTGCAGAAACATGGATAACGATCAGACGTGATCAGTGCAATAAAGACAGGTGTCATTTTGCATAGAAGAAAGCTTTGCAAGGTTATACAAGCATATATTAGATATGGTGTATAAAGAGTTGTATCAATTTCAGGATGAAAAGAGAGGATTTCTTTGTAAAGTAGAGAGACAGCATGCTAGAATAATGAAAAGAAATAACACGTACGTATCCAATATGAGGCGTTCATATGCCTCAGGAATTTTGACATTTTGGTAGCGCATCCCATATGACAGATCAAGCTCACTCTGTTCCGTAGCCATTTCTAACCCAGGTTTCTTAACCTGCAGCAATTCAATTTTCAAATACCATGTCAGAAATCTTGTTGCATATTCAAATCCAATCACCATCTTGTTTCCGCGAAAATACGAACACTTACAGTTAGTTTCATGTACATGGCTTCTGATGGCTGGAGGCGTATAACAAACTCATTTCTTCCTTGCTTCTTACCTTCACCAGGTTATATTTATATTCAGTTCAATTATAAGATCTCTAATTCTGACTTAGACATAACAGAACAACATATTGAACCAAATAAAATATCCATTGCAAAAGCATCAGCCAGAAAGGCATCAATTATAAGGTGAGCAAAAACGTCATCCCTAGCACTATTTTGGTGTCCAGTGAGTTTCATCCATACATCCTACAATTTATAGCATGCTGAACTTATCATCTAGGACAGCTCGAGTTACTTTCTTTGAAAAACACAAGCCAGTTAATTTTAACGTTGGAAGGATTATACCTACATGGCAGCTAATGCAGACAAACATCAGTGGCTAGTTAAAATGCAATCCACATATTCTGCACATTGTGTTTTAATTCCACCTAAAGTGCATGCGTTTCTGGCTTCCCAATATTAACAAGCTTTAGCCAATCCTATGGGTTTCAGATCTCATGAAGACCATCTAGCTTTCTACTGTCAGATTTTGAATTAACCACACCATGAAGATTAACTTCTATGCACTTACATTTATAAATGTCACCAGGAACATCTTTGAACTGCACCCGAACTTCTGCTTTCCTTGAGTTCAATGCTTTACCAGCTTTAAGAATGAAAGGAACACCTGCATGATATGAATATTAGAGGATTGATACCGAAAGTAAAGATCCTATGATAGAGAAAAGATCAAGCTGAACTAAAGAAGAGAGAGAGAGATAATGTATTTGAATTATATTATTTTTTCTTGATTCTCGAACATCAGTTGCATGTTTTTTAAAACTCTAGTAGGTAAAGATGTGGTCATGTGGGTGAAAGAGATACCTTCCCATCTTTCATTGTGTACCCGAAGAACAACAGACGCAAAAGTTGGGGTGTTAGAGTCATCTGGCACAGTAGGGTCATCCTTGTAGCCATCGTATTGTCCGAGGACTACCTCTTCAGGTTTAATAGGGTTCACAGATTGCAGAACCTGACATTAAGACACGAAACTTGTTTCTCTAAGCACTAAAAAAATAACAAAACAAAAGATGTGCACTCTGCTATATTCCAGAGAGCAATCAAACCACAGCAAGAGAATTTGTACAGCTGTAATCCTGTAACATAGTATTAACATGAAGAGAGTAAAGAGAGATTGGACCTTGACTTTCTCATCTCTGATGTGCTCAGGCTTAAGGGAGACAGGTTTTTCCATTGCAACCAAACAGAAAACCTGCAGAAGGTAATAAGCATTTATGAGAGTATTACTCATAAAGACCTTCATAACAGTACTACTCAAGGAATTCTTCCATTGACTATTATTATTATTTTTAGACCTGAGTCCTTTTTGACCATATGTATTAGAAAACATTCAGCTTCTTCACAGAAAGTCAACATCCAGATCCAGCAGGATGAAACTCAAACTCTAGAAAATGGGCTAGTTATTCCACAAAAGATTCAGTGTAATCCATAGATGTAAGTACTCTGAAATCTGAATGGCACGTGGAAAAAAGAGGCCCTTATTGTCCATAATCACATAAATACTAGAACTGTAAAATCTGGACTCTACTGTGAAAACAATTGCAGAATCGTTGTACATCAATGCCAAATATGTTTTATTTATGTTTACCTGCAACAAATGGTTCTGAATGATATCACGAATGATTCTGTAGCAACAGGAGCAGAGTCAGATAATTATAGAGCAAATAATGAAGGCATGCAAAGAAAGAACACGAAATGCATAGCAATGTGACAGAGATAAGCAGAATCATCAGTCATTATCCTCGTTTACTTATTGCAGAAGAGAGTAACATAAACCGTTTTTTGTTCTTTGCAATTCATTATCAAAGGGAAGCATGTTCTTTCAAGTTATTTGGTTGCTGTAGCATTCAGATTTTCCTTGCTCGATTGCCAGTCTAAGCAACAATGATGCATGCATTTTTCAGTTTTGAAGATCGAATACATCTTTACCATGCAAGTTTCAAAGGCAATTTATATTTTAGCTTGTAAAAGTATGTCTAAGATCATAGAACTTTAAAAATGCTATCAAAATAATCTGGACTACAGCTTATGCATACCCGTATTGGTCAAAATATCCACCACGCCCTTCAGTCCCGAAGTCCTCCCTGAATACAATCTGCAGGGTTGGATTAATTAGCATGCGATGTTTTTTTCTCGAAAGACGAATTAGCATGCGATGTTGTTGGTTCTCAATGTAGTAAAAGGTTGCAGTAGAAAGCAACAGCTTCTTACTAGTCACAGAATGGTCAAGTAAAACAATCATGAAAGGAACTGCAGAATTGCCTTCTTGAATGATAAAGGAACCATATTTATGTACATGGAACATATACCAACAAAAAAACATTGCCACTGCGAGCTAGACTACAAATCAGCTTACCTGTATATTATCAATATTATCACGGTTCCAAAGAGGCAAGAACAAACGGTTGGCAAAACGAAGGACAAGCTGTAACATGCGATTGGTTAAAAATAGTTAGACAATTGTGAAATTTAAGGTAAATCAAACAAAAGTGAGACATTACCAAGTTTTGGACCAACTCTTTTCCCAGGTAGTGGTCTATTCTGTACAGTTGGTGTTCCTCGAATAGCTCCCCAAGTTGGGCACTTAATTCTTCTGCAGAATCCAAGTCCTTTCCAAAGGGCTTCTCAACAATGACTCTAGTCCATCCAGGGTGAGAAGCTGTATGCACAACACTAATGTCAAAGCCCAAACTCAACAGATGTTAAGTAATGCAATTTAGTACAGTTGTATGCTGCTCGAATTTTCGAATCTGTATAATGTATATATTACTAAACAGAGAACCAATACTGGATTTATTTGACTAACAGCTTGGATGTCCTTTGCATCGCTTCCAGAAAACAATTCTAATTTGACAGGTTGTTTTTTTCTTAAATCTGCAGCACTACATAAAGAAGGAAGTAAACGGCAGTAGTAACCAAAGCATAAAAATAATTATGCTCTCATTACTACTGAAAAAACTGAAGTTTTGAATAACAATGTAAAAGTTGATTGTGCTCTAAGCGAAGCAAAAAAAAGTTCAACAACTTATCAAAGTTCCAAAAACATAACAAGCAGCATATGAAACAAACTTTACATGGATTCATGCAGTATGTTCTGATCATTTTGCAAACCGAAGGGTAGACAGATGGAGGCAACGCCAAATAAAAGAGCCTGCGGTAGCTTTCAGATTTGCTTGATGCCTCATACTCTGATATTGCCTTGTTCAACTTCGCAAATCCCTCCCCATTGTCATAGGAACCACTGACATATTTTATCTGAGGCACAAAATTACCATAATGATGTCTGTGCAATCAATTAATTCAGTGTGGTTACCGTAACAACTTACTAATTGCAAAAATTCTGAAAGATCTTCTTCCGGAGCTCCTTTGAGATACCTGTACAAACAGAACACATGCGACTGAAGTTCAACGAGTAAAGGCACACGCCTTTAACAATTCCATGCAACTTCTGAACATATAGGGATATATACAGTCAAATTCAGATCAGGTTTCGAGGTTACACATCTCTAAATGAAGCAATATGGGAATAACACTTTGCAAAATAACACAGTTGTGCTATGCAACCTAAGAACTAGCTCCAGCCATCTGAAAATCTTACCCACGAATGCGTTCTCTTAACCCATCATCAGAAAGATTTGATCTAGCATAACCAAATATATGCACTTCGCCTGACTGTATAAATCCCTGTAACACATGAATATTAACTTCAATAAATATATTAATGAAATTGATAATATGTGTCAAGCACAGAACTGAACATTTTTTTTTAAAAAAAATGGACTGCAAACATGTTGCATGCCTGTGAAGACTAAATTTATATATTCACAAACTGACTACAACATTAGTTGAAGCTCGATCTCTTTTAAGTCACCAGTCCTGCAGATTGTCTTCTATACTATCATATCTTGAATAGGACAAAGATACAGTTATGTTTGCTTATAATCGACTAATCGTTATATGGTCACCCCCCAAACAGTGGGCACTGGTTACTTGCTATGAAATGGCTCAACTGGATGTGCATTACAGTTCAATTGTGTAAACTGTAAAATTGTTGTAAGAGAACGGTTAGTACTTAGAGCAGTCAGCTACCTGATCGAAAAGGTGGTAGAGTGCTGGGAAAGTCTTCTTCTTGGCAAGGTCACCAGAGGCCCCAAGTACAACAATAGAGAGACACCCTTGTTCTGAAGGAAGGTCTAGATCTCTGGATAAAGAATTAAAGCTGCTCCGCCTTGATGATGGTGAAGATCCATCTGATCCTCCAGACATGATAAATAGGACGAACCTCTTCTACCTGATACAACGATACACCTAACCAGGTGAAAAGATACGATTATTGCCACATTAAGTAGTGTCATACTGCTAATGAAATGTCCAACTAAAGAAAAACTAGCAAAGCACATAAATAACTTCCGTAGTTAAGCTATCCCATGCAAATGCAATGCCATTTCTTTAATGCTTAAAAAGAGCGTGGCAACTACTGCAATCTCAGAACTGGATACAGAAACTAGGCAGGACCAGATGTCCAGATCTGAGATCACACTCCTTTTCGGCCCCAGATCTAATGGAATATGCCTCAAGCTTTTTGGGACAAAGAACATCAGATCATCGTATAATCTCAATTCACAAAAGTAGTCAGCTTATTGTATTCTCGAAAAGGCATCACAACATACTTCTCTGGCTGCCAAGATCACTAAAAGAACCATAGCAAAGGTCAACGGATCAGTATATCCACTTAAACCCCAGGGGTCAACTATAATCTTCTAATTTCTTAAGGAGCGGCACAAGTCGTCACTCTTCGATTTGGAGTTCATACTTTCAAACCCCACTTACAGTGCAAGAAAAGCACACGTAGCAAACACATGTGGTCCAGTCTAATCGTAGTATAAGAAATTAAAGAGAAAACATCCCAATTTAATATGCCAAAACCTCTGCTAATTCCCAATTCATGGCGGCAGGAAAAGAGGTAACGAACCACTCCAGAAACAATAAAACCTGAGCGGCTGAACCTAAACAGAACTCCCTTCACCGAAGCGAGATGATTAAAAAAAAAGATCTGCAACTCTGCCAGCACAAGATCCGCGGCGAGCAGAGCCGCCGCCGCGGAACTGTTGGCGATTGAGGAAAATAATCTAGAGCAACATACGAAGAAGGCGCTTGGACCGCAATCCCGAAACCCTTCGGAGAAGCAGCACCCGACCACCCGTCAACTCTGCCGGAGCAGAAGCCGACGAGCCGCGCGAAACCTCGGACTCGCCGAAGCAGGCAAAGGCGCGGGCTTTCCTTTTTGCAACGAGAGAAGAAAAAGAAAAAGAGGAGCAGAGGCGGAGGCGGATGTAGAGCTGAGCGAGATCACTGACCAGCGGCGAGATTTCTGGGGTGTGGAAGTGGAAGCGAGCAAGCGCCGAGCGGATGGAGAGCGGGTGGGAGAGCCGGCGCCGCGCGCTCTGTGTCCGTCGTTTCTTCGCTTCGGTTCGGTTGGTCTCCCTCGGCGTGCCGCCCGTTTTTATACCGCGGCGCCGGCGGCTGGCCTTTCCCTCCCGCTGCTAGGCGGCTACTGCTTGCTATCCGTCTGTCGCCTCGCTTCGTTTCCTCTTTTACCTGCCCGCCACCAACCTGCCTTTCCCGGCTCACCTGCGACCGCGCGCGACGGAGCCGGCGTGCTCTGTGCCACCAACCGCGATCGACAGGGGCGGACCCACGTTGTGTGGTGAACTTCTTCTAATCTAGTTGATCGATTAGATTTTACCATATAAAAGCTTCGTTAATTTAGTTGTTTTAGAGGTGTTTTGAGGTGTGCCCTCTCTCAAATTTTCCTCAAAGTCCGCCCCTGGCGATCGATCCCTCTGCTGGGTGGGAATCTGGCAACGGCAGAGGAGGTTAATGGGCGGCCGCGTTTACGTCCTGGCTCCCTACTAATTGCTGGATTTTATCTTTTGATGCTTGGTGATCTTGGCGACGAGCAATGGGTTCACGTACAACGATACAAGTGTAGAGTTTACTCCTATGTGACTAGCAAAAAAAAAAAAACACTCGAGCCAACCTCATCATCGTGGCTCAGACAGCCGCTACGATGCGCGCGACCCCACCTTCCGTTTCAAACTTTGTTTAGAAAAAGTACATCGCGTCACGAGTGACGACGCTTGTTCTTCAACGCAGAGGAAACGAATCTTCTGAACCGCATCACCCATGACGGGTTAAATAGGAGTTCCTTTCTTTCTTTCTTTCTTTCTTTTTTTTTTTGCACTGCCGCACTAGAAATGTTGAATACTAACAAATCTCGTTTGTTGCTTGGACATTCGAGGGATGGGTGGGAGAATAATGATGAGCGCGTGGGCCTTGTCCTGATTATAATCCCTGTGGATTTTTCCTGATTCTTTGGTTAAGTTGAACGGATCGGGGAGTCGTCGAGTCGACCACATTGGCGCCGCTGTTCTTTCACGTGCCGGATAGACGAATGCTAGTCTCATTTCAGTCTCAGCACGTTCGTAGCTCAAGCAGCAACAGCATTTTCACCCAGGAACGGATTCATATTATGTGTGATTCCGTACGTCTCTCGTGTTTATCGCCAGAATTGTTGGTTCTCGCCTCGTGCCGTGTTGTATCGTGTAGGGAAAAAAAAAAGGATCGGATCTGTGTCGCCTATTGCCCTTGGCTCGCCCCCTTTGGCTCCTGCCCTTGGCCGATCCATGTGCCGCGCGAGCTGGCGCAAGAACATGCGGCCCAGTACGGCCTCCATGAAGGAGGGCGCTCCGATTACACTTGGCTCTCCCCTCTGCGCCCGCGTCGTGTCCGTGCACCGTAACTGACATGTGTGCATCGCGGCGTGCTCTGGCCCGTTCGGGTGGTCGCTCTCCTCTCCCTTTCTGACCTGCAGCGGCCTCTGCACGGCTGAAAACGAACGGGCCATGCCTTCTAGTAGATGACAAGTACGCGTGGGTCACGTGTGGGCTCGCGGACAGCTCCTCTCCTCGTTAACCACTAGTGAACCACACAAACCGGTAGCCATCTGGATCTGCAATTCTGCGTGTGCTTCGCGCCTTCGCCTCATGAAGTAGTACTGTCAGGGTACCGTTATTTCGATGACGATTCGTGTGACCTCTGTGTCCTTTTTCCTTTGGACCCGAAACTGCAGAGAAGAAGATCTCCTGGAAACTCTGAGGCAGCTTTTTTTTGTTTGTTTGTTTTGTTTCTGAAGTGCACCACTGAGCGCTGAATGGACGCCGACGAAAAGGTCACTTTTGTTCTCGCCCGCTGGTTTGCGTCGCTGTGTTCTCTAAAATAGGGGAAAAAAGAGAGGAAAAAATACTTTTTTTCCCTGAGGAACGTGTTGTGTTATGTGAGGGGATAAATAAAAAAGATGAAAAAGAAATTTTTTAGAAAACATGTTATATGAGGGTAATGAATAGAGAGTAAAAAAATAATTTTTTTTCATCTGAACACACAGAACACAGGTGTTCGCGGCGCATGCGCCGGCCCGGTGTCGTCGCAAAATTCAGTGCGCAGTGCATTGAAGGCTTGAAGACGGATTCCTTGCCTCTGTTTGACTTTTGACTACGATGACTGTCGGACGCCGGAGTACGGGACGGGTCGGTCGATCCGCCCGGCTGCTATCCTACCAACCAACCACCCGCAGATGTCGATTCAGCTGATCGAAAGCAACCTCCACGTAGCACATCATCCTTTGGGCAGGGTTTTACAAACCGAACCGGTTCCGGTAACCGCCGCCCGGCGGTAGCGGTTTACCGGACCGGTTTGACCGGTAACCGGTGAAAACCGGTCAAATTCAAATTTTGAATTCAAATCCCCCGTGTAATCGGTTTGTGGCGGCTAACCGCTCGGTTGGACCGGTTACCGACCGGTTTTGTAGACACCCCAAACCGCTCGGTTTGGGTCGGTAACCGACCGGTTTGACCCGGTTACCGACAGGTTTTGTGGACACCCCAAACCGCTCGGTTTGGGTCGGTAACCGACCGGTTTGAACCGGTTCGATGGACAGCAAAAATTTGGCATGAAATATGCGTAAATTAAGGAAAAAAATAACTACAAATATAGACAAACATCCATACATATAATTGTACATACAAACATAGTACATACAAACATCCACGCGCCGAACCTAAGTTGTAGTCCGTCACCCCAGGAGTCTGCCTCGCTGAAGTTGCCCTTCGAAGCATCCTCTGCAACGTACCCTCTCCCCTCGTACCACTACCCCCTCCATGCTTGTATGCACCTCCTCTCTGTTGCACCCCGCGACGGAACTCCTCTTCCGCTCTTGATTGGTTCAGGGCACGCTGCAGCTCAGCCTCCTCATCATACGCTTCACCTCCACCAGGATAGTTACCTTCCGCTGCAGCCTTCTCCTTTCTCAACTTCTCTTGAGCACGTTGAGCAGTTAGCTTCTTTGCCCTTTCAAGCTCACGCTGAAAGTACTCACGCACCTCCTTTGAAACCTTATCACAATGGACGACCTCCGTCCCGCGCCCTGCCAAATGTTGTTTCAATCTAGTGGCACCACCGCCTCCCTTGGACTTATGACAATAGTTGCATCTCCAACCGGGGTAAAGATTTTCACCGTGTTCTCATACAACATCTCTATCTCTGCCAGACATTGCGTATCTGCAAACATGGAACGAACATAAACATATCAATGTCAACTTGACAACACATAGATATATCACAATACTTAAATCCTAAATCCATTTCCTTATTTCCAAAATCACAATACCCTACATCAAAATGTACATACATGGCTACAAATCACTAGATCCACTTCATACATTCTAAAATCACTTGGATGCAATCAAAATATACCTAAATATCTCTATCACTACATCCATTTCATAATTTCATAGATCACAATAGCCTAAATCATTGAAACCCGCATCAAATCCATACCTCACCCGCGGTCGGGCGGCTAACCGCCGCTACCGAACGGTTACCGGAGAAACCGGAGCGGTTAGCCGGCGTCGGGAGCCGGGAACCACGGAGCCAGGAACCGGGGCGGCTAACCGCTCAAACCGAGCGGTTACCGGTCGTTCCGGAGCGGTAGCCGGGCTCGCGCGGCGGTTGCGGCGCTGGAGGCGATTTTTCGCCCTACGGAGCTGCGCTGCGCGGGGGGGGGGGGAGTGAGGGGGTGTTCTGGGGGGTGAGGGGGGCGAGGGGGGGTGGTTATTAGGGTTTAGGCGAGTTGGGCCGAGTTGGGCCGAGCTGTTTTTTTCTTTTTCTTTTTTTATTTAACTTGTATTTCGCGAAAAAATAGCGAATGACCAAATATTTGAGAAATTTTGACACCAATAGATCCAGCACACCATGAAGTATTTTTAAGAATTTTTATCCGATTTTTCAAATTTTTAAATTCAAATTTGAAATTTTTGAATTCAACCGGTTTGAAACCGCCCCGAACCGCTACCGGTCCGGGACGGTTCGACCGGTTACCGCGGTAACCGGACCGGTTACCGCGGATTTGTGAACCCTGCCTTTGGGATCTCGCCCGGGCTAGGCAGGCAGCAAGCTCCTCACGAGACGTCACTTGTCGAGCTCAGCAAAATCTGGATGTCGGTACAAATTCTATCTGAAACCTCAGGTTATCTTGGACAAGCAATTGCCCGATCGATCAGTCATACAGTATTCTGCTACGAGATGGCGTGCCTGGATGCTCTGCTATAACTTGTGGCTGCCAAAGTCTCGACCAAGGACTTGGGGTGTATTTAGTTGGGACGGGAGGAAAAAAAACTTTTTCTAGAAAGCGTGTTCTGTGAGAGAGATGAATAGAAAAGTTGAAATGAGTTAAAAAGGAAACTTTTCTAGGAAGCGTGTTTTCTGAAAGAGATGAATAATATAGTCCAAAAGAACTTCTGGAACTAAACACGGCCTTGATAGCAGCCACCTCTCGGTTGTCTATGGTTCGTTACATTGCATCATGCCGATCTCATTTTGGCGGACCAGACGTCAGGATTGCAAGATGACATAAACATCGAGCGATAGGGACAACCACCACCTATAAGCAGCCAGCTTCCCTTAGCCCTCGAAATGCTAGCAGCCGCCATGTGGGCCCTTACCCGGAACGCAGGAAGCCAGCAGGAAATTCATCATGAGGTGGATGCAAACTTGTTGCTGCATCTGCTCAAGTAAGCCACTCTACCTCCAGGCACTGAGCCAATAGTAAGAGTACTCCGTAACTGAGTGAGGACACGGTGTTATCAGACTAACACCTCGTCAAAAGCACCCATTCGCCAGCTGAAACAGCAGGTTCGAAACACACATCGCAATCACGCAGAATCTAGATGGCCCACGGGCCACTATCAGTTGAAGAAAATGCATGCCGCTCAGCGACGATGAGGGCTCCATCACCATCAATTACAAGAAAGCAACCTACCACAATATCATGGACCTAGGCAGGATATAATGCACATGCATCCCAGATCTGAAAACCCCATCTTTGTTGGTATCTTTCAGGCTGACTCACGCACTTCAGGTTTCTGAAATGTATGACAGGTACAGTATTGATGTTGCACTTTGAAGCGTAAAGAACACCTGGCTATTATTTCCAGTGTTACTATGGGGTTTACACGATGCTTAAGGTGGCAAAGCGAATAGCCAGAGCACCATTCTGACGAGTCGCAACACATGAAATTTACATGCTACTTGGCTCCCACCAACAAAAGATGGGAACCACTTCTAATGCTCCATCAGCTACAGCACTGCAGCCTGTTCAAATTTGAACTTGTTGAGCCATGAATTATGAGCGTTTAGAAGCCTAACAGAGTGATCCTGTGTTCAGGGCAGACAAACACTTGAAGCCCCATGTGGTATCACCTGCAAAGATGTGGGTAGATAAGTCATTTTATTACTTTGGATGTCTTACCAAAAGCATGAGATGAATTTCACAAGTATCTGCAAGTATAAAGTTGTCAAGAACAGCATTACCTTCTGAGCCACTTTGGTTTGCCGGGCTTCTTATTTGTTATTGGTGCAGTATCAGATTGAGGTACAACAGATTGAAGAGAAGAAGAGTCCATCCTAGAATCATCAGGTTGACTAGCAGGTTTCAACAGAAGTGAAAGTCCATCCAAACTTCGAATTTCTTCACGAAGAAAAGGTCCTGCTTTTAGATCATCAGTATTTAACAACGAACCTGCATGTCCAAAGCATTTGAGACCACTCATTAAAAAACTCATGAATATCTGAATGTCTAACAAAGTAACAACCATTGAATTTTTTTTATAACAGGCAGGCGGCAGGCACATGAGGAAACATAAGGTGTGATACTGAAATCAATTTCTGTTAAGATGCACAACAACCATTTGAAACATCTAGCTGAGAGGTAACTGTTGCTTATTTTCTTAACTTGGCACTGGTCATTATGATGGTGCATACCTTCAGGTAGATCATAAGAAAAGTGGATATTAGCTCCAGGAACAAAGCCAGCTGTATAGAAGTCCTGTGATGTGTCTAGTATTCGCTTCTTTGGAGGTACTGTATCTGTTGTAGAATTGAAAGGGCACAGCATCAAGAATTGTAAACAGACAAACAGTACATGCGTAATATATAAGTATGGAAGATGCACAGAATCTCAGTGTAAGTCCAACACATGGCAAATAATACCAGGGATCATAACGATTTTCAGCCATGAGATTCCAGAGGTTCAACACAAGGAACAATTGGTAATTTGGCACACAAGTTTATGTTGCATGCTTTATCTTAAAATAGACCCTATGATAATCATGTGTCAGAAGAAAGAATGATGAGGAGAGACCTCCCATTCACTAAGGCGGTACAGATTTAACGAACCAGTGTTGTCACTTGTTTTACGATTCTAGAATTATTGTCTAGAAGCACTTAATGATAATTGCCTCATAATTGCAAGAAAATTCCATTTCACAGAATGATGCATTGAAAGGTTTTACATAGATTTTGTAAGTGAGAAACTATTTGTCCGTTAGCTGTTTCCCTACTTGTCACCATTTCCAATGTATTTGGTTGCCAAAAATAAATAGAAACGGTCTTATTATAGCAATCACAGCCAGAATAACTTATTTCCATGGTAAAATGCAATGGAATGATCAAGCGTGAAATAGGACAGGAGAGACAGACATCCTTAAACCCTACATCATCATTCCTGAGAAAGAAGCAGAACTTACAAAGGTAGAATGGCAGATCTGGTCTAGCAAGTACTTTCATGAGCAGCTCTACTAGATTATGAATCCTCTCTGATGGAGGAAAGTCAGCCTCAAGAATGTAGCCATCGGGGAATCGCACCCTCATTACAGCCTACAATCATTAATGTAACCATCAGGGAATTCCACCCTCATTGCTGCCGATAATCAAGGCAGCTACCAATAATATGGAAAGAGTCAGGAAAGGAAAAAACAAGTAAATCATCTGTTAAGATGCACGACAACTATTTAAAACATAAAACAAGTAAAACTAAGTTCGTTAAAACCATGCACTTAGAACTATGTATTGTTATGCCATATTTTTTTAAGTCCATTTGATGCGCCAGAAGTTGATTACTCGTAGCACATATTTTCTGTCAAATATAAAATGTACACATGCTCTTCAAGCATCTCTTAAAGCACCTTTTTCTGATAATGTTGGTAATGGCAATTGCCATCTTCAAATTGTTTATTTGTATAGAGGGATGGAGGAAGAAGCATTGGATAATAATTGATTGAGAAAACTAAATAGGAAAAATGTGTCATAACCCTACATTTGTTCTCTTTGCTCGCTGCGCAGCAAGTTCTGCCTCCCTCATCTTGCGAGTCTTTAGCATCTTAGATTGCTCTGAACAAAGTCACCAGTTTAAACAGCGTTACAGTATGTAAATCAGAAAGCAGTACCACCTTAACCAACATTAAACTAAGTTGGTACTAAGTAACTTGAAAGGTCCCAAACCATATTTTGTACCTGCTATCCTGTTCGAAATCAAGTTGAAGTAATCAGCAGGCTGAAGCTCATAAAATTCATCATCTTCCTCTGCAAGAAAAAAGTTTTGATGTCACAACAGAACTAGCATAAGAAAGGTTTCGGGAGAAAATAAAGCAGATGAAGTTTTGGTACCATGATCTGCACTGGGTAGCTTGTTAGGTTGTTGAGCAAATTTCTCGCTTGAAAAAACCCGGATCTGGTGTCCAAGTTCCTCTGACACTGCTTTCAGCTTGTCCTGGCATTTACCAAAGAAAACAAAATTATGAGGCCTAATCTAACCAACCTTTCCTATAGGTGGAAAACTCATAATACAGAGATTTCAAGTCACATCCAAAAAGAAATTATGATCGTTACTCGAAAAATAAAACCCTCCTAAAAACCAATTCAAATATGCAATTCTGGGAACGTTGTAGAACCACTGGAGCACGCATTACTCGTGTTGATCCCTAGAAAAAACATATCAGAAGCAAAGAACGTATCTTATCTTGTACGCACAAACTTGAGCTAAACGCGCACCAAGAAGTGTACTCCACCCTAAACCCTCTAGCAGTAAGCCAGAGCCCTAAAGAACCAGCGCCATTCTCGACACCCACATGCAAGAACCAATCTTCGCTCACCCCCTCCCCATCCAAAGAACCTGAACGCAGCTTCCCCTCCGGTCCAGACCCTAGGGCCGGCGCCAACCCGAAGGAACGTAACAGGGTGCCCCCAATCCTCCAAGAACCCGCGCGCCGCACCAGGAACCAAAATTACCGGGAGCAAGCACCCGTCCGTCCAACCAATCCAGCAAGAACCGAAACGATCCACCAGGTAATCGCGCAGGAGCTCGAGGCGAGGGGTAACGCGCGGGGGATGGATGATCGGGGGGCTCGCACGTACCGCGGCGCGCTGCGCGTCGGCGTCGAGATCCATGGCCACGGACGCCGGCGAGAGGTCGTCTTCGTCGTCGCCGTCCTCGCCCCTCTTCCTGCGGCGAGTCGCGTACGGCCAGAGGGTGGTGGTGGTGGTGGCGGAGGAGGGACCCGCCTGGTGGTGAGGGTACTCTGCTTCCATCTTGGACGCGACGGGACGGGAGAGGAAAGGTAAGGCTTGGTGAGGTGGAAACGGGTGGGCCGGGTTTCGGGCTGCGGGTCTCGCAGATCCGTAACCCGGATGCGATGCGTGGTGGAACTGGAGAGAGAAGAGAGGCAGCCAAACCATTTTATACTGCTCGTCGGCCTGACAAACGGCTAGAAATAATTTTGGGCCGCGCTTTTGGGTAATCGTCAGCCCAGACGTATCTGGCCCGCGTTTCATTTCACATCTCAAAATAAAATAAAGGCGTTTCAGTGTTCACACAGGAGACGCTGTCGCGTACGGGAGGCGTACGAAGAAAATAGCCGTGTTTAGTTCTATATGTTTTTTCAGACTCTACTATCTATCTCACAGAACACGTTTTTCAAAAAAAGTTCTTTTCCTCTCCTTCCAACTAAACACACCCGTACTGACCATCTTGCGAAATGTCGCGATGACACTACGGACCCATTCGTTTCAAAAGGAACCGAAGGTTTTGTAGAGCTGCGTTTGCTGGGCTACGTGTCGTCGCAAATTTGCAACCTCAAAATGATGAGAGCCAACAAGGAATGTCATGACACGCATCTCACAAGGTAGCGGCAATTTTGAGGGGAAAACAATTACAGGGAATGATGATTTACGTGTATGTGAAGTGGATTTTTCATTTTGATGTCCACACGCACTACATCTACATGACTACATGGAACCGGAAAACACCGATCGTTTGAGGTTGTGATTTCTTGTTGGATCTCCATTGTCGCAATGTCACCGTTACAGGAATGTTGTGAAAAGCATGGAAGGCGGTCCAATCTTTGCAGTGGATGCGGCAGTGGGTTGAGGAAACATAGTTACATAAGGACATGCTCGGTGGTTGGCTACTTGGCTACATTAGGACTTGCGACAATATGAGATATCTCGGTGGAGCCATGACACGAATGGTGAGAGCGAACATGCACAAGTAAATGCCATGACACGCATCTCAAAAGGTAGCAGCAATTTTTAGCATGTGCATGTGCAATCTACATGGCATTCAAAACACTAACCATTCTGGTGAATCAAAATTCTTCCAGTGTTATGGGTTTGAGGTTATGATTTCCACAGAGGATCCTTATCATTATTTTTAGATAAAGATAATACAAGAACACAAAGGAGAACACAAAACGGCCATGCTTTCACGAGCGTGTTTAGAGAAGTGCAAGGGATGGGCAGGCACCATGATGGGCGACGAGCATGGGCTGTTTTCGCAATGGCTAGCTCTGGACCAGCTTGCCAGGGAGGGATTAGCGAAGCGAGGATATGGCCGTGTGTATGGATGGCAAGGCATTGCCACCCTCCCAAATTCCTTTGGCGTCATCATCATCACTGCCTCGGATCGATCCGGTCACCCCTTCCCGCCTCGCACGCTCCGAATCGAGGGACTGTGTTCAGATTAAAAAAAATACTTCTCCAATAAATTTTTCCTATTCATCCCACTCACAGAACTTACTTTTCAGATAATTTGTATCTCCAATCTGAACACAGACTTTGGTTGCAGCCGCCCCCGGCGCCGTGGTCCACGCCGGAGTCCGGCCACCGGCGCCGTCAGCGCTGCTCATCCCGTAGCTGTAGCACTAGCAGCAGCCGCGCCAGGCGAGGCGTCGGCCACAAGACTGGACAGGCGGCGACGGGTTGGCTGGCGACCTGGCGCTGGCAGACACGCGCACGCGCCCCCGCACGTTGGCACGCGGGCCGCACGTTGCCGCCGCACCCCCACCCCCACCCGGCCACCCCGCCCCCGGAACGGAAAAAAGCTAGTAGCAGCTGGGTTACTCTAGGCGCCACCATGGCCTCGGCTGATCGCTGCACTCGCTCGCTCGCTTTTCCAGCTGCGACGCGACGAGATTGCTCTCGGCCCTCGCTGCTTTTTTTTCTTTTTTTTGTCCCTGGTTCTGACGTGTCGTAGCAGGCTGAGTTTAGTGGCCAGTGGAATGTGTCCGGTCTGGTGCTGCGCCGTTTGGTTTGGTACTAGCTGCGAGGCTCGACTCGGAGGTGCGCTTGCCGGTGCCCATCGCATCTCGCGTGATGATCTCTTTGGTTGTGTACGGCGGTGATGAGCTGCTGAACAATCTCGCGCAAGCGGCCGGTAAGATCTTGGAGCAGCAACGCTTACTATACTCCTTTGCCAAATGACCTTGGAGCAGTAGAACATGAACACGTAGCTCGATGCGATCAAGCAAGGCACGCAAGGGAAGACTTTTTGTTGAGGAGGTATTGCACCGAGGTACGGAGCGGCGGTAACTGCGATGCACGATGCGACTGGAAGCAAAGAGCCAGGGGGGAACGGGCAGTGGCAAGTGCACACGTCGTCACCGACAGTCTTTCTCAGCGAGTACCGAGCGCCGGCATAAACATCTCCCCAGTCAGCCGGCCCTCGGCCGTTACGATATCCTTGTTTATTCAACGGGGTTCAGTACTCAGCAGCTAGCAGTGTTCTACTAGACTTGCCGTGCCGTACTCATCACTACGCTAAGCTCGGCGCGCCGCTTTACTTTCTTCTCAATCAGCTGACTTTAAAACATCGTTATTAAGGATCGGGTTCGAGTAACATTGAGGTTTGGGGAGGAAAGGCAGTGTTCCGGAACGAAGGTGAAGTCTGAAGTGACAGAGGAAAGAGGGGAGGGGAATCCTCACCGTCCGGGTCAAGGCCAGCACTAACATCCATGGCAGGGTCCAGAGTCCAGACAGCAAAATGAGGGCGAGACAGCAGCTGGGTTGCAATTAGAATACTGTGGTGATTAGCATCACGCTCCCCGTCCCCGTCCTCTGGTTGCCGTCTTGCCTCCCCCTTGCATCTCGCTCTCCTCGCAGTCGCATCGCAGCGCCGCGCGAGCTTTTACTCCTACTCCATCCCCTCTTTGCTACTTTTGGGGACCTCTAGGCCTCTCAAATCCAGAGAACCCAAAAGAAGAGAGGGAGAGCTGAGAGAGAGAGAGAGAGAGAGAGAGAGAGAGCGAGCGAGAGAGAGAGCTTGCCAGCCCAAGAAAAGGTTCCTGACCTCCGTCCAATCCTCGCCCCCCGCCACCATCCTCCCTCATCCGATTGTTCTCTGCGGCGCTGGGATCCTAGATTTGGTCGGCCGCCGGCGGCGGCGGTTCGGGAGCTGGGAAAGACTGGATTTTTCGTGCCATGGAGGCGTGGCCTGATCCGTTCAGGCCCGGGCGGTGGAGTGGGCTCCCTGACCATGTCCGATTCGTATTGGTTCAAATGATCTGAGCGGCCTGATTGCTTGGTTGGTTCCGCCGGGGATCGGAGGTTCTTGGCTAGGTGGGTGGGTGTATTCGTCGGCTTGGGTCTGGTGAGATCTTGGGGTTGTTGGTTCAGCTCAGGAGCTGCAGGTCTGTGTAGATCCCCTCTTTGCTTCCGCGGCTGATTTGTGCTTCTAGGGTTTTGGTTGCCAGTGGTGGAAGATGATTAAGCAGATCCTTGGTCGGCTGCCGAGGAAGCCAGGGAAGGCCGGGGACAGTCGGGATGCTGCTTCTGTGATGGCAGGGAATGGCACTGAGCCTTCGAATTCCTACAGTGTTGCCAGGAGTATGGACCCAGGTAACAAGAGGGCTGGAAATGGGGATTATGCAGTGCCACCTGGGGTAACTCCTAACCCCGTGATGAATGGAGCTGTGGTGTATCACTCCAACGAGCCACTGCCGGCGTTCAAGGATGTAGCGGCGTCTGAGAAGCAGAATTTGTTTGTCAAAAAAGTCAACCTATGCTGCGCAGTGTATGACTTCACGGATCCGACGAAGAACCTGAAGGAGAAGGAGGTGAAGCGCCAGACGCTTATGGAGCTGGTCGATTATGTCACGTCGGCGAACGGCAAGTTCTCAGAGGTTGTCATGCAGGAAATCACCAAGATGGTGTCGATTAACTTGTTCCGGAGCTCCAACCCCACGCCCCGTGAGAACAAGGCCATTGAGGGAGTTGATCTGGAGGAGGACGAGCCTCTCATGGACCCCGCATGGTCGCACTTACAGATCGTGTATGAGGTTTTCTTGAGGTTTGTTGCATCACAGGAGACAGATGCGAAGCTCGCCAAGAGATACATAGATCATTCCTTCATTCTTAGGCTGCTAGATCTTTTTGACTCAGAGGACCCCAGGGAAAGGGACTATCTAAAGACAATACTTCATAGAATATATGGCAAATTCATGGTTCATCGGCCATTCATCAGGAAAGCAATTAACAATATATTCTACAGGTTCATATTTGAAACAGAGAAGCATAATGGTATTGCAGAGCTGTTGGAGATCCTGGGCAGTATTATCAATGGTTTTGCCCTTCCTCTTAAGGAAGAACACAAGTTGTTCCTTGTTCGTGCCCTGATCCCTCTTCACAAGCCAAAATGTGTATCCATGTACCATCAACAGCTATCTTATTGCATCACACAATTTGTTGAGAAGGACTGCAAACTTGCTGACACAGTTATTAGGGGCTTACTGAAATATTGGCCTGTGACAAACAGTTCAAAGGAGGTGATGTTCTTGGGTGAGTTAGAAGAGGTTTTAGAGGCAACACAGCCTGCAGAATTTCAAAGATGCATGGTTCCACTCTTCCGTCAGATTGCCCGTAGTATGAACAGCTCACATTTCCAGGTCAGAGTCTTAATGGGCTTATACTTAATCTTGTCATCAATTTCTGTAAGACACATGTGTTTGTTCTTCTTGTCCAGTAACATGTGCTCTTACCACTTTAGGCTGATTCTGCAAATTTTTACATGCATATGCACATTGCTTGCTTGCTTACATATAGTTAGCTAGAATTTTGCTCTCTAAGTATGAAAAATATAATATTTATAGTCGCTCCAGGCTTCACTATTAAGATACCTTCTCTGCACACCATTGTGTGTCTTCTTATGTATAGCATGTACAGATGGATTCCCAGTTATTTTGATATATGCTAATCTGTAATTGACAACATTAAAAAAAGCTTTGGTGCTAGGTTATTTGCCTTCAAAGTTATAGTTAGAATCTACAACTAGTATATCAATTTTTTATCGTAGAGTTGGAGTCTTCTGGAGAAGATGAATAGTACTTTGTTCCCTTCCTTTTTCAATTTTCCTTGTACCTAAACTCTTAATACCTTTAGCGGCTCTTTTTAGTAATCATATTAGGGACCTAGAAAGCTTTTTTTTTGTTCATATCAACTTCTGTAAAACAGACTTCTGTATAACTAAATGTGATAAGGATTGTTTTTTAGTGTTGTCAGCCTTTAACGATTAAGATGCCTTCTCTGCTTACTGTTGTCTACTTTCATGTATAATTAGGCACCTGGACTGTCAGTTGTTTTATAGATACTAATCTGTGTTTAAGAGCAGTAGAAGAAAACATTGGCGCTAGTCATTTGTCCCACGAGTTATAATTACAAAACAGCGCATCATTTTTTATCTTAAAAGTTGAGTTATCTGGAGAATGCACATGATATTTTTTTTCCTTGTTTTTATGTGTTTCTCACATTGAAGATCCAGAAACTGATCTGTTGCATATAAACCTTCAATCCTTTATCTACCCTCTTTCTTAGTAATCAGATTAGTAACTGAACAAACTTTTGTTTTCTATCTCTACTGTAAAACAAAAGTTTATGTAGAACTGTCACCAGGAGTCTCATTTCTTAAAGCAGATATCTTGCTTCGAACCACGGTATCTCATGTTCATGTAGCAAAAAACAGATATCCGTGCACCCAGGATAGCAAACTAAGCTGCTATTTTTTTTCCTCAAATTCTGACTCATGGTACACATCTGTTCTCCGTTTTATTCTTGATGCATGGTATTCGTTTAGTCTTATTAACAGCTTAGTTGGGTATAGCCTGTACAATGAATTTATGATTGTCAAAGTCTGTCCTTTCTCCTGGCAGTCACTCATGTCCTGGCTTTGTGTAAACCCTGTTCGCCTCGTTTTGACTCAAAGCCTGTGTATTTTCTTTGTCCTTTCTATTTGTAAAACCTTGTTCATCTATTCTGACTGTCAAAGCTTTGTCTATTTTCTGACTGTTGCTCATGTTTTGGTGTAGAACAGGTCTTAGACACCATTTACAATTTGGATGCATGATTGTTTGCTACCCTCGTCCTGACATATCATTCTAGCTGTTAACTGTGCACTTATGCATTGCTGATTCTGGAGGACTGGTTTTAGTTTCTCTTTAATCATCATTCATGATTTTTGGTGGTTTTGTTTAGTTGTATGTTTTCACTTGAACAGTTTTAACCTATCTGTATGAACATTACTCATAGGATATAGCTAGCGGCTCAGTTAAACACGCATCATTAGCTTAATTCAGTTTTTTAATATATATACTCATCATTTGTGTCTTATGTTTATCTCCTTTCTATGTTCATAGGTGGCAGAGCGAGCTCTGTTTCTCTGGAACAATGACCATATTGAAAACCTAATTAAACAAAACTACAAGGTGCTATTACCTATCATCTATCCAGCACTCGAGCGAAACGCCAGAGATCATTGGAACCAAGCTGTTCGTAGCCTGACATTGAACGTACGCAAGATCTTCTCTGATCATGATTCTGCATTCTTCGGGGAGTGCGTTCAAAGGTTCAACGATGAGGAGCTTAAGCAGGAGGAATCCGATTCAAAGCGAGAAGCCCTATGGAAGCGCCTGGAGGGAATGGCAGCCTCAAAACCTGGTGAAAGCAACCCTTCGGTCACACCCAATGGCAAATCCAGTCAAGCTGCTGGCTAGGACACCCGCAATAACAGCCGTGGTCTTGCAACTCTTTGACTTACGTGCAATTCTCTGGAACTTGGGTTGTTGTGATTTTAGTGTTGCCATTTTTTGTTGGTGCGATGGTTTGCCCCTGTTGTGGGCGGGTAGGACGTGTTTGGTTTTGTCAGAACTTATGATCAAAATGTACACATACAGAAAGATTTCCAAGAGATTTGGCATGTGTAGTGACATTACATATAGTCCAATAAACACTGTCGATTTTGATTGCGGATATCCAGGGTTATACTCAGTTGCAGTGGCCATCGTGTTATTGTTTCACCTTTATACTGAAAATAGTAGCGAGTATGTAAGATATTGGGATAGGGATGTATTTCAGTATTTGCCTACTTCAATTTTTTTTTTTTTTTTTTTTTTTTTGTAATTCTACTGTGTATGTAGCATGTCTCTGGCTGAGCAAGAAAGCTTTGTTTCAAGACTGCTAGATGCAGAACAAAAACAAATGCTGTCTGCTTGCATGCGTTGCAACTGGAAGCAGTTCCTCTGAACTTTAGTTTGGGCCCACATGACAGTAACTAAAAGCTAGTAGTGGCAATTGGCAAAGAGAGAAACCACATCCCGCAGCTGATGTTTACGAGAAAGTGCCCGAAAGAACAAACCAGATGAAACAGTACACTGTACACGGGTAACGGCCATTTCTGTTAACAAAGGCTCTTAGTAGCCAAACGATAATACAGTAAAACAACAAAAGATGAATTCATCACAGAAGAACCGTCTACAAGCAGTGCCTGTATTTCTTTGATACACAAAGTTAGACTACAAACGTACAAAATACAATTTCTCAGAATACATCCCTAAAGCTTCTTTGACCGTGATGTATGTCAAATGCTGCTCTCTTTCGCTCAAGAGCCAAAGTAAATAATACACTGCAAATCATGCACCAGGTGCTCAAGATTGTTCTTGTGAAAGAGCTCAAACGGCTTGCCTACAGGTCAATAACTCTTGATAGTTTCTGGATCCGGTTCAACAGGAAGTCTCCTTGCTTGATAGTTGCCTGGTAGAAGGCGTTCCTGGCATCAGGTCGGTTCGTCTCCAAGACACCAGCAACTTTGTCTATCTTGCAGTGGAGCTTCCCAGCAGCGATAAAGCGTGACAATTCCCTGTATCAATGTGATGCAAATGGTCATAAACTATAGCTTATGAGCTGTACACAACAGCTAGAATATGAGCACCGGGCATAGACTACACATACTGGTCAACGAAATCAACAGTCACGCCAAACGCAGCAGCCATTGCTTCCATTGTCACGCTCTTGTACGATTCTAGAAACTGCGAGTAGACAACAGTGCGCACTTCACGCATGTAGTAACGGAAATGAGGCTGTAGGTAACGGTCCAACTTGACCTGTTCTGTCAAGCCAGCTGTAAAATAAAAGGCAATGAGAAATCCAGCCCACAACAACAATCTACAAAGAGTATTATTTACACGAGTAATTGGAAGAATATGGAAGGCATATTATGATTCAGTTACTTACAGAATGCAATAAAAAATGACTTGTACTGGCAATTGTAGAGCGAATTGAGAAACTCTGAGAGGTGAGGTACTTTGCCAATTACAGCAAGGATCTCAGGTGCATCTACAACCTGCAAGAATCCATGTTGGTCAGAAATCCAAGGCAACAAAGAGGACTTTTGAAAACCAAAGTGCATACCTTCTGTTTTAGTGATACACGATCCAGTGAGATAACACTTGTAAGGACTGTGTAGAAGATGAATGTATCATAGGTGAACAACTCATAAGTTGTGAACGTTGAAATTGAATCCAAGAACAAGCTCGCAGCTTTCTTGAAGTTTCTAGTTGCCATGCAGTACAATCCTTCATACACTTTCAATCTATTCTTCCTCTCCCAATCACCACCCTCCTCAAACAGGCTTCCATGAAGGGAAAAAGCATATCAGCATAATGCAAAACAGTCAGAAATTGAAATAGCAAAATGACTTCGCACTTACTTTTTCGCCTTGTCAATAGACTTTGAGATGAGATCAAAGTCCATATAGAAAAACCCGATTTGCAATGTGTAGAAAACAAGGTCCATCTTTTGGCCAACAGCTACAGTTTTTCCTTCAGTAACTTTAAGCTGTTCCAGAGCTTTTTCCTGAAATTTATAATATTCAAGTAATAAGCACGTTTGGAACACTAAAAAATAATCCTAATAACGGCAGAGATAGAAGATATATATACCTTCGCCCCAACCCTTATGAAGTACAAGGATTTGGCAAGATGAGCCTCACGCACTTCACTCTCGCCCAAATTCTCCTCGGCATCAGCAATTCTTCATGAACAAGAGGTAGAATTAACAGAGGGAACGATACAAACTGAATATTGTGTACACCTCAGAGCCTAAATGCCACGATTAAAAATTTTACTTGACTACTGCTAGGAGCATGTTTACAGTAAAGTCAGAATCAGAAACTAGTTAAATGACAGCCTCTGAAGAGAGTAGATCATCCATTGATTTTCCCAGACAAAAAACCTTTATGTACCATAATTTATCATTCCTTGTGACTTAAATATCTGGAATGAAAACATGAATTTTCTATCTACCATCTAAATTAACAAGCACGATGTGCAATGTCCTTCATGCAGACCATCTAAATTCAGTTAGATCATATATGGCTTAGAGCACAGAGAAGCTACTAATTGCAACGTTCGGATACAACTGGAACAACTAAGATCAAACTAATCGAACAAGTCAATGAGACATGATATCGCCTCACAGCGTATAAATAACAAACCCAGTGAGTTCCAAAGGCTAAAGTATCACTGAATCAAACAATAACAATGTTCAAATTAAAAATAGTGCGGTCAGAGTAAGATGCATCAGCACTCGCAGTATGAAACCCTAGGGGTCAGCCCAGAAATCGAGCAGGAAAAGGTCACAAGCGACGAGATCCACTCACTTCTCGTCGAGCTTCCGGATCTCCTCGTCGATCCTGGCGCGCATCTCGGCCAGCAGCGCCGCGTCCATCTCCAGCACGCCGTCCGCCGCCAGGGACTCGTACAGCGCCGCCATGTCTGCAGCAAAAACACCAGTAAGATCAAATCCAAAAAACCGCCGCCAATTGGAAGCATACTCGATGAAAGGAGGGGGCGCAGCGCTGGTACTACCGTCGGATTTGACGGCCGCGAGAACGTCGGCGCGGAGGTCGACCTTGGCGAGGTCGTCGACATCGGGGTGCGACAGTAGGAACAGCTTGTGCGCCAGCACCAGGTGCGGCAGCTGCTTCCCGTCCTCTCCGCTGACGTCCATCTCGCCGCCGCTGAGCTGCCCTCGCTTTGCTTCCGCCGCAAGAAGATTGGAAGAGAGACAGAGCAGCGAGGAGCTTCTCTTTTTCTTTTTCTTTTTCCGGCGATGCGCGATGTATAGGAGGTAGAGAAATATATTTTCAGAGGGCCACAAGTACCAATCCGAACCGTTCACGGTGTGATCGGACGGCTGTGCAGGTCCGAGAGCTTTCGAACCATGTGCGAAAAGGGCAAGCAGGCCGAGACGCCGACCCGACCGAGCCCAACTCGTTCCCGACCCGCGTTCCGGCTCGAGCCCAAAAACCTCTTTGCTCTCGGAAACCCTTCTCTTCCGATGGCGACCGCCGCCGCCTCCGCCGTGGCGGCGCCGGAGCAGCCGCGCCGCCGGAAGCCGGCTCCGGGGCGCGGGGGCGTGGTCCTCCCGGCGGGACTCTCGGAGGAGGAGGCCCGTGTGCGGGCCATCGCGGAGATCGTGTCGGCGATGGGGGAGCTCTCGCGGCGCGGGGAGGACGTGGACCTCAACGCGCTCAAGTCCGCCGCGTGCCGGAAGTACGGGCTGGCGCGGGCACCCAAGCTGGTGGAGATGATCGCCGCAGTGCCCGAGGCCGACCGCGCCGCGCTGCTGCCGCGGCTGCGCGCCAAGCCCGTGCGCACGGCGTCGGGCATCGCCGTGGTCGCCGTCATGTCGAAGCCGCACCGGTGCCCCCACATCGCCACCACCGGGAACATCTGCGTGTACTGCCCGGGCGGCCCCGACTCCGACTTCGAGTACAGCACGCAGTCGTACACTGGATACGAGCCCACTAGCATGCGTGCCATCCGAGCAAGGTAATTTAGCTTACTGGCTGCTGAAGTGCTGATGCCACTGGTAAAGACTGTTTGGGTTGCTTGAATGGGGGAGGGTTTCACTGTGGCTAGTAGCTTCGTTTACGTTAGTCTGAACCGAGCTGAGCTGCAATTTGAACGAACTGCACTGTTATTCATTGAAATGGATGCTTTCAGGTATACTTTTACATTGCAACAGAAAAATCACCAAGGGAAATTTGAGAGAGCCGGTGAAAGGGTAATTTCGCATTGGCTTCGATGCCCCCTTCGATCTCTTTGATCCTTTATGCGCCTAGACTAGAAGTGAGTGGCATTCAGTTTGTGCCGCATTTGTGGTAGCATGGCAGAATAATTTGTAGTTATACATGCTATTGCTAGGAAGCTGATAAATCATGTACTGGTTCATTAAACCTATTATGAATTCTCTAAATAAGATAGTGGGCATTTTACTGAAAATGCTACAATTGTGTAGATATGTTATGCTCCGTACTATATTCCTAATAGGATTTGCTAAAAAAAATATTCCTAATAAGAGAGTGAAAATGATGATTAAACACCAAAGACTGATATTGATGTTCGTGTATTGTGATTATTTTAAACTGTTTTGTTGATACGATTTTGACAGATTTTTTCTGAGCTCCCTTTTTAATTTTAGGTACAATCCATATGTGCAAGCCAGAAGCAGGATAGATCAGCTCAAGAGGCTTGGACATAGTGTGGATAAGGTTTGTCTGTAGCCCAAGAGAGCACTCTATCCTGTTTTATTGATCCTCTTATGTTTACTTCATGCTCTGTTTACTTTGATCAACAGTGCAACAAGATAATTAGCATAATCTGCAGGTCGAATTCATCTTGATGGGTGGGACTTTCATGTCCCTGCCAGCTGATTATCGTGATTATTTCATCAGAAATCTTCATGATGCTTTATCGGGTCACACTTCCGCAAATGTTGAGGAGGCTGTTTGTTATTCAGAACATAGTGCTGTCAAATGTATCGGTATGACAATTGAGACGTAAGTATCATGCATAGTTGAGGGTGCTTGCTTTCATTTAAAAAGTTTTTACTATCCTCCCCGCTTTGCTAATTAACTTCAATCCTGAAATGATTCTTCTTCTTGAAATAATAGGAGACCTGATTATTGCTTGGGCCCACATCTGCGCCAGATGTTATCTTATGGTTGTACCCGCTTAGAAATTGGTGTTCAGAGTACATATGAGGATGTTGCCCGTGACACAAACAGAGGCCACACAGTGGCTGCTGTTGCTGATTGCTTTTGTTTGGCGAAAGATGCTGGATTTAAAGTGATTTCCTGTTCATCACATAGCTTTGTTTGATTGATTTTGTTGCTTGCTTTGTTTATGATTGTTCTAATGGTCTTGATTCACCCTGTTGTCAGGTGGTTGCCCACATGATGCCAGATTTACCTAACGTAGGAATTGAAAGAGACCTGGAAAGTTTCAGAGAATTTTTTGAAAGTCCAGCTTTCCGGGCTGATGGTCTAAAGATCTATCCAACACTTGTGATTCGTGGAACTGGTCTTTATGAGCTCTGGAAAACTGGCAGGTACTTCACTGGTTTAGCACTTGATCCTGAAGTTTCTTGCTGGGTCTTATCTACTTTATTGTGGTTGTTCTTTAAATTTAAGGGTAAGAATTTCTGTGATTGTGACAAGGGCTCAGAAAGCCAGGGCTAAAATGGTAGCATTTCCTGTATTACAGGTACAGAAATTATCCACCTGAGCTGTTGGTGGATATTGTGGCTAGGATTCTGTCTATGGTGCCACCGTGGACACGAGTGTATCGTGTTCAGAGAGATATTCCTATGCCTCTTGTCACTTCTGGTGTTGAGAAAGGTAACCTTCGTGAGCTTGCTTTGGCTCGAATGGAAGATCTAGGCTTGAAATGCCGAGATGTCAGAACCCGTGAGGCAGGGATTCAGGTAAATATGAAGTGCAGTAAAGTCATTCAACTATATTAAACAAGGACATCATTTTTATAGTTGTGCATCTGTATGTAGGATATCCATCACAAAATCAGGCCGGATGAAGTGGAGCTTGTCAGGCGTGACTATGCTGCGAATGAGGGCTGGGAGACATTCCTCTCTTATGAGGATACACGACAGGTATGTATAACTTTCCAGCCAATTTGTGGGATCACAAGGATTCTTTTCTCGATATAGGAAGCTTGGATCACAGGGATGTGAATTCTGGAGTATGATGTGTGCCTGTATAGTGTATTTTCTAATGTGATTATAATATAGGCCCTTTCTTCATTGATTTGGATCTTTCCATTCCTGATGTTGCAACTGTTCTACGGATGTTAGGGTCTAGCTAGCTCAAACATGACTCTGGCCTGATCATATGTAAAATGCTCACAGCTTACTTTCATGAATTTTGCAGGATATCCTAATTGGCCTATTGCGTTTGCGCAAATGTGGTCGTAATGTTACATGTCCTGAACTCATAGGGAGGTGTTCAATTGTTCGCGAGCTTCATGTATATGGAACTGCAGTCCCTGTGCATGGTCGTGATTCAGACAAACTACAGCACCAGGTGATTTAGCTAATTTATTACATGAAAAGGCACTATATGATCACCACCCACGATGCTGGTCCTTGGGGCTACCATGTTTGGAAATTAGATGTTCAGATCACCTGCTATGCTTAAATTGAGACAACTCTTTGAACTCCTTAGTAGTGTAAGGTCAACTAACATTGGGCTTTGCGTTTAGCTCACTCTTGTCCTAATCATAGTTGCATTTGTCAACTATGATTAAAAAATAAAACTGATCCAGTCATTTGTGTCACAATAGAGATGCAACACCACTTAGACTCGAGCATGCTCCAACTAACTGCTCGAAGCCGGGAGAAATAATAAAAATGAAAACTGTGCTTTCTGCTGGATTCATTTTGATTTCCTTAAATAGTCCTTTTGTGCCAGTTTCTAGTTTGCTAATTGCAGTACTTGGGCCCTTTATTTTTTAGTAATGGAATTACCACAGTCCATCTTAAGCATTTTGACCATAGCTATTTGTCCTTCTGCACAACATATCTTCTTATTTTCCTTTTGGACTTGGGCCCAACTTACATGATTGTTTTATGGAAAGCCAAGCACAGTGTAAATCTTTTTAGCTAAAATGTATCATGTGTTCAATCTAGGGAAATCCAAGGGGCATAATTATAGTGATAGTGGGCTAGTGGCTGGCAGGCATTCTAATAATGACGGCATCTAGTCTTTATCATTCATGTCATTATTGTTTTATTTTCATTAACTCGTTGTACATGTAAAGTAGGTTCTGGTTCTACAAATGTTTAATATTTATTCTGCCCATGCACATGAACAGGGTTATGGAACTCTACTAATGGAAGAAGCAGAGAGAATTGCTCGAAGGGAGCACCGTTCAAAGAAATTGGCTGTGATTTCAGGAGTTGGAACTCGTCACTATTACCGCAAGTTGGGCTATGAGCTAGAAGGGCCTTATATGGTCAAATGTTTGGCGTAATATCTTTTCATTTTTCATGGGATCATGTAAAGCAGACTAGCGTTTTTCATGTAACATTAGTAGTTCCTAAAAATGTTTTTCGTTACTCTCATTTTCAGTGTTGAGTAATGCAAATGAAAATGTTGATGCTTGGTGGTCTGAAATCTACAGCTACTTAGTATAAACTCCTGTTATATTCCACTTAAAAGTACAATATTATAAAAACCCGTTCGGAGAAAAATAAAAGGCAGCATTGATCGAGGCTCAACCTCTCGCTAGTAAAAAAATAGCACGCCTTGGGATATGATAGTATATTTTTTTCTTATTTTAAACTAGTGTTTTTAATGTTATACTAGTATTTTGTGTTTCGTATTGTGGAACATAGAAGCAGCCAGAAGACAGTAATTCAATTATTACAAACATATATCCAAAAAAAGGATAAAGGATAATTTGACACGCACCAAAAAAAATGTACATAGATTCATACATCCATCACCAAAAAAAAAGGTGCGGATCCAGCCATCAGCTGCCAAGATAAATGAAATTGGAGGCCGCATTCAGCTAGGTGGTTCCTTGGGCTGCTGGGAACTTTCTATTTTGGAAAATTGAACGTTTCTTCAATTTGTGATAATCACTTCAGGTCAAACAGATCCAAAGAAATGGACAAATCAATCATGGCATTTTTAATTCAAAACAAAATATTTACGAGGTCTACGAACTGACTAAACACGTTTTTGGACTCAGAATATTGCAGCATCTCTACTAAAAATTGAACAGAGAGATAAAAAAAAATACAATGGTGGGGCATCAGTGATGCTGTTCTTTATTTCCCATGAAGATCAGTTCCCATGATAAGATATTAAAACATTTAGAGAAACCATAACATAGTCCTGCTGACTATGTATATTATGTTGATTACCCAACACCATCAGTCTAGCTACTGGTTATCCTAATGGCTAATATAGATTACTGCTACCTCTTTAGCAAGTACAACCCATCCCTTGTTTCAAGCTTTTCATCCGCTACTAGACCAGAAAGAAAACTTTGAAGCTGCTGCAGTGACTTGTCATATGATGGCTCAGCTATACAGAACATCTGAAAAACGAGCAATTTAGAAAGGGGACAAAAGATAGAGCAGATAAAAAGACTAATTTCAGAAACAAGGCACTGCTAATATGATCTTTGATCTTACCTTTAAAGTGTTATGTATCCTGTCCAGTGACATACTCCCAAAATTGGTTAGCATTCCGATGATGAATTTCTGCAGTGCATACAACATCCAAATGTTTGTAAATGAAAACAGATAAAAAAAAGGACGTACCCAGTGCCGTAGGCTCCCGCACTCCGCGTGGTGTGGGGAAGGGATGTATGCGCACAGCCCTACCTGCACAAAGTGCAGAGGCTGGGGCTCGAACCCTGAACCTTCCGGTTACATACGGTAAGGCACTACCGCTGCACCAAGGTCGCTCGTCTTTTGGAAATGAAAACAAATAAAATCTAAATATTGATTTATTCAGTATTTCTTCTTTTTGAACCATACCTCGTACACAGTCATTTCTTTCTTAAGTTGTTCCTCAACTGAAGCCACAGAGCTTTCACCTTCCTCCTCGGTCATTTGATACTCTGCCAAGCGTTCATTCACAGTACTGTTTTTGTTGACATCAGACATGCTATCAACAACAGTAAAGGTGTGATCATCGGCATCTGGCCCTGCTGATTCTGTCAGGACCCCCTATATCATATTACAACATTGTTAAATATGCTTCATAAACAGATTGCATTTAAGAAGTATTGAGAGGAGGGGGAGCTTGCACAGACATCATGCAGCTTAGGGGCATGTCTATGATTAAGAAACATGTATTTAGTTCTATTACAGATAACGAAAAACTCACATATAAGTTGTGTGGAACAATAAGTCTGTTATCATTTATCAACTATCTAGTACATCAGATTTTAGGCAAAACAGCTGTATACAGTAATCATTTTTGTTTAGACTCCAACTTCTTGTTTACTGGTACCTAGTAAATACAATGGTCATGAAGATGCTACCACAATTTCATAATGACAAGCGTATTTCATACAAAAAAAATTATATTATTGATTGATATATTTGTGCCAGACCTTGCTTGTCCAGAAGCTTATCCTTCTATTAAGAGAATCCATAGGTATGCCAATTTCTGTAGCAAGTGTCTTTGAAGTCCAACTGAAAAGTTTGATAGATTTAGTTACAAGAATATATAAGAGGCATACAATAAGATAGCTATTTCATTACCTAGACTTCTCTTGAAATCGCATTATAATCGCAGCATGAACAGGAGCCACAGTAAACTGCATGCTTCTTCCCTCAAATTCCAGTTCTAACTGGAAAGCAAAAAAAGTGTTATGTCCATTTCTTTTACATACGAGGACAATTTTCATGGTATCCATCAATTAAACTTTTTTTCTAACCTTGACTGTTCCAAGATTTTTCTTCCATAATAGCTTCCGTGGAGTTTTTATCTGATGAAATCTTTTTGCATAATCAGATAGCAACTGATCAACTGAGGCAGGAACAACAATGTCTTCTGTCTGCATTTTGCACCAGGCGGATACCAAGAGCCCGATAAATAAACAGAAAATACAAGGAATAGAAAGTATTCACTGTTTAAATTATCTCCAAAGATTTGATACTCTCACGAAAATACCAGTGTTAGAAACTGTCATGTGCAAACAAACTCAGCTATTTATTGATGCAGTGACGGAAATGACTCTCATCATCTGCAGGTACATATGTGTGACTGCGATTTGAGTAATTGCTGTGGCAAAATGCTGTTGTGAATGTCTCAGCATAGTCAGTGATCTAAACAACATGGACAATATTTTAGTTACTTCGGCAGTTATGGTGAGATATTCAGTAGTAATTAACGTTTTAACCGCTCGAAGATTCGGAGATACTGAGGTTATTCAATTGGGTCATGTATAGATAGAAATACACACCACAGCAGGTGTTTCCCCTACAGTTTTTATTCCACAAAAGATTGCTAAGTTCTGATTCGTTAGTCATGATTTAGATATCCTTAGGGCATACCTGAATTGGTGGCCAAAAGTTGGACGATATTATTGTCGCATCAAGAACATCATGAGATATGTCTGCCTCCTCTTGCCCAGGAACTGAAAGAAAAGCGTATGAATGTAGATGCAGTGTTATTGACTTATTTTGTAATGGGACTTGAAGTATTCAACCAATACCAGTTTCTGATGTCTTTAGCAAAGATGTTTTAATGTTCGAGTTGGTTCTCTTCGAGTCAATCAGGTCATTGAGCATAATCTCACACTTCTGCATGCTGCTCTCACCAAAATGAATCTGCCAAAATAAAAATATCACTCCTATAGTGAAGGGATAGTGCATTTGACACAGCCAAAATCTCTTGGAAACAGAATTAAGAATAGATTTACCATAAATTAGTAGTCTAACCTTTAGGAGTTCCAACGTGCGAATATCTGAATCTATTTCAAAGTCAGATTTGCTGAGCAGCTTTTCTGCCAACATTACACGATATTCATTGACTAGTTGGTCCTTTGAGCCAATTATACTAACCATTAGTCCAAGTATATCAACTTTTCTTCTATTCCTACTGCCTTTCAATGGGTCTGCTTCTACAGGATCAGGTTCCCAGCTGCAAAAGTTCCAAGTCACAGTAACATCGACATTTAACGTTCTTGCCACATCCAGAGTTCCGAGAAATCACAGATTAGTTGAAATTATGCTCAATAGAATGAAGAAGATATACCTTTCAGAATTTACCCAAGCTTGTTTCTCATCAATGTTTGCATGATTATCGTAATCAGCATTTTCCTGGTTTTCAGCATCTCTATTCAACTCTTCCAGAAGATTGTCACCTGCATTTCCTGTTCCACTTGCATTCCCTCCTGACCCATCAGTTAACATCGTCACTATGCATTTGATAGTGTCTTTTCTGCCTCTTAGATAATCCCTAATTGGTTCACCAACTGCCTCCAAGAATACACCAGTGGGGTCAATTGTCCGCAGTGCCTTGATAGTGGACACGTATTGGTGCAATATATCATTTGTTGATGCACCGGCAGTTAGTAGACGGTATCTAAGCGAAGAGATAAATGAGTCAACAAGCTTAGAGTGTTGGCCCGTGTACTCCAAACACAGCTTTAGGTCTTCAATAGCGGGAGAACTACATCAATACCCAAACAAACATATGGATCTGACATCAGTTAATAACATAAGACAATTCTAAGAGAGTGAAACCAAGTTAGAATTCATATGGTAGCTCAGAAATTTCAGATGGATGTGTTTAGCAAACTTGACCAATGCCTAAGGATCAGATGACAAGAGCCCTATAAATATGCACACAGTATACGCCCTGTTCGGCTGAATGTTTTTGGCTGGGCTGGTGGCTGGGCTGGCCAGCCGACCCCACCAGTCAGCCACCCAACAACCTGGCCCAACCAGCCAGCCACAGCTCCAGCGCCAGCCAATTAATGGCAGCCGAACAGGCCGATAATTGGTGAAACAAAATAGGATGTCTATTTTAAGGCTTCAAGGTGGAGTTCATTAGCCATACAGAAAGAGGAATCAACAGAAATGATGAGATGCCTATATGAGACACAATATGGTATTAAGTAATTCTTCCAGTTAGATGAGGATATCTTGTGGGAAATAGATGTTGTCTAGGTGTCCGTTGCAAAAGTTCTCTCATCTATCAAGTTGCTAAAATCTATGTATGCTAAAGCTTCACAGGACAGAAGAAAACTATTCAAGCAGAACAATATTTGGATTGTCAAAGCCCCTATTAAAGCTTACAGTACCATATAGGGAAAAATGACTGACCTCTCAGGGTAATCTACAATTATCTCAAAAAGTTTGCTGATCCGTAGGTCCTGCAAGGTTTCATAAGCAAAATACTCAAGGCGCATGTGCCATCGCAAAAGGGCTTCAGAAGGAACGCCAATCCCTGGGAATGAAGAAGGATGTGAGGCTAATGGTGATTTGAGACCAGAAGATCCACTAGCATAGTCCACTGAGTCACCAAGATATGATAAAAGAGCATGCAGAAACTGAAGAGGAACAGCCTGACAAGATCCAAATTTTATGTCAGAGAACATTGGTGGAGAAAATCTACAGTAGAAAACCCAAATTTCATACTTTGCAAAATGGTGAGATGAGACAGTACCTGAATCCACTTCTTAACATTCCCCAGGACAGGAACTCTATAATCATCACCAGCTAGTTCATAAACTTTAGACTGCAGAATGAGAGATAATACAAGGTTAGTAAAAGAAATTCAAGAGTATTTATGCCAAAATATGTGATGCGACAGGTTATAGACACAGCAGGGTATGGAGACCTTTAAAAGCCAGATTATTGCAGAGGAATAAGCATCTTCAGTCATTGATATAAAACCAAGACATCTAAGATCACGAACAACTTTTCCAATGTTCTTTACCAAGGAGCTACCTCCTGAAACTTCTTGACCATCAATATCCATTTCAGAATTCCAGTCAAAAGTATTACTACTTTCAAAAAGCTCATTATTCCCAGTTTGGTCACTCTCATAAGATCCAGCCATAATAATACTGAGTTCTTCCAGCTTCTTCTTGAAATAGACATTTAATATCTCTGAAAATTGTCAAACAAGAAGGAATTCCATTTTACAAAGTTTAGCAACATTTTAATGTGGTAAGGAAACACCTGTTGGATATTACTAATCCCAATTTATAAATTTGAACTGATTGTTACAACGCAGAATGCAACTGGTAAGTTATGTGAAGATAAGTTACCAGTGATTATGCCTTGCAAGGATATTAATTCGTCCACAAGCAATACATACTAGTCACTAAAGTACACTGGTACAATAATGGTATCTAGTATACCAGCAGAGGTGGGAGGTCGCAGATGCTATTAAATCTATATATCAACCTCAAGGACTTACTTGAGCTAACCCTATGACTCTTAAGCGAGTGTGAACGAGGGAGCCCTGATTTAGTGCACATATCAGTGAAAATAACTTGCCCCTGTCAACAGCTCAGTGCCAGACAGTTCTAACATCAGAGGAACAAATTTGGGAAACAATAAATAGGCAATATTATACTGTTTGTGTTCAGTATCATTTTGTTTCATGTTCATAAAGCATGATTCAAATAAACAGTGAACAACATGGTCTGCACTCTGGGGAAACAATGCAACCAGCAGTCAAAAGAGCATTAAAAAGGTCGTCAATACCCACAAAACAGAGGAGAAAATTATACTTACCAGGAAAGCTCATGGGCAGCGTTGTCAGAAGTACTGAAGATACCATTAACTGATACCTAGGCATTAAGCTGGAACTACAATCTACAGCTTTGGATTTTCTTTTGGGTGTTCTATCCTCATATGACTGTAAAGCATGGGCTAGAACAAGAACACATTTTTCCTGGTAACTCTTTTCCAAACATATATCCTCCAGTGCTCTACTTATGATTTCCTCAGGCCAATGTTCATTAACCTGTAATGCAGGAATTGAGAGGTCTTGTTACTTAAAGAAAAACCAGGCGCTTAGAGGTTTAAGTCATCAAACTATAATCATATATGATGACAGTTCATTTCAATTTGTTGACATGACATACGTAGGATACAACATACTTGTTGTATGGGAAAAGATAAATAGAAACAGAAAACAGGAAAGACATCTATTCTTTCCAGAATCGAAATTTCCATTCTCCAGATTCCAAAATAAAGGTGATGACAAAAGTAATTTAGGTTTTCCATAACTTACACAGAATTTAATCCGATCTGCTGCAGAGGCATTGCAATAAGGATAAAAGTGCTGCCAGAACTTCTTGACTGCATTGCTTCGAAATGTTTCCTGCGCCAACAAAGATAGGTTGACAACATGAATTGGAACTTCGGAAATCATCAGGAACATGTTTACTGTTGCAAGTTAAGAGTTTGATAAAGAATGCTGAACACTGCAATATTAAATCCTGCACTCCGGCGGAGATTTCACGTGAGCATTTCCATAAACACTCGAGCTCAGAACAGGATTCCGGTCCCGTCCTCCAATACTGTGGCATCTGCCATTCAGCACAGGCATTATCACAAACACATAGCATGCAATAGACACGAAGCCTCATAATGTACTGTTATCATCTCCCAAATCTCCACAGGACCACGCGAATAGCAATTCAGCAGCAGTCGTGCGTGTTCGCACCGGTGAGAGGGGATACAAAGAGAGGCGAGGAGACGGGGGCGGGGGGGGGGGGGAGGGGGGGGGGTATGGTATGAACCTCGAGGGAGTGGAGGAAGTAGTCGCGGACGAGCGTGGCGAAGCGGCGGGTGCAGAGGTCGGCGACGACGGGTGCTAGGCGTGGCCCAACGGAGAGATCACCGTCGCCACCGAGAAGCTCGTTGGAGAGAGAGCAGAACTGGGCCCACGAAGCGAGACTGCCGTCGGCGTCGTCCCGCTCCATCGCCTGACCGAGGCACCCGAGGTGCGCGGGGGAAATAATTTCAAGCGCAAGTCTGAGCAGTCTGAGAAGGCGTAAGGTATGGAAGGCGGCGTATTTCGGTAAGTCGCCTTCCACGTGTAGGGTCGGTAGGCTAGTTGTATACTCGTATGGCTATTCGTATCTCTTATGGTGTTTCTCTTGAGAATGGATCGACAAGAAATCATATCTCTAAGCATTTCACAATGTCTTACAACTGGTTTGGACATGTTATATCACTACTACAAAAAAATTATTTTTGGAGGTGGTCAAAATTAATTTTCGAAAGTGGTTTTTGCAGCTGTCGTCAATGAGACATTTCATAGGTGGTTTTGTGTCCACCTCCGCTAATAAAATAAACAGCAAAACCCTAGATGGGTCCATGGAGCCCATCCAGGGGTGCGCTTCCGCTCCTTCGAACCCACCATGGATCCGCTTTGTCATCGCCGCTCGATGCTGCCGTGGATCCGTGCCGCCGCTTGGTGCCACCTCGTGCATGCACCATCACCACCAGAGGAAAGAGCAGAGGGGCATAAATGAGAGAGAGAGGAGTGGGAGAGAGGCGATGTGGTGGAGGTGCGTGGGCGGAGGAGGGATAGGAAGAGAGGAAATGGGTGGAGAGAAAGGTGGAGGCGCCTTGTCCTGGGAAACTAAGAGAGAGGAGTGAGGGAGAGATAGGGTGTGGGAGAAAACCTTAGGTTTAGGGTTATATATGAAATTGCTAACGAGCCTTTTGGGCCTAGTTTGGGCCACATCATTTTAGGAGGTGGGCTTTTATTAAGTGTCTCCTTCCAAAAAAATCTATTTTAGGAGGCGAGCAGCTTATAATGACTGCCTTCGAAAGTAACTATTTTTTGAGGAGGTTGTTTTAAAATGCCTGAATCTGAAAGTCAATTTTCGGAGGCGGACAAGAGCAACCGTCTCCAAAAATAAAATAAAAAAATGTTTGCCTCTATTAATGTCTGGGATTATCGGAGGCGGGTGGATTTTGTGTCCACCTTTGAGCTCGATTTTGGAGTGTCTCCTAAAATGCTTTTTTAATAGTGTATAAATTGTTTAGTGGAAGGTTTCCATGTATACATGATGACATCGATCATTAGCAAATTAAGATAGCTCAATGGTATGGTTGGTTGAGAACTTGAGATGGTGCCCACTCGCAACCAGGGTTCAAACCCCGGCATTGTGAAAGAAAACAAAAAATCCCTCTGACCATGCTCGCTAGCTCGTGGTTGTGGTGTGAGTCGTGACACAACTCACAAGCCCAAGTAACAGCGGGCTGCATCGGGTTGGTAACGGTGTACGGAATATAAAGGGTTGAGGTAGATGAACTCTTGATCAACCATTATAGTGGCTAGCCTGCTCGCATCGGTGTCGGTATGCCCCTCTCCTGGTCACCTTGCCCCTCCATGGTCTTCGCCTCCATCACCCTCGGTGAGCATGTGCTGCCACCGATTGGCCCCTCGCCCCCTCCTCAGCTCTCCTTGCCCCGCCTTGACCGCCGTCACTCGTACCCAGATTCTGTCGTCGTAAACGGATGACCCCACAAGGCAAGGTAGGGTAGCTGCCCCACCTATCTGGCGTTCACTACGTAGAGCACCCCTCTTTCCTTTTTGTTTCCCTTGCTAGTCCATGGTGATCCGTTGGTCTTTTGTTCATCGGCGTCGAGCAAAATGTCTGAAGAAGATAGAGAACAGATATCAGTATGAAGACTCGAGGCCATGAGCAATACACAACTGGCCTGGCCCAATCTACATTCAGCAGCCCAACAGGGCGCCCAAATGCCCAAACGTCTACTAGGTCCTCTCTGTCCGTCGCCTCGCTCCTTCAGTCATTAATATGTTTGATTGCCACGGCATCAAGTCGGCAAGCTTATCTGCTCATGGATGGGGATGAACACCTGAAGAGCAATGCCATCGATGCCCTAGAAGCTAGAGGCTTCCTTGTGCTCAAGCTCGGCTTCCTTCTTCCTTGCGCCATGGAGCTAGAGCATGGCATGCAACTGCACGAGGATGTTGTCTGCCAGTGGAGGGGCTGTGCTATTCGACCTGACAAAGGAACCCTCTAGTGTGGTTTAGTTTTGAAGATCTTACAAACACAATGGTATGATTAGAATTTGATTTGGACAATTTATTTGACGTTAATTGTATTGGAGACGCGGATGGAAACACATGTTAGGTTAGGACACACCGAAGCCGCAGTCGTTCACGTCAGACATACTCCCTCCGTCCCAAAATATTTGCACTTCTAGGATCAGGCACGCAAACCAATGCTAACGTGAAATTACGAAATTGCCCCTTATCCAAACAATACATGGGTCTCATGTGGGTCCCACCTAAAGGTATGTGGGTCCCGCCTAAACATCGCGTGGGTCCCACGTGGGTCCTACGTGGGTCCCGCCTAAACATAGCGCGGGTCCCACGGGGTCCCGCCTAAACATAACGCGGGTCCCACGTGGGTCCCGCCTAAACATCACGTGGGTCCCACATAAACATATGTGGGTCTCACTAAATAGTACTACCCCTATCATGTTGCAATCATTGCACCTTGGGAAGAGAGAAAAAGTGCAATTATTTTAGGAAGAATTTCGAACTCTAGAAGTTCGAATATTATGGTACAGAGGGAGTAGTAGTGATGGGCTAGTATTTTCTTTTTAAAAAAGTAAAATAAAAAAGGGTGTGACACGGGCATGTGGGTGGTGGTGGGCGCTCGATGCGTTGATTGCTGTAGTGGGCCCGTCGATCCGTGGCTTTCGCGGTTAGATTTGAGTGTCTGATGGGACCCACAGTATGGGTGCTTCTGTGTTTGGATACCGGAAGTCCAGGAGAGGAAAATCCAGGAAATTTCAGGACTTTTAGGGTGTGTTTAGATTGTAGGAAAAAACACTGTAGCATAAGAAAAACACTGTAGCATTCGCTGGGAAACGTGTTTTGTGAGGAAGGAATAGTGAAAAGTTAGAATGAATAGTGAAAAGTTAGAATGAATAGTGAATAGTTGGGAATCTGAACATGGCCTTAGGTTTTTATACTGTATTACGGACTCGGTTAAATTCCTTGGAGTTAAGTATATAAAAAAATTCCTTCGAGTTCTCTCCTCAAAAGTCAAACCCAAACCCAAAAAAACCCGGCCGCCGGCCCGGCCTTTTTTGCGGAGCACGCCCGGACAATCCGTGACGGGAAAGGCAAGGATACTGCCGCGCAGCGAACAGCGGCGCCCGCCGCGCGGCCGCTCGACAGCAAAAGCGCCTCGGCGCGATATCTCGCGCGTCCTTCGCGCGGTATCTCGCACGTGCCGCCACATCGCCCGGCCCGCGGCTGTCGCTGCGCGCTACGCACGCAGTGATGGCAGCCGAGCTTGACCACGCGTGCCCTCCTTCACGTGAAGTGGGCCCCGTTCGTCGGGCGCATCGTATTCGCGACTGGAGCGGTGGTGGTGGGCGCGAGGTGAGCGAGCTGGCCAAAGCTGTCGGCCTGGTGACGTAGTAAGGCCGCTTTTAGCTTCCAAAAGTATCATAGAACATGCATCTTTAAAACAATTTTTCCCTTTTCTATTTATCTCCCTCACATAACACACATAAAAAAATACTGTTTTTCATCACAACTAAACACAACACGGTATAAGATTTCACAGTGATTGAGCCGTAGGGACTCCGAGGTGACGTAGTAAGATTTCACAGTGAGTGAGCCGTAGATTCGTTAGTTATTTCCCTTTCGATGATAGTACGATCGTGCCGCGAACGAGAATGTGGCGTGGTTTCGAAATAGAAAATCGTCTGGTCTGCGTTCGAGCGTCGCGGGAGGATTTCCTTCCGTTCGTATCGTCGCCACACGATGCAAACTGCTATCCCGGGAAGAAGGGACGTGGAGGAATGGACTGGCTGAAAGCAGGAATAACAGGTTTTAGATGAATAGTGCACTGGAAAACGTGTTATGTGAATGTGATGAATAGAAAAAATTTGTTGAAGAAGTATAATTTTTTTTTAAATCTGAACATGGCCTATAACCTGGCCAAAATTTGTTCGTACCTTTTATATTTTTTCTTGTATAAATATAAAAAACGCGTCGATATCTCCGTGTCGTTCGCGGTGTGGCGACTACAGTATATGTTTGGCATTGTTGGCTGTGCACGCCAACCGTCTTTTCTGGCAAGTAGGTTGCACATCGTGGAGACGTGGAGCATTTTAGGGGCGCTGTGCAGTGCATTGAGATTGTCACATTGATATTTACAAAGTCGATAATATTAACAAAACAACAAGCAACTGGATGTCACATTGATAAAAAAAGTAAAATTCAGGTAAATATGGAATTTTATTAGATCTACTTTTCTATTTTAAGTGTACATATAGAAAGGGTGTGCTCATTGCATCAATTAGATCTTGATTAATTCCAGCCAACTAATAGCATAGTATATTGCATCGAATCAAATAAATAAAGATACGATTTGGTATTTCAAAGCATTTCAAAAACCGCAATGGATGTGAATTTCTCTTGAGAGAGAGGACACGGGAAGGAAAGGAAAAATCAAGGAATTTGGATACAGCTAGCAATTCAAGAAAGCATTTACTACGGTTAAATAGATACTATTTTTTTTTGCCTTAAAACGGGAAGAGTGTGGTGGACCCAGCCAGCTCTCATATGAAACGGACGAGCGCAATTGCCGCCCACCCGCGCCTCTTTCCTCCGGCCTTCGCCTACCTGGCGTCTTCCCATATAAACCAAAGCCAAAGGTGGTTGACGTTTTGCTTTGGGTTAATTGGATACACGCCATTACAAATTTTACATTTTTGAGTCACGTCATTACTTCTCGCATAATAGGGGGAAGACCATTACAATTTTACGTAAATTGGAGATATGCCATTCTATACGTATTTTATGCCGTTAGGCCCACCTACAGGCGTACGGGTACTGTTCATATTTCCGTATTGACTATACTATCCTTCCCTCATCTCCTCCTCCATCTCACTGACATACGGGCCCCACGTGTCATCACCTTCCTCCATCCCTTCTTCTTCCTCCATCCCTTCTTCTTGGATGGTGCCGGCTGCTCCCATCTGTCCGGCAAGGGCAGTGCATCGGGCGCGTCCTAATACCCAAGCTAGCAGTGCCCTCCGTCGTTGTCTCCTTTCTCATTTCTCTTCTGTAACAGACTAGGATTTTTGACTGTTTGAAAAATTTGAATTTCAAAAACTTTTTGAGTGAATATGAAAAACTTCTTTAAAACTAATAAGAGTGCCCTCTTGCTCCCCTAAAATCTTAGAAGCAATTAGATGTTATTTCATTTTTGCTAAGGACAATTATGATAGAGTGACCATTTGGGTTTAATTTGGTTTGTTTGGATTTTATTTGAGTGGGATTTGAATTTGAACTCGGTTTCAAATTCAAAGCTAAATCTAACACTAACCTATCTAGTTTGGGCCCTAACCTAACTCACCAGCCCACACGAGCCCACAGCCTAGCCCACCATCTCACCCTCTCTCTTTTTCCTCTCTCCCTCGCACGCGGCCCATCAGGCCCAGCTCCCGCGCGCTCTCTCTCTCGCTCTCTCTCTCTATCTCTCTCTGGCTGGTGGGGCCCGCCTGTCGGCGCCGCCCCGACGCAGCCGGCTCGCTCGCGCTCGCTCTCTCCCTCTCTCACTTCTCTCTGCCCAGACGGCCCCGCTTGTCAGTGCCGATCTCCACCTCCTCGCGCCCGACCCGCTCGTTCCCTTCCCCTTTTCTCTCTCTGCCCAGACGGCCCCACTTGTCAGCTTTCTCCCCTTCCTCCCGCCGCGGTCGCGCGACGCGCGTGACCCGCGATAGCGACGTGCGCCGAGCGCACGACCGCGGCCGTCGCGGGAACTCTCTAGAAGCTACTCACGTGCCCTGCTTGCCCCGCGCACCCGTGAGCCCCTACCGCCCCTCAAAACCCTAGCCGCCGCACCCCGGATGCTCGCCGCGTGTCCGCCAGCACGGACGCCGAGGATCCCCGCCGTTCGCCTTACCAACCGCCCCGGGAACTACCTCTAACCCTAGCCACTGCCCTATATAAGCCCTAGACCACCCCAATCAAAACCCTAGACCTCAATTGGGGATTTCCCCCAAGCCGCCGCCGCCACCAGAGGAAAGGAAGAGGGAGGAGTCGGAGAGGAAGAAGAAGGAAGGAGGGGAGAAGAAGGAGGCCGCCACGACGAGGAGGAGCACCTCGCCGTCAAGGACGTCGCCGCCGTGAGCTGCTCGTCTACCTCCTCGACGCCAAGCACCACCAAGCCGGAGGAGAAGAAGCGGAACACCGACCGCCGTACCACGAAAGGACGTCGGAGCCTGCAACCTCTACCTCGAGCTCGCGCTGCACCACCTCGCCTCGGCATCAACCTCTACCTGCCCCGCCTTGCCCCTCTTCAAGCCCCAAGGTGAGCCTTTCCCTTGCCGCGTCGCTGCTCTGCTCCGGCGGGTCGCCGTGAGAGCCAGCCGTAGTACGCCGCCGCCATAGGACCCCATCCCCCTCTGTCCGGCCGTCGTGCCGCTTTGCAGGAGCCCCAAGTAGGCATCTTCGGCCCTGGACGCGACCGCGGGCGCGCGTAGCCGCCGCTCCACGAGCTCGCCGTCGCAGCACGCCGTTTCGGCCGCCGAGCCGCGTCGTGGCGCCTCCCCGCGTTCGCACACGCACTCGTGCGCGACGCGCTGGCTCGCGCTCGCGAACGCACACACGCACGCACACGGGAATGCTCGCGCACGGGAACGCGGCGAGCGCACGCTCGCCGGCGTTCGGCCATGCCTTTGCGGCATTTCGCCGAGCGCCTGGCAGGCGTACGCCCGGCCGTTCCCCGGTTCGCACGCGGTTGGCCACACGGGCGCTGGCCACACGGGATCGCCGCGTTGCCGTAGCTCATCCCACGGCCGCGCCCCGTGCTGGGCCAAGCGCCCCTGGGCCGCAGGCCGGCCCAAGCCGGTTTTGGCCCAAAGGCCGAGCCCAGCCGAGCCGACCTGACCGCGGGGACCCACCTGTCGGTGGCCGATCCCCACTGACTGCTGGGGCCCGAGCTGACGCGTAGGGTCCACTGACCAGTGACACACAGCCGCTGACCACTGGGGCCCACATGCTGATATGTGGGGCCCACTGACCTGTTGACCGGTCAACGTTGACCGTTGACCAGTCAACGCTGACGTCAGCAGGGCCCACTGATGACGTCATCACCCGGGGGACCCTGTGCTGACATCATCATGACGTCATGCTGACGTCAGCATGCCACGTGTCACCCTCTGGTATTTTCTGGGTTTTCCCTTTTTCGGATAAACATTTAACATTTTCAGAAAATGGTTTAAACTTGGAAAATTCATAACTAAATCATTTCAACTCAGAAAAATATGAAACCACTTTCTAAATTTCTCTAAAAATCTGAGTAACACTTTAAAAATGAAGTTGAGGTTATTTGAAGACTTTTGCTAGCTTTTTGGATCTTTTGCAAATAGGACCCTAGACTTTATCGTTTTCACGAGAATGGGATCCGTTGCTGATGAACCGCTCTACGAGGAGTTTGGCCACGCCTTTGGTCTGCACACTTGTTGTTCACCCATGCCTTGCCTGATCACTTGTGCCCCCAAACCCGTCCGACCCTTTGATCTGGCTTGTCTGACCGTCCTGCCTGCAGCCTTGCCGTCCCCCTCGCTGCAGCTGTACACTTCCGCGACCTCGGGATGCCGAGCACCCGCGCTCGTGTCACAGCCGTGCGGCGGCCACGGGATACCGTGAGTCCGCACACGAGCACGCCTAGCTGGCAGTCTGAGCTCCAGCCCTGTGCCGTCCTAACCAAAGCCTCGACCTTGCTCTCGCCTAGCAGTTGCTAGACATTGCAAGCATGGACCCGACCATCCAAGCTGCACGTCGGTCGAAAACCAAGCTATCGCCCTTGAGTGCTCAAGCCAGTCGAGCCAACCATCACCTGCCTAGCCCCTAACCTGATCCATGCCTCACAACCCTACCGAGCCTCACGTTGCACAGAGTCGTGTGCCGGCTGCCTTATTTAGCTGCGGTGTGGACGTGCGTCTACGCATTGCAGGACTAAGCTTGCCCTTCCTACCTGCACAAGCACGCATGGTCACGGAGTCTTGTTGCTCCATAGCTAGTCTCGTTACTAACTGCCCCGCTTAGTGCTTGCACACGCCGCACTCTGGGCATGACCAAGTTATCACATCAACTGGTTGAGCAGCCAGAGTGTGTCCTCTAGCTGAACCACACGTAGAAGGCCACCCAGCTAGCACAGGCACCCGGGGGTGATCATGCTGCACTCACCTAGCACCTAAGTGTTAGCCTCCGCGCTAACCATCCACCTAGCTGCAGGCGCAGACGTGTGCTGCATTGCTTGCCAAGCCTCATACGCCTCTGAACCTAAACCCAAGCCGTGGCTCCGTCGTGCAACGCCATGAGGTAACACCTCGCCACGGTCGTTGCACGACACCTGCCAGTATTGCCTCCGCATGACGCACGGCCGGCTGTGAGCCAAAGCTCGCACGGCCGCGACCGCATTCACATAAACACACCCTTCAGGGTTGTCGTACACTTCCAAGGCTGAACCTGTCCCTTTCATGCCCTCACCTTGCAGCATGCGCCAACGAGGGTACGCTCGCTTTGCTCCTTGCTGCACATCAGGCCACCCCTTTTTGCCACCTCTCCAACAACCACCCAACCTGTTCTGCTTGCTACCGAACATGCTTCCGCCTAGTTCGGATTGCCCTACCTTGCCTGTCGCCTAAAGGTCGCTGACCTTGGACCGCCTCTAACAACCGAGCCCCGAGACTAACCAGACCAGCCTGAGCTAACTTTTGGGGCCCACATGTTGACATGCGGGACCCACTAACAAGTGTTCCTCGTTTCCTTAATCGAATCGAATAAAAGGAGGATTTCAATCTTTGAAAGTAAATAATAAATTGATAATAGCTTATAGAATGTGAAACTTATTTCATAACTTCCCTAAAATCTGGACTAACCCACTAGTATAGTGTTTGGGAGTTATTTGGATATTTATTGCCTCTTATTCGGAGTCCATTTGCAATTAGACGTCGTTATTTATTATATCCGCTCTTTAGGAGTTCACGGAAGGCCGGACTACCTCGACGAGCGCGACAACCACCACAAGACCTGAAGTGAAGAACCTGCTCCAGGTTCACGCCCGACTGCTTCCTTGATTACCTATAGGCATTGCTTATTAGATACGCTATGCTTGCATGTGTTGCTTGAGCTGTGAACCTTGCATAGCCTGTTTTATTTATCGTATGCCTTGTTACCTACTGCTTATCATATCGTACCTTGTTATATGATGATGATGAGATGCTATGCTTGCTTGTGTGCGAGATATGTGGTAGATATTCTTGGCGTGTGTGTGGGGATAAAACTGGGAAGGTGTATGGCGATTTTGACCTTACTAGGTCTTACCGGTGCGGGTAATAACAACCCGATCTTAAATCGGGGTGAGATGACTTCTGGGTCACCTCGTGGGCTCTAGGGGAGATGGCCCCCTAGGGTACCCTAGGGGGGGTTGGACCCCCCAGTGGTTTTATGACTTGGAGCCAAGTGTAGGAGGTTACTTGAGTTGGTGAGGAAGGAGACTGCCTCCCTGCACCGGTATTATTTTTAAACCTTGTTGACTGTCCTGTGTTCACTGTACCGTACACGCCAACTTGCCTGAGATGTGACCGGTAACGACTAGCCTAGCTAAGGTGGCACCCGAATGCGGAGATCACAGTTTGTGTATGTGTAAGGGGTGAGTGCCCGTGCCTTACACCCCCGATGGGCAGCTCTGGTGGTATGCTTTCACATTTCCTTGGGGCCAACGTCTTCGTGCGGAGGCATCCAGACCCGGGAGGCCAGGAGGGTGCCATTCTTACTAGGAGGTACTAGTGGTGGGCTGCGTCTCGACTGGTTGATCCCCAGTCGCAGCCCGAGTTGGGTACATGTGTACAACCTTTGCAGAGTGTTATGATCTATACGTATAGCCGTGATCTTGGTCATGGATAGCGCAGTGTTCTTCAGTATGGTCGGCCATTGTTTTGGGATATGCTTTTCTCCCCCCATAGGTGAGAGAGTGAGGGCGTAGGGATAGCCGGGGAGAGGGAGGTTGTGCTCCGCCTGCCTTGTGATCCGGATATCCCTCTTGAGATGCCAGGAATGAAGCTGCGCATCGCCGAGAGTTGAAGGTGTGTGTTGAGGTGGATGCCGTCGGGAACCCGTCGTGTGATGGGACTAGCCCGGGACAGATATATGGGAATTGGTGGGATGAAGATACTATTATTATTATCATGCCGCTTGCTTAGGAAACCTCGAGCCATTCTACTCCTTGCTATTATTGTCTACCCTTTAGAATATAGGCCACTTAAAGCTTGCATACAGTTGGTGACGTGGACCTGTCCTATTCCTTGGGGACAGTCGTGAGCATGCAGGTATGCGGTCGAAGTCGAGTTCGATCACAGGGATGTCGAAGAAGATAGGGTTGCGAGCTTCGCTTAAGGACGCCTGTGGTGAAGTTTGAAGACGAGGACTTGAAGCCCTAGCTACCGTTGCGCAGGATTTCTCTTTGTTTAGCCCTAGGGGCTTGTTCTAGAATTGTGTACCGAGGTAAATCAGGTGTATTTATTCATATTATGCTCTGTAGTCGTTGTTCGGAACTGACATTGTACTGAGATGAGTTCTGTACGTGATAGATACTGATCCAGGGACTATCACAAGGGTACAGAGAGTTCGGTTTTCCGTCATCGGAGAATCGGGTCGTTTCATCTTCCCTGCTTCCTCTTCCTTCACTCACAAACAGCCATGGCCGCCGGGTCAAAATCCGTGAAACTCCGGCCACCTTCTCAAATCCCCCGCAACCGAAGCTCCCTCACCACCGTAGCTCTCTCCCTGACCCCTCTACTCCATGCTCTGACTCCCATCTAGCTAGGAATCAAGGATTCCTGGCCGCCGGCCGCCATTGTCGCCGAGCTCGAGCTCCACATCGCCAGGCCGTCTCCGACCTCCCCTGCCCCAACCAACCTCCAAGATCGACTCAAGGTAGGCCCTGGTGCTTACTCAGTCGGCATCGGTGGGAGGCTCCCTTGGGCACCGTGGGGATCTGCACCTATCGCGCAGGAAGGAGGGATGGAAGAAGAAGAAGGGAAGGAGGAAAGGGATGACACATGGGCCCCGCATGTCAGCGAGATGGAGGAGAGTATGTGAGAGGGGTATTTTGGTCCACGAGTCGTACCATATATCTGTAGGTGGGCCTGACGGCATCAAATACGTACATAATGGCATATCCCCAATTTACACAAAATTGTAATGGTCTCACTCCTATTATGTGAGAAGTAATGGTGTCGTCTAAAAACGTGAAAGTTGCAAATGATATGTATCCGATTAACGTTTTTGCTTTCGATCCGTGCCGCAGCCTCTCTCTCCACATTCACACGTCCTTCACCCCCCACCAAACCCTTTCCTCTCCCTGGTTGAGACGCGGGCCTTTCCTCTCCCACAAAGCAAAGAGGAACGCCGCATCTCGCCGCCTTCTTCCTAGCCGCCGCCGCCGCCGTCACCTTCCTAGCCCCTGCACGATCTGTTCCTCCCCCTGAGAGAAACGACGGCTCGCCGTCCTTCCTTCCCATCAGGGCGGAGAGAAACGCCGCAGGCTCGCCGCCTCCCTAAACCCGGCTCACACGTCTCTCCTGTCGAGGAGGTAGAAGATGGCCTGGAATCAGCTTTCTGGCCATCTAGCACGGTGCAGCTGGACGGCAGATGCTGCGGCGGAGTCCCGGCGTATGTCGTCGCCGGCAGAAGGCTGTTGTCTTTCTTTTGGCAAGCAGACTGCCGGCTGCGTTCCCTGCCGCCGCAGTAGCGTCGACAAAGCGGCCTGCGATGTGAAGGGAGATTGATCTGGTCACGCTCGGCCGTGTGAAGATTGGTCTGCTTCCAAGCGCACCGTGGATGCTTCTTTGGCGGCGTCGGTTGGTTCTCCGACGATGGTCAGCCGCCGGAGGCCTTCAAATATGCGCAGCGTAGCACGCCTTTTGGGGTTGCGCCGGCGGAGTCTCACTCGTGCCACTTCGTCCCTCGGCGAAGCTTCTGCCGTCGCCATGGCAAGCCTGCTAACCCTGCCCGGTTGTTCAAGCGGATTGCCGTTGCAACAGCATCTACTCTAGCCCTACTGCTGTCTGGCCGCGCCGTTTGTAGATCTGGCTGACAGCGCCGTCAACGGCCATTGGTGGCTGTGTGTACAGAGACTTGGCGCCTGCAGTCCCACGCCCAGTTTTAAAGTAAGTAATCTTAGCCGTCCTTTTGTTTTTCCCTCGATCTGTTTATTTTTCGTCGTTCCGCTTTCCTTTCATCCTTATTTTTCTGGATCTATTAGCAAGTCTTAAGGCAAACCTTTGAAACTCTGTTTTAAGATCCCTAACCCTAGTATTATGAGTGGACAAATTTTTTTGTTGGAATAAAGAACACCCAACCTCTAAAACATCCCTTCCTTAGTATTTGCAGTGTTCAAATCTGTTTTTCTATGCAATCCAAAATACTTCAAAAAAATTGGCCTGCCAAGTTTTATTTGAGAATTTGTTTAGTTGGTCGAGGTTGGAGGACACTTCCTGTAGCAAAATTTTACTGCACATTATAGCTTTAGAAAAACATTGTAGCATTCGCTTGAAAACATGTTTTGTGAAGAATAAATAGTAAAAAGTTGAAATAAATAGTGAAAAGTTGGGGAATCTCAACAGGGCCTTAGAGGAATCACGATTTTTCAATGGAACGAAAAGACAATACCCAGAACCTAAACAACTCCTGGATCCAAAAATCTACTAATACTTGGCTGATACACGATTACCTAGCCCAAATGAATCGATTGCAAGGCCCAACCTCAGTTTTGTTGAATTATCCGATGGTCAAGTAGAAGATAGGAAAATGACCTATTTAGATCTCTCAACCGATGGTCAAGTTCGATTTAGGTCTTTAAACTCCAGAACTAGGTTAAGCACATCATTCAACTTTCAAAACCGTCCATATTACATCTCTGAGCGGTTTGGAAGAACAGTTTCGCTATAGTAACGTGGTTTTGTTTTTTTCCTCTTTTTTATTTCTGCTAAATACTATTTAAAAATTATGAAAAACCATAGAAAAATTACAAATAATTTTATCGTACTCTATATGAGTAAATCTACACATTAAATATATATATGGTGCTATCTTTTAGTACAAAATTTTTTATTTCACCTTTAGATCCATGCTTTCTATAAATAAAATAACTAAGTTATATATATGATTTATAGCTGTTGTTTCTATATTCCAATTGTTGGTGAAATTTTTATGGTAGACTAATTATTGTAGGCTTAAACTGTAATAAAAATTTTATATTCAGACGGGTCAAAAAAACTAGATCTTTCATTATATAGCTTTTTTATGATTTAACTAGTCAAGATGCCCGTGCGTTGCTACGGGTTTAAAAATGACTTATTTTTTATTTAGTTATTTTCAAGATATTAAAAGTGATCGATCATAGATATTAGCTTACATGTTATTTTGAGGTAATACACGATGTATGGCTTTTAGAAGGAATTTAATCTCATAAATACTACTACGTATTTTTTTTCATTTCATATTTGTCTTGCCTAGAAATAATGCACAGAAGGATCCAATCCAGCGTTCTCTTGTGTTTTTTCATGAGAGGGCAAATGGTCACCGTGCCCTTTGTTATTTTCTGTAATTGTTAACGTGCTTTCATATGGCTAAAATATTGGAATTATACCTCCAGTGTTATATAGCCATAAAATTCTGTTTTTTTAATATTACCAAATAACCTTAGTTTTCTTTAATCATCTTGTCTCGTGTTCTCATCCTCTGCTGTTGTCGGTCTTCAGCACTCCCAGCTCCAATCTTCCAATCTCTTTCCAGCTCCCGCACAGTGCTCCCATACCCCTCTGCTTCATCCCCTAGCTGCTCTCTCTCTCCGAGTCGCGGCTCCAAGTGCCCACGGCTGCAAACACTGGCAGTACCCTCGCCGCGGCTCCACTTGAGTCGAGGACGATGGCGGCGTGCCCGCACCAGCAGAGGAAAGAGCGGCGTGCAACATATCCATGAATCATGATCCATTACCGGCCGCCGGCAGGCCTCCATGTATGCAGCGAATGGAGGTTTCTGGTGGTGATTTGGGGTGTTAGGGTGTATACTTTGATCGAATTTGACTTTAATTCGTATTTATATGTCTGTGATTTGATTTAGCTTGTCAAAATATGGTCTTGCCAAGAGCTCGATCTGGATCTTATTCCGGTGTGTGTCTGCCTCACCGCTACTTCCTGCCTGCAATGGAGGCAGACTCACAGGCTGCTGGAACGGCACGACGGAGGTGGCCGGAAGTCCGGCGCGGATCTGGCCTCAGGTGTAGTCTCCAACTCTCGATCGGGGAGGCGCTAGCAGAGACGACGCGTCGGGGAATCGCATGGTGGAGACTGGCGAGTCGAGGTCGAGTCGGTGAAGGGGGCAAGGAGCCAGAGGAAGCTGGCACGCGGGACACACCGGACGGAGTCTGACATGTGGGGTCCACATGTCAGGACGGAGTCTGACATGTGGGGTGCACATGTCAGGACGGACCATAAAGTGGCAGAATTATTGCTTGGTTTAGAAATAGGTATAGATGTAATTTTTGAAAGATTTAGCGAAATAAATAAGTAAAAAGAAATGACAAAACCATTACCATTGTAGCAAAACCGCTATCAAAACCGCTCAGGGATGTATTATAAACGGTTTTGTCAGTTGAAGGATGTGTTTTACCTGGTTTTAGAGTTTAGGGACCTAAATCGAACTTGGGCGATAGTTGAGGGACCTTAATAGGATTTTTCCTAGAAGATATTTGTATATGTATAACAAGCTGTAGTACGTGATTTTGCAATACATTTCAAGGCCCAATCTTTTTTACCGTACAAATTTCTAGAGCCCATAGTGAATTTCTACAATGGATCATTTCTGTTTGGGAAAAGTCCTATTTAGGTCCCTCAACTAATGACCAAGTTCGATTTAGGTCCTTAAACTCCAAAACCGGGTAAAGCACATCCTTCAACTTTCAAAACCGTCCATATTACATCCCTGGGCAGTTTGGAAAAGCGGTTTCGCTATAGTAACGTGGTTTCGTTTTGTTCCTCCTATTTATTTCTGCTAAATATTATTTAAAAATTATTAAAACCATAGAAAATTTATAAATAATTTTATCGTACTCCATATGATTAGATCTACCCGTTAAATATATACTATGGTATCTTTTAGTACAAAATTTTTATTTCACCTTTAGATCTATGCTTTCTATAAATAAAATAACTAAGTTATATATATGATATAATATTATGATTTTTAGTAATTAATTCGAATAATTTATAGCTGTTGTCTCTATATTCCAATTGTGGTGAAATTTTTATGGTAGACTAATTACGCTTAAACTGTAATAAAAATTTTATATTCAGAAAGGTCAAAAAAATAGATTTTTCATTATATAGCTTTTCTATGATTTACTATAATTTTTGAAAGATTTGGCAAAATAAATAAGTAAAAGGAAATGACAAAACCACTACTATTGTAGCAAAACCGCTATCCAAAACCGCTCAGGGATGTAATATAAACGGTTTTGCAAGTTGAAGGATGTGTTTTACCCGGTTTTGGAGTTTAGGGACCTAAATCGAACTTGGGGATAGTCGAGGGACCTCAATAGGACTTTTTCCTTTCTGTTTTCACGTAAAATACCACCATTTCGGAATGCACGGCCCAATCATCATCCCTTGTGTCGGGTACCTACAAAAGGGGTACCCCAATCTAGGCCCAAAACTACTTGGCATCAAGGCCCACGACGACATTGACCTGGCTCAACAGCCCAGCAAAGGCCCGCCATCGCTACGAGTCCTCGGACCCATCCAGCTCGAGGTAAACGACCACCCTCGAGCGGATGGTTTCCGTCTCCATCGAGGCTCGGCGGCCTCGACCCCCACCCTCGAGCGGATGGTTTCCGTCTCGATCGAGGCTCGGCGGCCTCGACCCTCACCCTCGAGCGGGGGTTTCCGTCTCGTTCGAGGCTCAGCGGCCTCGAGGGCGACCCCTACCCTCGAGCAGGTGGTTTCCGTCTCGTTCGAGGTTTGGTGAACTCGAGCTTGCGACCCCTACCCTCGAGGGGGTGTTTTCCGTCTCGATCGAGGGTCGGCGAGCTCGAGCTTGCCATCCAAGCTCGAGCCCGCCTCGACGGGAACAGCGCCCAACCCACCGCGGTTCACCAGAGTCGTCACGACGCGGTCAAAAAGCAGGGCTCACTGCCCCACGCCATCACCTACTCTTCGGAGAGGACATCGGTCAAATCCACTCGCAACAGTGAACTCTGAGCGCCATACTGCGCGCCAGACCTAACCCTGCCAGCAGCACTGTGCCAACCACTCCTTTGACTTTACCCCCCGCCGGACGCGCAGCCACCCTCGAAGGCAGCCTCGAAGGAGACCATGGAACATCGTGCGCAAGACACCACCCTCGACGCCGTGAACTGTCACGAGAAGGAAGGACGATACGTCAGCCCCTGCCATGTCGTCAGCGGAGTTGGAAGGCGCGATTCCCGCTCGCGCACAGTACGCGGCATGGACGAACAGTGCACTTAGCGACAAACACATGTACTCGCACCCCGCTCCCCTTGGTCTATAAAAGGGGAAGGGAAGCCCATGCAAGAGACAACGAGATCACAAGTCTCAAGCGACACAAACACACGAGTTCATACACACTCTAGAACGCACCCACACACCATAGCCTGGGACTTAGGAGCTTATCTCCTTCTCCCACCTTGCTTGTAAACCCCTACTACAAGCAACACGTAACCAGGTGCATCGCACCCCTGCTGGATGTACGGCCCCGTGGCCGGAACCAGGATAAAACCCTTGTCTCTCACTCTCGCCATCGGGGAAACGAGTGGTTAGCACCGCAATCACTCGTCGGTGCCGGTGCGACCAAATCAGGCACCGACAGTTGGCGCGCCAGGTAGGGGACCAGCGCTGCGCAACTCTCATTCCCGATGACGAACTTCGGCGAAGGACGGCCTCCGCTGGGCGAGAGCAATCTGCTTCCAGCGGGGCAGGAGATCCGGTTCGGGAGCTTGCGGTTCCAAACATGTGGCGACGATTACCATATGCGCATCCTCCAGAAGGATCCAAGCGACCGACCGGAGCTTCATCATCAGCAACCGGCGACACCACGACGACGGAGTCGTCCCGGACCTCGTGCACGACGAGCACGCGCCGCGAGGCGCGCCGCCGACGCCGGCGTCCCCCCTCCCGCAAAGGAAGGGGACGTCCTGCAGTCAGGGTCACAGGAGAGGGCTGCACCCTTCCTCCCAGGGCCCATGTCTGCACCACGCGCTACGACGGTGCATTCCTATCCCTACGGGCTACGCAACTCCGCAGATGCGTACGCCTCCACCATCCGCATGAGTGCGTATGGCGACCAGCCTGGTTGCCACCCAGTCTCCAAGCAAGACTTCGCCGATCCATTGCCCGGCGATTCCCGCACGGAGTCCGATGATGGACACGCATTTATGCGTAGACACCCCGGTTGGGACTACTCGGGTCTCCGCGACCTAGAGGCCTTTATTGCCTTTCAAACAGCGGCGGATTACTGCTTCGAGTATTCCGATGATGAGTATGACCCAACCAGGGAGTGTTTTGTCATCAACGACGGACAAGCCAGCGAGGGGTCGACGTCGGACGACGACGGCGGGGGTGACGACCAGGGGAACGACGATGGCATGGATCCGATAGGCGCGCAGCCATCGGACCCATCGGATCACTCTCCTTCCGAGGACGAGCGAGATCCGCGCCACCTGCCACGAGTTAGCGGTGACGTCTCGCCACCGGCGCGCTCCGACCGCGAGCCGGGCAAGCGAGGCGACGAGCACGCCACGAACGCACGACACGCGGGACGAGTGGCCCAAGCCCGCCTCCTTGCTGAGGGCAAAGATGACGATCTCGCCCCCAGAACGAGCCAGAAGCTCATCGCGGCGGCCGCACTACTCCGAGCCATGCCGGAAGCAGCAACCCCCGAGGGGCGGAAGCTGCACCTCGAGGCCCAAAAGCTGGTCGAGACTGCCGCCCGACAACAGGCCGAGAGCTTAGCCTCCCGCCTTCGACGCTCCGCAGCCTCGAAGGGCGAACGAGGAGGGGAGTCATCGGTACGCTCACCCCGGCCTAACGGCAGGGCGCGAGCCCAGTCCTGCGGCGACTCCCGCCGTGACTCGGCGCAGCGCCACGCCAACGAACCACGTACGCCCGAAGCACGAACGCTTCCAGCGAGGGTGCCCGCGAGGTCACGCCTCCGGGACACCCGAGGCGCGGTCGGCGATGGCGATGCTCGCAACACCCTGAATCATATAAGGCAGCGAGAGGGAGCCCGGGCCCACCAACGCGGGCGGACCGACGTTGGGTGGAACCGGGATGCGGTCTCGGAACCGGCGGGAACGCGCGTGTTCAGTCGTAACATCCGCACCGCTCCGATTCCCCCTCGTTTCCGACAGCCTACCACCATCACCAAGTACTCTGGGGAAACTGACCCCAGGGTATGGCTCAACGACTACCGCCTAGCGTGCCAGCTCGGCGGCGCCACAAACGACGCCATGATCATCCGCAATCTGCCATTCCACCTGGCGGATTCCGCGCGGACATGGCTCGAGCACCTGCCCCCGAACCGGATCCGCGACTGGGACGACCTGGTCGAGACCTTCGTGGGAAATTTCCAGGGCACCTACGTGCGCCCTGGGAACACGTGGGACCTTCGAGGGTGCAGGCAAAATCCCGGTGAATCCCTGAGGGACTTCATCCGGCGCTTCTCCAAGCGTTGCACTGAGCTGCCCGACATCACCGACCATCAGATCATCCACTTCTTCCTCGAGAGCACCACATGCTATAGCTTGGTGTCCAAGTTGGGGAGGGACCCTCCCCCCGACGCGAACCGGCTATTCGAGGTAGCCTCCAAATACGCTTCGGGGGAGGAGGCGGCGAACGCCATCTTCAACGGCAAGAAGGGAAAGCGCCCCGAAGAGACGCCCGCGGAGGGCAGCAAGCCAAGGAAGCCCTCGAGGAAGTAAAATCAAGGCAATAGAGGGAAGAAGCATTGAACCCCTCGCGAGAAAGGCAACAACGGCGAACGAAGTCCCTGCAGTGGACCTCAGCCACAAGGGGCCTCGAGGCCTTCCATGTGGAGGAGAGTCTTTGATGCCGACGACGTGTTCTTCAGCATGGGACGACCCACCGCCGACGGAAATCCTCGCGAACGCCTGCGACATCCAACAGCTAAGTTGCTTATGCCCCTAGAGCGGCTTCAGCCCCTCGAACCCTTTTTGTACATACTTTCGATTGTACAAACTCTTGATTAAGTATTCGGCTTAGCTCTCGCAAGTGTGAACGAATCAAGTGGACTCGAGTCCACTCATACTTGAGTGAGGGTTGGTCCTACCCTCGCTAGGACCATCCCTCCCTCGGGGGCCGCAATGGGGACGAACCCCTGAAAAGGTCAATACTTACGAAATTCTTGCGATATCTCGAGCGTATCGCCAAGTGCTCCTTTGCAACCCTCGAAGGGAAGACACTAGGCGTGAAACGGACAAGGGCAGGGTCGCCTGAGCCGAGTGCTCGCCTACGCCTCGAGGCTACGGCAGCACCTCACTTCCCTCCGCCTAAGTCATTCACGTACGATCGACCCTAGTGGCTACTTCCTTTCAAGGCGCATGCATTCGACACAACGTGCATCGCAGAGATACCGCTTGAAAATAAAACTCGTTTTTCGAAGTTCTTGTGATATCTCGAGCGTATCGCCAAGTGCTCTTTTGCAACCCTCGAAGGGAAGACACTAGGCGTGAAACGGACAAGGGCAGGGTCGCCTGAGCCGAGTGCTCGCCTACGCCTCGAGGCTACGGCAGCACCTCACTTCCCTCCGCCTAAGTCATTCACGTACGATCGATCCTAGTGGTGACTTCCTTTCGAGGCGCATGCATTCGACACGACGTGCATCGCAGAGATGTCGCATGAAAATAAAACTCGTTTAACGATACAAACGATGTTTAACGAAAATAAGTAGGATGTATGAAAACAAACGAATTGTTCTTACATCAGGAAACGCAAGTCTCTAAACTACTATTTATACTCGGGCTCGATGTCTCGAGGCTTTCAGGGTCCGCTTCCACCATCAAGGTCGTCCCAGTCGCCGCCATCCTCGCCCAGGAAAGGACGCTCTTCCGCCGTCGGGCAGTCGTGCGGTCACTTCGCTTCGCCCACGCCACGCCTGAAAAGGCGCGCACACTCCCCCACGAAGTCGCAGTAACTGCCCTAACGGTCATCACGACCCCGCACGAAGAGGGGGAAGGCACATTCAACACACCAACCCTTGAAAGGGCGGCCTTCGTTCTACTGATCAGGGATTCGAACCTTGGGCCTTCGAAGGGTTTCGACAAGGGCCCCAGATCAACCGAGTCAGGGATAATCGACGGTACCCTCGAAGCTCGAGCGCTCGAGGAATCCAATCGATTATGTTCGAGGCCAGGCAAAGTGCCTAGATCGAGGGACCCCTCGAGGGGGAGCATCGAGCCCTCGACCTCTATCGAATGAGGTCGAGTCCCATCTAGCATACTTTTGCGAAAAGCTTTTATGGACGTGTCCTGTGACCACGAGCCTACCCTTATCGAACGGGGCATGGACGTCCACTCGAACTACCCGCTATCAGCTCACCCAGGCATCCATGGCTCGATCCCAATCGTGGGAAGCATGGATCGCCTCCTCCTCAGTCCCTCGAAAGGGATCCCGAGGAACGAAGAAAAATTTGGGACATCTCGAGCCAAACGAGGCTCGGGGGCTCCTAGTGCTGTGGACAAACCCACACGACCGTGTTCCTCCCCACATCGGCCACACCGCGCGGAGCGGAACATGCGGAGAGAACGCTCAAGGCTTCCCCCTCGAAGGGAGGAAGTCATCGTTCTACTGATCAGGGGTTCGAACCTTGGGCCTTCGAAGGGTTTCGACAAGGGCCCCAGATCAACCGAGTCAGGGATAATCAACGGTACCCTCGAAGCTCGAACGCTCGAGGAAACCAACCGATTATGTTCGAGGCCGGGCAAAGTGCCTAGATCGAGGGACCCCTCGAGGGGGAGCATCGAGCCCTCGACCTCTATCGAACGAGGTCGAGTCCTGTCTAGCATACTTTCGCGGAAGGCTTTTATGGACGTGTCCTGTGACCACGAGCCTACCCTTATCGAACGGGGCATGGACGTCCACTCGAACCACCCGCTACCAGCTCAACCAGGCATCCGTGGCTCGATCCCACCGAGGGAAGCACAGGTCGCCTCCTCCTCGACACCCTCGAACAGGGAGCGCGAGGTACGAAAAAAGCTTGAAACCCCCCAACCTCAGGCGTAGTGGACGAACCCACACCTGAGAGAGCAGCGAATGCTCTGCACATCAAGCTGAGACCTTGAGAGAATGCCAACCACTCTCCCAAGGCCTCGGGGGCTACACCCGCGGGTGCGCTAGCGCGCCCCCACGGATTCTCGGAACCCACGAAGAGATAAAGGCCTCGAAAGCCTCGACGAACTCCAGCCTTCGCGGGATTAAACTTCATCCCTGCGAAGGCTCGGGGGCTACTGTCGGGTACCTACAAAAGGGGTACCCCAATCTAGGCCCAAAACTACTTGGCATCAAGGCCCACGACGACATTGACCTGGCTCAACAGCCCAGCAAAGGCCCGCCATCGCTACGAGTCCTCGGACCCATCCAGCTCGAGGTAAACGACCACCCTCGAGCGGATGGTTTCCGTCTCCATCGAGGCTCGGCGGCCTCGACCCCCACCCTCGAGCGGATGGTTTCCGTCTCGATCGAGGCTCGGCGGCCTCGACCCTCACCCTCGAGCGGGGGTTTCCGTCTCGTTCGAGGCTCAGCGGCCTCGAGGGCGACCCCTACCCTCGAGCAGGTGGTTTCCGTCTCGTTCGAGGTTTGGTGAACTCGAGCTTGCGACCCCTACCCTCGAGGGGGTGTTTTCCGTCTCGATCGAGGGTCGGCGAGCTCGAGCTTGCCATCCAAGCTCGAGCCCGCCTCGACGGGAACAGCGCCCAACCCACCGCGGTTCACCAGAGTCGTCACGACGCGGTCAAAAAGCAGGGCTCACTGCCCCACGCCATCACCTACTCTTCGGAGAGGACATCGGTCAAATCCACTCGCAACAGTGAACTCTGAGCGCCATACTGCGCGCCAGACCTAACCCTGCCAGCAGCACTGTGCCAACCACTCCTTTGACTTTACCCCCCGCCGGACGCGCAGCCACCCTCGAAGGCAGCCTCGAAGGAGACCATGGAACATCGTGCGCAAGACACCACCCTCGACGCCGTGAACTGTCACGAGAAGGAAGGACGATACGTCAGCCCCTGCCATGTCGTCAGCGGAGTTGGAAGGCGCGATTCCCGCTCGCGCACAGTACGCGGCATGGACGAACAGTGCACTTAGCGACAAACACATGTACTCGCACCCCGCTCCCCTTGGTCTATAAAAGGGGAAGGGAAGCCCATGCAAGAGACAACGAGATCACAAGTCTCAAGCGACACAAACACACGAGTTCATACACACTCTAGAACGCACCCACACACCATAGCCTGGGACTTAGGAGCTTATCTCCTTCTCCCACCTTGCTTGTAAACCCCTACTACAAGCAACACGTAACCAGGTGCATCGCACCCCTGCTGGATGTACGGCCCCGTGGCCGGAACCAGGATAAAACCCTTGTCTCTCACTCTCGCCATCGGGGAAACGAGTGGTTAGCACCGCAATCACTTGTTGGTGCCGGTGCGACCAAATCAGGCACCGACACCTTGTAATATCGAGCCAATAAATTATCAGACCAATTCTGGATCCCGTAGTGAACGACAAACTCTGGAACATTTATGTTTTCACGTGAAATACCCATCATTTCAGAATGCACGGCCCAATTTTGATCCATGTACTATCAAGCCCATAGATAACGAGAAACCCTTGTTTCTCCCGTATAAAAACCCCACTCAGTCGTCTCCGCAGCCGCTAGCCACTGGTGAACTCCTCCCCGCCGCCGTCAACCCCTGCCGCCGTCGAATCTACGCACCACCGCCCGGACGCGAGACTATGGCCAACCCCAATCAAGCACGCAGGTTTTTTCCTGCTCTCACCTCACACCAATTGGTCTTGGAGTGATCTGAACGTTGAAATTTATGAGTAGACGATCGGTTTGTTTTTCTCCTTCGTAGGTTTCTAAATAGATGAATCTGTAGGGATGTACGGGTTTCTATATTGTTGAATCTGTATGGACATACGGGAGTCGAGATTTAGTGTTCTGGCGTTTCAAAGGTGATGAATTGGTAGGGATTTACGGGAGTTCTTTACCCTAGGTTTCAAATTTGATGATTGGGTAGGGGTTTACAGGTCTCTTGTTTTACTGATTGATAAATTGGTTGGGATTTACAGGACTTGTGATTTACGATTCTGGTTTGTATCGGTAGAGATTTACAGGTTTTGAGATTTACCGACCCCTGTATGCTTTGCTTATGCTGATGGAAGAATTTTTTATTTGTATATTCTGGTGTTTCGACAGGTTCTCGTGAGCGCGCATAATACATTAATTGTATTAGTGTCAGTTAAAAGCGTCCTTGATACATTAATTCTATTAGTTTCAGTTAAAAGCTTCCTTGCAGATACATTAATTTTATATCATTGCAATTACAGCTAACGCCGAGGTACTTCGTGCTGGCCTGCAGGAGCAGGACCTGAATGTGGTGATGGCTAGGGCTCGCTCTAATGAAGCTGAAAAGGAGATTAGGAGGTTCGCTGATGCTACATCTGAAGCAGCAGAGCGTGCGCTAGGTAGGACATTCAAGTCTTTGTATTTCTTCTTTTGATTAGCTTCTGTTGAATACTTGCTATTGTTGAGGCACACTTGGTTCTTGTAGTTCTGGTTGTTTCTATGCATGGTTGAATTCCTCATCAAGCCTGTCGATTTCTTAATTTCCATATACATTTGCTCATTGACTGCTTTGCTTATGTCTTAAGTTTTCTTTTGAAAGATTTTTTTTTGTATCTTGTGCAATGTTAAAAACACATTAAATTATTGTCACAGCTCGCGCCGTCAATGCTGACTTACCTGGAGCACCTGCGGAGGCCTACGTGTTTGCTGGAGATCTGAACGTTGCAAATGTCGCTCAAGGTGGTATTGTTGGGCTGGAGGATGGCTCCATTGCGACAATTTCCCATATTCAGTGAGGGATTGTTAGGGGGATCAGTGGCTCCAGTGTTACCATTTATCATTTCTTGTCTGGTCGCAAGGATATTTGAACTGTATGGGTGGTAGTTGCAGTCTTACTAAAACTACTGACTATGGTGTTTGGATATAAACTACTTTATGCTACATGATATTGCTGTGAAAATGTGATTGGATATGAATCCTTGCTCTTTGGTTTTATTTGCTTAAGTTTTATTCATTGAAAATTCTGTAATTCAAAAGTAATGGTGCTAATATTACTATCCGTTCTTTATGTTTCCTACATGAGTTGGTGTTTGTTTCCTGAAAAGTTCTATGTTCAGGGAACAAATATTTGGACTTTGGTATTTAAATAAAAATTCAAATTGGCAACGTTTGAACTGAGTTTTCTCTGACAAAACTGAATGAGCCACATTCAGTGTTTTTGCCCAAAGTTCAGAGATTATCATATCTCAAATGGTTATATTTTGAGGACAGGCTTTTACAAGGTCCTGCAACACTGTTATACTCAACTTTTAGCTGGGGCTTTAGATAAGTTGTTTTCTAATTTTGGTTGAAATTTCACATTTAAGGTGAGAGGTTTGGAGTTTAGAAACCTGTGGTCTGCAGCCACAAGCCAGTGGGCGTGTGTTATCTGAACTGTATGACGCTGAACATGTCGGTCCTTTTCTGTTAATGCAGTGGGAGTCGTCCCTGAAACCACGGTAAATTTATGGTATTAGTTGTCAAGATTTGGTGCCATTTCCGTGAAAATGATGCTGCTGCAACGAGGTCAGGCCACGCGTCAGTTCGTTTTCAGAGCTGCTGCTGGCTGTTGCTTAAGGGGGTGTTTAGTTTGGGAAAGATTCCCGAAAAAGCACTATAGACTAAAAAACACTGTAGATGAATAGTGTTCTGTGAGTAGGAGAGATGGGATGAATAGGAAAAAATTGAATAAATAATGTTTTTTTAAGGAATAGTTTGAATCTAAACGCACCCAGGCAAACAAATTGCTGCCGGTCGAACAGGCCGCTGGCTCGCTTCATCTCACATGAATAAACAAATTGCTGCCGGTCGAACAGGCCGCTGGCTCGCTTCATCTCACATGAATACACACGATGCGTCCAGTTGGACTTGCAGGTCGATCAGCCAGCTAGAGATAGCAACAGCAAGCCTCTTCCGCGGCGCACACTCACTCTTTTCCACCCGAGTCCCGACCAGGTTTTTTTTTCGGTTGGTCGAACCGCCGCCCTCATAGCGGTTTATCGGAGCGATTTGAGCGGTTACCGCTCCAAACCAAACAAATTCAAATTGCTATTGCAATCGGTTAGGAGGTCGGTTTAGGTGGTTAGCTGGTCGGTTTGAGCGGTAAGCCGGTACACACCCAACAAATTTCAAATGGAAATTGCTAGTTCATTCAGTTTCGAGCGGTGAACCGGTCGGTTTGGACGGTTAGCCAGTCGGTTTGACCAGTTTGACCAAGATAGGGTTGGGCCTAAACGGGCCTTAATGGGCCGGCAAATTTTTTACGTTTTTCTTTTTTGATTTAGCTTTTATTTGCCGTAAAAAATACCAAATTAGCAGATATTTGAAAAAGGTTTATACCAATGTATTACACGCACCGTAAGTATTTTTTTTAGAGATTTTTACTATATTTTTCTATTTTTTGAATTTCTCTGGTTTCAAACCGCCCCAAACCGCTACCGGTCCGGAGCGGGAACCCTGAAAACCGGCGGAAAAAAAAACCCCTGGTCCCGACTGACTACTGTTCTCATTTTATAATGATTGGTAGGTCAACACCGCCGCTTGGTACGGTATGGTATCATTGTAAAACTCCTCATAATCCATATGACCCGCCGTCACTACGTCCTGCAGTGCAGAATGCTGCTGGACACGATTTGGTTCGAACCTGCCTGTGAAAGTGTGGATTCCTCATTTCAGAATAACTCGCTATAACTTAGCAATATCTGTGACAGTACAAACATGCTTACAAATAGGTAGCTTGCTAACTTTGCATTATTAATATCAAATCTTGCCAAAATCACAATCACCTACAATGTACATAATAGAAAATGAGGCAGACTATTTCAAGGTAATGTCCCATCCTTTTTATCTAGCCATGAAACTTATCTAATACAAGATTTCTGGAAATGTGCAGGACGTAACTATTGGTAAGAAATAACTTTATTCATTCATAAGTGCAAAGTAAAAAATATAATTGAATAAATGTTTTTGCGTATAGCGATGTTCTTGTGTCAGTGATGTTCTCCTTTTTCTGCTAAAGAAATGCTACTGCAGTTAATAAAAAAAATGATACTAAATCACCAAAATAAATACAATATTAAATTTATATTTTGCATTAATTTTAATACCCTTTAGAAAATAGCAGAACACTAACATTATTCCCTTGATCTAAATTCTCTCTCAGTATGGTTAGTATCAGACTGTGTCGTGAGTCCGTTCTGGGCCTTGCCAAGATGTCTTTCGGCATTTCAGTATATACTGTATATACACGCAATTCAGAAACTGGCTGCTTAGTAGCGTCCTCCAGAAGTCCAGATTAAGCACACCTTTAATGTTTGGTTCATTGTCCATATATAGCTTGAAATGGTAGACAGCCCAATGAAAGCTTGGGAAGGTGATCTGCACTCCAATAGTGATTATTTACAGCAAGCCGAAGGAAAAAACTTGCAGCGCCAGAGCGTTAAGCTTTTTCCATGGCACGAAAAACTTGCAGCGGACTGATTTGCTTCTTGCTAGCTTGTATGATCCTGACTTGGTAAGCATCTACGAGACTACGATGTTGCTGATCGCGAACATCCTGCGGTGTAGGTTTAGGCCATTCACCAACCAAAACTTCTACCTTTCTTTCTATATGTGGGATCCGAAATATGGAGGTATTTTATGAGGAACTGTGCTCTAATTAAGGGCTCCTTAATGTCTGCAGCAATGCAACTCACTTGCAATTGTCCAAACCTTGGGCCACGGTACATTGTTTGACAGCTTTTGTCGATCACTTAAATTTGGGTCCAATTCATAGATGGTTAAAATGATGGACTGGTCATTTCCAGCAATGGATTCAACCGCAATAGTAAACAAAGCTTGATCATTGCAGGACACCTGAATATGTCCTACATTTTCTAGAATGACCTTTTCTGGACAGAGGAAGTATGCAATTAGTCCATGTTTAATCTGTGGAATCCAAATAGGGCTTTAGAAAGAATGTCATGATTCATAACCACCTAAAAAAACATTTTTTCACTGACTCACGAAATAATTTAAAAGGTTTTGAGAGATAAAGGGCATGCATTTTGGGATTTAAGTTCGATTGTGTTTTTCTACAACTCAACAACTTTAAGTGGAAAAGCAGATCACTTTACTCTCTCTCTCTATATATATTCTAAAAACAAATGGACAAGTAGTTCGATGATAAAGATGCAAACCAAGATCTGTCCACAAAATAATAAATCATAATTAGATTCCAAATCTTATTTTGATGGTGACGGTCTACACTCCGAGGATCCAAATACTACTTTTACAGGTGACGATCTCCACTCTAAGATTTGTTCCTTTATCTGAAGCCTCTCTTCCATCGTCCAAGGATAATTAGTTGAGGGAGAAAAGTCACAGTGTTCACACGAACCACTGTGAATCAATAGTATCACTTGCAAATTCGTTGCTGCTTCCACGACACGTCTTATGTATCCACTGAACTTCTCCTCAACTTGATAGCCCTTGATAACAAGGGCTTCCAAATTACAATGCTTCAAATCAACTGGTGACTCCCATTTTGGTAGTTTATATCCTTTCTGATACATCTCTTGCCATCCATGTTGGTAATTGTAACATGTATGATCCCAAACCTGCATTGTAGGCCAAATTTTTGCACTAGTGTCAATTGTCAAGAAATATGCAGAATGACAAACAAACATATAGAGGAACACCTAGATTACTACACATGTTACTAATATTAAATTTGAGTGATGGTTATAATAAATCTTTCTATAACGTAGACATGCTTTAGAGTTCTAGACAATGCAGTTTACAGTTCACTGAAAATTCATTCCAAGTGGAGGTGAGGGGAAACAAAATTAATTCATGATCTGCCACATGATCATCATTGTAAGTGAGAAAAATTAACTATATATGTAATACTTTCCTCCTATCATGAATTGAGACTTAAAATAGCAGCAATAGTTGTCATGGTTTAGTTTCTTGAACAAGTTACCTCATTTTTATTGTGCTAATTCGTACTGGACTAAAAAATAAGCTATATTCAGGATTGTTCTCACAGTTTAAGAGGTGGAGTACCTTTATAAATATTTGCTTCAACAATGGTGCAGCTTCTAGGAAAAACATCGTCCAACCTAGATTGCACTCTTCATGAATGCGTTGAAGACTAAGGAACTGCAAATTCTGGAACAAAGGACCTAACACTTTAGGAGCTTCTGGTTCAATCCAAATCTGCACCACATGTACCAAAAGAAATAATAGTTAGACTTAGACATGAACTTTCCTGTGCCAATAAATATATGTCTAATCTAAAGTTGGTTACAACTTACCCTTCCACATTCGAAATCCAAATCCAATGAGTTTGTGGTTGCATTGCCTAGAACCTCACTTAGCCTAACGGTTTTGTGCATAGTTGAGGCTCGGGTCCTTAGTCTTATATTCGAAAGCTGTGGGACATAAACAAAAGACAGCTGATATTGATCCTGTGAAGAAAAGGACCGTGACCAGTAAGTAAAGAACTTGAGCCTTGGAAGCCAGCTAAGCTCGATCTTTCCGAAGATGCCACCATCAAATACCAGCGTGGTAAGCTGTGGGTGCTCTATCTGCATGACAAATTCCTTCCCACCACCTTCGCAACTCTTAAAGACGAGGTGCTCTAGCTTCTTGCACGTACTTAGCACATTAGCAACATCGTCAAAGCTGAGCATCAACCGGTGTATATATAGGTAGCTGAGGCTAGCAAATGCGTGAGGACCAGCATCAAAGAATCTCATGAAACGTCTTCCGTTTTTTACCAACTCATCGTCTGTGGGACACCGATCCTGCACTTCCGATAAGATAAAAAAATGTACCTTGGAAATCTTTCGAGTTGCCAATGCGCCATCGACAGAATGTATGACGTCAATAGACTCTTCCATCAAGTGGAACTTTATGCGCAAAAGGCTAATAGGGTATTGACTCGGCTCAGCCAACATACTCTTGGTCGCCTTTACCACGCCTACGTTACTCCGTGCTAAATCACCAGGTGCCAGAATGCCCTTGCAATGGAAGGCTTCAACATCTATTACGACTTGAGAGCGGAAACTGAAAAGATGCATCCACCGTCTTGAAAGGATGCTGGTCCCTGCAGCTTCATGTAGTTCCAGCCTCTCCAAGATGAACGACAGAATGTCGTTCGGAAGGTTGCTAAGTCTGTCCTCTTGATGAGTTTGTTTTGTCAATGCAAGATCTTCCTGTTTGAGTTCGTGTGATTCAGTTGAATATTAATAAAATTATAAATAATTAGCACAATATTGAAAAATAAAGAAAACCTCAAATGTGTCAGTTGAATATTAATCAAATGTTGGTGACGACCAACTAAATCAGTTTTTGATTAAGAGAAGACTAATGACAAGGCAGACTTTCTCCCAATCGACGGAGCTCATCCAGCCATTCTCCCACGGGATGTGCATTTGCAATCGTAGCAAATCCAACATATTATATTACGGCGTTGTGTGCCCATAGGATCAGGCGATCTTCTCAATTATATATATACTGCGATACAGGCATTGTGCAACCCTAGATCGACGTAACGATCCCTCGATGATCGAGATGAGAAATTATAATACGATACCTTGATGTCGGTAGCCATGTCAGAATCCCTTCGGGTAGTTCGCGTGATTGCGTGGGTGCTGTTCGGCTTGTGCTTCTTCCGTGCGACGGCTGGCGAAAGGGGTTCCTTTGTTTGCGTGGTGGGGTGAAGCCCTGGAGTGATTTTTATAATTACCAGGCACGCTGATTTGGCATCCGTTCGTTCGTGCGCAGCTCACCGAGGTGGATTTGATTCCAGCAATATAATCGGAGTCGGAGACCGCTACGGGTGCGTCTGCCCCCCATCCCGTAGCGCTCCATAGGATACGTACGTTACCATAATGGAAAGTTGGAAACTCTCGCCGCTTCAACAGATCACCATACGCCGCCGTCGCGTACCCTTATCGAGTCGCCACCGACGAGACGACACGCGATCAACGGGAAAGCCCTCCTCATCGAGGAAACCCCGAGCACCGTTCCCTGCCGGCGACTCTATCTAGCCACCGACGAGAGGACACGCGATCGATCAACAAGAAAGATTGAGCTGAGACGAATCAATCGACCGGAAAGCAAGCCAAGATGGCGAGGGCCTCCGTTGTCGAGGAGGCTGCCTGGATCAAGGCCGCTAATACCGAGTGTCAGGTATCTTTTGCTCCCAACCCTGCCCTGTTATATTTTAAGTTTAAGGTTCTTTTTAAGTTTTAGGGACCGGCTATATTGTCTTATAACAGTACTTGAATATATCATATTACGTTAGTTGATCTCTGGTATATTACGATCAATTGCCGGTTGTTTAATTACCAGAATGTGTGAAGAAAATGTGTTAGTAATACGTAATGTGTTTATTACATTGTGTTTGTTTTTTTTTCCTGCCTTGCGTGCTCAGTGTTCATTACATTACATCATTCTATATATAGCAGGAAAATGATCAGGAAGATCGAATCAGCAAACTTCCGGATGACATTCTCATATTTGTCTTGGACAAGCTTCAACCATGTGATATTGCATTGGCCGCTGTGGTTTCAAAACGGTGGCGTCATCTGACAAATTTACGTTCCAATATCTTTATAGACGTAGCACACTTCATAGAGGGCACATCTGTCAATACACTTGAGGAGTTGGTGCGAACCAGTGTTTCTGCTGTTGAAGCCGTAAAGCGTATCCTACCACATTCAAATCAAAGTCAGAACACCCTCAACCGTCTCGGCATAAGGTTCTACTTGAGAGACGAATCCATTGACATTGTTCGTTCCGTTGACAAAGCCATGACAACAAGAAAGGTCGTCAAGGCAGAATTCGTGATTATAACGGAGATTTCGGAAGAATATAACACAGATGATGACATGATGGACAATGGAAGACGTCTCATGACATTTGTTGATGCCTGTCCCCGTGCATTTGGTGGTCTTACGCACTTGTCTTTACATAGTGTAAGACTTGGCAAATCTGATTTCTGTAATGTGCTCGACACATGTAAGAAGCTGGAGTGCCTTCGCCTCAACGACTGTGACGCTGGGAACAAATCTGTCCTTAAAATAGAGCACTCGCAACTTGCTGAGCTGTCCATTGTTTCCAGTGGAATGGAAAGGGCTGAGCTCATTTGGCTTCCAAGACTCACACATTTGACATGTCGGAACTGGTTGCCTTCCCAGGATGAATACCCGTTGTCCTTCCATCATGTTCCACAGCTTCAGAGGCTAACACTATGTACAGCTGGCACAACTATGCACAAAACTTTTGTGTGTAAGTGAGTTCCTTGGTAATGCGATGATAAGTGAACTGAATTTGAATTTCGCATGTCAAAGGGTGAGTAGCGTTACATTATACTTCCTGTAGGAGTATGTGTCCTCATCATTATGTTTTTGTGGTCTGCAATAGTGTTAAAGATGATTTACAATACATGGTTTTGTGTAGATTTGGATTCAGCCTGAAGGTCAAAAACTTCTAGCTCCTAAACTGCAGAATCTTCAGAAACTGAGTCTTCGTTTCATTCATGAAGAGTGTGACCTTGGATGGACAATGTTCTTATTAGAAGCCGCACCACTCTTAAAGGAAGTAAATCTCTAGGTATGCTTTTTTTATTTTATTTTGAGGCACTTCAAAAAAATTTCTTGCTTTCTGAATGCTAGTACGCTCCCTCGGTACCTGCAATCAGGCAATCAGATATTGATAGTGTCCTAAGCACAACTTACCTTTTGATGCAAAATGCTAATAGAAACAGACGAACATAACAGAAAAGTACTTTTTGTGACTGGAAGGAGTAAGTAGTAGTTTATTTATGTTAAAACTACCACTATCACACTTTGCGTTTTCTCTTTACGAAGGGAGTTGTAATTTGTCACCATAATCCTTGTTCAAAATAATCCAGGTTTACTTGCAACATTTTTCGATTGGCTGGAAAAGTGGAAATGAAAATTAGTTTATTTACCCTTCAACATATATAGTAATAGCTAAATCTCGAACCTTCTGAACCAGCGTTTATAGCATCTCCAGTATATTATCAATTTGTTGATCGTTTAATTTGCAGGTGTGGGATCATACATGCTATCCAATAGATGATACATGGCAACCGCTATACCAAAAGGCAAGTGAGTTATTAAATTGGGAGACACGTGATGGTTTCAAGCATTATAATATGAGAAAGCTTACCGTGGAAGGCTTCCAATTGGAGGAGAAATTTACAAAGTATATAAGATGTGTCGTGGAAGCAGCAGTTAATCTGGAACTTGTTACGCTGCGTGAAAGTCACCGATGTGCAGTGTCAGTTTTGTCCTTCAAGAGCATATCCAAGGACAGATGAAGAGAGAAACCTGGCAATGAAGCAGATCCCGGACAGGAAATCCTTGTCTATTAAAATTGAAATTGGTGCCTGATCTTATTTTTGTAATGATATATATGTTTTTTTTTAACTAAATGGCCCTTATATATGGTCTTTTGTCTTGCAATTATTAATACGAGTTGATTTATTGGTATTTGATCATGGGGAAGAAAAAGCTACTGGCTTTGCTTGCTTTGATTGGGTGCAATGGTGGTTCGGTGTTCTTACAATTTGGCAGTTTTGATGCCTCAGAACAAATATATGTTATCTCTATCTCTACTAGCTCATGGCATATAGCTAAACAAAGACTGAGACGATCCCTAGCCGGTGCCAAAAAAAAAACGTGATCCGTGGTCAGCGTCTTTGTTCATTCTTCTGCACATATCGTAGCCATAGAAAAAGTTTGACCGCTGTGGCTTGTTTCTTTACCTTTGTTAATTCTCTTCATCCCGTAGCCATTGAAAAATGGAACTTTGTTAATTCTGCCCCTCCCGTAGCCATAGAAAATGGAACTTTTGACGTGGCTTCATGGACATCACTGACGCAGAAAACAGCATGGCGAACGTGACCTAATGCGTTGTCCAAAAAGAGCCTACATATATGATGCATCCTGCTCGGCTGCTCATAACTACTACTGTTGATTCTTGCAGCTGTTTTTTCCCATTTCTTTTTGTCACACCAACATGCCATGTTTATATACACAAGATGATTCTATCAAATGGTACCAGTAGCACTGCAATAGAATTTGCCAATTATCTTTGGAACACAATTTCAAATGACAAGCGCGCGCGCACACACAAATAATTGAATCATGTATATAACTATATCCGTTTCCTCATGTGTTAGCAAAGTTATGTGGGCACGCAAAAAGCTTTCTCAATGCTCTAGTTGGTAGGATTCCTAACCTACCGGAGACTTCTTGCAGTGAGTATGGGTGTTGAGGCGGAAGAGGAGGAAGACAGCACTTGGGCGCCGTCGCTAGGGCTGCGGTGTGCGTGGGAACAAGGAGGGCTGGTGCTACAGTAACGTGCGAGAAAAGTAATCGCGCTACTGTCCATGGAGGAGGAGAGAGGCGTGAGATGTAGATGGCCCTTGAGGCTAGCAATCAATCTGATTGCCAACTTGATTAATTCCAAAACCAATCCAATGTATTTATTACAAAATATGGAAACTAACTATATTTAAGAAACCTAGCCACAACGATTACGGCGGCGATACGAATAGGGCCGGCGGCTAGCCAGGAGGGGGCGCCTGGGCCTGTTCGGCCAGGCCTCCCCCTTCCTGGGCAGTAACACTAGTGCTCTCAGTGCACATCACTCACATTCTAGATTTCTGCATGGATCTTGTGAGTTCACCTTCACCCATGTGTGGCAGCTCGCCACAGAAGATGCCGTTGTCATGGCTCTGGGAGTGGACTGTCTGTCCGGTCCTGCAGCTGAAAGTCTAGCATGGTCGAGGTCTGGAGGACTTGGCATCCTTCAAATTGGTTCTGGTGTGTGGATCCTCACCTGACCCCGTTGAGAAGATGGTGATCATTAATCATATATATGTTTCTCTTTCAATGGTGCTCCTGACCTGTTTGCTATGCTGAGGAGTTCACTGATTCCATCAGTCCCTTCCAGAGTAGGGTCAGAACAAGTTACAGCTCGATGCTGTAACAAAGGTGGATAAACAGAAAGGGGAGTGGGGGATGATGACCTGGGAAAAATTACCCTATTACATTCAGGACACTCAAGCACCAGGATCGAGCTAAATTGACTGATCACATTTCTTAGCCCTGCAGGCTCAAAGATTTTCCAGTTCAACGAGCTGACGCACCATCTACTGCCCAGCCATGTATGATCAAAGAACATCTTGTTTAGGGTTTCCATTTAAAATGGCACTGGCCGCCGTTCCATGATTCATTCCCGGCTCAGATCATCCCTCGCCGGAGCTTGTCAATCGCTTCTATTGTGCAATTGAACAGCTCAAGCGAGCACATTGCATGAACGGCTGCCACTAGTTAGGAATCAAGGTAGTGTGCCTGGCTGGGATCCGCTTAAAAATCTTGACTGATAACAACGGTTCAAGAAGTTTCTTATTGGAGAGAGGCAGCCCCAAGTATTACTGTGGAAGGAGGATATCTGACATCCAAAGCTCATGAGCTAATTTGTCAGCATCCTCCGAGCAGACACAAATGGGAACGGAAGTGCTCTTTGCATAATTGATTTCCAATCATGTTGTCTACGTACTGTATGATTGGGCAAGACCCGGGCAGCAGCAGTCAAGAACAAACGTTGCCACAACGAGAAAGAGACACTGGCGACAATGCATTGCCCTTCCTGCACTGAATCCGTGGGCCGCGGACACCATTTGTGACCACAGCAGAAGTGTCAAGCTCCCAGTGCACCCAGCCTCTCTGCACGAGGGGGATGGTGGAGTCGAAGGCCTTTCTGAAGTCCAGTTTGAGGGCAATATGGTCGGTGCCTTCCTTTTTCGCAAGAGTGCAGCGGCTAAGACAAATCTTTCTACAATGCCGGGCCCTGTTTGGATCACAAGTGCTAATAAGTGAAATGCTAATGTTTAATGCCTTCCTTCATTAGGCTATCCAAACATGAATGCTAATGGATGTGCTTAAACTAACTTAGCTCACCTGAAAAAATAATAAAAAAAAGCATTAGCTGGATAGGAGGTGCTAATATATGGTAATGAGAACCAAACACATGGAAAAAACAAACATGTTCTAACTTTTTCTTCTTTCCGAAAAATGAAGGGAACTGGTGCTGATGAAAGAGAAGTTCGAAGTCTTCGCTAAGGTCGGCCAAAATATGGAGTCTGAGCTTGTTTTGTCAAGGGGTGTACTTGTGTTCTTCCGAAGCATGTGTGTTCTGAAGACACAATCCATTTTTGTTTTTTGGGCAAAGACACAATCCAGTTGTGACGCCACTCGCCATCTTACTAGCTCGTTGGAGCGTAGCAGCGTACGGTTGTAGCTGTGTGGGACCGGACTGGGCGACCAGAGGGGGTGAATGAGAGCTCTTAAAAAATTCTTCCGGTGAAGAACTTGGCCTATGTCCCGATTGCCACCCACATACACCTCTCTTCTAGTCGTCAAGATGACACAAGTCAACTAGTGACAAGCTCACCCTAGGAACGACTATGAAATCACACGACAAAACAAATTTCTCAGAGCAACGCAGAAGCGACAAGAAGGCTCTGACAAATTTGCAAGATCTTTTAGCTAACACACCACAGAAGCTTTACCGGACAAAGCATGCTAGAATTAATTAACAACTAGATGAACTCGTCGCTTACAAACATTTATCAGCTCAGGCTGATAAATGTTTGTAAGCGACGAGTTCATCTAGTCGTGAAGAGCGCAGACGACGAGCACGAAGAACAACGGAACTTCAAGGCCAAATTACTTCCTCAAAACTTCACAATTCACGACTTTGCTTCGCCTCGACGCAAACTTCGCGATGGTGCCGCGTGTCTTCCGATCCGACGCCGCCCGGCCGCACCGGACTCGCCCCCGGTTTTGAGGCCCAAACCGGAAAACCCTCCGCCTGGGTGGTTTTCTGGCCAAACCACTAAAACCCTTTCATCCGACGCCGCACGCCGTGATGAAGCCCCGGTTTTGAGGCCCAAACTGGTCAAACCTGCCTCCATGGTGGTTTTATGGAAAAACCCCCGAAACCCCTCAGCTAGTCGCCGCACGACTTGCCGAAGCCCCAGTTTTGAGGCCAAACCGGTCAAACCCTCGGTGTAGATGTGTGTCCGGCCTCCGCCAAGTGCCACGACGCCTTCGAGCTCTTTCACGCCTCCGCCGTAACGACAAGCCTACTCGACGCTCGCCATCGCCATCCTTCTTGACTTGATCGGCGCCATCTTCACCATGTACTCTTGCTCGTCCGTGCACCATGCGAGCCGCCCGTGACTCCGTCCGGTATCCTCAGGTCCTTCAGCCCAAGCCTACTCGTGTCACCCTTCACCGTCTCGGTCCTTCGGCCTGAACCTTTCGCTTGTCCTCCACGGCCCAAGTCTACTCACGCTCAGCCTTCACCACGGTCCATTGGCATGACCTTTCGAGCCTGACCTTCACCACGCACCGTCGACCGCCACGTCGCACCCTACACCTGCACATCAAAGCCAAGAACACATCACACACGACGGTTGTCAATCACTCATCATCTTAGGGTGACCACCGCTGGTCCTCAAGCTGTCAGGCACGGCCGGCGATGTCGTGGCGAGGTACCCATGTGACGGCGATCTTGGCCTCGCCAGACTGATGACCCGTCAATTCCACCCGAAGGAAGTGTGGTGGAGTCAGCATGTGTGGTGCTGTTGAATTAGTACCAATGCAATATTTTGATGGAGACTACCGACAGCTCAAATCAAACTACATGCAACCTATAATTTCAAGATAAAGTGTTTCAATTTGCGAGGTTAGGGTCTTTTTTGACGTCTCCTGTAAAAAAATTTGTCGAGATGCAATCGTGCGGTGAATGGAATAAAAGGATAGGGCAGCGTCGATCGGTGCAATGAATAGCTAGGCACTGTTCTTCTTCTAATGCGCTCCCCACAACGTCAAGGTGGAGCTAGCATCACGAATTCACAATAATGTGCGCTGTGCTTTCACCTGCTTTTTCTGCTGTTCTGTATGCATCCATCGCAAGGCACACCTGAACGCCCCCAACAAAATTGAACTCCCTCTCTGACAAGTGACGAAGTGTGTGGAGTCCTGGCTGCAGGGGCAGTTGCCGAGCTGCTGCAGTCAGCTCTGCCGAGCGCCCTAAACTGTCGAAGAGAGCGGCACGGTTGTGCAAGTTGACCAAAAGTCTGTCATGAGATATAACTCACGGACCACTGAACGAGAGATCCCAGAAGGAGTTCCTGATTGATCGAGCCAGGAAGAAGCGATGTCACCTGGTTGGTCGTTGTCTCTGATGACCTCTCATGTATCACTAGAGTGTTGCCATCGTGTATTACAATCAGTAGGAGTCATGCGACGGACACGAACGAAACAAGGCGTATTTATGAAAAAACTGTGGTACGGGCTATGATGGAGAACTATGACCATGGTGCTGACTGCTGCCATTGTGTTTAGTTGGCAGAGCGTATCCCAAGGGATTTAGTACGATGCAAGCTTAATCTTCTACAATTGTTGCTCTATTTATTTGTAATCTCTTTAACGTTGATTTGTATTTTTTAAGACACGCATATCACTTTTTCCATTAAAACGAGAGAAAAATCCATGCAGAGTTTAGACAACCTCAAGCGAAAAGACAAAAAACAGACCAAAAGTCATGCTACCAACTAAATAAATCGTGGGCTTAGGATATTCCTAATTCCTAAGAAGCACGCTCGCGCCTACTCCATGATGGTCGCCACCAAAACCACCGGCATCAAAGTCGCACGATACCTTCCGGTTTTGTTCTTTCCACCACGACCATCCAGATGATCGAAGGATTCATAACCCTTCCTATGAGGCTTGACAATTGATTTTCTCACATGGATCCACCGGACTGCAATAGGTAACTCCTTTGCTAGAGTCCGATCATCCATCCTGAGATCCCCACAGCATCGGATTGCAATAGGTTTTTTTTTTAGAAACGACGGACTGCAATAGGTAACTGCAATAAATCATGTTTCAAGGCTAAACGTGCAACCGACCATCAAGTGATCCAGTGTTTCGACCTCCTAAGGGCAAACCGCAAAGTGTGTAATATAATCGTCTCTGTCCCTCAAAGCGTGACGCTGAAGCAGATTCAAGGTCTACCATCCAGCACGAAAGGTCAACCACGCCTTCCCTGGCGCTTGCAAATTAAGTTCTTATTAGAAACATTATAAAGTGTGTGCACATCACACATGTGCATACCTTAAGGCCCACATCTGATTGAACTCTTGAGAGAAAGAAAAACCCCTTAGAAAAAGTCAAAATAACAAAAGTACGCATGCGCAGGAGTTGGATAATGATACTTGTGACCGGCCGGGGAGGCAAAGAAGTGTACCTGTACCGTAGCAGTGCAAGCTTCATCTGGTAGTTTCCCTGCTCGTCTCACATGACCATCACATTAACAAGAAGCAACCGCTAATCAGTTCGAATTGATATGATTCACAACGCTTCAGCTTGATCTGGTTCACAGCACGCGGACCGCAGTGCCAACCGGGACGGTCAAAGTTAGGACCCTCCCCACGGGACAGCTATTTTCCTTTTTTAGTACTTCTTTTTGTCCTTTTCTGTTTATAGTAACTTTTAAAAAAAGGTTTTCAGAGAAACTTTTGAAAAAAAAATATTTGGAAGAAACAAAATTTGAAAAATATTCAAAGAAAATTTTTTCTGAAAATTATTTTGCAGACTATTTTTTGAATAAAAATAATAAGAAAAAAATTGCATAAAAATGGAAAAAACACTTGCTGCCGGCTCACCGCCAACATACCCCGCCGCGCTGCTCCTCTACGCCCCTCTGCTACACGCTGCCGAGTTATGCAGCCCTGCCACAGCTCATCTACCCACCAGCCTTCTTCAAAAAATTATTCCCAAATTTTGTTCCTCTTTTTTTTTTATAATTTTGTAGTCTCTATTTTTTTCAAACTTGTTTCCAAATTATTCTTTCAAAATTTTATCCAAAATTTCCTTTTTTGAAACTATTTTTACTGATTTTTTGTTCAAACTTGACTTTGTTTTTTTCTAGATTTGTTTGATATTTTTTCTTACTTTTTATGTGTTTCCCTCATTATTTTTGGCTGTGTGACCACACGATGCACCCATGGGAGGTGGGAATGTGGGAGCTCAGGTTGGAAGATCAACGGCAGGGGAGCTCTCCCTACCAGATCTTATACCAGGCGAGAAGATCAAAGCCGAAGCATTCATGGCGGCGGCAAGCAAAACTCTGATGATCAGCCAGGTGCGAAACTTTTCCGTTTGGTCGGGCCATGCAGCCTCCGTATTTTTCCCCCTCTCAAGTCTCAACGCTTATTTTTATAGCTGAGCACAAATCACGCAAGTTATTCGAGCCGCAACAAAAAAAAAACTATATACTAGATTTAAGTAATTTGAGCTAAAAAAAGTAATTTGAGCTAATCTCCTGTGTTACTTGTCGTGTAACCGTAAACCCATACAGGAAAGCGAGCAGCAGGACGATAGGCTCGGCAAGCTGCCGGACGACGTCCTGATCTCCGTCTTGAAGCATCTCAGCCTCCGAGACGCCGTCAGGAGCAGCATTCTGTCGAGGCGGTGGCGGCATATCCCCAGCGTGCTCCCTGACATCGTTCTAGACGTGGAGTCCTTCGAGCCCAACAAGGACGATGGGTTCACGTCCACCGTGTCCGATTTGGCTTCGAGCAACATGGCCCTAGCACAGGCGGCCAAGAGCGTCCTTGGACGCAAGAGCGATCGCCCCATTGGCCACCTCGCTGTGACGTTCTACTTGAGGAAAGAGTCCATGGCCATCGTCCGCGCCGTCGACGACGCCATGTCGCCGGCCGTCGGCGGCCGAGGTGTCGTCGCAGCAGAGCTCACGATCCTGGGCGAGAAGATGGACTTCCTATGCAACGGGAGCGACATGGCCAGAAACGGGAGGCGCTTCCTGTCCTACTTCAACGCATGTCCCGGCGCGTTCGCCGGCCTCACGAGCTTACACGTGGAGAGTGTCGCGTTGGGTTTGTCCGACATCCCCAACGTGCTCCGCACCTGCGAGAAGCTCGAGTCGCCGTCTCTGCTCAACTGCGACTCCGGCCATGGGACGGTGCTGACACTTGAGCACCCGCAGCTCACCGACTTGCAGCTGTGCAGCTGCAACACCGTCGAGCTCAGGTGGCTACCGAAGCTGGCGCAGGTGGCTTGCTCGACCTGGGTTCCTTCCCAGGATGATCGGTGCCCGCTGTTGTTTGGCCATGTGCCTCTTCTTCGGTCGGTGAAACTGTCGACTGCGGCCTACGTTACTTACCCAGTTCTATTGCTAAGCAAGCTGCTTGCTAATTGCACTATGCTATCTGAACTATGTATCGACTTTGACAGCCATAGGGTGAGTCAAAATGAGCATTTATCGAGCACCTCCTGTACTTTTCTTAAAGATTACTACTACAGGATATATAGAAGTATTGATTGCTGACCTTTGCTTGGTTTTATCTTTTGCAGATTTGGATTGAGCCAGAGGGTCCAGCACAACTGGCTCCTCTACTACAGAACCTGAGGATTGTGACACTTGATAACATTTTCGAAGAATGTGACCTTACTTGGACATTGTTTCTGCTACGAGCTGCACCACTATTGAAGACACTCCAAATTAAGGTATGTACTCTACTGAATTTATTTCTTTGTCGAAGCTTAGTTCGTTACTTGTGGCTTTGCTAAATTACTGTATATTCATGTTTATGATCATGAAGGTATCTAGCCATGAATGCACACCCCTACCCAATGAGATGCTAAGAACATTTATTTGTGAGAAGAAGAACATAAAGTGGGAACCATCTGATTTCAAGCATAACCACTTGGCTGTGCTTGAAATCCACGGTTTTGAAGGGGGCAACAAATTCATAGGATACATCAGAAGGGTCATGGAAGCTGCCGTGAATTTGGAAGTGATAATTTTGAATGATGAGTTGTGTGAACATTGCGGATTTCGTTCAACAACAGGATACCCACGGACCAAGAAAGAGAGAGACTTAATCAGGAAGCAAATTAGTGAAGGGTCATCTTCGGCAACCAGCAGAGATGTCCAATTTTGCGAGATGTCTTTGGAAGGACGTAAAAAAATCGTTGATTGATAGTTTTCTCAACATCCTATGGCCTTTTCTTTATAAGGGTAGCATCAACATGTCGTCTATTGGTACATTATTTGTTGTGTAATAATATACAATATATAGTCTTTCTTATTTAGTAATAATTACAAACTCCTCTTTACCAATGAAATAGACACTATCTTGTACCTGTTCGTTCAAAATAATAATAATAATAATAATAATAATAATAATAATAATAATAATAATAATAACGACGACGACGAGGAGGAGGAGGACGACGACTAGGATGATGATAAATAGAGGAGAAAATGATACTTACCAGGAAAGCTCAAGGGCAGCGTTGTCAGAAGTACTGACGATACCATTAACTGGTACCTAGGCATTAAGCTGGAACTACAATCTACTGCTTTGAATTTTCTTTTGGGCGTTCTACCCTCATATGACTGTAAAGAATGGACTAGGGCCCCGTTTGGAACCGCTGAAAATCAACACGCTTCTCTACAACACCAGATTTCTGGAGACACGGGCTGCGGAGAGAATCATGCCCGACGGAAGCGAGGCGTTTGGGTCCATCTTTAGAATCGCGTCCGCGTCACCCTGTGGCCTGCGCCTCGCAGCTCCGCCTCCCTTGGGCGAGGGTCGTTGCCGAGGGAGGAAGGGCCACACCGCGCCGGTGGCCACGTCAACCTCCTCGCCACCGTAGCTCATCCCTCCTTCTGCGCTCATTTGGCCCCTTGCCGCCGCACCAGGCTCGTGCCGGCGAGCTCCGTCTCCGCCGATGGAGCTCTGCGGCGAGCCGACGACCCCCTTTTCCTCCTCCACCGGACCTCCGTCGTACCCTCCGGTGAGCTCGTCGACAGCAGATCCATCGCCCCCAAGCCGCACCTCTCTTTCCATCCCCTCACCCTCGTTGACTTCTGCTCCTTCGCCATGAACCACCACACCTCGAGGGGCCGCTCGAGGGCGGCCTGCTCCTCGCAACACGGGGGCACTCGAGGGCAGCCTGCTCCTCCTCTCCAGCTCTGGTGGCGGTGGGCTCTTCCTTCCCGGCTCCGGCACCGCGGGGAGACCTTGAGCGGGGGTAGCCAGTGGTGGGCGGGTGGAGGGTAGCAGCGGCGGAGGAGCAGAATCGTATCGCGTTTCTAGGAAGCTGCCTCCGGCTCGATTCTGCGTTCCAGTATAGAATGGGTGTCGAGGGAAATCGTGTTGGAGAGAAGCCGCGTTTGGAATCGAAGCGTTTGGGGGACAAAGCGCCAATTAAATCGGATAGAAGCGGCTGGAAGCCGTCCCAAACGGGGCCTAGAATTCCAGTCAACGGTCTTACTACTTTCAAACTTCTTGACCATCAATATCGATTTCAGAATTCCAGTCAAAGGTCTTACTACTTTCAAAAGGCTCGTTATTCCCAAGTTGGTCACTCTCGTAAGATCCAGCCATAACAATATAAATTTCTTCCAGCTTCTTCTTGAAATAGACATTTAATGTCTCTGAAAAATGTCAAAAAAAGAAGGAACATGATTCCATTTTACAAAATTTTGCAAATTTTAATGTCGTAAGGAAACAGCTGTTGTACTAATCCCAGTTTTAATGTGGTGCGAGTTTCACTCTTGGCTCGCGGTACTAATCCTTGTGCTCGCGGTATGTGCTCCGAGCTCCAACTTGTGGTACAAGCTTCATATCTCGCAGCACCGGACTCTAAGCTCCTTCTCGTCGACGTTCACAAACTCTCGGCGACTACCACGCGGCACAAACAAGCAAGCAAACTATACATAAATACAAACTGAACTCCATGTTTAATAAAAATTAACAAAGACATTTAGAGTTTGATTGAAGATGGAGTAGATGGTATGCGATGCATACCAAGAGCATGATGGGCTCTGGCGGAACTGATGGAGTGAGCTAGAGTTGGAATGAGTTGGGGTGGTGGAGAAGCTTCGCGAGGATGCCCTTTTATCGACCGAAAGGGAACCAGTGGCCAACAACGGTGTGATCGGGTTGTGGTGCCAGAAGAACGGTGATGTAGCCAACACACGCGCGTCAAGGCGGCAAAGCCAGCACGGGTGGCAAGACATGACGGCGCTGTAGTGCAGTTTGGAGCCGAAAGGTAGCGATCAGAGACGTGCGGTCGCGTCGTGGGGTCAAGGTGTCACGACGGGTGCGAATGCGATTCCACGTGTCTGCGACACCCCCGGTGTTTAATTAATTACAAACAAGTAATTAAGTCTAACAAAGTGTAATTAGAATAAAGAATTCAAGAAAATGCTAAAAGAATCCTATAGGGAATTAAAGACGCTCAAAAAGAGGCAAAATAGAAACTTTAATTTTTTTTATATAAGAACTTGAATTTTGGCCAATACTAACTTTGAAGGAGAGACCAAACCAAGAACCTTTTCTTTTCAAACCCACGCCTAAAAACCTTCGGAAGCCTTTCAAATCTCGAACCCTATATTGGAGATTTTAAATTCAAACTCCAATTTCAAGCCTGAAATAGAATCTCAACCAAATCTCAAGATTTCTCAACTAAACCTCAAAATATCCAAATGTAAAAGTTACGCATCTTCACATTTCTGGACTTCCTCCTTTTTGGACCTTTGGCAAATTTTGCCATTTAGTCCCTCAAAAGCTCCAAAAACCTGTAAAAAAGCAGTTTTCGTCATCGTTCGAGTTCTCCCAAACTATCATCCATTTCAACTTTCTTCCAACATCAAAGATGTGTCCTACAATGCCTTCTACAACTTTAATGTTCAAGATTTTGTGAGGTTTGCTAAAAAATTTCGAGTTTGGCACTCGCTCTTCAACGCGGGTTTAAATCCCGTGGGCGCGCTCTGGGAGCTCACTCGCGCGCCCGCGCAAGCCGCCCATGCCGCCGACATCCCTCCTGCCACCTGCTGACCACGCCTGCGCCGACCATGACCAGCACGACACGTCCCAGGTCGTGACGCATGCGCCTGACCGGCCCTGTACGCGCGCCAGCATCTGAGCTCACGCCGACGCGTCCGCGCCGTCGCGCTCGGACCACCGGTCCACCAGCCGCCTCGGCCCCGGTCAAGCGGTCCCCATGCCTTAACTGCATCCGCAAGTGTTCGCCAGGCCACCCACGAGCCTCTGCTCGGCCTTGCCCTGCTCCTCCTGCCCGCTCAGCGCGAGCCCATGCCGCACAGGCCGCCAGGCGCTTGCGCCATCGCCCCCGCCACCGCAACCATGACCGGGCCATCCCAGTCCTCCTCCAGCGCGTGCCGAGCCACTCCTCTACCACTTCTTTCCCCTCCTTAAAGCTCGCGACTTTTCCCTTCCTCTCGCGCGCGCAAAAGCCTCGCCGGAGTTCGAGATCTTCCGCCGCCGCCTCGGTCGCATGTGACTGGCCTCCACCACGCATCCCCAGCCCCAAACGACGCCACCAGGAGCTTCCCCGAGACCCGCTGATTCTCTACGGGCCCTTATCCCGCCTCATCCGCCACTGCAAGCTGCCGGCGCCGCTCACCGGAGTGAGCAGAGCCGCCGCCGCCATTGCCACCGCCCCTCCCGGCCATCCCCGTCAGCGATTCTAGGCTCTAAAGAACCGTGGTGAGCTCCTCTAGCTTTTTCCCCACTCCTCCAGTCCGGTCTCGCTGCCGTCTCACCGGAAACCGACCGACCGTACACGCCGGTGCGGCCGAGGACCTGTTTGTGTCTTCCTCATAAGTTATAGGGGGTTAAGAGAAAGATACAGGGACCTCATTGTAAAACTCTAATAGATCCGGGGTCCTGGCTGTAAAATAGAATCTTCCCCTTTTACACTATTCACAGAGATCTTGTAAAATTCGTAGAAAATCGTAGAAAACTAGGGAAAATAAAAAAATAAATTTATATGGAAACTTTGAAGTATGAAGTTCATTTTCCTAGTTATAATTTGTCACATTTGAGCTTTAGGTTTTGAAATATAAATTCAAATCCGTTTGAGCCGTTTTCATCATAGTTCACAATCTACACATGCACTTGAGCTGAGATTGGGATATGTTGTTAGTGTGAATGTCACTAGCTTAATGCTCAAGTGGTGCACAAAAATATGTTGTATATCTCCAGATATTAATTATATTGTAAAAGTCATGCTGTTTCACAAATTAAATCATGGAAATAATATTTCTCAGTGAAAAATAATACCATTGCAGAAGAGAAGTTTAAGGCACATAAATAACCCAGGGAAAATGACCTTTATAATTTTTTGTCAAAATAAAAAGGCTAAATAATTTTTGGTAGCTTTAAAGTGAAGAAAATCTACAAAAATAACCATAAGTCAAATGAACTTTAGCCTTTGCAGAAAGACCACTTTCAGTAACCTAGCTTTTTGTACCAAATGGTTTGGTCAGAAAACTTTTATTTATTTTTTTATAATTTAATCTTGTTTCTAGCTTTAAAGATAAAAACATTCTACTACATAATGTGTAAATAATCTTTGTATCAAACTTGGCCTAAAAATCAGTTTTAATGCTGAGTATCCTCTGATCAGATCACACTTAAAAATAATGAACCTAACTTGACTTTTTGAATATTGGGAAATGACTAGAATGGAGTCTATGAGTAATCTAATAAATCCATATAAGGAAAAAGTAATCTAATAAATAAAAGAAAACAGAATCATGAGCTTTTATAAATAGTAAATAATCACTTTAAATATATATTTCCATTCGTTTGAACTCACCTATGATTTTACCTAACCCTAGCCATTAAATCGCGAATAAACATTTATCTCTTTTGCATTTCATGTAGACACGAACCTTTACGAGGGAGTCTATGAGTTGGTGCCGCTGCAGAGGAGATGAATGAAGAGCCCGAGATGAACGTGATGCACATGAAGCAAGACCTGAAGCCCAAGGCTAACTTTGAGTAGGAAGGCAAGCACCGGAGCATAACCTAACCTTTGTTTAAATTATGCAATTATGATTCTTATATGCTTGTGCATTTAAGTTTCAAGGAGTTGAATGAAAACCTAGAATTGCATAATCATAGGTTCCTTTGGTTGAATACTAGCATGACAGGTTCGATAGTCGCTATGCTTTAGGACCGTTACAAGTCGAGGGTTTTCCTGACACTCGCGAGATATAGGAGTTGCATGTCTTTATTTATGTTAGAATCATAAGGATGGACGGACGGGATGGTATGTGTAGATATCCTGTCCGTGTTTGATGAATGCACTTAAGGTCGAAACGTGCGGATACTATTGTGTCAAGTTTTTGAACGTACCACAGGCATGCACGGTACATGGGACCGGTAAGTCCAAGTACCAGATTGATATGGATAGGTCCTTTAGCTCGCTGTTCTTGGATATGTTATCCCATGGGCACATGTGGGCATATGTGTGTGCTGTGAGTGAAGTAGTAAACCTTTATCCAAAGGCAGTGGGATCTGGAAACCGTCTGTGGATCGACAGGAACGGATTGGGACGTCTACGGTGTTTGGTAGGCTATCCCGTGTTTGTGGGTTTCCCTGGCCAGGTTGTGAAATTCGGTTCAAACTGTACACTTCTCGCTGTTAATGAGACTGCTTGACCGCTGTACTTCATTGAGTAAGAAGAGAAATTATGAGAAAGTGAAATCGATGTACTGAATATAATTGTATTGCAAAACTTGATTGCTTAGCTAGGCTATCCACCTAGAATGGTTAAGTTAATAAAATAAAATATGAAGTTAATAAGCAAGGCTAAGGATAAACTCTTAGATGCTTTTGGCAAAATAAACCCCACTAGCCAAAAAGCCTTGCATGTTTAGAATTTGGTGATGTAGTTATCACCCGACGGGTCAGTCTTGCTGAGTATTAGTATACTCAGTCTTGCTTGTGGCTTATTTTTCAGGACCGTCCCCTCAGGAGGTAGCTGCCACTTTGGCTTGGTCTAGTCAGTTCCCTCCTGGCTTCAGCATCGAGTGGGTTCCAACCTCTTTCGAGGATCGTGAGGAGTAGCGTCACGGCTGACTTCATCGTGATGTCACTATAGATCGTCGCTAGTGGCTCATTTATTTTTTTTCTGATGCGTTGAATTATAAACTCATTTATGCTATTTCTTTATGGGTTGTAATAACTATTAAGACTTGTTATAAATTTGAATTGTGGAATATTGTAATCTTTGGAACCTCATCTTCGGGTGAGCGTATGGACGAACGATCTTCAGTGTGTAGTTAATCGAGCATTGACTCGACGGTAATATCCAGCTTGGTAACATTTAAGTATATTACCATCTATGTCGGTCGTGATATACTCAAGTGGGACCAATTTTGGATAGGGTTGCTACAGTGTCGCGTGTTCAACAGAAGGAAACGACATCGCAAGGGGCACTATATAGTAGAATGTTGAGTGACACATGCAGATGGGTACTGAGTGAGAGCGTGCCAAAAGGTTTGAACAGAACGAAACGTTGCTAACCCAAACCCTCGTGATTGTATGATATATTTTTAAATAAAAGAAACACCAAAGTTTAAAGATTAAATTATAACTTGTGCATGTTTTTTGTACATAGAAAGTTTGCTGGATGCTAAGCATATAAACCTACTCTGAATTTATCATGATTTTTGGATGAGCAGAAACATTTAAACCAATTAAACCATAAATTTACATGCCCCAATTTTTATTGTGGGGAAAACAACCTTTTCCTAAGTTCTAGAAGTTTTCGTGCATAAAGACTCATCTAACAGAGCTAAAAAAAATTGGTCTGGCATTTTTACTATTTTTATTCTATTTACTGCATATTTTACAAGATTCAGCCAGTTTAACTAATTAAACCATTCTCAGAAAAACCGACCACAACATCTCTTAGGCCTCCTCCAACGGTAGGAGACATCTCTATCTCCTAGCTACATTAAAGTCTACAGGCTCAGCAGTGAGAGCAGAACACGAAGTTCGTGCGCGATTAGCTCATCGCAGAGCGATAGCGCGTACTGTGTGTCCTGTTCATTGAACAAAAAATTTAAGAGATGGCTTTGATATAGCCCGTTGGAGGAGGCCTTACTCATACCGAACCTACCCTCGTACAGCACAGAGGATGACAGGCCGGCCCGTGGCTAAAGATCAGCCGGACCAAGTCCAGACGTCCACTGACCCGTTCCAACAGGGTTAAGCCGGAGGCCAGCCGGCTTTGACCAATGATTTCGCGCCGGCAATTGTTAGATTTAGTCCCACAATAATTGAAGGTGGGGGAGCACAACATATAAGGTGGTCCTCCTCCTATCATGGTCTTTTGGGTTGAGTTAGGCCCGAGGCCTTGGATGTGTTGGGCTCCGGTGGACAAGGCCTGTGGGGCGCCGGCTCGTGTGTACACTAGGGCGGGCCGGAATCCGCCGCGCCACTCTAACAGCGGTGAAGCTCCGGTGAGGGGGAACACCACCAGGAGGTCCAACGCGAGGAGGAGAACCCGACCAGGGGTGATGGGCGCGAAGTATGGTGGCTGAGCATGGCCGCGATGGCGTGCAGCGGCTCCGGTCAGTGGTCCCGTGCGACGACGGCGAGCCAGAGGTCGACGCGGCAAGGTAACGGGTCTTAGAGTACCCTCGAGGCGAGGAGGTTCTATCCGAGGGTGATGTGCACAAGGGAATGATGCTGAGCATGGCCGGCGGCGTGGAGGTTGCCATGGCGGGAATAGTGGCCATTGGGCGTTGGCCACGGGATTTCCAATCCCAGGCGATTGGAGACATGGGAATCAGAAAGAAGGGTTTGAGCATGTAGCTAGGAGTGTGCAGAAGCTCTAGCTGCGAGTAATTGGAGATCCATGGAAAGAATCAGGCAGATTTGGTCGGCGACTGGAGGTGGCTCGAGCTCTGTTGCGGCTGACTAGAGAAAGGAGAAGAGAGGTGGCTGATCTCGTGGAAGAGAAGAGAAATGCCGGTGGCTCGGGATAAGGATGCAGACCGAGTCGTTCATGGGGTTGGCTGGCGATCGAGGAGGGGATGGCCGGCAAGGATATGCAGCGATAGAGCTTACCGCCTCGCTTGTGGACGTGGCGCGGAATCAGGGAAGATGAGAGAGAGGACGGCGAACGATGCGGTGGCTGTGGCGAGCGTATTGCGAGGAGGCGCACGTGAATGGCGAGGACGGTGGATGATGTGCCGTGGGATGACGAGGCGGCGAGAGGAATAGCGGCGGCCGTGGGGAAGAAGACGACGGCAGCGCCTGTGTGTCGCTAACAAGCGGGCCCAGGCGACCAGTGTTGGAGAGAAGGGAGATGAAGCTGGGCTGCTGTGGCTGGCATGGGCCGGTCCTAGAAGGAGAAGAGAGGTAGGCTGAAAAGAAAAAGAAGGGAAAATGGGTCAGGTGTATTCGGCCCAGGGAGCATTTGGAAATTGGAACAGAGTTTGTTTTTCAGGAATTTCAAACCAAAGCTTCAAATTCAAATTTAGATTATTTCAAAAACCTAGAGGAGTTCAACAAAACTAATAAAGTTTTAGAAGAAGTTTTCATGCAAAAGGAAATTGAGCTCAAACATTTTGAAATTAAATTTTTAATTCAAACAATTTTTTTATGTTAGATTTTGGGCTGTTACAACCTAGATCCCAAGTGCCCGCGTCCTTGGACTCTGCATACCACCGCTCGGGCGTCGAATCCGTGCTGAGCCCCCAGGAATCCACAAGTGCTGCACGTGATCAAGTTATATGAGGCGGGAGCTCGTCGTCGGCCCTTGTCCGCCTCCCCACTTTCGCATTCCTCCCTGCGCTCCACCTGCTTCCTCCTCCTCCTCTCGGATCCTGATCCCATGTGCCCACACGAGCGGTGATGAGCTGGATTGATCAGAAGTTCCGAACTTCTGCAGTGATGAGAGAAACGGGGTATTGAAGGTGTTGTTGGGTATTGAAGGTGTTGTTGAAGAGAGAGAGAGGAAGCAGGCACATGTCGTTGGACAGCATGGGCATCACAAGTTCCGTGATATGTTTTCTGTGAGCCAGGGCAGCTGACCAATGATTTTTCCATGCAATGTGAATTTCTCCAATTAATTAACTAATAGTTAAATGTTAATTTCTTTGATTAATTAACTTTTGCATCCAACCTCTCGAGGAATTAAAGGAAAATATGGATAGAAAGATCGTGTAGCATTGAAAACATTTATCACCTAAATCGAATCTATTGTACCTCTCACACTAGACTTGCTTGCAAGGACAAGGGAAGGGAGGTGAGAGGAGATATAGACCCATAAAAATAAATAACTTTTTCACCACTCCGATTTATACTACCCTTGAATCACGTGTGTCATAAGTGCTCTAAAAACAAATGGAATACATTATTATTACAAGTAGTTTGGTAATAAAGATCTAAACCAAGATGTGACCACAAAATAACAAATCTATATAATTAGATTCCAAATCTTATTGTGCTGGTGACGGTCTACACTCCAAGGATTCAAATCCTACTTTTATCGGTAAGGATCTCCACTCTAAGATTTGTTCCTTTATCTGAAGTCTCTCTTCTGGTGTCCATGGATATTTAGTTGTGGGAGAAAACTCACAGCGTTCGCAAGAACCACTGTGAATCAATACAATCGCTTCCAAATTCACTGCTGCTTCCACGACACGTTTTATGTATGCGTTGAACTTCTCCTCGACCTGATAGCCCTTAATAACAAGGGCTTCCAAACTACGATGCTTCAAATCAGCTGACGCCTCCCATGTTGGTAATTTATATCCTTTCTGATACCATTCGTGCGATTCCTCCTCGTTGTTGTAACAAGTATGATCCCAAGCCTACATTGGAGGCCAAAGTTTTGCACTAGTTTCAGCTGTCAAGTAATTGCAGAAGGACAAACAAGCATATAGAGTTGCACGTAGATTACTACACATGTGTTGAATATTAGTTTGGTTTTTTTAAAGTTGTGACTGCAATATCTCTTTCAATAAATAATACAGCTTAAAAGTCCTTGGAAAAATGCATTTTACAGTTGACTAAATAACTCTTTCAATAAAGAATAGAGCTTAAAGTCCTTAGAAAAATGCATTTTACAGTTGACTAAAATTTATTCCAAGTGGAGATGATGAAAAGGCAGAATTAATTCATTATCTGCCCTGTCGTCGTCATTCATAAAGTAAGAAAATTAACTACATAATACTTTTCCCCCTATAATGAATTGAGACTTAAAACAACAGCAATAATTGTCGTGATTTAGTTTCTCGAACAAGTTAGCTCATTTATCACGTTCTAGTTCATATTGAAATTTTAAAAAAATGCAGTATGGTTGGGATTGTTCTAACAATTTAAGAGGTACCTTTATAAATATTTGCTTCAACAGGGGTGCAGCTTCTAGAAAAAACAACGTCCAACCTAGATCACACTCTTCATGAATGCGTTGAAGACTAAGAAACTGCAAATTCTGGAAAATAGGACGTAGCACTTTTGGAGTTTCTGGCTTAACCCAAATCTGCACATGTACCAAAGAAATAAAAGTTAGACATGAACTTTCCGACTATGCAGATAAATATTCCTAATTAAGCTCAACGTTGGTTAGGACTTACCCTTTCACATTCGAAATCCAAATCCAATGAGCATATGATTGGATTAGCTAGGAGCTCACTTAGCCTAATGGTTTTGTGGATAACTGAGGCTTGGGTACTTAGTTTTAAAGTCGAAAGCTGAGGAACATAAACGAAGGACAGTGGATATTTTGAAAGAAACCACGTCCAATAATAAGTAAAGCGCTTGAGCCTTGGAAGCCAGCTAAGCTCGACCTTTCCGAAGATACAGCCATCAAATAAAAGCGTAGTAAGCCACGGATGCTCTATCTGCAGCACAGATTCAATCCCACTATCAGAAAACTGAAAGACGAGATGCTCCAGCTTCTTGCATGTACTTAACACGTTGGCAACATCGTCGACACTGAGCATCAAGCTGTTTATATGTAGGTAACTGAGGCTAGCGAAGGCATGAGGACCAGCATAAAAAAATCTCATGAAACGTTTTCCGTTTTTTTACCAACTCATCCTCTTTGCGATCCTGCACTTCCGGTAAGATAAGGAATTGTACTGAAGAAATCTTTCGAGTTGCCAATATGCCGTCGACACAATGGATGATGTCAATTGCCTCTTCCATCAAGTGGAACTTTATGCACAAAAGGCTAATAGGGTATTGATTTGGCTCAGCCAACATACTCTTAGTTGCTTTGACCACATCAGCGTTTCTCTGCACTAAATCACCAGGAGCCTGAATGGAACCCTTGTCGTCCTTGGAATGGAAGGTTCCAATATCTATTACCACCCTAGAGCGGAAACGGAAAAGATGCCTCCATCGTCTTGAAAGGATACTAGTCCTTGCAGCTTCACGTAGTTTCAGCCTCTGCAAGATGGACGACAGAATGTCATCGGGTAGGTTGCGGAGCCTATCCTCTTCATGAGTTTGCTTTGTCGATGCAATAAGGCCATTCCCAACCCAATGACTAGAATGGTGTCCATAGAATTAAATGAGTTGCCACATAGGATAAAAGATGATGTGGCAAAGAAATAAATGAAGAAAGAGGAGGAAACTGGGTCTTGCATGAGACATGGTTTCTACACACTATCCAAGACATAATGAGAGGTGAGCAGCATTAAATTCAAATATTGCTTAGTGGTGTTTGCATTGGAAGGGTAGTGTCTAGTGCTAGTTTCTTACTGATGTGGATCTTATGGACACTATAACTAGTGTCTTGGGTTGGGAATAGCCTAAGACCTTTCTGTTTGAGCTCCTGTGAATTTGAGTTCAATAAAAGAAAAGAATAAATAATTAACACAAACTCGAGAAATAATTAGAATTCAATTGTTGTGTTGGTGACTAACTAAAATCGGCTTTTATTTAAAAAAACAAGGAATAATGGCGAGACAGACTTCACCAAACAGCTCATTATGCCATTGTGCAATTAATCGTAGCATAAATGTTGCCATGTATAGAATATACATACATGCTTGCCATGTATAGAATATAAATGCTGCGCATCGCGCGATCACAGAGCGTACGACGAGTGGCTAGGTGAGAAGGCAAGGGCAATACCTCGACTGCCTCTTGGCGTATGGACTCCATCGCCTCCTTTGAGGTTGTTGCAAGCAGCACGTCGTTCGTCTTGTGGTTTTCCCGTGGATCAGTGGTGATTACCTCGTCGCGGCGGTTCTGATGGAAAATAAATAAGGAGCTCTCGTTCTAAAGCCAAGCCACCGAGATTTCTTGTCACGGAGAGTTCTTGTCACCAAGATTTGATACATGGAGAGTTCTTGTCAGGGAGTTCATGTCCGGATCGATTACACGGATGATAGCAGGCCGGCCCACAACCCACGACGAATGGAGGCCCTCCACTTCAAATTTGGGCCAGCTATGTGAAAGCTCAAATTGGGGCCCAATTGGAGCGGCAGCGCCGTGCTCTCGTGGCCCCGGCCATCTCCCCTCCTTCCTCCCCACTGTGAGGTTTTAGCACGTCTCCGCTGGCCCGCCGCCGCCTTCGCTTCCGCCTCCGCGCCTGAACTGAGAGGTGAAGCGAAGGAAGGTGTAGAGAGCTCTAGCTCGAGGAGGGAGGCGGGGAGGAGATGGGGAAGAAGCAGAAGAAGCCTGGGAAGGGGAAGGAGAAGACGGAGCGGAAGACGGCCAAGGGCGAGGAGAAGCGCGCCCGCCGCGAGGCCCGCAAGGTCGGCGAGGAGGACGACATCGACGCCATCCTCGTCAGTACTCTCTCCCTGTCCTCGACCCCTCCCGCCTATTTCCATAAATTTGGTCACGCTTTGTAGGCTCGTAGCGACTGCTCGTTTTGCTGTGCTTCCGCGTGCGGTTGTGCCTGCTCCCAGCTCCTGGCTGCGGCGCGATTGCGTTAGAATGTCCAACCCTTCCGCGCTGTCTTGACTGTGGATTAGCTCTGTTTATGGCTGTTGCTGGTGCATTTTGTCGAACTGCTTGTGTGCATCTGACCACGGTGCTGGTGTTTCGCAAATTGCGAACTTGTAGCTGCCTTCTTTCTCCTCATTGATGCACTTCTGCTTCTGTGTGTGCTCTTCTGCTGATTTCCTTCCTTTTTTTTTTATGTTAACCGCAGAGGAGCATACAGAAGGAAGAAGCGAAAAAGAAAGAAGTCCATGTGGAGGAGAATGTCCCTGCACCATCTCCTCGGTCTAATTGCTCGGTAAGGAACTGCACAGCTCCAAATGCCAATGAAATAAGCTAGCGTTTCCCTGATGCTCTCGTTACTGTCTTATGATATTTCTGTAATTCAAATGTTTGTACTTGCTTGTTTGCTTCTTAGAAATTATTATATCGCTGGTCTTGTTGCAATTGTGTAAACTCAATTACGTTCTACTTGTCTATATGATACATGGAGAGTTTTTCTAGTGAAGCTATTGATGACATCAGGTGATCTTTTCGGTTACTTCGTTACATGACTGAACATGTCATTTGGCTTCATTTGATGGAGTGTTTTTTACAGGGTGCTTTTTGTAGCACTATGTATCACTTTGCCCTCTAATTGTTAAAGAACGTCTTCACACAAAATTCAAGCTGATCAAGTAAATCTGGAAGATTTTTATTTCAAAATTTTATGTTTTCATTTGCAGCTTACCATAAACCCGTTGAAAGAGACAGAACTGATTCTGTATGGGGGAGAGTTCTACAATGGTAGTAAGGTGCGGACCAAATCTTGTGGGATTTAGTAATGTTTAGTATATCTTAATGGTTTTAATATGCTCTTTTCTGAAATTTACTTCTATATTATAATTTTTACTTGGCTGACATTTCAGTTCCAGTTCTAATGTACTGAGTTTCTTAGCCTTTAACGTATGATTTTTATTATATTCTTCTTGAAGTATGATATCCTGTAGCAATGAATATTGAATAATGTTGACGGCCTGTCTGTGCATGCAGACCTTTGTTTATGGTGATCTTTATCGCTATGATGTAGAGAAGAATGAGTGGAAGTTGGTATCTAGTCCTAACAGTCCACCTCCACGAAGTGCTCACCAGACAGTAGCCTGGAAGAATAACATATACATGTTTGGTAAAAGAGCTTCACTCTGGGGAAGGCGTTCCATGAGTAACATGGTGTTTCAGTGTATTTGATTAACACTTTCGCCTTTGTTAATGCATTAGGTGGGGAATTCACTTCGCCAAACCAAGAACGTTTTCATCATTACAAGGTAGAAAACCAAGTATTTTCTCAATTCCTTTCTAGGATTATTTTCTTGGTATCAAGTATCACCTTTGTCAAAAGTAATACTCCCTCCGGTTTCATAAAAGAAGTCATTTAGGACATTGACACGGTCTTCAAAACATAACTCTGACAAATACTTTTTGCTATAAAATATATTTAAATCTACTCATATCATTTTCACATCTGTAAACTTAACATATTAAAAAAATATTTGCGGTCAAAGTTTAAAAGGTTTGACTTTGGGCAATCTCAAAACGACTTTTTTTTTTTTGGAATCTGAGGGAGTATGTATATATATATAACTGAGTTACATTTTCAATTTTGAACCAAGATAGGAATAAAGATACTCATCACATGATCTTAATTCAAAGTTCTCTTGTAGACACTAATATTTGCACTCTTTCTGCAATCTACTCGAGAAGTAAAATATTCTTTAGTATTGATGCATCGATGTCAAACTGTGCTGCATCTCTTGGATGCAACAATCATAAACCTTTACTATTTTTTCTTAGGACTTTTGGTCGTTGGATTTGAAGACAAATCAGTGGGAGCAAATTCTTGCCAAGGGCTGTCCAAGTGCACGTTCAGGACACTGAATGGTTAGGTTTTATGTTAACATTATCCATTTATTGTTGTAGTTTCCATTTTTCTATATTTTTGCATACGCGCATGAACAAATCATATTTTCCTTTAGTACTAGTTAACCTATATATTATAGTTATAATCTAGTGCATAAATTATTTTCTAGTTTTAAGGGTTTACACATTTCATTATTTTATGTCTCTTATTATATTTTAAATTGTCGTTTATTAAATTTATGTCATTCATTTATTTCGTTTTGTGTACAGGTTCTTTATAAACACAAAATTGTGCTATTTGGTGGTTTTTATGACACTCTTAGGGAAGTGAGGTAAGTAGAATTAATTCATATGTTATTCTTGTTTTTTAGCATGGTGATGTGATGTTATTCTCGTTTTTAGTGTGACTTATTCTTGCAACTGATAATTCACAAAGTGATAGAACATCATTTGAATTTGAAAAGATCCATTTTGACTATATGCTTATATCATCCTCACAGGTACTATAATGATCTACATGTGTTTGACTTGGACAATTTCAAGGTGAGCAAACATGATTGAACTTTATATAGTGCTGCTAGCTACATATTTCTCTTAGTAACACATCAGGTTCTCAATAATAGTCTTATTGAGCACTATATTTTAGTGGGAGGAAATCAAGCCTCGCCCTGGGTGCCTGTGGCCAAGTCCAAGAAGTGGCTTTCAGCTTGCTGTTTACCAAGATCAGGCAAGCATATACTTTCTGTCTTCTTAGATATTTCTGGTGCATGATATTTGCTATTTTTGTTAAACCACCACCTATGTTTTTCAAATATTTATGTATCACAAGGTTTGTGAGAGTTCTTATTGTTGTGATAGTGAACTTCATATATGTCAGCTGGTGCCCTTTTGAACCATCTGTACTAGCATGTTTATGTCATGATAGAATCGCCAGTGTATCTTTGTTCAATCAAAATTACAACTTTCTTCGACTCAACTGATAAGAACAACTCGTGTGCCTTGTTTTTTACTACTTTATTTGCAAATATCTTTATGTTCATTTTATCTGCAGATATATCTATATGGTGGATATTTCAAAGAAGTTGCTTCAGATAAAGAAAAAGGAACAGTTCATGCAGATATGTGGTCCCTTGATCCTCGTACTTGGGAATGGAATAAGGTCAACACTTGTCTAATCATAAATCTTTTATCTATTGATTCTATCTTCCCCTGTACTTACATCCAGGAATTTGTACATTAACAATATTTCGAGTTTTGCTTCAAAACCTAAAGGCCCCCATTGAGTTGCATATTTACTTCTTTACTGAATTGTTGTTAGGTTAAGAAGGCTGGGATGCCCCCTGGTCCCAGAGCTGGGTTTTCAATGTGTGTGCACAAGAAAAGGGCTGTTCTTTTTGGTGGTGTTGTAGATATGGAGGTTGAAGGTTACTCACAACTCAACTCTGCTCCTGTTCTCCATGTTTAGGTGTATATTTGAAATGTCTAGTTTGTTCTGTTACTCTTATTTGGTTATTAAAATTATCTAGATAAGAAAACCCAATTTCATGATCTGATGAAGAAAGACCAAAAACTTTGACAAAACCCAGTGCTTTGTTTTTGTAATCTGGATCGCTATATATTCTCAAGTTTGAAATAATCTCGAACTGGAGATGTTTCGCAACCACGGGCTCTGAAGGTTCAGGTGATTGCTGATTTTATTGATGTAAAAAGCTCATGAACTATGTGTTACTTTTACTTGAGCTTGGTGGATAACATATTAACATATGATTTGCTTGCCCCTGCTGTTGCCATTTGCTAATGCAAAACAGATGCTCGATCCGTTTCTAAATATATGGCGCTTAGGGAAAGCTAATTGGTCGAACTAATTAACTAATTAGCTTGTCCTTAACGTCATATTTAGAAACAGAGGGAGTAGTATTTACACGATAATAACAACTATGGTACTTCTATTGTGAATGTTAATGTCAACTATGGTACTTCTATTGTGTTTGAAGGGTTTCTGCCAAATGTTCAGAATATCCTCTGGACAGTTGTCAATGAGTCTAATCTTTGGTGTATGCCTGGTGGTACCAAGCGCAAAGAACTTCTTAGGTTGCTTCCACCAGGGCCTTAAGTTCTGGTGTTTTGCTGGTCGCTATCTTTTCCTTCTAAGTGGCGAGTCCGTCCTTCTTTCTTTGGGGGGGGGGGGGGGTAGTGTGAGTCCTGGCGGGGCTGTTTAGCTCTGCCCCTGTATTTCTTTCGTCTACCTTAATGATATGACACAGCTCTCCTACATAGTTTGAGGAAAAAAATGATTTGATTGTCTATCGAACTGCAATGTACTGTAGAGGAGCACCACGCAATAATCAGTTAAGCATTTAACACTCTCATCATGCGAGAAAAAACCTTACCTGGACAATGGGTATTATATGGTAGTTAATTTCTAGTTACATAGTTTTGGAAAACTATGCTGACCATTCTTCTGAAATTCATGGTTTGTAGGTGATGTCATTATGAGCATGTTTATGAATGAGCTGTATGGTTTCCAATTGGATAACCACCGTTGGTATGTTCCTCTTAGCATTTTCAATGTGGCTTTAATTTTCTGAAGTTAATTTATTTACACAGCAGCTTGTTTCTCTTTGTTGCTTTTTGAGGCTATTACTTGTATATGACTGCTACTGCTACTTTTCAACTCATACCACACAGACTGATGTGCATCTGTAGAAGGTTTCAAAAATGTGGTCCTTCGCCATTATTGTATACTTTTTTTCATTCATTCAACAGCTTAGGTTGAGCATCCCCTGTAATCTTCATGTGGTTCTCTAGATAAATTAACTATGTTGGAAACCATGTAAATACCCTTGGGAGCCTTGCTTCGTTGCAAATGCTTTATTCTGATGGGATTATTCAGTGATGATGCCAGATTCAATTGGCACTACCTATTTTTTCTGCGTTCCTCAATGTAAATGTGATTAGTCTACATCTGAACATTTATGCTTTCTTGTTTAGTTTGTGTATTCTGTTTGTATGTTGAATGGATTGTTTCCCTTGAATATCTCAGGTATCCACTGGAGCTCAGGAAAGACAAACCTGCTAAAAATAAGGTGATTCCTCTATTGCAATCATGTAATTAGCCATTCCATTGTTCATGGTTGGTAAATCTAAACATATAAGATAGGTATATTGTACCAAGTGTTTCACAGAAATTTATTCTGATAATTGAAAAAAAAGTTTACTGCACAGAGTTTAGCTGTTGAAAATGTGCAGCACATATTATGTATTTTGAACTTACAATATCCTGTTAGGCATAGATCTTTGCTTCAAGCAAGTGTCTTAGTTTATTTTCTATCGAAAATAGTCATATTCTAATGCTGGTTGCCATGCATAGACAAAGGATATCAAAAGAAAAGAGTCAACGAATGATGTTGAAGCGAATATTGATAATGACGGTGATGAGGTCATGGAGGACTTTGATGTTATTGAAGGACAACCTGAAGTCCGTGGAGTTTCTAACCAGTTGACCAAGAGCCTGAGCATCACTAGAGCTGGATCAAACAAAAGCTCTGATGTTCTCTCAGACTCAGCAGCACAAGAAGCACCACCTGAGGTTATTTCAGTATTTGCCATTTACATCAAAGATACTTTGTTGCTCATTGACTTTTGTGGTACTAACAGGCAGTGAAGCCCAGTGGTCGCATCAATGCATGCATGGCTGTTGGCAAAGATATGCTCTACTTATATGGAGGAATGATGGAAGTGAAAGATAGAGAAATTACTCTTGATGATCTATATTCACTTAACCTTAGCAAACTTGATGAGTGGAAGTGTATCATACCGGTCAGTTACAGATTGGCTTTCTGTTTTTGCCATTATAGTGTTAAATTAATATTTTATCTATTTGGTTGGAATATCAGAGGAACAAATTACCTTCTAGTCATATCATAATGATTCCTTTTTGTGCGGAAGCCATCATTACTATCCTTTTTATTCAGGCATCGGAATCTGAATGGTTAGAAATTTCTGAGGATGAGGATGATGACGATGACGATGAAGCTGAGGAAAATGAAATTGATAGTGAGGAGGATGCTAGCCAGACAGATGAAGATGAAGAGGTATGCACTCGTACAGCGGTATTTAAGGTTCTCATACCCTACTTCTGTGGAATCCCAATGAGATCCTGGATTCATTTGTACTGGACAAATTCTTATTGTGTTAATATGTAAGTTATGAATTATTATCTCTCAATGATGTTCCAGATTTAGAATCTTATAAAACACAGCCTTTTCAGAATATTACTTGCCATATTTCCCTAAATTTACCTGAAACCAAATGATCTTTGCTAATTTCTGACCTCCTGTGTTAGATTGAGTTTAGATGTCTGTGTCTAGCTAAAATTTCATTGCTAGGAATTTCACCGGCAGATTGCAGTATGTACTGTAGGAATCAGTTCACGCAGTTATCCATAGAACAAAACTAATTGTAGTTTGTTTTTTAAAAAGAAAAGATTGAAAGGAGTTAGCTGTCGTTAGTAAAAATATTTGGAGCTAGGGATGCTTCTTTGCTAGTTTGCAGACCTGATGTGCTGTTCTTGAACAAATGGAATGATAACTTAATACTAACGCTGCAGTACATCATACTACATCGTTTGGGCATCTAAGGGAACCATTTTGAAACGAACCGGCAGGACAGCTGGCTGTATATAAACGAAATATAGCCTCTACACGTGCTTACTATGTTTCTAGGTATAAAATACTTACTATGTTTCTGTTTCAAGATAAAGTACTGCCCAGTGCCCACTACCAAGTTGGCATGCTTTCTTTCAGAAATTGGCCAAAGTTGCTGCTCGTCCATTGTTTAATGTAGTACGATGATTTAAAAAAAATCATCGATATCAACAATTTTCTGGCTCTTATGGGTTAGTCCAGCTTGTTACTTTGTACATTCCTTAAGTGTGTGCTTTTCCAAGAGTGGCTACAGCTTTGCACTCATTGTATGCCTATTTATTTGTGAACTGTGATCCACTGATCCTTGACATGCATGTGTAGTCTGACGAAGATGCTGCGAAGAATGTGTCTAGTGCTGTGTCTCTCCTGAAGGGTGAAAGTAAGACCATGCGTAGAAAAGAGAAGCGTGCTCGGATGGAGCAAATCAGGGTCATCCTTGGCCTTTCTGATTCTCAGAGGACTCCAGTGGTAATGTTGACCTTGCTAAGCTTTCTTCACGTGGCTTTTAGATTTATTCCTCCCCTTCTTTCTTAGCTGCACATGAAAGACATTTCTTCGTATGTTTATTCTAGAGGAAACCATGGTCAACTGTTTGTTACTGCAGTTAATGACACCTTGTTTTATCTTACGATTCCATTTGTTTATTCTGAAAGCCTGGAGAATCGTTGAGAGATTTCTACAAGAGGACAAACATGTACTGGCAAATGGCTGCCTACGAGCACACCCAACACACTGGAAAGGTTAGTTTGTTTCTTGAATTCCTCCATTAGTCAACTATTGTACCACCTTTTAGGGGGTCAGTGTTGTATGTGATCGGGCGCATCCATTGGCAGGAGCTCCGCAAAGATGGTTTTGATCTTGCGGAAACTCGATACAAGGAACTGAAACCGATTCTCGACGAGGTAATTGCTGTGCTGTGCTATTATCTTGGTTTGAAAGCAAAGGATATCCTCATAACCAGCTGTGTAATATATGTTGACTCATTTTGTGCATCATGTTCAGCTGGCTGTGCTAGAGGCTGAACAGAAGGCGGATGAAGAAGCCAGTGGGTCTACTAGTTCCAAGAGGGACACCAAGAAAGGCAAGCAGAAGAGCGCAGGAAGATAGTTTTGGTTCTCAAAAGACAGTTTTGAACGAGTGCTCTCTCAAGTCTTGCTTATTCGAGGGAATTTTCCTTATGAACCCAAGTCGACAAAAAACGAAACGTTGTGTTTTTTCTTAAAAAAATGTGACTTGCATTTGAATTCATGTGCATTGGCTATTATCTCTGTTCGTCACCTCTGCTCTGGTCTAGAGTTTTGTTGGACTCGGAATGTGAGAGAGATGGAGGCCTAAACTGCAAAGCTTCCTCTATCTATTCGTCAAATTGAACAAAGGTCTTGTCCCTTCTGAAGCAATGCAGGTGGGCTGTGAAACCGAACGAAGCTTTAAAGAGCTGGGCTTGTGGCCCATCATGCCCTTTAGGTGCCAAGGGTTGCCGCCGCAGCCTCGCAATCCACAGATATAGAGCTTTTCCGGTTCCGGGAGGGATGATGGAGAGGGTTAAGACGAGGCCGGCCGACGTGCAGCTTGAACCCGACATGGAGGCTTGTTCCGCCGGATCAACCAAGAATCTCAAGCACAACGAGGAGAACCCGCACGCCGCCGGATCGAAGACGGAGAAGAAGAGGAAGAAGAATGTGCTGAAGAAGCTCAAGGACGACGAGAAACGGAGAAAGAGCCGCACGCTGCCGGATCGAAGAAGATGAAGAAGGCGTTGCTTCCGGAAGAGATATTGCCGGTGGAGGAGGAGCCGGCGTGGATGCGGGATCCAACGTTGGATGAGTTTTTGCAGGTGAAGGAGGAGCCGCTTGTGCCGGGGTGGAAGTACAAGACGGTGAAGTTGAAGCTGACCAAGGCTGACCTCAAGCACTTTGAGGAATACGTCCCTGACGAGCCCTACAGCCCCATCCATTTGGCTTCCACGAATCCCCCGATGGCCATGTATGTAAAGAGGGCTGCCGCGCGCCACAAGGCTTTGGCTTGAAGACCGTGGTAGGGCTGTCCAGCAGTTGAAGGAGACTGGCTCCGCTGAGCTCGAAGTGGAGCTCCTCGACGACATGCAGGACAGTGACCTCGCTGAGATCGAAAAGTCCATCGACGAACTCAACGAACTCGAGGCGTAGCACAACTGCGCCCGATCAGATCGATCAGTGGGGTTATTTGCAGCAGGGATGCTTGGTTGGTGGTAAGGAATCTATTTCTGTATAAGGTTGTCTAAACTTTGTCTCTGTGTGTGTGAGAGAGTCCCTACTCCCTAGTACTTACTATCTCGTATGATCCAGCTATCTCGTAATAACGCGTGTTCGTACTATTGATGTCAGTTAATTCGGATGTAAGCTGATTAGCAAAATCACCATGAGAAGAATATATATTAATTATAAACAGAGGTGTAGCAAGTAGCTCCTTCTTAATGCTCTAACATACATATACCATTGAGCTTGTTCAATTATCCGTAGCAACATACTCACGCACACCTGCTTTAACATGCATATACCACTGAGGTGGTTCAATTATCCGTAGCAACAAGTGCGCACACATCTAGAACGTTTGAAAGCTGAAGTGAGGTAGGAATTGGAACAGCTGTTTTTTGGCTATTTCTGCAGGATGCAAGATTTCGGTTTGGTGACATGCATGGCCCCCATTGCATGGGGACCGTGAGGTGCCTTGCATGGTCCGCGTGCTTGGTAGAGAGTGAACGCCGGGAACTTGATACAGTTCTACGACGATGAAAAGTTTCCCGAGTACCAAAGGTTAGTTTATGCAAATCATAGTTCCTATGCGTCTTACTAGTACTCGGACCGAGAAAGAGCTAGGAAGGGCTTGACGCCTCTTCGTTAAATTGTAAGTCGTTTTAGTTTTTGTAAGTACATAAATTTTATCATATATTTTGATAATTATTATATGTAGATACTAGTGATGTATCTAAAACAAGCTATAGGCAATCGACAAGATAGGAAACCTTGCTCCAGTCGTAGAGGATTTAATTTCATGGCCATACATCTCACTGAGGGGATTCCAACCCCTCAAGGTAGATCTTACCACTGTAAAAAGTTGATGGCTATCACTCACGCACGTTATCCCATTCAGGAAACGACTGTTGTTGCATTGTCGGGTTCTCATACCACTAGATTCATGGACAATCTCTGAAAAAAGATAGGAAAGGTCAGAAATAACGATTTACGGAACGCACAAAGTATGAATAATTATCTACATCTTGATCGAGCGAGACGAGGAAATAACGAAATTTGGAAAGTGCCAATCATTCACACTGAGTGAACTTAATTTTGAAAGAGCATTACACACTTGAGCTATCTTTTTTTTTTTGAGATCAACACACTTGAGCTATCTGCCTATCTCGGAGCAAAGAGAGACGGAACCACCTTTGTGGCCCATTTATTTTAGGACTACCATGTTAACCGATTAGATGAGCAATGCAAGTGGGCTATAGAGAGTTGTGGAGCCCGTTCTGACTGGTCCTCATTCTGGGCTTAAAGAGCTAGGCTTGTGGCCCATCAGACCCTTTCTGTGCCTATAAGGTCGCCGCCGCCTCGCACTTCTCCGGAGAGGGTTGATACGTCATACGAGGCCCGGCCGACGTCAGTGTTCCGGTCCGTCGCCGAAGGAGCCCGACATGGAGGCTTATTCCACCGGATCGAGGAAGAATCTCTGGCACGACGAGGAGACGCCACACGCCGCCGGATCGAAGACGGAGAAGAAGAAGAGGAAGACGGTGATGAATAAGCTCAAGGACGACGAGAAAGAGCCGCACGCCGCCGGGCCGAAGAAGAAGAGGAGGAAGAAGGCGCTGCTGCCGGATCGCACGTTGGAAGAGATGTTGCAGGTGGAGGAGGAGCCGGAGGTGGAGAAGCCTGGGTGGAAGTGGAAGACGGTGAAGTTCAAGCTGACCATGGCTGATCTCAAGCACTTTGAGGGGTACACCCCTTCCCCGTCCTACACATTTAGGCCTTGTTCGGTTCCATCATATTCAATTCAGGATGAGAATAAAAATATAACAAGAAATTTATGATAGATATAATAAGAGACCGGGATTCATTCCGGGTCAAGAGCTACTTCACACACGATAGTGACACCAAAAGCCAAGGAATCAATCCACAAGTCAAGAGGTGGGGAATCATTCCGGGTCTCTTGATGTGTCCATCACGAATAAATTAGTTTATGACCCGGAATAAATCCCGGTCTCTAGATGTACATACTATAAATTTCTTGTTATATTTATCATCCGCGCCCATATTGAATCCGATAGAACCGAACAAACCCTTAGCGATTTGACTTCCATGATCCCTACATGATCAGCGCTGCGAAAAGGGCTGTTGCTCGCCATAACGCTCGGCTTGCAAACCGCAATAGGGCTGTCCAGGAGGACCAGGAGTTAAAGAAGGCTGGCGTCGCTGAGCTCGGAATGGAGCTTCTCGACGACCTCGAGGAGGACGAGGACTTCGATGAGGTCGAAAAGCTCCTCGAGGGCGACCTCGAGGCGTAGCACGTAGCACGACGACCTGGATGAGGACAAGGGGATAGTCTTTTTTTTTGTACAACATTTATAAGCATTCTGAAATAGTCTTTTTGAGCACATGACAGATATTCGAATAGTTGTTTTTATGGTGCAATATACAAAATTGTAGATGTAAATCTTAACTATATGGCCACACTTGACAACATTGCTTTGCAGGTAGAACCTTTCCAACTGATGATAATAACTTTGCATTCGGTAGAACATCTTCTCTATATTTCTCTATGAGATTATGAGTTAGTCCAGCTTGATACTTTGTATACGTTCCTTAAGTGTGTGTTTTTCCATTAGTATCTACAGTTTTCACTTATTGTATGGCTATTTATGTGTGATCCTTGACGCGCATGTGTAGTCTGATGCCGATGTTGCGAAGAACGTGTCTAGTGTTGTCTCTCGTGATTGGTGAAAGTAAGACGTGCTAGGATAGAGCAGATAAATCAGGGTCATCCTTGGCCTTCCTTATTCTCAAAGGACTCCATGGGTAATGTTGAATTTGCTAAGCTTTGTTCACATGACTTTTAGATTTATTTCCCCTCTTCTTTCCTAGCTGAGAAAATTACATATTTGACATTCCAAACACCGTGTTTCGTAGTTTAAGACTTGAAACATCGTACACGTAAAAATGACACTTGAAACGTTGGCTTCTTGATTCTCATGACATTAGGGATATTTTCTTTTTTTTTTCATCTGCACATGAAAGACATTTCTTCGTATGTTTGTTCTAGACGGTGGGGCTAGAGGTGGCACACCCAAGGGTGTGTCCCCTGTGCATTCTTCGTCGGTAGGGCCAGAGGTGCGCATGCCGCCATGGCCGCCATCGAGGAGGAACGAACGACACGTCGTTGCTCTAGCCGAACTTGCGGCTTAGCGTGCATTTCCCTTGGACACCTAAGAGGATTCAGTCCATGATCTCACCGTTGTCCCCCTGACGCCGCGCCGCCATTCCTTGACCCGCTTCTTGGCTGAGGAAGGCCGCTCGTGGTAGAGAATTGGTTGACTGGCCGTCCGCGGGAGGGACTCAATGCCAGCAAGAGAAGAATGGCTTCTAAGAGAAATGAATAAACACATACAAAAATATCATCTAATACAATATTAAAATGCCATTAAAATTTGCAAAATATTACATAAATGTCAAATAAATTTATTTCCTATATTACCCTTATACCATGAATACTAATCTCTTACACCAATATATCATAGTTAATCTCAGCCGTTGGATTATTACATACACTAGTATAACCTATTACTTCCTCCGTTTCAAAATAAAATATGTTTGACATTTTTAATAAAAGGACATGATGAACAACTTAAATTTTTTAAATAAGACAAATCGTTAAAATTAAAGTAAAATGGTGAAACGAATTATATTTTAAAACCAAGAGAGCAGTGTGCATTGTAAAAGACCTATGATAATAATATTGTGCATCTGGACCGTTTATTCTTCTCACTGATTGACGGGACAATCTTTCATTGCACCTGCCCGTATTAAATGTAGTCCTGCTGTCCTGCTGCATTTCCCACACAAACCGTTCCACGAGCGCCACGGATGGGGACGCCGGGACGGTGTATCCGCTGGCGTGAGACGCCAATCCAAACTTACACCGTTCGCGTTCCGACTTCCGACGAGATCCATGGAGCAAGGCTGCAAGGGGAGTACTACTTCTGTAGTGTAGTGTCGCTGGATTCCCATGTGGCCGGTCTTCAATTTGAGAGGGCCATGCTCCGGTGCAGAGGCAGTTACTACATGCAGCGAGACATCGCTTTATATGGGCACTACACCTACACACATTGATGAGCAATGAAGTTTATCCCTTGTAGTATTATTTAAGTGTTTTGCGGATATTTTTTTGAACTTGTAGCAAGGTTTGGAGATGGGTGGTCACCCGTGGGATTGTCAATTTGTCATCTTCTGAATTGACAGCGCCTTCTCCTGTTTAGGACCTTGGCACTTGGCTTCGGGTTTCTAACTTTCTATGGTAAAAGTAGACTGCTCTGCTCTATTTCCAGGCATATGGAGTTTCATTTCTTTAGGGATTGACTACTACTTAGTAGATAACTGGTTGTTAATTCAAGTTTAGCAGACTTGTCTACATCTTTACTTGCACTCATTCGTTTTATGAATTTGTTGTGTCAACCTTTTTTTTACGATGCAACTCTTGCTATACCACTTGCTGACCAATAACTTCAAAGATAAACGTGGACTCAATCTTTTCTACAGATTCTCCAACTTTGCACATGGTTCAGTTTTTACGAAGCTGGAAACTCGATCAGTAGTTGTTGACCACAGCACACTGAATATGAATAGCCTAGCCTAGGTTGCTCGGAGCGTTCCACCGCCCGCCTACCTCAGTACCTCCCTGGCCCCGCCTGACGCCGGCAAGGCCTACAATCCACCATCCCCATCCTCACCCTTCCTCGTTTCCAACGCCACCGTACCGCCTTTGCATCTCATGCCGACGTGACACTGCCCACCGCTACAGCAGCCAGCCAGCCACCCTCCGGCGCTATATTTCTCGCCGTCCTCCCCGATCGCAAGCCGTGCTCCTCCTCCTCCACCACCACACCACCAGCGGCATCCCACCGGCGATCGAGAGAGACCAACGCATCGTGGGTGCTCGTCAGCTCGTGATGTCCATGGCCTGCGAGGAGCGCGGCCAGCCGCCGGCGTGGGCGCTGGCGCTGGCGGCGCTGGGGCTCCTGGTGACCTTGCGCGCCGCGGCGCGCCTGGCGATGTGGCTGTACGCCGCGTTCCTCCGGCCCGCGAGGCCGCTGCGGCGCCGCTACGGCGCGTGGGCCGTCGTCACGGGCGCCACGGACGGCATCGGCCGCGCGCTCGCGTTCCGCCTCGCCGCGTCCGGGCTCGACCTCGTCCTCGTGGGCCGGAGCCCGGACAAGCTCGCCGCCGTCTCCGCCGAGCTCAAATCCAAGCGCCCCGGGGCCCAGGTCCGCACCTTCGTCCTCGACTTCGTCGCCGACGGCGGCGGCGACCTCGCCGCGAGGGTGGGCAAGCTCGGGGAGTTCCTCCGGGACCTCGACGTGGGCGTGCTCGTGAACAACGTCGGCGCGTCGTACCCGTACGCGCGCTACTTCCACGAGGTGGACGAGGAGCTCGCGCGCAAACTGATACGGCTCAACGTCGAGGCCGTCACGAGGGTGACGCACGCTGTGCTCCCGGGCATGGTGGAGCGCGGCCGGGGAGCCATCATGAACATGGGCTCCGGCGCCTCCGCCATCATGCCGTCCGACCCGCTGTACACCGTCTACGTGGCTACCAAGGCGTGAGTATTGCAGCGTCTCGCTCCCTGTCTAGCTTCTTCAGTTCTTCAGAGTAGTTGCTTCACGAGTTTCTCTGACATAAGGATCTCATAGGTAGGTATTTTCCCTCATTTTAATATTTAAAAATTCAGATAATAAATATTATTAATCTACTACTAGGTAATACTCCTATGCCATTAGATCTACAGCTCATGATCATTTAGGAAAACCCATAGTTAATCATGGATAGGTTGGGTAATCAAAATGGTACGGAGAAGGAACTGGAAGAGGCACTCTGCTGTCAAGCTTTTGTTCTTGTGGTGTCTCTGTTTTGAGCTGAGCTACACAGCATATAGTACTGAATCAATAGCATGTTTAATGTATTTTTTAAAGCATTACTATCAATTGTTAGATAAGATATTTTGATCTGTTTGTTGATGTTTATATTATGTCGTTAACCTCTTGTATGTGTTGAAAGGTTACCTAAAGTTAATTATTCTAGCACACGTAAAGTAAATATTCTACTACATTTAATAAACAGAAAATATTGTTTGGAGACATTTGATATTATAATTTTGGGTAGATCATATGGAAGCACTAGATTATTTTGTAACAAGAATTTGCTTTTGTTAGCCGCATTTTTTTAGTTTATGCATTTTCTGTGTCGATTATTGTGTTCCCAAGATTATAATTTATAAGAGAAATTGTTGTATTTCAAAAGCAATTGTCTACACAGTAAAAGCTACAGAATTATAGTAAGTTATATCCAGTGTATAGATGTTTTTTATGAGAATGGTTGACCTAATTACTCCTTTTGTATTTGCCAGCTATGTCGATCAATTCTCGAGATGTCTATATGTCGAGTACAAGAGCAAAGGCATCGACGTGCAATGCCAGGTATGAACAAGTGATTTTTCACAATAAATCCAATTTATTTAACTGCTAAAAAGGTTAAAACGTATATTAAACTTCCACCTTTTTATATTCTCCCTTGAATATGTCTATAGTTGCTATATACAAACGCAATAATCTTTTGCATTTCATTGACACCCTCGTTATGGAATGCACAAACTTTGGCCCTAATTATTATATTATATTTTTAATAATTATAAAATTATTATTATTATGAATTGATTATGAATACGTATTGATGATATCAATTTATGGCATACAAACAATTAGATTACATTTTATTGCAGCATGAACTTAGATAATTAAAATTTAAAATATGTGCCCCTAGCAGCTAACCAATATTCCAGTAATTACTAGAGAAGATCTACATAAGAACATGTTTTTTCTATCTGCCAAAAAGATATCTAGTAGTATAATTTTCAGGGGATATCCATCAACCCCCAACCAACACATATTCTCTCGGAATAAAAAACATGAAAAGTTGAAGGTGACCTCTAAAACCACTCCGAGGTGCCTCACACAACTGCCACCGTCTACCAGTGACGTGTTCACTGTTGCTATCATGAATGCTCTTATATGGAGCCCAGGGCATCACATCAATTTTGTCAGAGACTGTTACATTACTTCTGTAACATCAAGATGCTGACCATAACTGCAGTCTTGATCGAATCCGTTTGTTCATTCTGCTGTCAGGTACCCATACAGGTGGCGACGAAGCTGGCGTCCATCAGGAAACCCACGTTCCTCGCGCCGTCTCCGGAGACGTATGCTCGCGCCGCCGTGCGCTACATCGGGTACGAGCCGCGGTGCACGCCGTACTGGACGCACGCGTTGGTGGGGTTCTTCATCTCCCTTGTGCCTGAGCCCATCGCCGACAGGATGTTCCTCAATAGGAACCTGAAGATCCGCACAAAGGGGCGTGCCAAGGATGCCAGGAAGAAGGCGCAGTGAGGAGAGGGCTCCGTATTGGTCACTAGCTAGATTTGCAGATGCTTTAAGCTTCTAGCCTGACCATTTTCAGCAACCATATTTGCAATTTGCATCTACTCAGTATGTTGGCGCACTTAGCTTGGAACGATGATCTCTGTAATATTGCTATCCAATAACACACGGATGGAGACAGATAGGCGGCATCAGTTGTATTCTCGAACAAATTACTATTTGGGACAGTAGATGTCTACATGCCCAATCGTGATGCGTGCATCATTGCCATTGCAAGCACCTGCGCTCTGAGCTGTGGCATGACGAGACGGGCATCCATGCAGTACGAGGATTTTTTTTTTTTTTGAGGGAAGATCATCCGGTATTCTTTACTGATCCAGAGCACCAATAATGAAGCCCCTGGAGGTTCATCCATGATTTCCCTCCCTAATACAATCAATCACCTCACGCGATAGCACCGTACGTACCAAATATTGAAATGAAGTGCCCCATCAGCGAAACCTTCAGTGTGCTTGTTTTTACTCTTTAGGCCCACGACGATTCTTCTTTATAGAAGTCCATGAGCTGGGCTCCTAATGGCCGCTCCCTAGCAGCTTGCATGCTGGTTGCCCTTCAATGGGTCGCTTGGCTTAGTTTTTTTTTTCCTTAATACTTCTCTCCATTTTCTCCCCATATATGTCCAACGAATGTTTACCTTTCTATTGTACTTGCGATTCTAGAGTGTTTTTTTCTCCAGTATTGGGTTAGAACGATTCATAATATCTATCCACCAAAATATTCTCTCTTTTTTACTGGTTCCTGGTATCTGCCGTTACTGTAATAATATCATTACCCAGTAGTGCATCATTCTGTGGGACAAATCAAGAACACAAGTCCAGAAGTCCTCCTTTCTTAGGGCAAGCACACCATTTGCCATGCAGCCTCTGGAGATCAGGAAGGCCAGCTCCTCCGCACTCTGCAGAGCAAATGTTTCCTGCAATATGTATCAAGTTTGCTTGATGACAGAGTGGCATGCATGTTCATAGAACAATACCATAAACACGTAAGAAATATAGGATATTATGATAAAATTGAGTCCACATGAATTAGCTTTCACATCTTTTGACTTTAGAGCACGAGAGGTAGAAAATCTTGCACCGAAGGTTTTTTCGTCCCAACGGCATCCCTATTCCTAGATATATCAAAGGGAGGGCAGCAGTAGATCAACCAAAAGCTAAGGTTGGGGTGGCCTTTCTTGCTGCTGATGTGTCGATGGGAACGATTATATTACTGATTTGGAATCCACCTTCATTTCTAGCATACCCGATAATTTTTCTGACAGGCTTACACGATCTCGGATTCTTTTCTGGTAAAAATGTGAAATGGAAGTGGTCAATTTTTTTTCTTTTTCTTTTTTCTTTTTGAAAGCAAGTGGTCGGGCTTTTCCCCACTCTACCGACTCGTTTCGCATCGCTAACCGCCCAGTCTTCCCAAATAACCTCGATCCTCGCCAGTTCCCAGTGGTGTTCAGTTGGCCCTCGACCAAAATTGCTCATGCGTTTTTCAGGCGTTGGAAGAACAAAAAGACTCGAAATTTATTAGTCATGCGCAACGCAAGCGTATAACACGGTCACCAGCCGGAAACCCAAGTATTTCCAGGACGCTACCGTACCAATGGCATGCGCGCGTTCTGCCCTGCCCGCGACATGCCAACGGCCAACGTATTACACCCCAACCGCCACCCGCGCACCGCCAAGGCGGTAACGCCAAACAAGAGCACCCTCCCTCCCCTGCTGCCCCATCCGCCGCTTTATCTTGGCGGCGACAAGCCTCCCTCCAACCCCGATCGCAACCACGCTTCGGGTTTCCAATGGCCGTGGCAGCGCTCGCGCACGCGCACCCCTCGTGGGCGATGGCGCTCGCGGCGCCGTGGCTCCTCCTGACGGCGCGCGCCGCGGCGCGCCTGGCGCTGTGGCTGTACGCGGCGTTCCTCCGCCCGGCGAGGCCGCTGCGGCGCCGCTACGGCGCGTGGGCCGTCGTCACGGGCGCCACGGACGGGATCGGCCGCGCGCTCGCCTTCCGCCTCGCGGCGTCCGGGCTCGGGCTCGTCCTCGTGGGCCGGAGCCCGGACAAGCTCGCCGCCGTCTCCGCCGAGGTCAAGGAGAGGCACCCAGGCGCTCAGGTCCTCACCTTCGTGCTCGACTTCGCGGCCGACGGCCTCGCCGCGAAGGTGGACGCGCTGGCGGAGTTCCTCCGCGACCTCGACGTCGGCGTGCTCGTGAACAACGCCGGCGCGTGCTACCCGTACGCGCGCTACTTCCACGAGGTGGACGAGGCGCTCGTGCGCAACCTGATACGGCTCAACGTCGAGGCCGTCACGCGGGTGACGCACGCCGTTCTGCCGGGCATGGTGGAGCGCGGGCGGGGCGCCGTGGTGAACATCGGCTCTGGCGCCTCCGCCATTTTGCCATCCGACCCGCTCTACACTGTCTACGCGGCCACCAAGGCGTGAGTGTGCCCTTCAACTAGTTTCTTGAAGATCTTTGTCTTTTCTTTACCCATTTTATACAGTTTTTTTTTTGGCGTTGCTAGTGCCAGAACGTTCGATGGCACGTCCCCCATCGGACGGTTCCTACAGCATTTGAAAACAACATCTGCAACATATGAACAAAGTATCTGCAGCATTAACAATATATAGGTGCAACAATATTAAATATGTTAAAAGTTAAGGAAGTAGATTGATTTTGGGACAAAAAATTTCGCAGAAACATCAACACTATGTTTCATGCAACACTTGCTATGAAACATTCGAAAATAATAGTTACAACATTAACTATTGCCACATGTCTCAGACCGTCTGATTTTTTTCATCAGACGTGCTGCAAGTAGCATTACTATAAATTTTTTAGACAACAGAAGTGGGATAACTTAGATAATCTTAGAAAGTAGTTTAGATGCATGATATTATGAGAATAACCCTCGTAGTCTTTGCTATATGCGCTTCAAATCTACCCAAATTGCAAAATATCGGCAACAAGAAACTTTTTTATACACCTCCCATTTCTTATTTCCTCTTGAAAGGGTCTGCGTTGCCAAAATGCATGATACAAGAAAAGTGCAAATCGTTGGTTGATCAAATATGCGAACACTAAATTGTTCATTTGATTGATTACATTGTTTCGCTGTTGTTTATTAATCGTTATGTTCAATGTTGAATTTAATGGTATGAAACCGAGTGGTCGTATTAAGGAAAGGGTAAGGTATTTGGGACAAATTGCTTTCACCAGTTAAGTCGTCATTTTTCCATAGATATTTGCTACATAAAAATCCTGGAGCACCTGCCCACCCTCCACTGCTAGTCCTTTTTTTAAAAAAAAATTGAGCTACAAAGTGGCATTTGAGTACACTCCTTTGGTTTTTTTTTGGGGTGGGGGATACAACTAGATTAGCTTTAAGAAATAGCAAGGCATGCATTATGTGGCATTGATGCTAAGTTTCCTTGTTAATTGCTTTATTATCACGGTTATAAGGGAGAAAAACACTTTAACTTGTTCTCAACATATGCCTATAATTCAACTCTTTAGATAATGAGCTCCCTGTAAATAAATACAAGCTCAAAGTGTAGTAGCTAATATGCTAAATTATGAAGGAAAAAGTTCAAGTAAATCCTTCAACTATAACCAAGGTATGTCCCCTAAAGTATTTCTTGGTTCAATTTACCACTTAAACTAGGTAATTTGGTTAATTTACTTCTAAATTCTCCATACATAAATTGAATTTTTAATTTACAATTTTGCATGGTTGTAGTGTACATCACAATGTATGTGAAAAAAAGGTTGTCATTATTTTTACACATAATGTTATATTCCAAGGATTAATTTATTGTTAAATATATCACACTATCAAAACAATGATACACAAATCCATGTTATATTTTTCTTGTATATGCTAAGATTTCTACTGTCATATAACAAAATTTGAATCTAATATTGCACTAGTGCATGGAGAAATAAAAAAGATAAATTGTATTAGAGAGTAAATTAAATCAAATGACATAGTTTAAATGGTAAAACGAACCAAAAAATAATTTAGAGGCCATGTGGACTTTGACTATACTTGAGGGGAGAACTTTGGACTTTTTCCAATTATAAATGAATGTTTTGTGACAAAAGGTGATGACACTACCCTTTTAATTCTGATAACTAGCTACATCGATCAATTTTCAAGATGTCTCTATGTCGAGTATAGGAGCAAAGGCATCGATGTGCAATGTCAGGTATGACCTATATACTCTCTTTTAACTATGAATTTTTCCCGCATATCCTTTTAGATTGTTAAAACTAGTATTCACTTGTGTTGTACAGAGTAATAACATTTGCAATTCAAGCTCTATACCTAGCTAGTAGGAAAAATATTACATAATAGTTAAGTGCATTTAGTATCAGGAAGGCCCTTTATAACTGTAAAAACCTTATTTTCTCAAGCTATCCTGAGAAACACTCATTGCACTGAGATAGTATGATGATGTTAGGTAGCCTGTGCTCAGTCAGCATGTCCACAATCTATTGTATGATGTTAGATGATGGTTCCAACAAGAAACTATCATGCATATTTATTATTTGCTGTAAATTAAACCTTTTCATACATCAACCCGCTCTATAGACCTTCCAACCACACCAAATTAAAGAAAAACAATGGTCACACATGAAAACAATGGGAAACAATACACTAATGTGCAGTGACTACTTACTACTACATAGCACATACATCTCTTGCATTGATATGGTGTTTTTTTCTCGTACATACTCATGTACAGGTACCAATGTTAGTGGCCACGAAGATGGCGTCTATAAAGAAACCATCTTTCTTCGTGCCGTCGCCAGAGACATACGCCTGCGCTGCTGTTCGATACATTGGGTACGAGTCGCGGTGCACGCCATACTGGACACATGCGATGGTGGGACTCCTCATCTCCCTTGTGCCCGAGCCCATCGCCGACAGGATGTTCCTCAACAGGAACATCGAGATCCGCACAAAGGGGCACGCCAAGGATGCCAGGAAGAAGGCACAATGACGAGAATGAAGAATTTGTACCTCCACTAATAGTTCTTTTCATATTTATATATAGTGCATCGTTATATTTTGAGAATGTTGCTAGCAAGACATATGTGCTTGTAGCCCCAATAAGAAATAATGTAATAAGCATGAATCAAACACAGTTAGTTGATATTTGATAGTCTTACATCATGTATTCATCTAGTTATAAGGAAGTTGTTTAATGGGATGATTCCATTTTTCCTCTATGGATCGTATTTCATCAATGGTTTTTAAGTTTTTTCCGAATTCTTATCTTATTCCTTCCAGCCGTTTCAAACGTTCAGATTAAAAACAAGTTCGAATTCCGTTCAAAATTCTCCGATCCAAACTTCATGGCGAATTTATCATGAATTTAATGAGAAATGTCAAAATCTCTAAATAATATAGCCATTTTTTCGTTTTTCATAAATTTATAGATCAAGTTAATTGGTAGTATTCACATTCTTTTCTAATCTAAATAAAATAAATTAAGTAATGATGGTTTCCTAAAAAAAATAAGTAATGATGGCATTAAAATAACAATTTCCATGGTCATTCATGTATCCAACTTCCTGGTCATTCACGTGTATTGTTATACTTCCTCCGTTACTTTTAGATCAATTTTGAGTGGAAATAGTTAGATATAGGTTGGTTTAGTCAAGTTGGTGTGGTGTTATATGTATGCCCTGGCTCCATTTAACGACGGAATATATTAGGGAAAATTTGTTGTTGGACACTACATTTTTGTGAAATTGATTGTGACGCATTTTCATTGCTATAACACAATATTTTCTTTGTTGAAACATACCATCTAGTGTGTTTGTGGCCAATCTTTTTTTTTACAATGTCCCACAACAATATCGAAATTGAGTAGTGTTCTAAAAAAATTTCCCAATATATTAATGTATTGTTAAAAGTAAAATGGCCTAGCGGAAAAACTGTGTTATGAAATGCGACTCTATGATTGAGTACGTGTGAATTTTTATGTAAGATGAATCTCAAATTGAGTTAGGAACGTTACTCCACGTGTCATTGTGTCAATTTTGAACCAAAGTTTGCTATATTGGTTGTCGTGATTTTAGTACTGATGCCCGAACATACTCCAGACTCCAGAAATGCAGCATGGAATTCGGCTTGGAATTCGAAGACGGCTCCCGAAAATACGCCTTCGTGTGACCTAAACGCATTATTGTAAAAACCCCACGCCGCTCTGTCTCCCTCCGTGTCCGTCCCCTCCCTGCCCCCTCTCACTTGTGGCGGCCGCTCCCCCGCGATGGCCGCCGCCCCGCCGCCGCCGCAGCCGCCGAAGGCGCACCGCGACGGTGGAGATGCTCCCGTCACCCTCTTCCTCGATACTGACCTCGGCACCCGCCTGGCCCTGCTTGTTGCCCCCGACACCACCATCCGTGGCCTAAAGTGTACGGCCTCTGGCGCCTCTTCTCCGCCTCTTCGTTGTATACCGCGGCTGCCTGTCGGAACTGATCCGTGTATTGGTCTCTGCTCAGTGCAGGTGGACGCGGAGCACGCCGCCGCCTTCCCCGACCTTGGCCCCGTCGCGGCAAAGTCCTTCCAGGTGCTGTGCCGTGGCTCTGAAGTCTGATCAGTTTTCTTTCTTTTTTTTTTCTTCTAAGTGGAGTTTTGTGATTGCAATCAGTCCATCAAGATCTCATAGATGCAATTTAGATTGGGGGCATGTTTCTTCTTTCGTGCGTGTCTTAATTGAAGGTTTTGTCGAGAGCTTCAGTTGATGATAATGTGACCCGTTGATGGTTTTGTAAAATGTCACATGAAATATCTGTAGTTCTTGTCAGATGTCAGAATCACCTCTTATGGACACTTTGAACTTTTTTGGGGGAGATCTGGCGAGTTGGTGTTGTGTATTCGATTAGCTTTCAAGTAGGGTGGTTGTTCAATGTAGTTTGCTGGCTGCTTTGTTGTATTTACCGCATTATTGAAATGCACATGAACAATGTGGTGGAATCGACATATGCGCAAGCTGTTACTGCGGTGCTGCCTGTGTACTGCATGCTAAGTCAGTCAGTGTAACTTTGTCTTTAACGCAGTCAAGTAAGTGGTGATCTTATTGTGGTTTGAAATTCTGGCTCAGCTGTGCATGCAAATTATGGATTTTGGAAGGTCATGCTATAACACGCACATTGCTTACAATTCATGCAATATATCTCTTTCTGTGAACGAAATACATGAGATTGAAGCGTTGATCAAGGGAGTAATTAGGAATTTAGCATCTGTATCTTATCTTATTGAAACCATGCAAAAGGTTATGCTAGCTTCTAAAGTGTTTGCTATTCATCAGGTGCGGCGGAAGGGTGTACTGTATCACCTATCTGATTCAATGACAGTGACGAGTGCCTTCACAAAAATCAAGGGCGGGTGCTTTCTTCATGTCAAGATGACAGAGGCGGAGGCGGTCGCACGCTGCTGCCAAGACGATGGAAGGAGATCGAGTGATGGTCATCTTGGAATTCATGTAGAGAAGCGTATTCAGGAGCTGCGTGCATTGACATCAGAAATTGCTTGTGATGGGCTTCCTCAAATGCTAGAAGGTACACCCTAAGAATCCTGGCATGTGAAACATAAAAGTTAACATTACTGCTTACTTCTTTGCTTGTTATCGATATGCTTGGTAACTATACAGTTCAATTGACTTGGATGCTCAAGTTTATGTATTTTTAAAATGAATCTTAGTTGCTTATCTCTCTCATAAAGATATGTTCAAAGGCGTTTCTCACCCAGCAGAAGTTAAAATTTATCAGGCATGCTATGCAAATGAGGTGTTGTTGTTTATGCTTAAGCATCTGTTCAGTGTATGTGCACCTCTCTCTCTCTCTCTCTTAGAAAATAGCATGCAGACATATGGTTAGTAGTTGATTCTTGATCCTTGAGGTGTGAGGTTGAAGACTTGAAGCTGTTACTTTTCTGTAGTTCATCATATTAGGCTCTCTTTCATCCTTATAGTTACTGTAATTGAATTCTTCTTCTGAAGGTGATGCTGCTGTGGCAGCGTTGATTGATGTTCAAGCACATGATGCATTGCCATCCTCATCACAGCTAAATACTGAAATAAAGACGGGCGAAGCATTAGGTCCAAGTGATACACAAGCAGGCTGTGATCCAGCTATAGAGAAAGCAAAGAGTTACAAGAGCCAGATAGCTAATCAAACTGAAGGTCCTTATATTAGTTTTACATCAATGGAAAATGTTGATAAACCTACAAATCAGAGCAATATATCACATGTTATGGAAAAGGTACATGCAACAAAGGAAATTTTGCATGGTGACGGGGATAATGATGTTGGTGGCAGTGTTTCTGATTGCAAGGAAGTGAGTATACAGGAGCAAATGTTGGCAGAGATACATGCAATGGACAACCTTTCACAAGAAAAAGAGCACAAAAAATCGAGGACTGATAATTTTGACACGCCAGCTCCAGATCCTCCTAGAATAACTAATGAGTTTGATGTCGGAGATTGGACTAAATCAGTTAAAGATCCGCTGGAAACAGAGACAACTGATCATAGGGAACCTATAAATACTTCTTTTCAGCAAGAAGTTCAACACACTTTACATGAGGACTCCACTGAAAATCCAATTACTGTTGGAAAGAAGAAAAGGAAAAGGCGTCAACTTGCCCCTTTTAAAGCTTCTGCTGAAGAAACAAATGAACCATCAGATGTGGCTAAGGAGTTACCGGAATCCACAGGTGAAGTTTCTGCCTCACAATAGACAAGGGCCACATGAATATGCCATTATTGTGCTTGACTTCAATCTCAATATCTTTTATCATATGCTTAATAAAATCTACATGCATTGGTGTCAACTGTTTATCTTTGATACTGGAGCTGAATAACAAATGCAAAAAATTGGTGAACACCTATCATTTTATTTGGCTCAGAACTCCCACAACGCTCTGTTTTTGCCTCCAGTATTAGATAACTTTGTGCCCACCTTCTCATTTCTCTAGTTAGTGTCGTATTTGGAGTTTTTTCATTTTTCTTAATGTAGATATACTGATTTCCGTTTCCCCCCCTATCATCCAGGTGATGCATATGATGTTGAAACAACTGGTGAACTTGTTCAATTTATGCACGATGCTCAGGCATCTACTGCTATAATCTTTGAACAACGGAAATCTGATCACGCTCTTAAAGAATGTAGAAATCTGTCCATTGGAGATGCCATTAATTCAGCACCTGAAGTTGTAGCTAGTGAGGTTGGAAATCCAAAAGGAAGCATCACCTCCTGGAATGGAGAGGATAAGAATGAACAAATAAAACATGGCAAAGGAAGTCATGATGATGGTGTAGGTGAAATAAAGGACATGGACAAAGATGGGAAAAGTACAGATGCCTTGGAGAAGAGGCAAATAAATGATAATACTTCTCAATTGAAGAAGCACAAGAAAGCAAAGAAGGTTAGTTCTGTTCACTTGGTTTCCGTGGATACTACTCATGAAAAGGAGATGCATGGGTATAGAGAGAATGCAGCCAGATCAGATACAGTTTCTAGTGAAAGGGAGATTGTCCATGACCCTTCTAAGCAACATATCTCAATCAATGTGCATCAAGGAAATTCAGATATAATAGCAAGTCCAAATGGCGATGGAAAGAAAAAGAAAAGAAGACGTCGGTCAGAATCTTCCAAGGTTGTTGATCCTAGTCAAGATCTGACAAAATCATCTGAATTTGTTGCAAATGAAAGCTCAATGCACTTCACAGATGGTACTCTCCTAGATGCAAGGAAAACAACTCCAGGCGGTATAGAAGGAGCAACAATTATTGATCACAAGGATCTTGGTGAAAACCTAGCAGTACAGGATGTGATTGATGAGGTATCGGCAGACCTAAGGTCTAAAGACAGCTCAAGTAAGGATTTGGATGAAGATATGTTGACAGGGGAAACTCACCTAGGCAGCAATAAGAATGCACTAGAACTTCCTGAATCTGCAGCGGATGAAGTTGGTGTTAGTGCTGCATTACCTCCAAAATATCCTGCAGCAATTCACTCTGATGCTCCTGCGAGCTCACCTAGACTTATGAAGTCTAACGAGGAAAAGTTGAAATTGCTGTCAACAATGATTGACTCATCTCACCATTCATGCAGTACACCCAAAGAAGATGCTAATAGAGAATTAAATGAGTCTGAATCTTTGAGGTTTTCTGACAGTGATCCTAAGGATATTTTAACAGGAGATGTCATTGCACAAGTTGATGGCAAATCCAAAGCCACTAAGCGTAAGAGAAAGGTTTCCGTAAAGCAGGTACCCGCAGATAATGGTAAAACTTTGGATGAGCAAGTCAGCCATGTTGATACATTAGATTTGAAGGGAGCGAATGCTACAGAAGCAAATTTGGTTCAAGCAGGTTCTGTAGTAGACACTCCTTTGATTACTGTTTCAGGAAAAGTAAAACAGAAAGACAGAAGGTCTTCCAAGATTCGAACGGCTGAAGTACAAGAAACTAATGGTGCTACCTCTGGGCTGGATAGTGACTTAGCTAAGGACAGCCAGTGTGGGTATGCAAATGATGTCATTAGGACCCATAATAATGAAAATGCAGCAGGAACTGCAACAGAAACGCCTGTAGTTCAGAAAGATGGGATAGCTCTCAAATCTTCCAGCCCTAATGCTCAGAAGGCAAGTAAAGTATCTTTGAATTCTGAACTTCAAAGTTGGGATCATACCCTGGAACATGGTTCCAGTGCAGAGCTGGGGAATCTCAGGTCTGAAGAGAATCTGATTAGACCTAAAGATTCTTCTGAACCAAATTTTGATGGCGTGGTTCATCCTGATGCAATCAATTTTCTCGATCATTTTAGCTCCAGCAAGATGAGTGATCCACCGGTTTCTGTGGAACACAAACAAAAAGATGAAGATGAATGTTTAAGGGAAATGAAGAACAAAAGGAAAATCAAAAGAAAGAAAGGCACTGGAAGCATTGAACCAAATGATGCTTTAGAATCTCTTCTTCCAGCGGACAAATCTAGCTTAACTGGTCATTTTGGTACCAGCAGCGTTATTGCACCATCTGTTGGAGCAGAAAAAATGAACATTGAAGATAAGAATGTGAAGAACACAAAGGAGAAGAAGAGAAAAAGAAAAGTAGATATGGAAATGCCTGTTGCTGAAAAGGAAATTCCTAATTGTGATAATCAAGGCACTGACATTGCTACACAAGAATCGCATCTTTCTTTCATACAAAAAGGAAGGATGGGTCTGGACAATGGAAAAGAGAGGAGCAGCAAAGTTACTCAGAATAATAGTATAGTACCATACGAACCAGTAGATGCCGCTCTTGAGAAGAAGCTCCAGCAGAATGCTGTTGATCAGAACAAGTTGCTTACTGATAAGGATCATGAAGATATAAACAAAGGTGTGAGGAAATCCTCTTCTAAGATAAAGCCACATGCTAAGAGTAAGCATGACGAGTCTATTAAGGGAAGTGTGGCTTCAAATCCAAAGCCTGAAAGGAACTTTGTGAAAGACTTTTCAACAAGTCCTCGAGTGTCAAGTGACAGCGCAGAGGTGGCGCCTCAAAATGCTAACCGATATAGAGTTGCAGTACGGAAAGTTCCAAGTAAAAGGTATGAAAAGACCAGAGAGAAATCCAAAAAAGAGAATAGGAAGGTAGTCTCTGGTACAATATTCAACGATAATAACAACGAAGGTTCTGATGATGATTTGGACATCAAGGATGATCTTGCTTTCATGGAAGCATCGCCTGATAATTCTGCTACATCTGGTGACTCAGGTAGGATCCTTAATGAGATAGCATCACAAGGAATAGGGACTAGTTGGCCAACATTCTTGTGGATTGCGTTTGCACTATGGGTTATGCATTTAACTTCATGGGGTTGGGGGAAGATCAACTATCTTTGGTTGTTTATCTATTTATGTTTTTTTGGGTAACTTCAGTGAAATGCATGAACAATAAATTTCTGAAGCTTTCCTATCTCCTTTAGAAACTTGTTCAGCCACATCTAAGTCATATTGTACATTTATTTGGAAGTTCCTAGCACATTTCTTTTCCATTTGTTTTCTCCATTATATACCATACTTGAAAATTGCTATATTCAAGCATTTTTGGAATGTCGATTCTGGTGCTGACTTTAGTACTCTGATTGGTAACAATTCTACCTAAGGTCGTTAATCTCAGTAGCACCCTTGGTTGGATCCATTTAGCCAACATGCTTATGGGCTACTCTGCATTTCATCAAATAGCCTGGTCCATGTTAAAGTGATCTAATTAATGTTCCTTTGGCAGGTATTTCATCTGCAGCCTATGATGATAGCGATGTTCCTGATGACGATGGCACAATGTCCTTGTAAGATATCTGACTTGTAGATAGAGGATTTGTTTGTGATAAATATGCCCATTTTTTTGTATCAGCATGGAAACCAAGCAAGTATTAATGTTGTATGTTAGGCAATAGGTGTAGAGTAGTAGTTTCACCAAATACAATGCCGCTGTTAGAGTAGCCGCCTGCTAGAATGCCCTGGGATGGTTGAAACGACCATGCACACATCAATTTGCGCATTTATACTGTAACTTAATGGACAGAATTGTTTGTTTATCAGTATAAAACATGATTGCTTACTTTGCTAGAGCTAAAGCTTTGCTGATAGCTCTCTCACTTGCCTTTCACCTGTTCAGATCTCAGAAGAGTCTCAAAGATGGTCTGCACATTGGCTCCATTCTTAGAGGTTCCAGAAGCTATAAGAAGGCGAGGAGGAAGCAATCGGAGCTGTTGGATGATGACACCGTGGTACCGGATAGCCAGCCTGCGGATGGCCTTTGGGACTGAGCCGGATGCTTAAGAGAAGCACTGACCCTGCTTCAAACTTTTGCTTGTAAGATGGTTGAGCTTTAGAAGTGTTGTAGCTGAACCTCTTTTATTTATCGTGTACGCGCATGCCCGGCTGCGTGACTTGCTGATGGCATTTTTGTTGGTCATAGCCATAGGCTACACGCGGTTGTTCATAGCCGATAGCCCCACCCCCGGTCCATTTCTTTAGTCGGGCTATACACTGGCTAAGCTGTGTTGTTGCCAGGGGATAGTCAAATGATGTTCATGCTACAGCGTACCAGTTATATCTAAGACAACGCTACATATTCTTACCTCTCCATGAGCCATGAATCCTTTCCATTTGTTGTATTGCATGGAATGAAAGGTTTTTTTTTTTGTGACCGATGAAATGAAAGTTTAATACTCTCCGGAGTCATATTATAGTCATCTTTTGTGGTCAATTTATCTTAACGGCAGTTTAATACTTTCCTCAGTCTGGCTAGTGCAATTTTGAGTGAAACAATTCATCTGAAACGGTAGTTCCAGGCTACCAGGGTTCAACGAGTTTATCATCTCGGCATCAACAGTATGGAACATCTCATTGCACACATGATACATACAGTCATACATGAGAACGGTTAGAATCAGCTCAGCCGCAGCAACTACTCATTTGTACAAAGCTTGGCACGGCATGTGAAAGCTCCTCTACACTAATACCATACCGCATCGTCCAACTACAAACTATCACGGAGTGCGAGATGAGCTTGTCATTTGTGCTTCTGGGTCTTCGTCCCTGATGTTGGCTGTCTTGCCCATGGATTTCTGGCTCAGCATCCGGGCCACCGACTTCCGCAGCCTCTGCGCCTGGGATCCATTAGTAGACTGGCTGCCGCCCATTGTCCTCTCGAGCTCTGACATGAGCGCCTTCACAAGGACGTCAAAACGACGCTTTGCTGTAGGGTATCTTGATATTGATTTGGTGATTCCTTGCAATCTTGCAGCAGCAGAGTGAAAAAGATCAGTAAGTGCCGATTATCACAACTATCAAACCAAAGGCAGATGTAGCAAGTGGTACCTGCGGGCAAATGCCTCTATTTCTGCCTTTTTACGCTCATTCAAAGATGGCACATGAGGAAGAGTGCCCTTGCGATTGGGATCACCAGCCAACAGTACTTGCATTTTCAGATATTCTTCCTCTTCTTCAGTGAAATTCTCAGCTTTAATTTGCTCTTTGATAACCATAAGCGGGTCAAAGAACCAATCAAAGAGAGTATGTCTAGGTCTGTTGTCAGATGTAATCTCAGAGCCATCACCTGCATATTTATCATAATTGATATGTCATACATCCATTCTGATGCAAGAGATCATTTCCTCTGGTGTACTTACTTAAAACTAGACCATCAGAATTAGCTTCTGCTGAGCGAAGGAGCGCATTGAGGATAACATATGCTGGCAGCCCAACGTTAAGAACACCACTGCCAACTTTGCCAGACTTCGTTTCTTCGATGTCTTTCATTATTATCAATCCTTTGTTAACTAACTCCTCCCCCTGGCGTCTGCACTCGGTGAATAGGTGGTCCAGCAACTGCAAAATCATATGATTTGGAAATTCAATTACATTGACCTGATAACATACATTTACATATTACTAAAAAAAAGTAGTAAAATTTTCTTATAATGCAGCATAGCTTTTATCATACAGAAATTGAAGCATTGTATCATACAGGTTGGTGGGTTACTAATACTTGTACAACTATCAAGAGGAAACAATCACCTTGAATGGATTGAACTCATCAATACTGTTCTTAAATGAAGTAACACGGGAGGGCGGTCTTTTCCCTTCTTGCTTATCCTTGTTGAATGAGGATGGCCTAGATATCGTAGCACTTTGTCCGTGTGAAGAATCATCCTTGCTCTTGCGATATTTATATCTAGAAATTTCAAATGTCAGCACCAAACAATTTAAAATATTGAAACCAAAGGCATGCGGTACAATTTACCTTGGAAAGCAAGAACCTGGTGCCATGTCAAGAACATCATTTGTGTATTCATCAAAGATGGACACTGACGAGGCAACATAAGCGAGACCCATGATAAGGGAGGATTCCTGACATTTACAATATTAAGCTCAATGACTTTAACAAGCAACAGATTAAATCAGTTCATATTCATCATATGGTGACAATGAATGCTTGTTCAAGTCCAACAAATAGCACCCAAAGAAAAGTATGCAGTGTGTATCATCATAACTGGAAAAAAAAAACACTTTTGATGGTACCTGATAAGCCACAACCGCACCATAAGCACCTAAAGGAATACTGGAGAGGATGGACGCCAGAACAGCTCCTACTACAGCAAACGGCCAAAGAAGAATTGCAAGACCAGCAAATGGCACACATGCTGTCTCCAGGAAAGGTCCTTCTCTCCCAATCATGTCCTGGATAAGCCGTTTCCATCCTTTGAAGAGCATCACAGGGCACTTGTACAAGGAAATTAATGTGAACATTATTCCATCAAGTAGGAGCCCACATGCAGCGGCTATTAATGCCCCGGGAATATCAAGCACTCTGGGAAAATGAATGTTATGTGTCAGTTTTGGCCATTGTTCTTCAAAGAAAACTAATCAGAACATTTAAATGTAAAGCACTGCACTGTGGAGTATATTACTCAAAAGGATGTCTGAGCGCATGCTTTTTTGCAAGTGTGATCTAGGACCAAGCATATAGAATGATACTTGCACATTAAACTGAAAGCTGTACACTAAAAGGAAAAATGGGGAAAGGTCACAACAAAAGTCTAGTCTGGAGCTGTAAAGTTAAAAGATACAAAACAAAGGAACAGGAAGGAGACCTTATCTCATATGGCTTGCCATCAGGAGGCTTCTGAAGACGCAAATCATCCATAATTGAAAAATAGGAGTGGAAAAGCAAGTCTTTCACATCCCTGACTACTGTACAACTTCCAGTGATAGTACTCCATGTTCCATCCTGCAGTTGGTATAGCAAGCAATGTCTAAGAGAAACGCAAACAAACCAACAGAGAGATAAACATGAAAACAATAAAACTGATACTTCAAATAAGAAACCTACCACAAAACAATGAACAAATGGCTTTTCTTTGCCTTCTCCAACTGCTCCAAATGTTGCCATTATGGGCGCTAGAAAACCATATACTAGTCCAGCAAATACGCTTCCCGGGATGCCAATTATCAGCCATATAATCAAGATTGCAGTAGCAGCAATAAGAAGCAAAAACTTTACTACAGGTCCAACCAGCTTAGTTCTGACTTAAGAAAACGGAATGCAAAATGTGAGCACTTTTACTTAGCAATTTAATGAAGTTGCCAAAAATAGAACTGCAGAACATACACTACCTAATAATACAGTAGTAAGTCCAAATCAAATGCATTGGCCATAAGCCTAGAATTAGTGTAGAGAGCCCAATCGCCATAATCAGACATGCCCAAGGGCACAGCAAAACACCTGGAAGATCAAATAATGTTAAATAAGGATTGCACGTGATATCAGAGCCTGAAGATAAAAGAACCAGAACAGCAGAATTAGGATTGTATATCATATCAAAGTTTGAAGATAAAAGAACCATAACAGAAGAATGAGAATTGCATATCATCGACAGAGCATTGCATTCTTAATATACATTCCAACTTTTGCTACCATGGCTGTCTGCATTTCGGGTTACAATAAATGAGTAAATATCTGAATTTTAAGCGGTCAAGGGGCACAAGACATTGAACTGAAACCTAAGCTTGAGAAATTCGCTAAATTCTTATGCATAACAGGAAAGGGATATTTTCCGAGGTTAGCCTCCAACATATGCTAGTTCTAACCAATCACCGTCCCGGAATTTCCAAGTCAGAAGTAGGCAGTAAAACTTTTCCTAGTGTGAGCGATGCTTCAACAGCACACCAATTATTTACACTGGTCCAAAAGTCCTAACTAATCCCTTCCCAGAAAACAGATGGAATTCTGAATGAAGCAGCCATGTACGAGCAGAACAGGGAATCAAGAGAAGCAAAGTCAGAAATTGCATGAGGGTTGGACTCATAGCCCTCCCATTTTATCACCAATCAAACTAAATGCGTCGATTGACATTACCCGAGAGAGGGGCGAAAAAGGAAGTATACCAAAATGAGCAAGATAGCAGAGCAGCATGGTACCTTTGATGAAGCCCAGGATGAGGAGGCCGCAGAAATACGGCAGGAACTTGAGGAAGCTCAAGAGGGAGGCCCAGAACCCACTCGGCGGCTCCATTGGAGGCAACTTCCTCGGCTTCCTTGAAGCCAAAAAAGAGGCAAAGACTCAATTTTTCCTCCAAAGCTCCCAATTCTGAAGGACCAACGAGTTGCTGTGCAACCAAAATCTCCAAAGAAGCAATTTTGCTCCAATCCACTCCTGAAAGAGTCCCCAATTTCGCACAGCTCACGAGGAAGTACCCAGAACCCAAACCAAAAAAAGCTGGAACACCTTTGGTGGGAGGAGAAAGAGAAACTGCGTGCTCCTCAAAAACCTGCCATCGTCGCGCACGCCTGCCTCCACCCAAAGTCAAGAACCCGGAGAATCATGAACTCTGGAGATGGAACGCAAAAGGGAGGGGAACCTAGGGAGCCGCCAGCAGCGTGAGCAAGAAGACAGGGGGAGTGGGGCCGCCCCGGTGACACGAGGCTGTTCCGCTGGCAGATGGCAGGAGGTAGGAGGAGACGCAGGAGGAGCCCCGAACCCGGAGAGCCGAGGGTGAAAATTGCAGCAGGGAAGGCCGCGGGGCGGTGGGCGTGGGTAGTGCAGTTACCACCACAGTCCGCGATACGGCGGCTGCATCAATCCATTGGTGGGAGGGAGGAGGAAAGGTGAAATGGAATTGGAATTGAATAATCCCTTGATATGCACCGAGAAGGCGAGAAAGTAATGGGAGTGGGTCGTCCGTCCTGGATTAGAAACTGCAAGGGGAGGGTTTAGTCCGAGAATCTGATGCTGGCGGCCTGCGATGATGAGCGGATGAGGCAGCAGGGCAGGCAGATTCGTTGCCGCCGGGCGAGGGATTGCGATGGCGCTGGCGCTGCCGCTGCGCACTTGGCTGGGCAGCAGAGCATGTTTGCTTGGCGCGGCTTGGTTTAGCGGTGGAGGATGCCGTTCGAGAGCGAGCGCTTTTGACTGTTGCGCTGCGGGCGGTTGCTGTGGACGGAGGCGTTCGCACGGCGCGGGCAGCGCAAGACGACCTGGACTGGAAGACACCAACGGCTCGGGGACGGGGACCCTTCAGGTGAGCAAAATTCTAGGGCGTGTTTAGTTAAGTTGAAAAAAGTATTTTTTTTCTGGATGCGTGTGTTGTGTGCGTTGTGTGAGGGATGAATAGAAAAAAAAAATTTTAGGGATACGTGTTAGGAAGTAAAAAGTATTTTTGAGAAATAAACACGGCCCTAGCCAAATTTGACAGCGATGGAAGCTCCCAGACGTGCCGCTGGTGGCATGAACGCTATCACAGAAAATCCGTGTCCGAACGAAAAACGAATTTGTTCCCCATTTCCCATTGGTCAAGAGTCGCACGTATTAAAGTGACGCGCGTGCTGTAGGACACTTACACTTGTGTTTAGATGGTAGGAAAAAACACTGCAGCATAAGAAAAACTGTAGCATTCGCTGGGAAACGTGTTTATAAGAGAGGAATAGTAAAAAGTTGGAATGAATAGTGAATAGTTGGGAATCTGAACATGGTCTGAAGTACCAAGGGGTAAAAAGGTCAACAAGTAGTAACATTGGTAGGAGACCTCTAGGAGTATGCATCAAATTCCAGGATTGACTCGCTGCGGTCTCTATGCTACGTAGTAGCTCATTGGCTGAACAAGAACATGCATTATTAAATATTTTTAGAGTTTATGGATCTAAAGTAAGAATTCCGGAAAAGTTTGAGAGCCCTGACATCATTCATTAAGGACTTGGGCTCGGATAAACTTACTGTGTTAATGTTTAGTAGATGTGGCATTGTAATTTGTTTTTTTAAAGGCTAGTACAGACTGTTTTCTTGGATTTTAAAACAAATTTCAATTACAATATTTTATTGAGAGAAATACCCCTAAATCAAAATGTACATAAGCTTAGACATAAGATCGATTTCATTATATTTATATTAAAAACGACCTACTTATGATCATAACTTTTTATCCCATAAATAAATTACTTATTGAATAGTTATTGACTGACAAAACGAAATAGATCTTGTAAGGAAACAGAGTGTTGATAGACAACTCACCTAAATACCATGCATGATGTCAAAGGCTTAATGATATGCCAAGCATGTTAGAGTGGCGCAGCGAAATCCGGACCGGCCCGCTGTACACACGAGCCAGTGCCCCACAGGCCTAGGTCCACGGAGCCCAACAACAACTAAGACCTGAGGCCTAACTCAACCCAAAAGATCACGAGGAACCAGTTGCTCTCGCTGGTTGCCCAAAATGGAGAAACCAGTACTTTAGTGTTGCCTCCCTGTCTAACTAAGGGTGTGTTTAGATTGGGGAAATATTCTCCAAAAATACACAGATGAATAGTGTTATATGAGTGGGAGGGATGGGATGAATAGGAAAAAGTTAGATGAATAGTGTTCTTTTGAGGAATCTTTGGCAAACTAAACGGGGCCTAAGATGGGGGATTACAAAGGAGCTAAGATTATCCTGGGGAACCGCGCAATCACATCATTCTTCTTGTTGTGAGATCCACTGTGCTACTTCCTATGTAGCTGCACTCGAAGAAGAGCCCTTTTAGTACAGCAGAGCAGTGTTGGTTGAGAAATCGTGCCAACAAGGAAGCGAATGAAGAAAGACACAGCCACTTGCTGCGAGAAACGAAATAGGAGACGCCGTTCATTGGTTCTTCTACAACCACCGGTTCGGACATGCAGCTCCGAGACGTGCAGGGTGCACCATTCATAATGTCTTCGTCTCTCTTTTTTTATTTACGAAACGACTAGATCTGACAGGTGGGCACCGTGGGCGTCGACCAACGCGGTTCCAATTAGCCGTGGCCTACATCGGCGTTCGGTCCGCGTCATCATCCCTTAAACTTTTACTGTGCACGGTGCGCGTGCCGTGTGTCCGTGTGCTGCTGGGCGCTGCTCTCGCCGTCGCTTTCGCATGCCCTCCATCAGAGGCAGTTGAACAACTGTAGAAGTGTAGAGCTTTTGTTCAGAGGCATCCAAATGAATCTCACGTCGATGTCGATCGTGCCAGAGTTGGTTCATGTATATTCTTTCGCAAAGCAATAGCTGTCAGAGGATCTCATCTTCATCTCCTTCCGAAAAAGAAGAAACAAGGTCATCTTCCACTTCCAATGTTCAGTGTAACACCTCTGGTGTTTAAATATAAAAAGTAACATTAAATTAAATCATGGTCTTCAAGGGACCCTATCTTAGTTTTATAATAAAATATGTTCTTGTTCACAACTTAAACTTTAAAGTCAATAAAAAGGGTTGTGGTACTTTTAAATTAGGAAAACTTTCATCTAACAGGAAATCTTTGATGACATTACACCAAAACATGGTAGACCTAGCAAGAAATGGAAGAAGATAAATCAAAGATCACATGAAATGATGAAAACACTAAGCTTAGTTAACCTAGAAAAACTATCCTCGTATTCTTTCCTTAGAAACCAAAATTATATCTAACCTGGTGAGTATTAAAATACAAAGGATGAGAAAACTAATATTTTCATACATGTCAAGTTTGCTTAAGGACACAATTAAAGTTTAACTTATGGAATAAATAAGCTTATGACCTCCATAAATTTTATGTCTTAACTTTAAGATAAAATTTAGATTTTGCTAACAAAAATAAAGGAGGCAAGATCTTTAATTTTGGAAACTCCCTTTGATTATCATACCTCTGATGTTTAGTGGCTCTAATGAAGGGTTTAAGAGAGAAAGGAGAGGTTCAACAAAGTAATTAATAAAAGGTTTTGGAAAATCTTAAATCCAATAACAAGCTGATTTGGCTTTCCCTTTTTAAAACCTAAAAGTTCAATAAAACTCAAAAATTGGTCAAAATCGAGGTTTCAAAAGATTTCAAACCTGACAACTTTCGTATTTGAGGTGTTGTCCAAAAACCATGGGAACATGTTCAAAAACTCCTAAACATTTCGGGAAGTTCATTTTTAAACTAAAATTTCCCCCAGCTGTTTCTAAAGATTATCAAATTACTCCAGATTTTAGAACACAACTTAAAAATTTCCGGAAATAAAAGTTGTCAGCGATTTCATAACAAACATTTGTCTCTTTTAGAGTTTGGGCAGATTTTGATCATAAAGTGGTTGAAAACCCTTGCCACTGTCAGGTTTCAACCCAGTGGCAACACAAACTTCCCATTGCGTCATCGCGCAAACCATTCAAGTTATCCTATGTCAAACCTTGCCATTTAGAAACTGTGGACTTCACTCTACAACTTTCATATTTGGAGAAATTTTTGTGCAGTTCAAGTTATTGATGAACGTGGCTCGTCAACTTGGTGGCCACGACATGCCAACGCGCGCCAGAGCGCGGCGACCAGCCGGCGCGTTCCCACGGCGCCCCCTTTCCCTTGGGCTGCACGGCAGGCCGCGCTGTTCGCGTCGCCCCTACGCGAATTCTTGTCGCCTTTAGAGACCCCCCAAATACCCAGCAACCGGCCCTCCTCTTCTCCCTGTCTTCTTCCTCGCGGAGCCAAGCCAGGCAGAACGGCGTCCCCCGAGCTCCTCGCGAAATTCCACCGCCCAGCTCTTCCACTCCCCAAATTCTCCACTCCCGAGCCTTTCTCACCACCCCAGACCTCCCCTCGACCCACTTCCATTAAGAATCGACCAAGCCTCGCCGCGAATCGGAGCTTTCCAGCGCCGCCGGCCACCATTATTGCCGCCGAGCTGAGCTCGCACGTGGCCAGCCACCTCCGCCAACCCACCGGCCAAACCAACCCCATGGACACCTTCCTTACATCACACTGGTGCTCCACGGCCCCTCCAACCGCAGCCCTCACCACCGTCCTCGCCGGAGTTGAAGCAGAGGCGGCCACACCGCCGCTGCTCTCGTCGCCGGCCATCTCCGGTCCTCCTCCGACCTCTCCAACGCATCAAACCGGTAGTGGGTGAGTCCCTCGTCGCTCTAGTGCCCTCATCTCGGCCAACCCTGACCTCCCCTCGCCGGAATCGCGCCCGCCGTGCTCTCAGTTCCGCCCAAGGACCTGTTTGCGAATCGCGATTTCTTTTCAGGGTTCCCAATGCAAAAAACCGAGGACCTATTTATAATAGCCGAAATTCGGATCTAGGGTCAAAAGCTGTGAACTTCAAAATTTCACTAAAAATCTTAGAAAAAACAAAAAAATCAAACTAAAATTCTTTGGAATCCTGAGGATGTCTACTAAATTCAACTTGTAGCATGTGCATGCTTTTGATGCTTGGTTTAGCCTATAAAAAAAAATAAACTTTTAGGCATAACTCCTAAACTGCTGCTCCTATGAATCTGAGTTTTGGATTTGTTGTTTCCCTTGTTATCATTGCTTTACTGTACCAAAGGTGCACTAAGTTCTATTTTCTAGCTCCACATATAAATTGTTTAGTTTATCTCTGCTGAAATCTTGCTCGAATTTTAATAATTAATTTATACAACAAAAATAAGCCAACTCTGAACTGTAGTGTATACATGTTATGAACTATCCAAGAAAAATATCAAACCTTCTGTTAAGCTCTGGTAACATGCTTAATTAAATCAGAGTATGAAAATAAAGTAGCATTTGTTTAGCCCATGTTTACTTTTAAAAATATTGTACCCACTAGATAGAGGAGTTAAGCATGACTTCTTTTTGCTCATATAAATAGTTCACCTTATTTTCCTGAGTATTTATTTTTCTAGGATTTAATTTGTTTTCCAAGCGGTTGGAATTGCCTAAATATGAGCAATATAATTTCTGGGTAAAATAAATTATTTTCTGTTGCCAATAAATAAGTAAAATAATCTGAGTGCAAGAGTAAGTTTCACCATAAATTTCTGGTTTTGAAAACTAATAATCAAAAGGGAAATAGAATCTTGCCTATTCAAGAAAAGGAATAAACAAAAATCCTTCCATATGTTATGAAAGTAAAACAAGTGGGAAAATTTATAAATAAAAAACCCAACAGGACTGAGTTACTAAAATGAAGAAATAAATTTGAGGATGTTATATGTGTACACAATCACCGTCGAAAGAAAAAGAAAGTTAAGCATATGAACCACTTTTCTTTTGAAGAGCTAGAATTTAATAATCTTTGTCTAGGTGAATATGGCCACTCTTGCACCCTATATTTTTGTTGGGGAAAAAGTGTTTAAAGTTAAATCATCATGTTGTTGCATCACGTGTAGAAGAGCAAATTGCTGACGGGAATTACAAGTTGGTGCCGGACGTTGACGAGGACGTGCAAGGAGGAGAATTGAACACCATCGTTGTAGAGCAAGCACCTTCTCACGAGGCAGAGACTAGAGTTGAGCAAGAAGGCAAGCCCCGGAGCATAGCCCAAGTTTATAACTCCTTGCAATTATTTGATTATGTTTGTGCATTTACGTTTTTAGGAGTTGAATGAAACCTAGATGCATGACTCTTATTACCTATGTTTTATATACTAGTATGATAGGTTCGCTAGTTGCCATGCTTTAAGGATCCGTTACAAGTCGAGTGATTTCCTGTCACTCGCGAGATATAGGAGTTGAATATCTTTCTTTATGTTGGAATCATAAGGATTGACGGACGGGATGGTATGTGTAGATCTCCCGTCCGTGTATGGTAATTGCTTAAGGTCGAAACGTGTGGTTCAGTGTGTCAAGTTTTTGAACGTACCACGCATATGCCGACTTATGGGAATCGGTAAGCCCAGTACCGGATTGAAACAGCTAGGACCGTTTGCCTATTTTTCTTGGAATTTATTTTCCCTTGCTGTACACATGTGGTTACATGCGTGAGATCGGCCGGCATGTGTCTGCGAGTATCCGATAACCGTGTATCCTAAGGGAGTTGGCCCCGGTTCCGAATTGTGGATTGATGGGAAAGGTTGGGTAGTATTTGTGTATTTTATAGCAAATATTATCCGTGTGTGTTGGGTTTCCCTGGCCAGGTAGTGAAATTCGGTTCGAACTGTCCGCTTCTCGCGGTTAATGAGACTGTTTGACCGCTCGGCTGCATTGAGTAACAAGTGGAGCTTGAGATTGATAAAGATGGTGATTGTATCTAATTGTATTGCATTACTTGATTGCTTAGAAAGGATGCTCACCTAGAATAATTAATTTACTAGAATTGGATGCTAAAATTTTGAAAGTAAGGATCCATTAATAGTGCTTTTGGGCAAAACAAACCCCTCAGCCAAAAAGCCTTGCATGTCTAGAGGTTGGTGAAGTAGCTATCACCTGACGGGTAAGACTTGTTGAGTATTAGTATACTCAGCCTTGCTTGTGGCTTAATTTTTGCAGGTAATGCTTTTGTTGATTCTGTCAATACCGTTACTTGGCCGAGTCAGCTTCCTCCTGGTTGGTCTGTCGCTTGGGAGCCATCCTCGAGTGAGGAACGTGGGGAGTAGCGTCATGGGTGGCTTCACCATGATGTTACAAGTATCGTCGTTTACATCATCGTTTACCTTTTCGCTGATTTGAACTCTGAAAACCTTATTTATGTCTTTCGAACTCAGTTTGTAATAATTTGATTTAAGACTTATTTGAATTTAGACAATAGAATGTTGTAATCTCTGGGACTCGCCTTCGTACGGGCGTGTTGTTTCGATCGAAAGTACGTGGTGAAATCGAGCTAGACTCAATAGTGCTCCAACTTAATCCCATTTAAGTGTACGGATACCTCACGGTGGTCCCTGGTGCACTTAAGCTGGATTAATTTAGAGATAGTCCGCCACATTCAGTCACTGTCGAGGCGACCATAACACACACTTAGGCACACCGCAGGATGGCTCGACTCGATTCTTTCTTTTCTTCTTTGTTTTTTGGGTGCCTCGTCTCCGTGTGCAACCATGCTGACACGTACGCATAAGTGAAGCCGACGCGGTGAAGTTTTGCTTTGTGGGTGGGAGATGTCGCGGCACTGATGGCAACCGGCACAGGCAGCTTCCGCTACGTTTCTTCCACGACCATACTTCATTGCCTAGTGACCCGATGCCCTCCGGCCTCGTCACGAAACCAGAGAGAGAGAGAGAGTAAAAAAAGACAGTTCAGGGCATAATATCAGTCTATGTATGCTAATGTATTTGTTACAAATTATATAGATCGACAATGTTACTCTATTTAACATGTTCGAATAATTCTTGTGACATAGCGATGCTATTAATTATAATTAAGGCTATAATTTTGTCACATAAATGAATCGCTAATAAAGTAATAATTCAAAGGCTGCTCCTACCGAGAGCACCGGCAACAAATGGTGAGTTTTCAAGCACTCTTCTCCAACTACAATATTGACTCTCCGTCGTATCCCTACCTGGAATGGAAAAACTAGGACGGCTCCGCACTAAGCAATCTAGCATAGTACTCTACTGGCACTCACTTGCTACAAGGGGAAAGGTGTTGAGATCGCGGGATTAAAGGAAGCGTTCGACGACACGATTTGTCCTGTCGTGACGATCTTGCTGCCATTACGAACAGAGGACACAGGAACAGAGGATAGGGACAGCAACCGGTTGGCATAGACGAAACGGGAAAGCTCACTGCTGCAGGGTCTGCAGCTGCAGCCGTACGTCCGGCGGTTCGCGTCACAGCCCAGCAGCTGGCCTGGCTATGGTTTTAGTAAGGTAAAATTGCCAATTTCTTAACCATAATTTAGTTTGCTACCAAACTAGTACCCTTGTCTCGTATTTTTTGGCCAAAATTGAGGTAAGTTTTTTTACCCAAGCTTTGGCTTGCCAACACTTTGGCATGCCAAAATTTGGATACCCAACTAATCAGCCCCTAGCTGCCTGCCTGCCTTATGGATGGATATACCAACCTGCACGTACACGAGACAAGCGTCAACGGGCAACTAGGCATCGGTCAGCCTGCAGATCCTATACCAACTACCATTCCAACACACTCTAGAGAGCCAATGACGACGGCGCGGCAAGACCTGCCCGGCCGGTCAGTCGCGACGGTGGAGAGGGAAAAAAAAGAACCAGCGGCCGGCCAGACGGCTGGTTCCGCTTCGCGCCGTACCGACGGGGCTTTTTCATCACCTCGCCACGAAAAGGGGTCGCCCACTCGGCCAGCCGGGGCTAGTAGACACGACGCGTTCGTTCGAGAGTCGATCGGCCGATCTACGCGTCTCGATCGTCCTCGTCCCGATTCCGTCTCGACCGATCTCGCGAGTCGACGACCTACACTGCGAGAGTTTAGCTCGAGCCAACGGCCGTCGCTCTTTTCTTGCTGCCGTGGCCCGTAGGGCGAGCAGGTAGTATAGGTCAACTCCTGCAACGGCAGCGAGGCGTCAAGATGAGCGCCCTGGTGGGGTGGCGGCCGCGGCCCGGAAGAGGTGAGACCATGGCATGGCGCCTTTTGCTTTGGATGATGCAACTTCGGACTGGCCTATCTGTTTGGTCGTTAGCTGCATCGCTGTTTATTCGTCAAAGGTTGGCCAAAAAAGCAGCGAAAACTTTTTGTTACTTGTAAAGGTGGCCAAAGTATGACCCATGCTGTCTCGAGATAGTTCCTCGCTCGCGCCTGCCAAGGTTGGTGTATGTGCTGTATAGCACTCGATATGATGCAAGATGTCGGAGCGTTCGTTTCATTTCAGGAATTTCTGTAGACAAGTAGGTGGCGTCGTTGATCTCACGCTTTGCCTGCGCATCGGTGGAAACCAAGAAGCCTAAAACTTGTCCTGGCTTCTGAGATATGTTTCGCTTCAGGTTATCAGGGATGTGCCCCTGTGTAAACTTGTGAGGTCGCACGCCGGGTATGCTATCTTCGAATTCGGTCCCATTTGACCGTGTTTGAGTTTAGTTGGGTCCAAATATCTTGAGCTGTGTGCCATGCTTTGGGTTTGGGATATTGCCTCTGCTGTTGTCAGGATGCACGGCTGCACAGAGCACCACGGTGGAGATCGATTCACTGACGCTGAGACGAGCACGGAGCACCCACCCCTCATATCTGGGCCGCTGCTGTCTGTTCAACGGGGAACACCAACCAACCAGCTCGCTCCCACTTCCCACTCATCTCGCACGACACGTACACTACCACTTATAATTCACCATCATTGCAGTGTTAGCGTCACAGCATCAGGCTTTGCTCTAGTGTTCGTCCAGCACTGGTAGTTCACCTCCAACATGCGAAATCCCCTTTGGGTTATTAGCGTGGTTCTTTGTCAACTTGTAATGATTCTAAGCTAGCTATTCTTGCGCCTTTGGACAACACATGTTGTCCTCCGTGTTGTCCTCCTCGGCGATTCAGCAACATCCATCCCTCCCGAGTCCAAAACACAAGAATAAGAATATCTTCGTGATAGGACCACATGAATGTGGGTGTGGTCTCATGAGCCATGATAGTAACATGCATGGCAGTGGTCTGAAGAATATCTGATACGGCAGTGTTCAAGTTAACTGTCACACCCATTCCAACTCGCAGACACAATCCAAGACACTCGATCAGCCCTTACAAGTGCAACTATAGCTAAGCTACACAGACACCAACACCCAATAAGTGTTACTACAACCATTACTCTAGTCTTAACTCTCAGATGAAAGGGCACTTTGCCTTCCATGGATGGTACTTAGCGCTGGTTCACAGCAGTGAACCACCAAGCTGCCAACGTACAGACAGCTCCAGGGATGTCTTTAATTAGGAGCCTAAATTATAGAAGAGGTTAGCACAACGATGGGCCGGCCCAGCCTATTACACCTTGATAAAAGGCCGGTATGGGCTCTGCACAGGCTGGGCCGCGAGCGCGGCCCGGAGCTTCATGTCCTTGAGGGCAGGGTCCTCAAGCAGCAGCACCTTGTCTCTGTCCCTCACCCCAATCATGTGGAGATGGTCAGTGTCCTCCCTCTCCTTGCCCCTGAACAGTAGCCTCTGCTCACGAGGCTCAAGCCCGGCCACCATGGACAGCACCACCTTCAGCTCCCCTGCAAACGTTTTGCACCGACACGCGTTAGATGAGATCACGAGACAAAATCATGATACAAGCTTTGTTCGTTGTTTGTAACAAGCGGCGCTGTTTTTTTCATAGCAAACACAATTGTCCAAAGCCTACGATCTGAAGAAGATGACAAAGTGGGCGAAGGTTCCAGTCAGGTTCTGTCTGAAATCTGCCATCGTGTGCTGGCAAGAACAGGTAGCTAGGCAAGGCTCATTGTGCAGGCAGAATGTCATGAACTCCCTGACTCCTGTATGCCATTTCATTTTTTTTTTTTTTGTGAAGTAGGTGACCTCGCTAGTGGACGTATGTCTCTCGACTCTCGTACCCCTCTCATCAGAGCAAGACTCAGCAGATCAGAAGGGTCAACGGGGCTGACAATTTGGCTGTGTAATTTGGCATTAGTACTCTGCAAACCTGAAACTTGAACTGAACCAACCTCATGTACCCAACCTATAACCAACAAGGGAAAAAAAAACTAAAACTGAATCCTGTGAAGGCCTGAAGGGGCACCTTCAGGGTGCATGCTAACCCTTAGTTCCAAAGCATCTTGGTTACTGAAAGATCTTTATGTGATATTCACCCTTTTTTAACCCCCAAAAGGTGTGCTAGCTCCTTGGAGAGAAGCCTCAAAAGGCCAAAAAAAACATGGTCAAATCAACTTTAACGAAAACATCCTACTAAATACTAATCTCACGCACAACTCCACCAAAAAAATACCTCACAAAAAAACTCCACCAATAATACACGAGAGAATTGGCTCGCCAAACGAATAGCAGTAATAGTGAGTAGCAGAGATTTCAGTTTTGCACAGTGCCACTCACCAAAAGTGCAGGTAGCCCCGATGGAGACGTCGTGCCAAGAGAACCCGGTGGCCACCCTGACGGTGATCACCTCGGCGTCCCCCCTCCCGTCCCTCTTCTGCACCAGCATCCCTCCGGGCCTCACCTCCCACTCTATCTCCCCACGGCCGCCGCCGGCACCGACATCGCCACCGTCGCTGCTGCTGCTGCTGCTAGTCGTGCTGCTCTTGGAGGAGCTCCTCCTGAAGAGCTTCTTGGAGTACCTCAGTTTGATCATTTTGTAATTCTGCTCGCCTCCTGCAGCAATGGACACCGGGTGGGTGTGGTGTTCAACTGGTGGTGATGCTGCAGCAGAGCACAGAGGCCATTGTGCATATATAGGGGAAGAAGAGAGAGGGGCCGGCCATGACAGTGTGCAAAGGACGAGCTTTAGAAGCGTGCGTTTGTTAAAAACAAATAAAGGTGCTGGTGGGAGGGGACAATAGGACAGGCGATCTTCGCAAAGTCCAAAACGGCTAGCTTACAAAGGTGTTGCAACCCTGCTCCGGTTTGCAAGAGCTGTAGCCCGGAGGCTTCCATGAAGCACGGGGGCTCACCTGTGGAGCCAGCCGGTTACCGTTCCGTGTCGGCTCGAACACAACACCAAACTTTAAAAAACTGATAACAACATTTATTTGGCTCGGCCACTTCTGAATTAATCCATCCTTCAAACAGCTCGAGTGTCGCGACTGCCTAATGGCTGTTATGTATGTAGAACTTGTATTTTTTGTTCTTAATACAAAGATATTCAACCATGTAATTTTTTTAAAAAAACACTCATATCTTGATTAAAAGGGTCTCTGTGAAATGGTTTTAAACGGTCATCACTGACGAGCAAACTCTATATTATGCTTTTTACCTATTTCAGACAAAAGTGACCATGGTCAACTACGCGGCTTTCTTCTTGCTCCAGCTGATACTGTAAAACCTACTTGGAAATGTGTTTGGCATGCATTTAGGCCTGTCCTGTAAAGGTAAACAGCTCGTAGAATAATCGAGTCACAATGCAAGAGATGGATGCATGCATGCTTTGGCTTCGTTTCAAAAACGTGGTGAGGCAGACTGCATGAGCACGATGATCAGGGTGGTCGGTTAGGCCGTAAACCTACCGTGCTTATTGTAATTCCTGGCGGTTGGGTGCAGGTTTTCCGGCTTGTGTTCGGCGCCTGCTACTCGCCACTTTTATGAGTGCACGTACGTACGATCTGGCCCTGGGAAAAGATAATGGCGCCATGATTAGTCAGAGCTTGTACATACGTGCGATAGCTGCTTAGCTGTAGGCAGACTATGAAATGTGCCATGGCATTGTTAATCTAAGTTTGTTACAATATAATTTGGGTCGACAAGCTTTTTAGGGAGTTTAGCGGTGGTTAAGGCAGCATGTGGGGTTGACATGTTTTAGACTCCGGGGGCTATTCCAAAACATCTGAATTAGATTTTAGCTTATCTTTTTGAAGTACAGTTGTGATATTTTCATCTTTGTATGACAAACATATTCTAGAATATAGGTGTATGGAGGTGTAGTTATAGTAGTCTAATAGACCGGCAGGCTGGCGTTCAACGTAAAGTATATAGGCACACTTCTATTGTAGCTCCCCTTAGATTTTATTTTAATTGACATCTATTCTGACGACATGAGAAAAACTAATTAAGATAAATGTAATATGCTATTCAAAAGTACTACAATTATATATCCTAAAAATATGAGTAACTTTTCATTAAATGAAAATATGATCTTCTAGTTGACTAACTTCTTAAGCGCTATCAGGAATACATGTACTTTCTTAAGAAAAACAAATGAAATCTAGAGCTTAGGAAAATCCGGCTTTGAACTCCTAAACCCTAAACAGAAATGCAACCTCCATTTGGCTCGGATTTTCTTTATTGTACATTTATCACTGAAATTTTTAAGACGTTCATTTTTTTAAAGGACAGCAAAAGATTTGCCTTTTTCATTAGAAGGACTGAAAAAACAAGATACAAAAACAACTAAACCACGGGGGTTCACAACTCGGCAGAGCACCTCACCACATGATCAAACTACCCTAAGAAACAAAAAACAATCAACAAAAAAATGCACTTGCAAAAGACGACGGGAAAGCTAACAATGCCTGATGTCCTTGCGATAAAGGTGGACGGGTCGCGCAGGTATGTTGCCGAACGTTTGCTTTGATGAGGAAGGCCAATTCCTCAAAGGTTTTGGTCTATTGAATGTTCTCTTATTTCTCTCGTTGAGTACATATACTAACCGACCAAGATTTGCTGGCTTCCCGTGAGCTTTGGCCCCACGCGGGGCCCACACGGCACTGTAAGGTATTGTTCATAGTGGGACCCATATGGCTGTTCATAAGTGGCACCCACACGTTACTGTTCATAGTGGGACCCACATGTTACTTTTCATAAGTGTGCCCCACCCAAACACTGTTCACAGCGTTTTTTTTCCTCTTCTATTTTTAGTGTCATCCTCTTTTTTAAAAAAAAAACTTTCCAACATTTGGTTTATAATATTTAGAGCACCAATCGCCTGATATAAACTAGGCTCAAGTCCTAAGGACAATGATTTCTATAAAAAAACTAAGCGTATGAAGAAGTAGCCTATGTATTAGTTTCACATAAACTAAAAATTTTGGAATCTTAAAAATAACTAAATGATTGTATTAAAGTAAACTTAGAAAATAAAATATCACCATATTTTAACCTCACTATGAGATATTATAGGTCCATGATGCCCATAAAATACAATACTACCTATCATTACATATGACAAGACTATTGTACCAAACACAAATAGTTTTGAATATATTTTTATAGTCCAATTTATTATATGATTTGATACATGATACAATTTTTTAAAATAAAAAAAATGTTACTTTGAATTAATATCTTTTTTGGGGCACGCATGGCACGCCTATCTGTCTAGTTGCAAATGTTTCACCAGAAAAATATGATGAAGCCATCAAAGATGGGTCTGTTTGATTTTTTTTTCAGTTTGTAATCTGCATTTTTTTTCCAACATCCATATATCGATGTTGTTGTGTTGCTTGAGGATAGTCCTTATTGTAGACCAATCTTTAAAAATACTGTCTTGTCCGTACCGTCTTATGACGAGACCTTATCCTTTTAGGCCTCCTCCAGTAGCTTTGGCGAAATCGGCAGTGCCGTGGAGCTGAGAGAGATTAAAGAAAGAAGAAAAATATTTGCCATCTCTTCCATTATTGCACTAGCTCACACAAAAACTCAATATGTGCGCCTGTAGCTAGCGGTGGGATACTCCTCACATGAAGCTAGCGATATTGTCTTCTGTTCGACACAGCTAAGTAATTATTTTTAATAAAACAGAAGGGGTTACCACTGGTTACCCCCTACACAGCCAAGATTTAGGCAGCGGTGTGTGTAGGAACCCCACGAACTGATCAGCTTGCTGGTGACAAATCCCAAGTACGCCAGAGATAATCAACATCTAACTGGTCATCATCATCGCACAACGTGCCCGATCGTCCCCGTCTGAACACTGATTGGTTTCCAAGAAGTTCCCCAGCTGCATACGGCGGCTCATGCATGTGGTAAGTAGTACTGCAAGATGATTGCTGAACCTGAACGTGTGCATATTGCTAACAATGATGCTCTTGAGCCTTGTCGTTACGCCTCGGGATCCCCATTTTTTTCTTTGAGGCCAAGCATCGCTCAACTCTCGCCGCCGTGGCACGCGAGGGCGGACACCCACATGCGGCCTGCGTGGAACGGGATTCCCCCGCCGTACGTTGGCGACGATCTTCCCATGCGTGGAAACGGCGTTCCGACTATTACGCCACGTGATACATGGCCACATGCACTTCTGTTTAGGTGCAGCGATCGACATGAATGAGAGGATAAAGCTTTGTGCTTTGGTACTGGATGTCTGGATGCTGCATATGCTGCCAGGACAACGGTGCTATGTCCATGCTACCCTCTCATTCACATATATCAGTTAAGTGTTGAGTGTCAGCTGGTCAGCCTCGTGCCATCAATACAGACAGACACCCAATTTCTTGAACTGGCAGCAACGCCTTAAATTTTGTCATTTTCAAGCAAACATCTCTCTGAAAATTGTCAGAGAATAGAGACAATCAAACTTTTGTTTATGGCAGACAATGCACACCATACAATAGCGGACAAAACTGCATAACATGGTAAACCAAGTAGTAGATGGTAGGCAACACCCATAGCTGAAAAATATATTTCCATTTGTACGTTGAAGCCTTGGAGGCCTAAGGCCATCCGAAACTGTGGGTAGCTAGCTGCAGGCATGAGCCATCTAAGTCTGGATCTTCTGAATAGCAAACTTAGCATGCATGACAGCCACACTCAGTGCTTACAAGTGCATCATCTACCTACACAAGACAAAACCACACAACAGAACAGGTGCAGTGTACTCTCACTCTCATGTGAAGGGGGTTTTCCCATACATGGAGTGGTACCTAGCAGTGATTAATACTAGCAGGCGATCGATCACCAATCAGGAGCAGCTGGATGGTACTAGTTTACTCTCTAATCAGTTAGGACGGCAGCGGGCCAAGCCGGGCCGGGCCAGGCTTGGCCTACACCTTGATAAAAGGCTGATATGGATTTTGCACGGTTTGTGCCACAAGAGCACCCCGGAGCTTCATGTCCTTGAGGGCAGGGTCTTCCAGGAGCAACACCTTGTCTCTGTCTCTCACCCCGATCATGTGGAGATGGTCACTGTCCTCCCTCTCCTTGCCCCTAAACAGAAGCCTCTGCTCCCTCGGCTCGAGCCCTGTCACCATAGACAGTACAACCTTCAGCTCTCCTGCAATCATTTTGCACGGGAACATGTTAGATCTCGAGCCAAAATAATTAAGCATGCATTTCATTTATTCCTATGTTTGAAAAAAATAAACACAATTGTTCAAGGCTTATGCTTGCTAGGTGACAAAATGTGGGAAGGTTCGACTTAGTATCATCATCATGTGCTTTCAGGCAGCTATGCAGACGTTGATCATTGTGTGCAGAGACCGCATGATATGCCCATGCCATATTGTTTTGTGTTTTCCGTTAACAACCCGTGATTTATAGCTTCATACTTGTGGAGTTGTTGAGGCTGACACAACTCGTCGGTCATTTAATTGCTGAAGTAGGTCACCTCCCTCCCTAAAGGATATATGCCTCTCATGTCTCTCTGACAAGACTGAGTTCAGAAGGATCAATGGGGAGAAATGTGGATACAATGCATGGATCTGGCTGAGTAAACAAAAGCATATATTGTGTCAAGCTTTATTGACATGTTTAGTTTTTGTCACAGCTGTTTCTTGCGTTCAGTAGCATTCAGCATCGATCTGGGACCAAACTGCAACTTAACAATGTAGGCATGGTCTTTTCAAGAGATTTCGACACACATGGTCATTGCATTTCGGGTTGCCTCTAGGATCGAAACGCTCAATTACCTCTCTACTGATTGATCTTCACAGTTCAAAGTTCGAACTGAAACTTTGACTCAACTATACTTGAAATATACCTAACCTCTGCAGCGAGTGAACTATGTAAAGAACCATAAGTGTGTCTGTGTTATTCATCTTTGTTTACCACAAATAAGTGCTCTAACTCTTTGGAGAGAAACCTCAAATAAATGACCAAAAGAAATCATAGTCAAAACAACTTTCCATGAGCAACTTTTCTTCGGACAAACATGAGAGAATTGGCGAGCAAATGAGCATTACCAAAATAAAAAAAATTGCACAGCATTACGAGTACTCACCAAAGGTGCAGGTAGCCCCAATGGAGATGTCACGCCAGGAGAAGCCGGTGGCGACCCTGATAGTGATGACCTCGACGTCCCCCCTCCCGTCCCTCTTCTGCACGAGCATTCCCCCCGGCCTCACCTCCCACTCTATCTCCCCACGGTCACCGCCGGCATCGCCACCGTCACTGCTGCTGCTGGCAGTGCTGCCCTTGGAGGAGCTCCTCCTGAACAGCTTCTTGGAGCACCTCAGCTTGATCATCTTCGAAATTCAGCTCACGGCCTCCTGAACAGTGCTTGCAGAGCAGAGGCCACACCAGCAGTGCGTGTGGTGCTGGAATGCTGGTCTGGCCGCAGAACAAGGGGCCACATTGTATTTATAGGGGAAGCAAAACTACAAGGGCCATGGCTTGCAGAGGACAAGCTTTAGAAGCGTGTGTTTTGTTTAGAGAAAAAGGCGCCGGGACGCCGATGGGGTGGGGACATTTGTAAGCTGCGTGATTCATGAAGCATCCCAGGTCGCAGGTTAAAAATTTTTCCGTCCATTGAATGGATCAGTGTGAAATCTTAACGAGCAGCTACTGACAGAGACATGAATGTGAATGCTCCTCAGGTCACCGTTTATATATCCACACGATTTTCTACTGCACGCTCGTGCTAGACTGCTGGTAAAAGCGTGTTTGCCATCTTGGTTTTGCAGGCTAAAGTGGGTGAAGCGGCTCGATCGATAGAATAACGCAGTGCAACCACATGGGGAGTTGGCAAAGCGCATGGATGCATGGTCTCCGCTACCACTAGCTTTGGCTCCTTTCTAGAGCTTGGGCCGAGAGAGAGCACGATGATTAGGGCTGTCGGATTAGGCCGCAAACCTACCGCGACTATTGTAATGGCCGGCGGTTGGGCGCAAGTTTCCCGGCTTGTGCTCCGCGCCCGCTGCTCGCCACTGATAGATGGCACACGTTCTGATTGAACAAAAAAAGAGAGCTCAAAAAGATGATGGCGTACGTGATGTTTGTCCGAAGCTTGTACGTGTGTGCTTCTGGTCCTACAGCTCTAGTTTAGCCGTAGCTAAACTGCTAAAGCGAGTGGTAGTGGTAGTGGTAGTAGTGTATTGCTAATCCAACTAACAGTGATAAGGTTTATCAGCATTAGTGTATTGTTATGCTTGAGGCTTTAGGGAGGGCTTTAGCGGTGGTTAAGGGCAGCATGTGGGGCTTGACATGTTTTGTTTCTAAGGTCTGAACTGGACTCCTAGGTGCTATACTGCTATGTCCTATGCTAGTCCAAACTATCTGAATAGATTTGTGGTTTATCTGTTGCGACAGTTGTGATGCTCTGATCTTTGCAGGGCAAGCGTACGTGTACGTAGTTTGTCGACTTGTCGTGGTTGGCCGGCCTGCTGGCATTGAAAACTCAAAGCATAAAAGTGAACTTCTCTTTATTTGCAGGTCAACATATGATTGATGTAGCAACAACGACAACACTGCAGGAGAAATGGAGATGTGCTCAACAACAGAACTGCATAACCATTAAAGGTGCAAAACGAGTTTTTTTAGGAAAAGAAAATACATGCATTCCGATCCAATATGACATTCGACTCTCCGAATGGTCTACTGTGCAAACGCAAGCAGATGCCCCCCGATCAGCCTCAGCCTCAGTTCGAGGAAAAAAGACCCATTGTACTCTGATGATCAACTTGAGGACAGGTTCCAATTATGCATGCAGTGCTCCAACTACTAGCTAGCTAGCCGACATGGGTAATAGTCTACAGAAAATTAAGCGACCACCAAACTAATGATGATGCTCATCACCATACACATTCGTGTACTGTGTCCAATTGCCCGGCCGTCGTCGTCTGAACAGTACTGCTTGGCTTTTTCCTACAAGTTCGGCGGCTCTGCACGTGGTTAGCAGACACATAGCGCTATCATCCTCAGCCGATTGATGATATGATGGACGAACGTGTGCAGGGACATGGGCGCTGCCTGTCCTGACGCCTCGGAATCCCCCCGTTATTCTCCGAGACGAGCCAAATTATGAAAGCATCTCTCGCGGTCTCGCGCTATCCCCCGGCCGTGCGCGCGGTGACGGTGACACGCAGGCTCCCGGCGCACATGCGGCTTGCGTGGATCATCGGGATTCCCCCGCCGCGCGTGCCGACGACGACGACGAGCTTGGCCTCTGCTGGTCCTCGTCCTCAGATCGGCGGGCAGCGAGCTCGCCGCCTTCGTGCCAATGGCGTCGAGTGATTATTGCGCCATGTGATGCATGTCCGCTGCCCGGTGGTGCGAGATGAGTACGAGAGTAGGGCCGTGTTTAGTGGAGGGTCGGAAAAAAATATTTTTTCTCTGAAATACGTGTTATGTGAGGAAGATGAATAGAAAAGGTAAAAAAGAAATTTTTAGAGATGCGTATTCTGTGAGGGGGATAAATAGAAAGTAAAAGTACTTGTAAGAACTAAACACGCTAGGCGCCGCGGTCGATATGGGGCTGTGTTCAGATTGGAAGTAAAAAGTACTTTTTCTAGATGAATAGTGTACTGAAAAGCGTGTTATGTGAGTGAGATGAATAGGCTTGTTGAAGAGGTACTTTTCCTGAATCTGAGCCTGGATGCCAACGGAAAAGGCCGGCTGTGGAGGATCAGATGCGTTGTGCTGTCAGGACAACAGTGCTCTGCCTGCCTGTGGTTGGTGTCGCCACCTGGTCCATCCGACATCAGCTGGTCACTTGGTCAGTGAGTCCATGTCGTGGAACTTGCTAGGCCTGAAATGGAATCACAGGAGAGGACAGGCCCAAACATCTGGAGTCTTTTATGTCTATACCATTATAAAAGTTAATAGATTTAGACACGTGACAAGTAGGACCTACTTATAGAAATATCAAATGTGCCCCTTCCCTCTCTCTCCTTCTCTCCGACGGATCAGATCGGGAGTTCGGCGCCAGGTCCCGACTCCGACCGAAGCGCCTCCACTCCGACGCCCCTGCCGCCGCCGCCGCGCCTGGAGCCCCTGTCGCCGCCACGCCTGGAGAGGAGCCGGGCCCCTGCCGCCACCGCGCCTGGAGGGGTGCGGGGGTCGCGCGGAGGTCGTCGTCTGCCGCCGGCCGCGGCTCGTGTGGCCTCCAGGCTTGTGAGCACCTCTTCTCTCCGGGTGACGGCAAGATGGACAACACCAAGTCGCTGAGACGGTGTGGGCGTCGGTGTGCGGTGGCACAGGGAAGCAGAAGATCATGCCCAACTCGCTGGTGCTGGATTACGTGAACAATGGCGAGGTGTCCAACATTACCCTGCTCAACTCCAAGTTCTTCCACACGAACGTGTTCCAGTGCAAGGACATGGTGATCAAGGACGTGACGGTGTCTGCGATGCGCCTGTTGTTCCCTTTTTTAATTTTTCCCAATATTTTCCTAATTTTTCCAAGACTTTTCTAATTTTTCCACATTTTTTTCATTTTTCTGATTTTTTCAGACTTTTTCCTATACTTTTCTCATTTTCCACGATTTTTAAAATTATTTTTCATTTTCTTTGATTTTTTATGGCGTTTTTATAATTATTTTCCATTTTTCCTGACTTTTATGTCTTTCAAAAAATTATTTTACAATTTTTCTATTTTTCCATCTTCTTTATTATTTTTCTAAAACCAGGAGTAAATCGGTCTTTTCCCAGCGTAGTCAACGTCTGTTAGCATCATTCCATCTAAAATGGTATACGCGTAAATGAAAGTTCACGTGATGGTATACACTCTGAGAACTTTTTAATAGTATAAACGTAACTGGTAACTTTTGTAATGGTATACGCGTAAAAGACTCAAACATCTGCCTATCATCCCAGCAAGCTAGTAAAGCTCTGAGACCGAGCACGACATGGTTGGAACGCACCGCGTCCACGCCACACGGCGCTGGGCCGCGTGGTTGCGGCTTCTTTCCACAATTGTGCTGCCTTCCCGCCTGCGGACGGAATCGGCCCGGAATCGCCAGGCAGGCCCAGTCAAGCTCTACCATGCGTCCACTGGCACTGCCACTGGCACAGGAAGAGAAATATCTTTTGCCTACCCATCGCCGCCGCGTTCGCGTTCTAGCCATACGATACGCCCATTTCACGCATCATCGTCCCTTGCCGGAACAAGCAGCTTTGTACTAGCGGATCGATCGAGTCGAATTCTTCGGAGCCAGGAAGCAAGTCGAGCGAGTCGTCCGCCATGGCCATGGTCGCTTCCACCTCCTTCACGTACCACAAGGTATAAGTAACTTCACGCTCACCTTGCTGCAGTGGTGGAGTTGTATATCTAGTTTGCTAATCTCTGCCGCTGCTTCTCCAAGCAGCCGCAGCCGCGTTTCGCGGTGGTGTGCAGGAAGAACAAGGACGGGCGGGACAGGGAGCGGGAGAAGGAGAAGGAACACAAGTACCCCTTCAAGGTCGTCGAGATCACGCCGCCGCCGCAGTGCCTCGGCGTCCGCTGCTTCCCCACTGTAAAACTTTCTTCTTCTGAATTCTGATGAATATAATAATAACCTTCATTAGCTAGCAATCTAGCATGGTATTCGATCCGGTGAGGGTATTTCACCTGAGTTCGAAAGCTTGCTTTCTATCAATGTCATCTACTACTGGTGCAGGGTGTGCATGTGACCGTCAGCACAGATTGATTCCATTATGGATGAAGCCACTCGCAGACACTGTGAGCTGGCTAGAAGTTTAGTCGCTTTTGCAAAGAAGAAACAACTGAACTTTAAGCTAATTTTGATATTGAGCATATTCTTTCACCTTTCCGTCAAAAAAATATTTCTTGGGAATCTTCAGGAGTACAACTTCAAAAGAACAAGCCTTACGGAATCAGAAGTAAGCCCTTGCCATGCAACCTGTACCTGTGCTAAAAAAAATCAGATCCTTCTGACGGCCTCTATACCAAACCCAGGCTAACTGTGCAGCAGATGTCGTTGTGGTGGAGAAAAAGTACTTTTTTTTTCTGAGATGTGTGTTATGTGAGGGGATGAATAGGAAAGGAGAAAAAGGAATTTTTGGGGATGCGTGTTCTATGAGGGGGATGAATAGGAAGTAAAAAGTACTTTTGGGAACTAAACACGGCCAATATAGCACAATAGTCAACCCTGATCGAGCCTGTAACCACCAGCTATATTCAGAATGCTTGGCATGTAAAAACAAACACTGCTCACATAGAGTACTAGCATTGCGCCTGCAGGCTGCTCGGCATGTTCAGAATTTTTGTTCGCAACAGTTACATATGTTTTGCTCCTCTCGACGCTCCAATCAGCAGCAGAATTCGCAACAGCATGCAAAATCGATGCACCCTAGCTGCCTAGCCTCGCACAGACTCTGAACTTGTTCTGAACATTCGTTATTTCTGAACTTCAGCGATTGCAGTCTCGCCGCTAGGGGATACTGCTCTGCCAAATGTCAGTCTTATTTGCCCATGTAATTTTTTTGAACGAACATTTCCCCATGTAATTTGCCACAGTGATTTGAGCTTGACGCATGAATGCATCTTCCGCATGCAACATACAGAGATCAATCTTTACATCTGCTAACTGCTCTGCTAAGCTAACGTTACTGTTGTTTGCTTGTGTGCCGGATCACGCTGGCTTATCGATCGCGGGAAAAGCAGAACATCCACTGCGGCGAGAGCGTGACGATCGAAGGGCAGGCGTACACGGTGTCGGCGGTGACGCACCGGTACCAGCTGCGCAAGGGGCGGTACGAGCCGAGCGAGAAGCGCCTCGACGTCCTCTCCACCGGCCGATACATCCTCAACCTCTACCTCCAGAACCTGCTCGACCAATCCTAGAAAAGCAGCACACTCGATCATAGCACAGGAATGAATGAATGCTGTAAATAATGAATGATTCTCAGAGCTTAGGGTCCATGGACCATGGCACACTTGTCCCAGTGGATGGACGGACGATCATGGACGGACCTCCATGCGTGCTGCTCTGTGTAACTGAAGAAAAAAGGCTGGCGAGATGAGATGAGAGGCATAAAAGTTTCAGTAAAGGTTGCATGTCTTTTTCAGAAAAAGAAAGTTTCAGCAAAGGTACTGACGACGAACAGAAACGAGCTCTTCTGTCCCGGGCATCCGGCCAAGATGCGCCCGATGATGCCACCGCTCGTGCGCGCTTAGGCTTAGCTTAATCTATTCTTCTCTGATCTACTCGTAGTGATCTGAAAGGAACTGCTTTGATTTTCCGTGTCGTCGATGATGCGTCTTGGCCACTTGGCTGGCTGTCGCCTTGCGTCGCGTACGTACTTGCGTACAGTATACTAGATTAACAAGCCTGATCAAATAGATAGATGGTGACGATGACGGCGGATCGATCGAGATAAGCATCGGTACAGGGTGTAAAGGCCACTGGCCGTCCGTCGCTCACCAGTGGCCGGGCTCCTCCCCTCTCCGGCCGGTCGCCGTCGACGCCAGAGAGAGAAGCACAGAAACGGCAGCGAAAAAAAAGAGAGAGAGAGAGAGGCTTCCTTGAAAAAAGGGGTATCTCCAAACGTCCGCCGGTGACCGACGACCACCTGGCGGCTCCGTTGCCGCAGCGGCGGCTTTTCCTCCGGCTTTCCGAGTCAGCACACGACGTGCTCCGCGCGGGCACACCTGGTGCGCCGCTGCCCCCGCCGCGGCGTCGCCTCTCGCTTTCCTTTCGGTGCCGGGGCTATCGCCCCCGCCACGTGGGCAGGCAGACCGCGCGCGGCGCGTGATCCCTTCGCCCTGACGTGGCGTCGCCAAACCCAACCCACGCAGCCGGCCCCACCCCCCCATCCTCTGGCTCGGCACGGACGGACGCCGTCCATACGACGCTGCGGGTTGAGCCGTGTGTCCAGGCGAGGCGGCGGCCGTCCCAGCCGAAACACCAGCGCGATTCAGCAGCAGAGTCACGCCACTGCCAAGTGGGTCCCACCGACAGCGTCACGCGCCCTTGGCGGTGCTTGTGTGTGTGGGAAGTAAGGACAAGAAACCCCCCGGAGGCCGGAGGAATAAAAGAAGAGGTCATTGGGATTTTTTTTACCATTCTTAACCCCGGGAAAGATTAGCTTAACTCATCACACGGCGGGGTGACGGTAATTACAGGCACCAGCCAGGGACCAGTAAATAATTAACCGTCGCGACGGGGGGTGAGGAGGGGAGATAAATAAAACGTGAAACTCCCTTCCCCTGGCCCCCCTTTGCCCTCGCACCGTCCCCCCTCGCTCGCTCGCTCTTGCTCGCGACTCCCCGCGCGGCGGAAACGCCACGCCCGGGGTGAGATCCGCGCCGGCCTCCGCCGTCCCCTTCGCCGCCCCGCCGCCTCCGATCTCCACAGGTGCGTCCACGGCCCGCTTCCACCCGGATCGTCCCCGGCTCGTGCCGTCCGGATTTGGTTTCGCTCGATTTGGCGGTGATTGATTTGGTTTCTGTGTGTGTTTGTTTGGGTGGGTGTGGTCGGATTTGCGTCCGTGCTGTAGGGCGTTCGGAGGAGGAGCGGGCAGAGGGACATGGCGGCGGAGGAGGGAGCGATGTCGCCGACGAGGATGCTGGCGGAGGGGCACCTGCGGGTGGCCACCGGCGGGGGCGCGCCGGCCGACGGCGGGATCGCCGTCAGACACCTCCCGCACCACCACCCCGTAAAGAAAGGTGACCGCTTTTCATCCATACGAGTGTATCTAGAGCTCTGCCAGGCACCGACTGAATTGTGTTATGAGATACAGTGTGGCGAAATAAATGTTTAGAGTTAGATGTACTGTAGTCTTTTTTTTTGGTAGGAACTACTGTAGAGGACTGAATTGAAGCCGTTGCTTGAGGTTTTAGCCTGAGTTCCCCCCATGTTAAGCACTGATCATGACTGGCGAGGCGTCTATTGTTCTTTAGGGTTGCCCAATTCCCAGCGCCATGCATGCAAATAGGTTAGCTTCAATCAAGTTCCGTGATGTGTTTGCTGCTGGTGGGCTTATTTTTGGCATTGCGCGAATGTTAGTGACCTAGGATTCTATATTTTTGTTTGATCTTATGGTTTAGCACTGAAAATTTTGTGGCGGGAAAACAACCCGCATTTGATTCTTGTTCGGTTTCATGACACAGAGTAGAATATAAACCGACGCGTCCGCAACGGTTTCTGGTAATTTTTGTCTGTCTTGCCTTTATCCGAAATGATTGGAACACGTTGGCGACGGTTCATGGTAATTTTAGTCTGTATTGCCTTTATCCAAAATGATTGAATTCCTATTTTTTCTAAGATGCAAAAACCTACTCCTTAGGGATCCGACAAAAATTAAAATGTCCCCCTTTTTTTGGGAGTTAGTCCATGCACTTCATAACTCATTAGGGTTGCCCAATTCCTGGTGCCATGCATGCAAATATGTTAGCTCCAATCAAGTTCATTGATGTGTTTAATGCTGGTAGGCTTATTTTTGGCGGCGCGAATGTTAGTGACCTAGGATTCTTTAGTTTTGTTTGATCTTATTGTTTAACGTTGAAATTTTTGTGATGGGAAAACAACCTGTATTTGATTCTTGTTCGGCTTCATGACACAGTAGTATATCATGCAACACATTTGCTACGTTTTCTGGTAATCTTAGTCTGTCTTGCCTTTATCCGAAATGATTGGAACACGTTGGCGACAGTGTCTGGTAATTTTAATCTGTATTGTCTTTATCCAAAATGATTGGATTCCTATTTTTTCTTTAAGAAGCAAAACCCTGCTCCTTAGGGATCCGACAAAATTTAAAACATCCCCCTTTTTTTTTCCTTTGGGAGTTAGTCCAATGCACTTGATTACTTATTAGTCCATTTCGGGTGATGCCCTTATGCTCCATTATTGGTTGCCATATGCGACCACCTCTTTGGAGTGGCTTATTGCATGAGCTTCAAGAACAAAACATTTGTGTGGGTACTTGGTTATGGTTTCTATGTGTTTCTACTGTACTGGGCTGATAGGACAAGAATTGAACTTTTGTTCCACGATCAGTAGATTTTACCGGTAAGCATTTGTGGGCCGCTTAAGCTTGAGCAGAAAACTGCTACAATTAAAAACTCCAAATGTGGGGCCTTTGCTTAGTTTTTGCATAAAAGATCTTGTGTGTTTGGCTGCCAATATGAATTGATTAGGTCTCTTTGTCTCTCTGGTCTCTAGATGGGACCTAGGTGATATGCTCCCAGAAAATTAATGTTTAGTTGGGGTTTGGGGTTGTTTAGGCAATACTTTACTGTGGAGATGAATGCCTGACTTTAATGCTTCTAGCAAGCCACGTCTAACTCCATTTTTGTTAATAGTCTGCTGATATTGTGCTAACTTCATGGATATTGCTTTCAGACGGTGTTGGTGGGAAAACTGAACAAGACAACCATGAAGATGTAGATTCTTTACCATCTCAAGAGTTGAAAAAACTATCTAATGGAAACAATAAGGTTTGATCTACACTCTACCATGCTGCTTGCATTTGTCCGTTGTTGGTATGGTAAATTAATCTAAGAATGCTCTTTTTCACTGCAAATGCAGGTTCCTGGTACATTAGATGACTATAAAAGGCTTGTAGTTCCAATAGTTGATGAGTATTTTAGTACTGGAGATGTGGAATTGGCAGCTTCTGAGCTAAGGGGTCTTGGATCTAATCAGTTTCAGCATTACTTTGTAAAGAAGCTCATATCTATGGCAATGGACCGCCATGACAAAGAAAAAGAAATGGCATCAGTTTTGTTATCATCTTTGTATGCTGATCTACTGAGCTCCTACATCATCAGTGAAGGTTTTATGATGCTTCTGGAATCTGTAGAAGACCTCACTGTTGATATACCAGATGCTGTTGATGTCTTGGCGATTTTTATTGCAAGGGCTGTTGTTGATGAAATTTTGCCTCCTGTGTTCCTTGCTCGAGCTAGAGCACTGCTTCCAGAATTTTCAAAGGGTATTCAAGTTCTGCAGGTTGTTGAAAAGAGCTATTTGTCAGCTCCCCATCATGCGGAGTTAGTTGAACGGAAATGGGGTGGAAGCACATACTTTACTGTAGAAGAGGCAAAAAAGAGGATTCAGGGTATCCTACGAGAGTATATTGAAAGTGGAGACATAGATGAAGCTTTCAGGTGCATAAGGGAGCTTAGTCTTCCGTTCTTCCATCATGAAGTTGTGAAGCGGGCTCTCACCTTTGGTATGGAGAACATGTCCTCTCAGCCATTAATCCTGAAGCTACTGAAGGAGGCAGCTGCAGGTTGCTTGATTAGCTCTAATCAAATATCAAAGGGTTTTTCTCGACTAGCTGAGAGTGTGGATGACCTAAGTCTCGATATTCCTTCTGCTAAAGATCTTTTTGACAAGCTGGTTTCAACAGCCATATCTGAAGGATGGCTTGATGCTTCGTTTAGTAAATCTGCTGCCTCTGAGGAAGAGATGCAAGATACAATTGCTGAAAAGGTGAAGCGTTTTAAGGAAGAATCTGGTCACATAATTCATGAATATTTTCTCTCTGATGATGTTCCTGAACTAATTCGAAGCCTCGAAGAGCTTTCTGCTCCAGAATACAATCCTATTTTCCTGAAGAAGCTCATTACACTTGCTATGGACAGAAAGAATAGAGAGAAGGAGATGGCGTCTGTACTCCTTTCCTCACTCAGCTTGGAGCTGTTTTCCACTGAAGACATCATTAAGGGGTTTATAATGCTCTTGCAATCAGCAGAAGACACTGCCCTTGACATTGTGGATGCTCCCAGTGAGCTTGCCCTCTTCCTAGCTAGGGCAGTGATTGATGAAGTACTGATTCCACTGAACTTGGATGAAATCAGCAGCAAGCTTCGGCCAAGCAGCAGTGGTAACCAAACTGTCCAGATGGCCCGTGCTCTGCTGTCAGCTCGCCACTCCGGTGAGCGGATACTGCGCTGTTGGGGCGGTGGCACCGGCTGGGCTGTGGAAGACGCCAAGGATAAGATCACTAAGCTCTTGGAGGAATACAACACTGGTGGTGACCTGGCAGAAGCCTGCAGATGCATCCGTGACCTTGGGATGCCCTTCTTCAACCATGAGGTGGTAAAGAAGGCGCTGGTCATGGCAATGGAGAAGCAGAACGATGCCAGCATACTGGCCCTGCTGCAGGAGTGCTTCGGCGAGGGCCTGATAACCATCAACCAGATGACCAAAGGCTTCAGCCGTGTCAAGGAAGGCCTGGACGATCTGGTCCTCGACATCCCAAACGCGCAGGAGAAGTTTGGTGGGTATGTGGAGCTCGCGACGGAGCGCGGATGGCTGCTGCCGACCTTCGCCTCTATTCCCTGATCCTGTTCCTTGGCCTGCAAGGCCTGGATGAGTTCCCTGTGTGTACATTTTGCACCCCATGCTGTCATTAGCATCATACCAAAGTTTTCCTGTCCCTAGTTTTACTTATGTTACCTTACACCGGAGGATTGTAGGATGGATGTGGTGTCGCTTGTTGAGATAGTGTTCTATTGGTCTGGTCTGGGGGGATATTATGACTTGGAGTTAAAAAGAAATAAAACCATTTCATTCAGATGTACTGTACAGTAACCTCTCGAGTCTTTGCAACCTGCGCATCTGTTCGTTCATTCATTTCCTGTCTCCTCTGTATCTTCGCATCTGTTCGTTCATTTTTACGCGGAGTTGATAGCGTTACGCTTGTGTGTGGGTCGGTGCGGATCGCATCCGTTCCGGCGGCCGGAGCAGATTTCGCGCGCGAAGGGCCCGTCGGCAGAGGTAGTGAATGGAATGGAGGATGGACGAGGACGAGAGCTGGTGGATGAAGGCAAACCGTGAGCCCGGGTAACTTTGGGAGGTGTAGCCCAAGTTTGCAACGCGAGAGGCAGTTTTCTCACCAAGAAGGCAAAAGGAAGGAATGGGGGAGGGAACGCGAACCCGAATAAAGATTTGGAGATGTTAGGGATATAGCAGAAGATACTCATGCAGAGAAGATTTTCAGTTCTTGCCGAATAACAACTGACCGCAAACCTGGATTTCCTAACTATCCGTGTTCCTTTCTATATCAAAACTGCCTTCATATAAGCACGTCGTGTCGTTCATCCAAACAAAAGCCTTCCTTTCCTGGCGGCGAGGTCTTCGCCGGCGACCACTGTCCACCAGGTGTGCCCGCTGCTTAGTGCTTACCTACGAACTTCGATCCTATACTCGATCCGTCCATGTTAAGCGGTCGGTTCACTCTTCCGTGTTTTCAACTGTCTGTTGGGGTTTTGGTGAATCTGAGAACTGGATCAATTATTATTAGATAATCTTCTCGGTCTTTTGAAGGGCAAACTATGAGGGCTCCTAATAAGCACCTTTGATTTGTGATGGCAATGCATGTATAATGTATATGATGCTTAGATACAGTGTCATTGGTGATGTTTTTGGATATTAAACTTGTGAAGATCATGCTGGCACTTTGATCAATAGACGGTGCCTTTCCTTCTTCTGAAGCACGTACACTTTTTTCAGAGGGGGAAATCACATGTGCACTTTACCTGTGGTTCGTGTTATGCACCGGATTATGTTGGTAGGGTATTGTGCGCGAGTGTTTCACGAGGTTTGCTTTGCTGGAAAAAAAAAAAAGGCATTCTTGAATTTTTGTTATACTGTAATAGACTTGCACGACTGCTCCACTAATGGTCTCGCTGCTTCCGCTAATTTCACCATCAGAATTAATTGCTTACTTTAGGATCTTATCATTGGCAACGTATCCTATGAGAACTCGGTTACTATGAGAATTATAGAACTCAAATCTGAGCCACATGATCTTGATCCAAGGGGAGCGCTTAGGAAGAGGTGGGAGGGGGAATTGTAAAAGTATGATTAACTTTTACAAATCCTCTCTCCCACCTTCCCCTTGAATCACCCTTGAATCAAGATCATATTACCCAGATTTGAGTTCTCATGGTTTCCATAGGAACTGAGTTAAACTTATAGGATACGTTGCGCTTATCATTATCAGTGCGGTATTTATTATAAACTGTTCCTCTTGCTCTTCAACAGTTACCGATTTGTATCTTTGTAAACTAGAATGCATTCATAGAAAAATCCATTTGAGCAGCCTGTTTGGAATCCATGAGTATAAACATGTACATTGGTCAGGATGATAATCCAGAGTCTGTGATGTGCTTCCGTTTTCCTCAGCAGCTCTAGTTCGTTCTGATTTTGAGCTCAAAGCTCATGCTGCGCCCAATGGATGCCACGGGCAGCAAAGCCTCCGTGGCCATAAATCTCCATCGATTTGTGAACGAGACCAGCGCCAGCTCTTCTCTGTTGTTGGATGGAACAGGTCGCTCACAGCATCAGTCCTATGCAAATGAAATCACGGAGCAAATCCCACTCGCTGCGAACCCATCCATTCTCCTCCATGTGCTCTCATCTTACGGGCTGAAGCCTAACGATCTGGCTGCTTTGGAGGCAAGTGTTACAACCATTATTCGTTTTTGGTATTCGAATTTTGAAATGCTGCCTATGGTGTCTATGACGAGATACAATGTTGTTCCAGGGTACATGTAAATTCTTCAGAAGCCCTGCAAACTTTGAACCAGATGTGGAGTTGTCTCTTCCAGAACTTGCAGCACTCGATGCTTGCTATCAGAAGGCCACGTTTAAGTCAATGAAGCACGAGGAAAGGGAGAAGTTGAAGCAGCAGTGTGGAGGCTCTTGGAAGCTCGTCCTTGGGTACCTGTTAGTTGGTGAGAAGAATTACCGCCGTGAGAAATCTCAGGTTGTTGCTGGACCGGGACACAGCATTGCAACAAAGGGGGATGTGTACTCATTCGGCTCAAATTCCTCAGGGCAGCTTGGGCTGGGGAATACAGAAGATCAGTTCAAACCAAGTCTTATTAGGTAGGTATATGTTGATTTTACTGATTACTAGAACTATGTACAATGTCAAACTCACAAACTGTGGTCGCCCTGCCCTTGTTCTTGTAGATCTCTACAAGGCATCAGAATCACACAAGCCGCAGTTGGGTCAAGGAAGACAATGCTTGTTAGCGACACAGGAAGTGTGTACAGATTTGGACAGGATGCTTTTGGGGGCATGAAATCCTCTGGTACTTACACTAGCAGTCCTAAGTTGGTGGAATCGTTGAAGGATATCTTTGTAGTTCAAGCATCTATAGGAGGTTACTTCTCTGCAGTTCTATCTAGAGAGGGTCAGGTTTATACTTTCTCTTGGGGGCGTAATGAGAGGCTTGGTCATCATTCAGATCTTACTGATGTTGAGCCTCGTGTTCTCTCTGGACCGCTTGAGAATGCTCTTGTTGTGCAGATTGCTGCTGGCAGTTGCTATCTCCTTATGTTGGCCTACAAACCAACGGGGATGTAAGTGCCGTTCCTTGGCCCAGTAACCCCTGCTTGCTTTCTTACTGCAACTTTATCATATAAGAATCACCGTGCCATTTTCATAGATTGAACAGCCTTTCATCGAAATTATTTACGAGGGCCATGAGCTCTTTTGATGTGAGTAGTCCTTTTCTCTTTCAGTAAGTTGAGTCTGAGTGTCAATTTGCAGGTCAATTTACTCGGTAGGCTGTGGTGAGGGAGGCAAGCTTGGGCACGGACACATGACAAGCCTGGGGATCCCAAAGTTGATCAAACATTTTCAGACATTGGATGTAAAGCCACTGTCGGTTTCAGCAGGTGCTTTCCACTGTGCAGCTCTGGCACTAGATGGAAGTGTGCTCAGCTCACCTGGGGATGGAAGAACTATGGTTGTCTGGGAGTGGGGCATATTGACTGTAAGACCCTTCCCGTGGAAGTGGAAGGCTTGAAGGATGTGAAGGCTAGGCATCTGTCAGCTGGTAGCTACACCACCTTCGTTGTGGCAGACAATGGAGACGTGTACTCGTTTGGGTTGGGACATTCGCTCAATCTGGGTCTTCAGGTTTGTTTTATCATCATCTTCCTTGACTCTCGGACAAATTCTGAATTCTGAATTCCGAATTGTGCTGCTTACATCTCTCTTGGTTTAATTTTTCAGGGGGTTGAGGCGGCAAATGTCTGGAGTCCCAAGCTAGCCACCTCGATTGTTGCGCTGAATCAAAAGGTTGTGCAGATTAGCGCCACCAACACCTGGGGCCCGATCAACGGACATTCGGGTAGGTCTCACACATTGGCCCTCACAGAGTCCGGCAGGGTGTACTCCTTTGGGGCAGGTGCAAAGGGGCAGCTTGGTGTGAAGCTTGTGGAGGGACAGGAAAGAAGAGCTACTCCAGAACGCGTCGAGATTGATCTGGCCTAGCATCGACCTCGACCCGTCGACGGTCGACCATTTTTTCCATTCCCCATGGTAGCTGCTGGTGGCTTAGGAACTAAGGAGTGTGCCTTCTGAAATGGTTTGGTTTAGTTTAGTAGAGTTTAAATGCTTAAGAACATTTTAGATCGTTCTAGGAATTCAGAGCCTGGATTATAGGTCTCCGAGGTGACCTCTTTTGTGTACGCAGTGGACAGATCATGCTGTGGCTTCCGGTCGGTTTTCCCGGTTGAGTGAATACAAGTTGGATCGCAATGCAATTTTCATTCTTCGTGTTCTGCTACGGTGTTACCTATTTTTGAGTTGACCCTAATCTTACCACAAAGTCGCGGACTCGCGCGTGGCAAATCGTTCAATGGGATGGCTCGCTCCGGTGCCGAGGCTGGCCGGAGCCAACGCCGACACAGAGGGGGCGGTGGCTCGACATCGCCGTCTTAATTGATGGACGAAAGGGAAGAGGCAGCCAGCGGCAGTGCGGTTGACGGGACGATGTCGCGGCAGGTGCACAAGAACCACAGCTCTTGTTTGCATTGTTTAAAGGTCTGAGCGAGTGAGCGTTCATGCTCGTCGTGGCTGTCACGACGCAGACACATGTTCGACGAAATGCGCCCCCTCGCTCATCGAATCAACAAACCATGAGGCGGCAAGGCGCATGTCCCCGATGGTCCGATGCACATATACTTGCGTGCTTAATTATTTGTTCAAGATCTTGCAGCACACCTAACGTCTGGTAGTTACTACGAAAATTTGACCAAGTGTGGCCTGTGGATCAAACAGATTGATCCTAATCAAATCCCCATAGATCAGTCAGAATGGCAAGTGATTTGATGAAAGCAAGCTGATATGATAAGCTACAGGGATTGACGAATTATAAAATAGCTGCACGAAAATTTCAGATAAAAAGATCATAATGGGATTCCAGCATCAGGTAGTCCTACAAAATTCAGAAATATCAGAACTATTCAGTATACACAGAGTTTCATCATTGAAGTGCTGTACAGCTGACCACTAGCTTTATTCCTCTCGTAACAGAACCTTGCTTTACCAAATATCACCGAGTCCGGTTTATGGATCAAACAAATAGTTCTCTCAGGTTTCCTACCAAGAACAGGGTCAAAGCAGGCCCCATCCCTGAACTTTTTCCCTCAAAAATTGCCACCTCAGGTGTTCCATGTCTACAGCTTCAGGAAAAATTGGTAAATTAGATGTGTTCCGTCTAGTTTTCTCGTCCTTCACTGTAATTTCAGAGAGAAAAGTAAAAGGTTAGCTGAATGATTTGAAATTGTTTTTTAGCATTTTCTTTTGTAGATGTTCTGCTGCCATGATTCACGCTCCCCCAGCACCAATGCTTATGCCGACTGTAGCAGTGGCTGTCTGCAACTACGCTTGCATAAAGCACTTGATGATGTGGGGGATGCTCTAGCAGAACTGGGGTCAACATGCCACACGAACAGTAGCAAGCGAGCAGGCCAGAACACTATTCGCTTTTCTGACTAAGTGATGTGAAAATACAGAGTAATTTACATGTACCTCTGTTACATGGATTGTTTTGGGGCCCTCCAGCATAGTAGATTTGAACCAAACCGTGAATTCTTGCTCCACCTGCAGAAGAAACAAAAGAGTTCAGCACTGGTTCGTCGCATGACAGTAATATAGCTGAATACACAGTTGTGTGAAATTTATATGGCTTAACAGTTTCCTCTGAAGAAGCATTGGTCAAGGCTATCAAAGTTCAGATTGCTTACAAGTCATCATCTCTTGAACTGTAAGTAGCCCGTGAATTTGATCTTGAACACTGCTCGTAAGGTTCATATGCACAGAAGTAAGTATCGAATTCTTTCTTAGGTAGGAAATCCATTTTGTTATGTGGCTGGATCCTCAAACAGATTGTGTGTGCAGCACCAGACGACAGTAGTTTTTTTTGAAGCTTGAGGGTTCGCGAGAAGCAATTCGGTTGTAGATCAGGTTCCTGGGTGCTATCAAAACGGCCCTGCTCACTGACACCCTTTGAGTAGTTAGTTTCCGACCTGCAAGTCCTCGTCAGGTCATCTGTCATGGATCTGTTTGACGTCAAGGTACTCCGAGCATCATCCTCACACCCATGGACTGATGGTTTCGAATCAACACGCTGCATGATGTATGGTGATTCCTGTTGACTAGAGGTGTAGCCTTTAAGGGGTGTCTCTCTTGCTCCAGGTCTCACAGCTTCATCTTCATCAGTCACAACTGAATCTGACAGCTCTTGCTTCCGGCCTGAGCAGTTGAGAAAACTGAAGGATTGTCTCTTCAACCTAGCATCTTTCCTCACTGGACATGCCACAAGTTTGAATCTGATCTCCACGTTACACCCGAGAACATGTTGTAAAGAACATTCTATTAGGCTTTGCATTTTCTCTGCTCTTGATAGGTGATCCGGCTGTCCAAATCCAACTTCTGCTATGGCCAACTCTGAGAATTTGCACACATAATGTATCATTTCCAGCAAAATATCTATTCATGAAATTGAAAATTCAGTAGAGATGATGTGTTTTACCTTCAGTAACATGGACCGATGATAAGAAGCCTTCTTTCCTGAGAAAACTTTTGGCTGACCTTGATCGACACTTCCCAATGGCTTTCCTCCATATGTTCTCAAGCTTAAGCCGCCTACAGTGCCTCTCGGAACAGTTGGATTTGTTGCTGTTACATGCCTGACAAAAATTGGAGCTTGAGTGCACCTTGGAAACCCAGTCATCTACACAGTGGGATATAAAAAAAAAAGGTTATTGATCTGTCTAGAAATCAGAATTGCATGTGATACTGACTTTACTATGCGTACCTGTATATCCAGTTACTGAATGTGCATGCATATCATTCGGTTCTGCAACAATATTAGATTCAGTGGTGCCAAACTGCAAAAGCGCAACTGTCACCCAAGTAGCCTGATTCCTTGATGTCCTCAATTGCTTTTCAGTATCTGATAGTATCTTCAGTGCATGTCTTAATTTCTTTATTCCAACCTCTGATACTGCATAATCATGACAGGAAGTTCAGACATAAGACTAAAACCTTAGTGAACATAGGGTGCGGATTAAAAAAAATATGGTTTTGAAATTCAAGATAAAAACTATAATCATGACAATTTTCCAACCATAGGAGTATGATCCCAGATTTGTTCAACTTAAGCATCTTGAAAACAATAGCATGCATAGTTTCAAAGCAGAAACAAACATGTCAAAAGGGCACGCACATGCATATCTACCCAGGAAACTTTTGCTGACTTCAGTTGCTGCAGATTGACATCGCCCTGAGAGAATGTCCATAATAAGGTTGGCCAACTGAGAGACCAGCTGCAGAGGATCAATTGCTGATCCCATAAGTTCTCGAGCTCGTCTTACAGTATTGGTGGTGTCCGATGACAATGCTAGATCAAGCAATTCAATCAACTCGTCATCAGATACTGATCCTACCTGCAAATAACATATGTATAAACTTAATAATACAGACCATGCTTTGCTGGACATGAAAGATAACAGTAGACAACTCACAAGTTCATGTACAAGAGAAATTGTAATCTTCTTCCCAAGCAAACTGAGTTGGTCAAGCATTATTTCTGAATCTCTAAGAGAACCATTAGACTTTGCAGCAATGAAGTACAACCCATCATGGTCAAACTCCAATCCTTCTTCTATACAGATTTTCTCTAACCTGTAGACAATATCTGCAACCTTTATCTTTGGAAAATGGAACTTCTGGCAATGTGTGATGGAAGTACGAGGCAGGCTTTCTATGTCAGAAGTAATCATAATGTACACTGTATGTCGATATGGCTCGTCAAGACTCTTTAGTATTGCTGACCATGCTTCTTCTTGCAAGAGATGGCATTCATCTATTATGAAAACCTTGAAGCGTGAAGAGTATGGGACGAGAGATGCACTCTTGAGAAGTGCCTTCACTCGACCTAAACGATCCATTTTTGCTGCATCAAGCTCTTTCACATCTCTACTCTTCCCAGAGAAAAGAATTACACACTCTTTACAGAACCCGCATGGCCTTTGCTCTTCAAGAGAGACACAATTTAGAGCAGCAGCAAAAATCCTTGCTGTGGATGTCTTGCCTGTACCCCGGGGTCCATGAAACAAGTACATTGGAGCAACTTTTCCTTTGCAAGAGGAATATAAGAGGGACTGAGCAACAACATTTAGGCCAATCAGTTCACTGAAGGACCGAGGGCGAAATTTCTGGCTTAAACATCTTGGTGTCTCAGTGTATGGTACATTGCTTTGGAATGCTGTCTCAGTCCCATCAGTAGATAAGAGAGGTTGCTCTGGACCATCACTATCGGAATAAAGTTCTCGGTATTTTGATGCTCCTGACCAACAGTAGCTTATGCCGCAGCCACTAAAATTTGATCCAACAACATCATTTGACCGCAGTCGTGTATCCTCAGTTCCATGCCCTAACGTGCTTCTTCTTGATGCAACAGAGCGTGCCTCACTTGCTGACATACAAGGGCTGCCAACACGGCTCATCGCAGCAGAAGACTTGGTCCTGAATTTGGAGTAGCTTGGCATTTTCACTTCTTCATCATCCTTATCCGGCAGTGCAAAGTTTGGTCTTTCATAAGAATTCACTTCCTCCTCTTCCTTCTCTGCATCCAAATTGTTGACCATATTGTTTGCCAATTGCCGGATAGAACTATGATTGGAGTGATTAGAATCCAATGACTTGCGGTGAACATCTTGGCGGACACGATGAACTTGCTTGTTTCTTGGTGGGTTTAAGCCTCTGATCCTGACAGCAGAAGATTTCCTATACGATGCAGTCCTTGCGTTTGGTGCTCGGAAACTCCGTTCTGAACCCATTGTGGCCTCAGCTCCCAGATCTTCATCTTCTTCAACCAGCTGATGGCGTGCTGACCTGCCAAGGTCCAGAGTCATCCCATTGCTAGAAGCAGTCTCCCAGATCATGTGATCAGAAGGAGATGCGTACTTGCTCAATGAGTTTGTCGCTGGATCTCGCAGCGATCTCACCCGCTTGAGCTGCACTAAGGTTCTTGACAGTGGAACATCCACAGAGTGACGCCTCATGTCTGTCATCTTGAACCTGCACCTCTCTGTTCCAGCTGACCCGCGCAATAGAAAGATGGTATGCTCAATGTTGACATGAAAATGTGGTCATTTTGTTTAGGGCATGACCCATTGTAACAAAGTCACATAGACCTGTAGAAAATAAGAAATAAGAACCATAAGAACACAGGTTTCCATACTTGCACTGATTCTCTCCTTGCAAAGCCAACTAGGACAGGAGCTCCAAAACTTTGCATGGGTTTTTAGCTCAACAAATCGATGCTAATAAAATGGTACTAGATGTGGGTCATTATTTTTTTTTTCTCAAATACGAAGGAGAGATGCAAATCTTCTTTGTAACACCGAGGCTTGTGCCTAACTGCCTCAAAGCACACTGGCTAAATATACGCCTTGTGGAACAACCTTAGCCTAGCGTACATCATCCTTCTAGAGGGGAATCATTAGCAAGGTTTTTAAGCTCAAACAGAAAATGCCGCATGTTCCGGATCTCCACTATAAATCAGGCCAGAACTTGGAGCACAGAAGTTTTTTTTTTAAAAAAAAGGGTTGTGTTAAAGGCTACTATCTTAGCACAGAGTTGGAGCATTTATATACACCAGAACAGACCAATAGAAGCGAAGTAATAAATCTCCAGGTCCCAGATTTCTTCACTAAGCACAGATTTAGGATAGTAAAATGAAATGACCCATTTTCCTGTACGATGGAATCAAAGAATCAGCCGTCATTTCACCCCTTTTCTCACCGAAATGAAAGGTAAAACAGTGCAGATAATCCACACATTCTCTCATTTTCTAACGAACGTGGGGCTCCCAAGAAAAAACAAACAGCGAGTGTGGAAAAAACAATCAAAAAGTCAAATCCATCCCTAGCTTCAGCCCCAATAGCCTGTACTAAAAAAAACATAACAGCTTTGCGAATTGCTAGTACCAATCACCAACCACCACTCGTAGAAATATCACATGACACAGAAAACCAAAACCAAAATCCGGAACACAAAAAAAATAATCAAAGGACAGCTAAGACCCCTCTATAGAACATTAAAACAAAATCACTGAAGAGTGCAAAATCTTTGGGCCCATACCCCCCACACCCCCAGACCCCAGCCAACAATGACTCCACTCCGTATCGTATCGTTTCCTCTCATCTCTCAAGAACACGAAGCAGAAACTGAACTAAAAAAGAACCACAAATCTGTGCCGAGGCTTCTCCCCCCATGTCCCCATGTGATGATGTGAACATATCACGCCAGCATTGCAAAAGAAGCGCGAGATCCAGCGATGAGTCAAGCGAACAACGAAACGCGCAGCAAGGGAAGGCAGGGAGAGGATAAAGGAGGCCGATTTCTCACCGGAAGGAAACCTGGGCGGGACGGCGGCGGCGGCGGCGGCGGCGGCACGGGGCGAGGGTGCGGCAGGTCAGGGCCTTTGCCTCGACGGGGTCGGGACAGCGCCGCGTGAGGGTGAGGCCCGCCTGCTTGCTGGCCTGCTCTGGTACGGTGCGGTGTGGTAATGGTGGCGGCGGGTACAGTCAGCTACTCAGCTCGGCACCTCTCTCCCTCGCCCAGCTGAGCTGAGAGCTTGCGCGGCTGGAGCCTGGAGATGAGAGCGGGTGAGCTGAGCAGTGAGGAGCGGCAGCGTGGGTGTGGCCATGTGCTCAGTGGCAGAACGGCACGGAAAAGGGCAGGTTTGGGGGGTTAAACAAGTGCGGTGGTCATGGCGACGGCAGCAGCAATGGCAGCAGCGTCTCCCCCACAGCGCTGGGCGGTGGGGCCGCGGCTGCCTCGGGCATGGTGCCGGGTTCGATGGCGTTTCTGTAGTTTTGCCGGAGGCCGGAGGGTGGTGCTGCTGCAGGAGAGTGAGGAAAGGCTGGTAGGCTTTTTGGTTGTTTGTTATGGTGGCTGAGGTGCAACAGGGACAGAGCACAAGACTGGTCACGGCGTGTGTCCGTGTGTTCCTCTTCAACGTGACGACCGTCGTTTTCGTGTGCAGTCGGCACCTCCGTCTTGCTGGTAATCACAACGCTCGGCGTGCAATTTCTAGTTCTCATGCTATTTTCTGGATCGTGGTTTTCATGCCGTCAGCCGTAGGATGATGAGCCGGAACTAATCGACCTTCCTAGCGTCAATTAGGAAGGTTTCTTTCTGAACTTGAACATCGCCTTTACTTCTAAAAATATCTCCAGCAATGGATATCACGGGTGAAGCAAGAGTGGCTCGAGCCTGAACGCATGCACCTCTTGGCGGTTGCAACATACTACTCCAAACTCATGTGCAGCTCCAAATGAGGATGAGGTGTCTTACTCCCTTGTCAATTACTGTAGGAGTATCAACCAATGGGCAGAAAGTCAAACATGAAGTCCTCACAAAATGTGAAGCAACAGTCCTAAAGTCATCTCTTACAACTTGTTTTTAATTAGGGCAAGGTACTTTCGATAAGTACTACTATGAACAAGGATGACTTATTTCATTATTTTTGTGAGGCAAAAATGTAAAGTGGTCAAGGACGAATACCTGCTAGGGTTTGAAGTGCAAATACGCCAGTCAAGGAATTTCAACACCAGCTCTATGAATGGCTGAAAAGACAGGATGACAAAATGCAAGGAAAAAACAACACACGTCCACGTCACGTCAATGCCCGGCGCCCTAGAAGTGCAGAAAGGCGCGCCGTAAAATAGCAGGAAATTTTCTTCGAGAAGGACGAAAGACGCCCCTCCCGTTCGACGATATGCGCGTGTGTGCATGGATATCATCGCCGACGCCTGCCGTTACCTCTAGGACGTGAAAGGCTATGCGAGTAGGGGCGATATGGCCACGCATCTCTGCTCTGCATGGCTCCGGTTGCGTCGTGCATAGCGTACTGCATAGTACGTGATGATCGGAGGTCCAATCGAAATCCCAGCCTCGCATCGCGGAATCGCATCTTATGTGCAATTTTTAAAAAATCTTTAAAAACATAATTCTAGATTTAACTTAGTCAAATTTTATTATATCTGACTAAATTTATAGAAAATATTATTAACTTTATAACTCAAGATATATGATACAAAATATATTTTAAAGTAAAAATCTAATTCTACTTGTGAGGATATTAATTTATTGTGACTTCTTGAAAAACAAGAATTGCATTCTTTTCGGGCGGAGCGACACTAGCAATGTTTGTGGGTCAGCTAGCCCCGATGGACTTCTATAATTCCTTCACTAATATAGGCCATGTTTGGACAGATTATGCCTAGCTTTCATTGGATCTAATCCTGCTTATAGAAACAAACGGGCCGCTTCCCACGGACGCGCTTTTGCTTAAAGCTGCATTTATACTGCGTCGAGGAATCGGCCCGGGCGAAGATTCTCGGTAACACGGTTGTACATGTTCTGCCTCCCCTCCCCCCTCCCCACGCCTCCCTCCTCTCCCCTCCCCCCTCCCCGCGCCTCCCTCCTCTCCACCCACTCTCTCGCCGGGGCTCGCACATGCGCCCAGCCGTCCCCGTCGCTGCGCCGGAGCGCCAAGGGAGGCCACGCTGAGTAGGGATGGCAATCCTGCCCGCGGGCGCGGATATCCGCGGGTACCCGACCCAACGGGCACGGGCACAGGCGGATATTTTCGCCCGTGGGCACGGATACGGGCAAGGATCCTCACCCGCGGGCAAAAGTCGGGTAAAAAACCTTACCCGCGGGTATACCCGTTACCCGCAAATACAAAATAGAATCCCATCAAAAAACATTTCGGCCCACCAACATGAACATGAAAGCAACACTTGTGAGATGGATGGATGGATGGTGGATGAGGTCATGCTCATGCGGATGACATGATGAGTTTTGCACTTCTTTATGCAGTTTTTCCATTATGCTTGTGTAATTGTGTGGCTTGTAATGATTTATAATTTGGACAACTTGTTATTTTGTCAACTTGTGTGGCTTGTAATAATTAACCATGTGTGGTTGAACATGGTAGTGAACTATGTTTGTTTTTATATTGTATTATGGATGTCAAATCGTTGTTGTTCTTGTTGAAATGAACCTGTTGACATATTATTTGCTTGCGGGTAACGGGCAGACGGATATCCGCGGATATCCATCGGGCGCGGGTGCGGGCAGAGGTTTTTACCCGCGGGCAGCTTCACGGGCGGGCAAGGGTAGGAGCTGCGGGTAGCCTCGTAGGCGGGTAAACGCCTTACCCGCACCTTACCCGACCCGCTGCCATCCCTGACGCCGAGAGCCCCCTTCTCCGCGCTGGGCTCGCTCCTGTGGCCGGCCGACCGGCCCCACCATGTCCGACCGCGCTGTGCCGGAGACAAGGCTGCTTGCGCTGGGAAGGGTCATGCACCCGCGGCTAGCGCCTGCCCGATGTCGGAGAAGAGATCCCCTCCCCCCTGATTCGCCTCCTCGACGCGATTCTCATGGAGAACTTCAAACGGGTTGCATCTGCCGAACATGATTTCATCATAATCCGATTTTCCAGAAAGCCGACGTCGAGGAAAAGCACTTTGAGGATAAGTCGTCCCAAACGGGATCATAGCTGACCCGTCGACTTTTCAGTCTGGCACTCTGGCTTCGCCCCTCGAACTAAGGAGCATCCACAAATACCACTTCTGAAAATTTCAGAACCAGGGTATAAAAAAAAAGAGGCACAATTACCTCCTCAAACAAGTAAGCCTATTTTGATGGATTAAGTAAAAGATCCTTGTCCTTGTGCGTAAAAAGACTTAGAAGCCCTTACATTTTTGTCGACCGGTACCTTGGTTTATCTATTCTCTTTACAACATCTCCTTCATTTATAGCTTTTCGGCAATCAGCATAGGTCCTTTGCTCTTGATAGGGTCATTGATTTCTGGAAGAAATAAAAAAAAAAACTGCAGACTCTGTCTTACTTCTTATAGGTTATGGAAGACTTTACATTATTGGACAGGCGAACGCGAACTCTCTAATATAATTGAAACGTCAGACAAAATCATTGGATCTACTTTTCTTTTCTACGCCCGTTTAGAATACATCATTTAGCAAGGGTTAGGATTATGCACATGTATTCATAGTGGTATGTGTTGTGAGCGTCTTCGATCGTACTATGTTTCGAAAAACAAATTGTGAAGATTTTAGATGGAAGCAAGCATAGAATAAGCCCAATAGCTCGACATAACTGATCGATGCATGGAGGGAAAGGAGATAGGATAGTTTAGCTATGCGTGGGAAAGTGAACTTGATGGCTGGTGGAAGGGTGAGATGAGGAAAAAAAAGAGATGAGACTTGGTGCTAGTGGGACTAAATTAGGGGGAAAAAATCTATGACGACCTTCTAGGTATACATGGTAAATTACGGATCATTTTTGTATGGTTTGGTTTGGTTATTAATTTATTATATGGCTAGTAGTCTTATCATTGTAGATAAGCGCGTATCTTTATTATTGGCATTGGCCTAATATACATCAGGTTATGAAGGAAGATGTACCATTTATGCAAGAAATATGTAGCATTTGTATAAAAAAATGAAAGTGGTGGAGCTGAAGGAAGACACATATACTGCATTTTAGAGAACAGAGTTTAGAGGAGCAGGTGCATGCATCATGCATGGCCTTTTTTCCTCTTGATATTTTGTGCCCTATTGCTTTCTTTTCTCCATGCACCTCCGCTAGCTAGCTAAAACAACCTGATTACCTGATAGTATAATTATTGGTAGAAGGCTAGAAGCTACTGCCTGTAATCTTCAACAGGCAATCAAATCGCGGCAATAGTTTGTGCTGCTGGAGGGCTTGGTTGTAGATCGTCAGCCTAGGTACTAAAGCCTGTGTACGTGCTAGAAGAAATTAGGCCGGGCGGGGTCTACACGATGCCTAGTCCGAAAACTGAACACAAACCGCTTGCCTCAACAGGACATAGATATGGCCACTTCACATTGCAATACTAGGAGCAGAATAGTGTGCGCTGTGATATGGCCACTTCACATTGCAATACACGCAGCAGGCAGCATATATGATGAGCGAAAAGGAGACATCCGTGTTCTTCTGACCATGATGCGGTATCATTAACCATGCCCCCAGCTCCCCAGCTTTAATTTACTTTGCTGCTTTGCCGTCCCAGACCGAGCGCTTGCATAATTGCATTGCTTAACGATGCTTACTTTATGGTAAGCTCTGAGCGAGATGGAGCGAACACTTACAGAGTTACAGTACACTGTAAGTCTGTAACCCCACATGCAATGACTGATGCCGGCCCCCGGTCTGCTGCTGCTGCTGCCGCTGCGTGTCGTGGCGTCGATGATTGGGTCCTGGGCACGTGCCAAGTGCGAGCCTGAGCCTCGCTCCCGAAAGATTCTCCGTGATAGTTCGTCAGTACGTTCACTCACTCTGCTGTTTGTGGCGTTGTTTGTTCCGTTACTCTCTTGCTCTTGCTGCTCGCGTACAAGATGCGTCAGGAATTCCACCTCGATCAGCTCTCGTATGCACGGTACCCTGCTGAACGCGCAAGCAGAAAAAGATTTGTGCATTGGTGCACACGCAGTACAGGGTGGATCTCGTGCTGAAGCCAGGAAATACCAGCTGATCTTCAGGTCAGACAGAGGGGGTCCAGACAAGCGATCAAGTCTCCCACCGTACGTGCTGTGGTCTCGTGCGCCGCACCGGCGCCTCCCTTGGATTCTTGAGCGGGCGACGAGGCGGCCTGCCGGATGCGCGTCTGCTTGGCGCCACGTGCGCGCTGCGCCCCCGCCCATCGTGCGCGGCAACAATGGCGGCCAGCCGGCGCATGAAACAGAGAGAGAAGCAGATAAACAAACCAAAAAGGGCCATCGGCTACGTGCAGTCCGCTCCACAGAGTAGGGCTACTTCTACTTGTCCCGTTGCAGCTTGTCGCCCTGGGTCTGGGTGTTCCCTCGTCTCCGCCTGCTTCTCGGCGCTCGTAAACCAAACGCAAGCTGCTGCATGCATCGATCTCGCCTCTCGCCTTTTCCAACTGCAGCTAGACTCGAGGAGCTGAGGAGCAGGAGCTTGCGTTGCCATTTGCCCATCTGGAGCTTCCTGTGCTCTGTGTGTGCATGCTCTACAAACTCTTCCGCGCTGTAAATTGCAGCCTTGTTTGCAAATTGCAAGTGCTTCAAAGTTCAGACAGACTCCCATAGTTCAGACAGACTATGGAGAGTATTCTCGTCGAGTTTCCAGATCACCGGGCGGGCCGAGCAAACCCTACAAATCCGTTCTACTAAAAGAGGACGACGAGTCGTGCGGCCCATTATATGAGTATCCTCTATTACAATTTTGGCCCAACAACTTGACGACCCAAAATGTTCTGCGCGCGCTGCTGACTCAGGAGGCCCGAAACTCGCAGGCAACCCAACGCGACGGCGACTAAACCTAAACCGCTAAACCCGCGCAGCCGCCGGCGGGGGGGATCCGGTAGAGAAATGGCGGAGGGGCACGCCGCCGCCGCCGCCGCTGAGGCCGACGTCCGCGTGGAGGCCGAGTCCTCCTCCCAGTCCCAGCAGGGCGTCGCCTCGTCCAGGGGCGCCATGTCACAAGAGGACTGCGTCTCGGGCATCCGCTCCGCGCTCAATCGTACGCGCCCCGCCCCCACGTCCGCCGCTGCCTTCTTCTCCCTCTCCCTTGCTCACGAGGTTTGCTGACCCGCGCTCTCGATCCGGTGGACAGATCCCACGGCGCGGTTCCTCAGGGAGCAGATGGAGAAGTCCGGCTGCCAGGTCTGGCCGAGGCTCATTCGGGCGGCCACCTGCAACAGCGCCGGCGGCTACGCCAGCCAGGAAGGGGTACGTGGGCTCTTCTTTACTTCCCTTTGAGCACTGTCTTTAGCTTCGGAAGGATCGTCGCCTTAGAGGTATAACCATTAAGCACTGCTGCTATAGTGCTATGGACGTAGAGGACTTGCAATGTGTCTGTAAGTTCGTAATTCCGTATAATACAGCGCCACGCTATTTCTGGCGGCACTTGTTATGAACAACCTAGTCTTGATTTGGCAAATGACAGGCATGTACCACTACACTATCTCAATATTAAGATGCCAAAGGTGTTATGTCTGCTCCTGAAATAATAAAAAGAGATTTACTCCTCTTCAATCGATTGATTTCTTGCCCATCCATAAATCAGTCAAAATTGTACTAGAAAGATGGAGATTTGGGGTTAGGGTTTGGGAAGTATGTTGGCCTCAATTGATTTCCAAATGTAGACGTACTTCAGCTATGAGTATTTATGTTCATCGTGCATCAATCATTAACTTATCGCTTAGAGGTAGCAGCTAGAGAGCTTCGCACATATGTGTTCATGTAGCCACAGGTGGCAGCAGTGTAGATTGTTATACCCAATGCAAGTTGCTGGGACTTTGGTTCACTAAAACTCTGGTAGTCTGTAGCATCAAGTTACCGTATTTATTTTACTTGCAACACATCAGTTGAGTAGAACTCGTAATTGACATGGGTAGAAATACCTTCTATTATATTCAGTAGTTTTGTAAATCATAATACCTGTGTGCTTATGAATCGTTAACAGCAACAATGATGTTTTATTTTGTGCTGTTTTCAAGTTAGAACTACGTATAACATAGTAGGTTTATTTTTCTAATGGCTTTTGTCCAGATAAAAGTGTGCTGCAATCACATGACTCTTCAAGATGAGATAAATCAGGTTATTATCCATGAATTGATTCATGCTTATGATGACTGTGTTACCAAGAATATGAACTGGAAAAATTGTGCTCACCATGCTTGCTCTGAGGTAAGAACAAAACTTCCTTGTTAATAGGATTCTTGTAATGTCTTCTTGCATGAAATTATCCTCAGTTTAGAGTAGTGCACATTCCTTAGTTTAGAGTACTGATAACTTTTTATGAAGGAAAGAGAGTTGTGTAGATCATTGACTTATGTGTGTTTTCTGTTTGTAGATTCGAGCCAACCACCTTAGTGGTGATTGTCATTACAAGCGTGAATTGTTGCGTGGTTTCATGAAGATAAGAGGCCATGAGCAAGTAAGTGTCTTTTATATATATCCTAGTGACTTGAATAGAAAACTATAGTATTATAGATCACATGTGTTTGGTACGTAGCTGTTCTTTTTTTTTTTTCCTATGTCTAGACATGTATAACACAGCTTTGTATTTGAACTAATGAAATATCAAAACCAGTTTATTTATTTTGGCAGTAAAATACCTCATAACTTCAGGTATAAAGATCGTGTTTAGATTTTTCTTGAGTTCCAGTGGTTCTTAAAGGGGTTGTTGTAGCCTCAATTGATATCTTCTTCTAATTAGAATGTTTGGCTAATATGTTCTGATGTAACACCTCTCTGTGCTCCTGAAGGATTGTGTCAAACGGCGGGCTCTGATGTCTGTCAAGAACAACCCTTACTGCTCAGAGGCCGCTGCGAAAGATGCAGTTGAAGCTGTATGGCATATATGCTACAATGACACACGCCCATTCGATAGAGCTCCATAAATTCTTTTCACAAGGGGGATACAAGAGCAGCATTTTGAACACTGCTGGGATATTTTTTTATTCCCTTCAGAAAATTGTGTGACAACAAAATCCATGGCATGAGGCTGAACATTGTGGGGGAATTAGTCCCTTGTAATTGGTTTCTTTTGCATGACATGCTATGACAGTCTAATAAGTTAAACTGAAAATTTTGCCTGTGGCAAGGATATATACTCTTGAGGGGTTCCCATATATTGATATATACTCTTGGCAAGGATATACACGTTGGTTCCCATATCCCCTCACATTTCACACCGTTCGGTCGTTACACATTTACACTGTGAGAGTAACAGAAAATGGCGTTACCACTGACAGTTGCACAAAACAATCTGCAAATCAATGTGCACGATCTGACATCCATAAATTTTGTGGTCTACAAACGTGCTCTATAGGCTAACTGACGTTCCACTAAATGTGTTAGTCCCGCCAGTGTATGAGCCGCGGACAACCATAATCTGGCCAACAAGCTGGAGGATAATGCTCAGGCACAGCGAACACGAGATTACGCATTTATGCATGCTCGATTTGCAACCTCTATAGCGCAACCTTGTTTGTCGAACGTTCTCAAGCTAAGAGGAGGTAGGTTTAAACCTCAAGTTTTCCCTGATTTAGTGAATGACCACAGTATCATGTTATACGTGCTCGAAAATCATGGACGTCTGCGCTCTACTCCCCATCTTCACCATTCCCCCGATATTTTTTGCTTTTCTGCAGGAAGGACAGGTTAGGATTCTCCCGGAAGCCTTTAGCCTTCAGCACTTCTGCAAATTAGAAACGTGAACTATTTGCGTGGCAAACCTGAATATATGGGATCACGACCATGCAAGCCCCTTTTGCTGACTTTCCATGGAGCCCATTTGTGGCATATGCCTCTAGTGCGTCCCTGTCTTCTCTTTCTATCCCTCTCTTTTTTCTGTGTTCTATTGTTAACACATCTGTGCTTATGAACTATCCAGTGTTCCTGTTCAATTTAGCTTTTTTTTAGCTTTTTTTCATCAACATAATATAAGGTTGCAACGGTCAAGCATAGAGAGCCACTAATGATATTGGGCCTTCGTGATTCAGAATCATGTTTTTCCAGTTAAACCGTCGCATCATTGAAATCTCTCTCTGTGCAGTTGCCACGTTTCTGAAAGAAGTGTCGAAAGGCGAGCAGTGATGTCTGTCAACAGCAGCCAATGTCTGTTAACAGATGATCTAGCGACGTACGATGTTGCTGCTGAGTATTCTGAATGTACATGCAGCCTATCTATCTATGTACTGCTGATCCTACTGAAGCTACTGAATGGTATCTCAGGCTCAAGATCCTGATTTGGTAAGTGGCGACAGTATCATGTTATATATACCGCCACAATCTGCAGCACCATCACCAATCTACTTTTACAAAAGTATCATGGCACTAAAATACTGTTTGTCTGTTCCAGCTAAAGGCAACTTAAGCAGCAGGGCTAATAATCCAAGACAACATATGAAGCTACATATAGACTAGCTACCTAATTATGCTACATTCATTTCTGTTTGCAGGTTTCAGGACAATCTTGACGAGCCCTAAAATATTGTATAAAGAAGAGATCCTGAGATGTTTGTTGTGACAGAAAAGAGCAGCATCAGAGATTCAAAGTATGATCATCCCGATGATCACTAGCAAGCTATCTACTTTCACAAACTATCAGGGTACTTAAAGTGGCAATAGGCCTGTCATTCTAGCGCCGCCGCCGCCTCTTTTTCAGCTTAAAAACAGTCACCAATCTTCAGAGGCCACTGGCAGCTTGGAGTAGAGAAACAATCAACCAATGACACAGCAACTGTCCAGTATTCTGTCACACTTGCACACCACTAGCAATCTAGCATGCAAACATTAGTAACAAAATCCAGGCTACGCTTAGAGGCCATGAACCTACTGAAGAACCTAGAACAATTTAACAAAAACCATGCTTCGTGACACCTTTGTGAATTCAAAACCACACTGTTTACTACTTAATATTGGCCTCGGTATTCGCGTGCCTGGTTCTATCGGGCGAGTGGAGCTCACATGAGCCGCCAATAAACTAGCTCATCAGCTCTCGGCCCCAAAAGGCCATGGCAGGGCCGCGAGCTTAAACAAAATGCGCGAGCTCCAGAAACAATAGATTCTTCTCATGGGATGCGTCCCTCTCTCGAAGGCCGAGGCCCGGGAGGGGGACAGGATGGAGGTATTAAAACTCGAAACCTGCATCGCCTCTAGCCAAATCTCCTGTGTCTTTGACTTGCGAGCTGTGCTCCCAACTGTCTTTGACGAGCCGTGCCTCTATATATCCACACCGTCGTCACACACGCTTGAAGATGCAAGGAAGTAGGTGAGACCGTACCGTGAGAACCAACACAGGTGAAAAGAAGGAACCATGGCGTTGCTTGGTATTGTGAGGCTGGTCGCTTTGGTGCTCTTGGTAGTCTTCAGTTCGTCCCTTCATCAACAAGCAGGCGTTGGTGAGTCATCTACTGCTACTTGCTTTTTTCATCGTCTACTGCTACTTGCTTCGTTCAGCTTCGCTGCTGTAACAGCGAACTCTCCATGTCTGAATATTCACTGTTAAACTGATGACTGAGTTCTGAAGCTTTTTTCTATTTTGGATTGGGAAGGTGCTATTAGGTTGCATGACCAGAGGAAGCACGCCCAGCAGTGGACGGAGGAAAGGAATCGGTTGAGGTCGTACATGACCATGGACTACCATCCATGGAGCCGGCGCGTGCCGAAGCACAACTGATTCAGCTAGTTGGTCTAGGTAGCTTCATCAGGTCGCCTGAAGCTCCGCGAAGCATGATGACAGACAGGAGAAAATGGGCGTTCTGATTATCTCAGCTCACTGTCCATTCTACAGGCTTCAGCAGCGTTAGCAGCAGCTGTTGAAGCATGATGGCAGACGGGAGAAGTTGATAGTTGGCGTGATTCTTTTCGTTGCAGCTGTATGTGTATCTATGTGTCCAGCGTGCAGCTCTATGCATGCAAATTTTGCCCCCTGACCAAAGGTTATTGCTAGATATATATACCCCAGTTATAGTACTAGTACTAGTGATTAGTGTTTAGTCTCTGTTACATCTTTGTAATAAGTTTAAGGTCTTGTAGCTTGGGTTGGTAAAGTAGCTGCTTCTTCTGTAAGTGAAATAGGAGCTAGACTGAAATGTTCAGACTTGGAAATGGCTCAATGTACTGAACATGTCGAGCACAATGGAATAAGTTAACTGAAGGAGCATTTGCTATATTGATCCTCTGGCAGTTCCACCGGCTCCCTTTTTTTTTTTCCTTTTTTGAGAGAGCTCGTTAACTTATTTTTGTTGGTAATAACAATAAGGCGTCAACAGTTCTGCTTGGTAAAATATTAGCTTCTTCAGTAAGAGAAATCGGAGCTAGAATGATAAAGTGACTTGGAAATGCTTATGTACTGAACATGTCGATTGTCGACCACAATGGAATAAGTACACTGCAGGAGCATTATCAATTCCATCAGCTCCTTTTATTTTTCCCTTTTTCTGAAGGTGTTCACCAGTTATACTTCTACCTCTTTCCTTTTTTGTTGTGCTAGACTCTGTTGACTGGTGTTATTATTGACCATTTATATGCGGCGTCTTGTCTCCTACTCTCCTTCTCCAGTGAGATTGTAAGCAAAGCCTCTTATTTATCGCATATGGTGGTTGCTTTGTTAGATATCAAGAATACTGATTTTACGCTCCTTTCAGGTTCCTCTTCAGAGGAAAACGAGATGGCACGAAACCAGCAGCACATCGTAGATAGCTGTATAAATGGCTTTCTTAGATGAAAATGAGATGTCCCAACAGTACGCCTTACAGTGTGGTATGACACTACAACGTACTATTTGAGGGTTTAGCTCAAACGTGCTAGCAGTGAAGTTTTGAAAATAAAAAAAAGGTGATGACAGATAAGTTTAGCTAGCCAGAAAGTACAGCGTCTCGAGAGCTTCAAGCTAGGCGAATGGTGATCGCCCATTTAGCGGCTTGCACCTTTCGGCTTGCGTTGCGAGGAGAGGAGGACATTCCTACTACTTTTCGCCGAATGCGCCGCGAAATCACCGGCTGCACTGCACACCGCGTCGTCGTCGTCGCTGTTACTGCTGCCGCTCCGGCCTCCGATCGATAGATCGATCCTGTTCATATCGGCGCGGACGCCGGCCTCGCTCTCACGCTCTGCGCGCGGGTCCGTTCGTTCGCCAGCCGTACCGCCAGACAAAAAGGTTTTGCTCCTCTCCCCTCTACCGCGGCGATCGAAAGAAAAGCGGGCGCGATCACATGCGATCGCCTGGGGCTCCGCGGAAACACAGCACACACAGTCTCTCCCCGGGCAGAACGGCGATCAGGCTTTATTTGACTCGCCACCGGTCCCGTCGCGCGCGCTTTGACCCACCGTGGCGTACCCTTCTTCCGAAAACGTTGCCTTTTCGGAGCCCTTCAGAGTTCAGGCGCGTCGTCCTCACCGTGACACGTCTGGGCAGAAGGCACGGCGGGCTTCTGCATGGCGAAGTGCGGCGGTCGCCGGCAACGATGGATAGCGTGCTCATCGGACGACGAGGTGCTACGCCTTTTTGGCCGTCTATCGTGGCGATCCGTGATCGGCCTGAGCGGCAAACCGGGGGAGAGAGTAGTGAGCCCAATGATAGGTCGCACTGAAACCATGGCTGGCTGGTCGAAAGATCCGGCGAGAGCGTGCGTACGCGCGCGCTAGCTTTTTGGATCGGAGCAGCAAACCGAGCGGTACGAAGAGGTCCAGCTTCGTAGAGGACGAGAAGTCGCCGGGCAGGAAGCCGATTCGCCGGCGGATGTCGACCACCGGATTGGAGAGGCATCGAGGTGCGGCTCGGAGCACGTACGAGAGCTCCAGCTTCCGAGGGGCAGACACGAGCGGCCGTACAGAGGGTCGGGGGTAAAGAACAGCAACAGAGACGCGACGTCGGGAACCCTGCAGCCGTGGACGAAATGCACCGAACCGGACGCTGGCGCCTGGCGGTGGTGGTCGTCCGTGTTCTGGCCGAGGCCGGGTGTGGGGGGAGGGAGACGTGGTGGCGGCCTGGCCGAGGGGAGGGACGTGCGTGCGACCTTGTGGATGGTCACGCGTGGGCGTGGAGTGTGGTGACCGAGGCGGTGCACGGGGGCGCGCCTCTGTGATCGGGGCCGCTCGTAGAGCTGGACGCGGACGCGCGGTCGGAGCAGGGGCGTGCCCAGGACACGAGGCCTGGCGCGCCGCGTTCGCCGACGCCCGGCTGCCTCTCGTCTCCTCGTCCCAATAGATGCCGCCTGGCGCATGCCTCTTGCCTGGCTGCCGGTGCTGCCGTGAGAAAGTTGCATACATTTGGCACTCCAAAACAATTGGCTTCTTGCCGTGGCCAAACGTCACAGACCTATAACAACCTTCACAAAATAGGGTGTCCCGGAAGCACGACGGTGGAGTGAGGCACCCCTGCTACAAGAATGCTCTTGCCCGGTTATCCAATAGCGGACCACGCCTTGGTGCTGCTGCGCGGAGAGATAGTAGACGTTGACCGCCTTCGACATTTGCTTGACCTGTTCTCTGATGCGACAGGGCTGCGGATCAACTACACAAAGAGCACGGTCGTGCCAATGCATGTCCCGGAAGATATGGTCTCACAATGCCAACAACGATTGGGATGTCGCATTGAGGGGTTCCCTCCGACGGTCAGTGCTGTGTTCAGATTGGAAGAAGTAAAAAAGTAGTGTTAGATGAATAGTGCACTGAGAAGCGTGTTATGTAAGTAGGGTGAATAGGAAAAACTCGTTGGAGAAGTACTTTTTCCTAAATCTGAACACAGCCTACCTACCTTAGCTTGCCTCTCTCATGTGCCAAATTGAAGATCTCGATGTTTGACCCAGACCCATACATCACACGTGCATATCGTTTTCTGGCAGGATGCATGGCAATCCTCCGTACTCAATCCAATGGGACGTGCGGTGCTTGTGAACTCGGTCCTGGACAGTCAGCTCATCTACCTTCTCTGCGCCCTTCCGCTGCCCCTGGGTACAATCTCTCCGTTTGATAAGCGATGACGGGGGTTCTTCTAGGCTGGAGAAAAAGATGTATCTGGAGCAGCCTGCCTAGTGGCGTGGGACAAGGTGCAACAAACCAGAGACCAGGGTGGGTTGGGTCTCACTAATATCAGAGTTCAGAACATGTGCCTGCTCTTGAAACTACTACACCGGCTGCACAACCCGCAAGGATCCTCCTGGGCGCTGTGGGTGCGTGCCAATGCCAATATCTCCACTCTGGAAGGAGATCTTGAAGGTCATCACTGGACCACATTGAGGGAGTCGCTGACTATATACTGTGCTATTACCTCAGTGCGGATTGGGAACGGCGAAACGACGTCCTTCTGGTTCGACTTTTGGTATGGCGACGAATGCTTGGGTGACAAATTCCTGGCTCAAGTCACTGCAAGAACACCTCACAAGCTGTCAGTCAGGTCGTGTCCCAGGGGCTAGATTCAGTGCTCGTGCCACGGCTCACTGCTATCGCCATTGTTGAAAAGGATCAGGTCGACAACCTTCATGCCCCTACCCCCGCTAACAACTGTCGAGGATCGAAGACTCTGTCCTTTTGCAACAATGGATGGAAAGCTGCACACAGGGCCCCTGTATCGACTCCTAATAGCCGCTCAAGGTCCCGTGACACCAATCTCCAAGTTTGTCTAGAGAAACCGTGCGCCACCGCGCATTTAGTTCTTCGCATGGCTGCTGGTACAGGAACGTGTGCAAGCGCGGGCTATTCTGGTGAAAAGAACATCGTTGACTCAGCGACCTGCGAGGTATGCCACAATGCCCCGGAAACAGCGACACATATCATCTTTGAGTGCCCATTCGCCGTCGCTTTCTGGCGTGCCCTCAACTTTGATGTCAGTGGTTTGACGACAACGGTGTTGGACACACTGCCTCGACCAAGCCATGGCCCTGCATGGCACTTCGATACGTTTGTGCTCCTTTGTTGTTGGCAGCTGTGGAAGAGGAGAAACGGAGCTATCTTCAGAGATGAATAAGCAACATGCCGGCAAGTGCTGTCGGCCTACAAGGTGGATGTAGACCTCTGGCGCCACCGACTGCCATCTGAAGATCGTAGTGTTTGTGATGCTTGGTGTGCCATATTCACTTCGGCAATGTAAACCTTTTCAGCTTCATGTGACACTGTTGTAAAAATTTTCTAAGTATCTTACGGGCCGGTTTGGGCCAATATAATGAAATGAATCATGTGGGGATCCTCTCCCCCTCCGTTGACCATTCAAAAAAAAACAAAATAGGTTGTTTGAGATCCTGACGGAGTTGTTGTGGAGCCAAGGGGATCAGGGTGCGATCGATCACAAATAAAGCTTGCACGAAGTCTCCACTACAATTGAACATGCACCGAAGCTCACAAATTAGAAATTACTGATGAAACTTGCAAAGTTTTATTACTGCTTAAAATCGATAAAAAAAAATGCCTGATAAAAGGTAGGTTAAGAAAGTAAACTAGCACTAGCACACTATTATCTGCCGACCTTCAGTCCTAACTAAAGTTTCACTCGAGATACCGGGATCAATTAGAAACGCACATGTTGTAGTATACTGCGCAGCTGTCGCTCTCAGTCCAAGTTTAATCGATCTCATACAACTTGTTCAATTTTCAATAAAAGCAAGTGACCACTGCGTAAATGACGATAACCGCATCCAAAAAGAAAATGCGAACGAAGGCGACGCAACACCAGCACAAAGTGCCTATAAAACCAAGCAATCATCCAGTCACAACCCTCAGCGAGAGCAGTAAAAGAAGGCCACCATCCATCCATCCAACACCGTTACAATCGCCATGTCGAGCTCCACGGCCACCGAAGGCGCCGCCGCCGCCGCAGCCGCGGCGAACCCGGCCCTGGAGCCAGACACCGACGCCCCCGCCGGCGAGGGCCTGGAGGTGGCGCAGTTCGCGGCGGGGTGCTTCTGGAGCGTGGAGCTGACGTACCAGCGCCTCCCGGGCGTGGCGCGCACGGAGGTGGGCTACTCGCAGGGCCACCTCCACAAGCCCACGTACGAGCTCGTGTGCGCCCACGGCACGGGGCACGCCGAGGTGGTGCGCGTGCACTACGACCCCGAGGCCGTCCCCTACGCCGCGCTCCTCGACGTGTTCTGGAACAAGATCGACCCCACGGCGCTCAACAGGCAGGGCGAGGGCGTCGGGACGCAGTACCGGACGGGGATCTACTACTACACGGCGGAGCAGGAGAGGCTGGCGAGGGAGTCGCTGGCGGAGGAGCAGAACAAGTGGGAGGACCCCATCGTCACCGAGATCCTGCCGGCGAGGCGGTTCTACCCGGCCGAGGAGTACCACCAGCGATACCTGGAGAAGGGCGGCCAGTCCGCCGAGAAGGGCTGCACCGACCCCATGCGATGCTATGGCTGACGCCGTAGCCGGCGGCCGGACGGCCGTGTCCGTCCGACTCGGGAGCTAGTTGGGGTGATCTCAAGTTGGTTGTTTAATTTTCGCTGTCCGTGCTGTGTCAGTGTGTAATAATGATGCACCGTGCTGTGTGTTTTTATGTACTACGTGGAAATAAACGCAAGTGTTGTGACTTGTGAAGATCGTGGTGTGTTGTGTATGCAATCGTGGCGCCGTGAGCGGCCTGAGCGGCAAACCAGGGGTAAAGTAGCGAGCCAATGATAGATCGCACTGAAACCATGGCTGGTCGACAGATCCGGCGAGAGGGTGCGTACGCGCGCGCGCGCTTTTGGATAGGAGCAGGGCGATCAGCAAACTACGCACGCTGCCTACGCCACCACCGGTCGGTACGAAAGACAAGTCACCGGCCGCGGCCGGGAAGCCGATTCGCCATGTCGACCACCGGATTGGAGAGCCATCGAGGTGCGGCTCGGACGGCATAGGAGAGCTCCAGCTCCGAGGTCGACACGAGCGGCCGTACAGCGCGTCGGGGGTAAACAACCGCAACCGAGACGACGTCGGGGAACGGGGGCTAAACAACCCCTGCAGCCATGGACGAAATGCACCGAACCGGCCGCTGACGGTGGTGGTCCGTGGTCTGGCCGAGGCCGAGGGCGGGGGCGGGTGGCGGCGGCCTGGCCGAGGGGAGGGACGTGCGTGCGACTGTGAAGTGTGGCGACCGAGGCGGCGCACGGGGGACGCCTCTGGGATCGGGGCCGCCCGTGGAACCGGACGCCGACGCGCGGATGGACGGAGCTGGGGCTCACCCTGGACACGAGGCCTGGCGTGCCGCGCTCGCCGACGCCCGGCTCCCCTCGCTCCCGTCTCCTCGTCCCCAAGAGATCCGCCTGGCGCCTGCTTTTTTTTAGAAGAATCACCACGCTTTATTCATTAACTTGGGGTACAAAATTACAATAAAAACCGGAGTTGTCTACCTATATCAAAATAAATGGAACTTCTAGCTAGAGAATGAACATCAAAGTTGGAGGCTCTTCCGTCATGAACGAAGTCGGTGAAGTCTAGTTCCCCTGCCCTTGCTTGAATTTCTGCCTTGATCCTTCTTCGGTGCAAGAATTATTTCGTTTCCCAGGGCCTTCTTCTTCGTCTCGCTAGGGAATTGAGTGAGCCCAATAGCCCATTTATGGGCCATGAATGTTGGGACCGATTTTTCTTACGACTGAGCCAACTTGTTGTATAGGCTGGCCCTCCAGGCGGCAGTGTAGCAGATTGTATCTGCCGGAAAGATAAGCCAGCCATTGAATCGCATGCACGGTTTAGTTATAGCCCATTTATGTTCGGCCCAAGAGAGCAAGCAGACCCACACATAGTGAGCCACGACGAAGAAGGTCTGCCTGATGGAAGCTTGTTCACAATCACAGGTTTTGTCTCTAGAGTCCAGATTTCTCCTCCTCTTTTACCTCTTCTTAACCATCGAGATTCATTTGTTATATTTATTTAATTTTAGCATTAGAGAGTTAGGCGACTAGGTTCAATATTTTTTAAGAACTTATGGTAAAAATTTGGATTTTTTTTGTTCAACAGAATATTAAGTAATCCAAATAAAACATTTAGATCGTAAACGTTGATTTGTATACGTTCAATCTTTAAAAATGCTATATTCGATGTTTCTAGAAACATGGTCCGACATTTTAAGAAAATCCAATTCAACATTGTATGTGAAAAAAAAAATCTAAAACTAACATTGAATTGTTGGAATGAAACGTTCAGATCGTTGACATAGAGTATTTGACTTTTAAAATAGGATCCGTGTCAGATCTTATTTTGTTAATTGAAAAATTGTTCAAACCGATTTTAAAATTGATGGATTATCTAAATAGAAACGGTCATTCAAGCGATGAGGCTACTCTAGCTTCCCATCATATTTTGCACCAGCCAGCTAGAATCTATTGGGAGATCATAGGAATTCCAAACACGTTCAGAGTTTTTCTTAACCAAGAACATAATTGCTTACGAATTCTATTCTCATATATATGCAGCCCACCTTGGGTGCTTACACATACAGGGGCTATAATTAATAATTCTCCTCATCTCTTCTAATAAAAATGAAAAATAAACATCAAGCCTATCCTGTCTAAATCGATCCGCCGGACATTTTCATCCAGGCCAACTGATGGCAGCATCAACGCATCATCATCGCGTTTTGCCGTAAGCCCAAATGCGAAAAAAATTGCAGAAAGATTTCGGACTACGGCGAAACTACACGTGTTAAAGAGATGAAGCTTCATCTCAATTTTGCCCATTTGCTGCTGCTGTTATACCTCGCCCATGACATGGCCACGATCTCCGGCACTCGCCGGTCGGCCAAGCCGGCCATCGCCCTGGCCCTCGTCACCTTCTTCACCAGCAGCCGCCATGTCTTGTCCGCCTTCTCCGCCTGCATCCTCGCCTTGAAATTGCTGCGCACAAAAAGTTAACGGACCACGTCAGAACTCTCTGTCCCCAATTCTCCGCACGTCACCAGAGAAGAATCGAACTAGAAGTATCTCTTGTGCTACGCATGCGTCGATCAGAGATATTTTGATAGAGATCTTCATGAAGGGGAAGGCAGTGGCTGCCAAGCCGTTCGTGTCATTTTCACGGAAATGATTAAAAGTAAAGGCAAGCCAGTAACGAGTGAACGAAATCTAATTCGCGGAGAGGGCATCTCGATCGCCAACCAGATTCTTGGCTGGCGTTCGAGTGGCATAGTACGATCGCCGGACTATTTTGTCTGCACCCTCGTGGAGCCATGGAACCGGAGCACAGATATTTCCGATTCTGCTGCCGCGAAGAGAACAGAGATCGATCGATTCACCATTTACTGCAGTAAGAATGGCGGCAAGCAATTCGTCTCACCTGCAGAGCGGAACGCGGCATGGCTGGTCGTGCTCGTGCTCCGGCCGGTCGCAGACGGAGGCGTGGAGGCGGAAGAGCTGCAGCAACCGCCTGCACCGCGCGCAGCCGCCTGGCGCGGCCCTGCGCGCGCACGTGGCGAAGTGACGCATCAGCAGCCGCAGGCCCTGTTCGCACTCCGTCGTCGACGTCGAGGACGGCACCTCGGCGGCGGTGTCACCGGAGGCGAAGATGCGGTCGAGCGAGTCCATGGCGTCGGCGAGCTGGCCGTAGGCCTCCTGCGATGCCCGCTCCTTGGCCCACCGCGCCCGGCGCCGGGCCGCGTCCTCGACCATCTGGAGGAGCTCCATCTCCAGCGCCGGGTCGTGTCGCCGCGCGAAGCGCCACCCGTCGGAGGCCTCGACGGCGGCGAGGTCCTTGGCGGCGAGGCGCGCGCACGCGGCCCGCAGCCGCGGCGCGTCGAGGAGACCCGCCAGCTTGAGCATGTCCGCGGCGCGGTCCGGCGTGAGGCGCGCCGCCACGGCCGCCTCCGCCGCGCGCTTCAGCCACCCGACCCGGTACGCGTGCGCCAGCGCCAGCAGCTGCGGCCCGTGCGCGGCCACCACGTCCTCCTCCACCCGTGAGGCGTAGAGGAGGTGCAGGAACGCCAGCACGGCGTCGGAGGGCACGCCGAGGACGCGGATGGTGCACCCGCCGCCGCCGCCGCGCCACGCCCGGTCGATCATCTTCTCCAACACCGGCGACGCCGAGGCCTTCAGAAAAATAAAACGTAACCCAAGCGATCAGCAACCACGCTGAGGCGAAGAAAATCAATCGACCAATCGGGGGAACAAGAGAGAGCGGCCAGGCTTACAAGGACGTAGGAGTGCGCGGCGATGCTCTGGCCGTCGGAGGTGACGATCCGCACGTCGGCCGCCGACGCCCTGAGCGCGTCGAGGTCAGCGTAAAGCGCCATGGATTTAGCCCTCCCCTCCCTCACTGACCCTCTCTGCCCTTCTAATCGATCGAGGCGGCAGCGGCGAGCACGGGCTTGCTCAATGTCGAAGCCCAAAAGATTCACGAACGCGATCGTAACGAACGAACCTAACGACCCTGGCGCAGAAATGGGTCTTCCAAGCCTGGTGGAAACGCAAGCGCGCAACGAAACCGAAGATACTACGGAGATTGAGCGGGGAGCTCAAGCTCAGCGACAGCTATATAGGGTAGCCCCCAGCCGGATGGGGATATATCTCCGGGGAGGAGACAGCTAGCCAAACGCGGGGTCGTAACGAGCGGGAAGATTTCGAGCGCAACGGCTTGGGCGTTGCGGGACGCGTTCGTCGGTGGGTCATTCCGGGACTAGGATCCGAGTCATCACGCCGATCGTGGGCGAGGGGGCCCACCGGGCAGGGAGTGGACGCGGGCGACACGTCAGCGCCAGCGCTGGCCACTAGTTCGGCGAGGTGAGATTTGGTTGGGGGGAATTTGTTCTTTCGGCTGGGAAGCTGCTGCTGACTCGGCAACACGCGCTGATTAAATCGGCAGTCGCCGGCTGCGCTGGAGGCATATCCGGACGGCGGGACGGGGGAAGTATTTAATTTTGTAAAGTTCTTATACGTTTTTGTTTGGTGGTGACCTTTCGCCTTTTGCACGGTTGCACCCGATAACTGGACGGCTGTGGTTCATCGCCTCTGAAGGCTATCGTTTTCAACGTGTACTATATGATTCGAACGTCTAGTGAAGTTTCGGGCAGGCGAGAGGTACATACCACACGAAATTGATTAGGTACTTTACGACTTGTTTGGAAAGGGGTAGATTAAATATTAAAGTGAAATTGACAAGATTTAGTCTAAATTAAAATATTTTTTCTTCTAATTCTTTCCACTCCACTCAATTCCACTACATTCAAACAAAGTCTTAGCCTCTTAGGTTAAAAAAAAAAATGAAATCTGTGGGATGATGCCATCAATTTACAAATGATAGAAATGAATGTAAGGGAATACCACGTCATTTTGGTCTCCTTGTGATTTACTACGTGTGTTGTAGGTTTACACCATCTGAAGTTTATCGTTAAAAGATGTTAAGTTTGTACTATGGCTGTCATCACCTGGGAGCAAACTGACGGCTCTGGCGCCTTGGTCCTCGGCGCGGTTCAGATGTGCCGTCCATGTCGCCATCAGAGCAATTGTCCGTGCTGGCGTCTTTCTCACATGTTTCTTGCGGTGTGTTTTTCTTTCTCCTGGAACCAGAAGCAATGTCACGGTCAGTATGTTTTGTCACTAGGCGAAATATCAGTGATTCCAGCTAGAATGGACGAGCTCGGACTCGTTTGTGGCGAAGGCCGTGTTTAGTTTCAGAAGTTCTTTTGGACTCTACTATTTATTTCTCTCTGAAAACACGTTTCCCAGAAAAGTTATCCTTTGACTCCTTTCAACTTTCCTATTCATCCCTCTCACAGAACACGCTTCCCAGAGAAGTTCTTTTCCTCCGCTCCCAACTAAACACACCCAAAGATTCATCTAACCTGTAACCTTCACGCCCGCCGTCCCAAATTCCTGATGGGCACTGGTCCGTCCGTGCACCCTGATAGTGACTCCTGAGGGCTGCTCCAGTGTTTGTTCTTAGAGGGTGCTAGCAGAAGAGAGAAAGGCTTGCAAGAGGTGCAATGCGCTGGACCAAAAATTTGCATGGTGCTCCACTGGCACCTGTAGCTCCACTAGGCACCCGGTGCAAAGATAAAAAGGGCAGCATCTATTTATTTGTCAGATTTGTCAGGAGACTTGGTTGTTGAAGTAATATTTTTTATTTCTAGTAAGCCCCGTTGCTAGCACAATACGAGGAGGTAAACGCTGGAGCGTTATTTTGCTGGAAAGGTTACGCTAACATGGATTGCTTTGCACCTAAAGATTATACGCTGGTGCTGCCCTAAAGGCTGAAACCGACGGCGAGGTCGATCGGTCTGATCGCTCGCAGTTGTCAACACGTCCCATTCAGAGTTCATTCACGTCCTCATTGCTCGAGCACGGACAGGCCATTAGGCCAGACCAATGTGTCCAACGGACATGCCATTACCTTGTCCGTCTGTATTTGCACGGTAATTTCTCTCTCGCCGCCTGTTGGACGGAGGAGGTGAGACAGTCTTTGACGGCCGGTACCGTACGTGCTACTGTATATGCCTTTTTGTCCTGTGTCACTGTGTGGAGATTGGCGTGGTCTCGACGTCACTCGTTGTGTGGAGTCGACTGATTGCCCGGCCCGGCAGAGGTGCTGTGGAGGTACAACCGGAATTCCAGGTCCAGCCCGGTTAGTTGGGTGAAGACTGAGGCCCAAAATCAATTTGCAACAACACGGGCCTGACATTTAGTCTGTTTCTACACTGCGGGCCCACAAAAGTATTCCATGAAGAGACGAAAGGCCCACAATATGGGAACTCCCTCCTTGCGGTAAGCCCGTCAACGGCCGCCGTGCGACGGGTGCGACACGGCCCGATCCGCGCAGATCATTGGCCGGACGGACGCTTCCATCGGTTTCCTCTGTCTTTTTTGTTGATTTTTTCCCGTTGTTTTTCCTTGGGTCTATGTGGAGTTGACCTGATATTTTGAAGTCAATAATGAAACTAAAATCGTACGTGGATTATATATCGTGGTCTAAGCTTAATCCCAGCTCCATACCACTTGATTTTGTTTGAGAACAAGTGGCCAAACGTCACTGAACTATGGCCACCTCAAAAAATTGTGGAGAAGAAGACCCTGGCACGGTGGCACCCTGCCGGAGTGGTTGTGTAGAGCCAAAAGCCAAGGGATCATGGATTCATGGTGTGATCCATTACAAAGCCGGTACGAAGTATCACACTGCGCTTGAACTTGCACTGAAGCCAACCAAATAGAAACTTACCATTTACAAAAAATTTTGCTTTTTAAAATCGATCATAAGGTGCCTGATAAAAGGTGGGTGGGGAGAGTGTACTAGCACACGATTATCTTCCGACAATCCGACCTTTAGTCCCAGCTAGAGTTTCACACGAGATAGTGGGATCAATTATAAACCCACACATAGTACGCAGCTCTGTCCAAGTTTAATCAACATCGTACAAATTGTTCAATTTCCAATAAAAGCAAGTGGCCAGATATATATATATATATATATATATATATATATATAACGATTGCTGCCAAAATGACGATAGATAACCACAGGCAAAGAAAAAACGCGCGCGGATGAATGCGACGCAATACCAGCAGAAGTGTCTACAAAACCAAGCAATAATCACAGCCTGATCAGCCGGCCACTGCAGCATCCAAAATCTAAGGCTAGCGCGACCAGCTACAACGCTACAACTGCCATGTCGAGCTCCCCTGCTGTTACCACCGATGGCGCCGCGGCGAACCCGGCCTTGGAGCCGGACACGGACGCGGCGGCCACCGGCGAGGGCCTGGAGGTGGCTCAGTTCGCGGCAGGGTGCTTCTGGAGCGTGGAGCTGACGTACCAGCGCCTCCCCGGCGTGGCGCGCACGGAGGTGGGCTACTCGCAGGGCCACCTCGACGAGCCCACGTACGAGCTCGTGTGCGCCCACGGCACGGGACACGCCGAGGTGGTTCGCGTGCACTACGACCCCGAGACCTGCACCTACGCCGCGCTCCTCGACGCGTTCTGGAAGAAGATCAACACCACCACGCTCAACAGACAGGTACGTACCTATCTATCTACGCCAAATTCGATCCAGTTTGTGGCATGGAGTGGACACCATGATTGACCATGAGTCCATCACCGATGATATCGTCAGGGGAAGGACGTCGGGACGCAGTACCGGACGGGGATCTACTAATACACGGCGGAGCAGGAGAGGCTGGCGAGGGAGTCGCTGGCGGAGGAGCAGAACAAGTGGGAGGACCCCATCGTCACCGAGATCCTGCCGGCGAGGCGGTTCTACCCGGCCGAGGAGTACCACCAGCGATACCTGGAGAAGGGCGGCCAGTCCGCCGAGAAGGGCTGCACCGACCCCATGCGATGCTACGGCTGAAGCCACCCGGCCGGGCGGTGGCCATGTCCGTCCGACTCGGGCGCCGCTAGCTAGTCCGGGTGAAGTTGGTTGTTTCGCCGTCCGGGCATGCATGTCGCTGTGTGGCTGTGTGTCTGTGTCAGTGTGTATTATGCACCTTGTTATGTGTTTTTATGTCGTACGCGGAAATAAACGCAAGTGTTGTGGCTTGTGAAGATTGGGGTGTGTATGCAATGATCGTTGAGGTTTTCTGCGATACGATTGCTTCCGGTCTCAGTTGCCATTCTGATAGTGCACACTAGCTTAGCCTTGGACTGTGTTTTTTTTTCCGAGTGAGTGGAGTTTTTACTATTTTTTTCATTTTGAGAGTTTTTCTTTAGAGAGAGAGTATTCTTTATTCATTTTGAGAGAGGGGAGTGTTGAATGAGAGAGGATATCTTTTGGGCCGGAATAAGCTCCGTGCCAAACTGCCAATGCAGCAGGTTGGACCTGTGTGGTAGACTTGTGGTAGGTGACGTCGTGACGATCCAACGTGGGTGGAGTGAGAGGGAAAGGATACGAAATAAAGGCTGGAAACCGATCGGTTCGCTAAAAAAACATACTCCCTCCGGGTTGGTGGCGAAGGATGACGTTTAGGACATTGATACGCTCTCTAAAACACAACTTTGACTAATACTTTTTAGTATAAAATATTTGTAAAATATATTTTAAAAGTACTTTTCTAAAACTATATTTCAATACAAATCTACTCATATTATTTTTATATTTCTAAACATTATACTTAAAAAATTATTTACAGTGAAAGTTTACAAAGTTTGACTTAGGACAATATCAAAACGTCATCCTTTACCAACATGGAGGGAGTACATACATATTTGAGCTATTTTTTAATGATTATAAAGTACCAATAGTACTTAGAGGTAATTTTCGTATCAAAAATTTTTAGACCGTTGATATAAAAGTCATAATTAAATAATAAATTGGGTACCAGGCCCAGGGTTTTTTATTTCGAACCGGACGTCCGAACCGCCAGCCAGCGGTAGCGGCTAGCCGGACCGGTTAGACCGGTAACCGGTGAAAACCGAACAAATTCAAATTTTGAATTCAAATTCACATATCCAGCGGTTGGAGCGGTTAGCCGGTCGGTTTGACCGGTTAGCCGGACGGTTTGACCGGTTAGCCGGCCGGTTTAACCACTTTTTTCCTTTTTCTTTTTTGATTTAACTTGTATTTGCCAAAAAAAATATCAAATGAGCAAATATTTGAAAACTTTTTACACCAATAGATTACACACACCTTGAAGTATTTTTAGGAATTTTTACGACATTTTTCCATTTTTAAATTTAAATTTGAAAATTTTGAATTTTGCCCGGTTCAAACCGCCCCGAACCGCTACCGGTCCGGGGCGGTTTGGTCGGGAACCGGTCAAACCAGACCGGTTCCCGAGGGTTTGGTTAACCCTGACCAGGCCCACTATTTTTGTTACTTGGTCCCACCTATTTCTGTTTAGTACTTTTGGTACTTTCGTCTAGCTACTTCTTGGTATTTGTGATCTTTTTCACCGTGCGATTTTATAAATGAACAGATCTCATTATTTTCGATCAGTGTAAAAAAAATCTCTTGTTTATATAGGTGTGGAGTACTGGAGTTGCACTGTTCTCTAAGAACAAAGCGATTTATCTATAGAAGTGGAACTTTGGGAATTGGGAACACTAGAAATATCTAGAGATGACTGATGGTAAAAATAAAAACTCAAACTCGAGTATACCAGACACTCCAAAACTGTAAGAAGAAGAGAACGTACTCATTTGAACAGCACCGGCAGGCCGAATTTGATTAGGGTACCACTCGTGAGTCCCAGACCGATGTGTTGCCCGCTTGCAGTCAGCAAGAGAACGAGTCGGAGCGGCAGCACATTGCAAGAGTCGGAGAAGTTGTAGAAACAGACGTCGATCAAACACGCACTCGCGCACTTATATAGCCCCAGCCGGCGCGATGTCGATGGGCCAGAAAGGTTCAACCAGGATGGAGGCGCAACAACTCGCAGTCCCAGCCACGTCGCCGTCGCCGGCTAACCTCCCCGATGACATCCACGCCGAGATCCTCGTCCACCTCCCGGCCAAGTCCGTCCACCGCTTCCGCTCCGTCTGCAAGGCGTGGCGCCGCATCACCACCGACCCGCGCTTCCTCGCCGCCCACCCGCGCCGCCGCCCGCCGGAGGTCCTCATGTACCGGTACGTGGACTCGTCGCACTGCGAGAACCGCCCGATCAACTACGCCGTCGACGTCGCGCTGGACGCTCTCCCCGTCTCCGGCGAGGTGTCCGGCTGGCGTCCTCTCGTCAGCTACCCCAAGTTCGCGACCACCTCGGATTCCACGACGAAGCGGTGGTACCATAGCATGCCGCAGCACTGCCTCCTGCTCGACTCGTGCAACGGCGTCCTCCTGTTCAAGAAGGCCGTGGGCTCCTCGTACTTCCTCTGCAACCCCGTCACGAGGCAGTGGGCCGAGCTCCCGGAGATCACCGTCACCGGGCGCGACGGCCACCGCCGCGCCGCCCGCGGCGTCACGGAGTACGCGTTCTACTTCCACGAGCGTTCCGGCGAGTTCCGGCTCTTGTGCGACCACAGTTCGTTCTCCGTCGTCCATGGCCAGACGAATACATGGTACGTCCTCTCCACCTGTGCCGCCGAGCCTCGCCATGTAGACCCACACGCCACGAACATCGACAACCTCATCAGCCTGCTGTCCACGGCGACGACACCCCTGGCGCTCCACGGCCGCGTGCACTGGCCGCCTCGGCTAATAAGGCGAGGAGAGTCGTCGACGACGATGGAGATGGTGGCGTTCGACACGGTGTCGGAGAAGTTCCACGTGATGGCGGGGCCACCGGCAGCCGCACCGGTGAGGATGAAGATGTTCGCCATGGACGGGCTCCTCGTGGCGGCCAACCTCGGGGACGCGAGGCAGGTCGTGGAGCTCTGGTTCCTCGCGGACTACGGCGCGGGGAGGTGGGAGCACCGGTATCGACTTGAGGTGCCATGGGGTTGGAGCACGTGTCCAGACTACCATCCGGGCATGAGCTCCATAGCCGCGGCGGCCGACGACCAAGGGAACATCATACTGGGCAACCAGTACGGCTCGTGCGTGTACAACGTGAGGGCGTGGATGTCGTGGGCGGTCAGCTACGTGGCGACGCCGGACAACGGAGTCCTCATGTCACGGCATGTGTTCAGGGAGAGCCTTGTGCAGCACCCGGGCTTCCATGCGTGGTCCTCGTCAGCCGACCTGCCGTTGATCCACTTCGGGTGCTAAGTTGTTTCTGAACGAGAGTGGAATGCAACACGTGAATTGTATTGACTGGTTACAGGAGTACATATACAAGGCACACTAGCGGTGGCAGCCACTCGAGCTCAACGATAATCCGAAGGTGCCGGACGTCGAGGCCGGAGCGAGCGGAGCGCTGGGCGAAGGACTCGAGCGCTAGGCGAAAGACTCGGTCACTACCGTATCTGAACTAACAGACTAACAGACTAACAGCTATACAAGAGAGACGTGTCAGCCAGTTTTACACCCCCCCCCCCGCAGTTCGTGGGTCATCTAAGACACACAAACTGGACCTGAAATCTTCAAATTGTGCTGTTGGCAGTCCTTTGGTCATGATATCCGCCAATTGCTGCTCAGTAGGCAGATGTAGAACACGAACAGCTCTAATTGCTACCTTTTCCCGAACGAAGTGAACGTCAAGCTCAACATGCTTTGTTCTCCCATGATGGACTGGATTTGCCGAGAGATAGACCGCAGATACATTGTCGCAGTAGACGATTGTGGCCTTGTTGACGGTGACATGGAGTTCACCGAGAAGATTTTGAATCCAGGAGCATTCTGAAACGACATTGGCCACACCGCGGTACTCGGCCTCAGCGCTCGAGCGAGACACGATTGCCTGGCGTTTGGAGGACCAGGAAACCAACGAGTCACCAAAGAACACACAAAAGCCTGAGGTGGAGCGACGTGTGTCGGGGCAACCCGCCCAGTCGGCGTCTGAGTACGCGACGAGCGCTGGAGACGTCGATCTGCGAAGCTGAAGTCCCTTGTGAGCAGTGCCGCGAACGTATCGGAGAATACGTTTGACGAAGGTCCAATGCACATCATGTGGATCATGCATGTGAAGGCAAGCTTGTTGCACTGCGTAGGCGAGATCTGGTCGCGTCAGCGTCAGGTATTGGAGAGCACCAACAATGCTGCGATAGAATGTTGGATCATCAACTCGTTGCCCTGCGGAGCCGATAGTTTGGGCTTGGTGTCGACGGGTGTGGGCGCCGTCGTGGAGTTGCTCATTCCGGCACGTTCGAGGATCTCCTCAGCATACTGTTGTTGTGAGAGGTAGAATCCTTCTTCGGAACGCCGAACTTGAATGCCAAGGAAGAAATGCACCGGACCAAGATCCTTCATGGCGAACTCGCTGCGGAGCTGATCAATGATTCTGTGAAGCAGCGCCGTAGACGAAGCAGCAAGCACGATGTCGTCGACGTACAGAAGAAGGTGCGCGACGTCGGTGCCCCGTTGCAAGCTGAACAACGAGCTGTCGGACTTGGTGGAGACAAAGCCGAGGCGAAGAAGATGTGTGGCGAAGCGCTGGAACCAGGCACGGGGTGCTTGCTTGAGGCCGTAGAGAGACTTGCGGAGTAAGCACACGTCGTCAGGGTGTGCAGGATCAACAAATCCAGCGGGTTGCTGGCAGTACACCGTTTCTGTCAAATCACCGTGGAGGAAGGCGTTCTTGACGTCGAGTTGGTGAACAAGCCAATCCCAGGCAGCAGCAAGGTGAAGAACCGTGCGAATGGTGGCTGGCTTAACGACCGGGGAGAAGGTTTGATCAAAGTCGAGGCCAGGGCGCTGAGAGAAGCCACGGACGACCCATCTTGCTTTGCGACGTTCCAAAGTGCCATCAGCATGATACTTGTTTTTGAAGATCCATTTCCCGAAGATAACATGAGCACCGCGTGGTCTGGGAACAAGTTGCCAGGTACCGTTCTGTTGGAGAGCAGTGAACTCGTCTTGCATGCCCGCGACCCACGCAGGATCCCAGAGGGCGGCGCGCACGGAGGCAGGCACGTCATTGGCGGTGGCGACATGAGCGTAGCGTGGGTTGGGTTGAACGATGCCCGCCTTGCGTCGTGTCACCATTGGATGCCCAGCGGGAGGTGGAGCGGGTGGTGGCGCAGCGGTCGATGGCGGCAGTGGCGAGGCCGCGGGTGGCAAGGTACCCAACGGATGATCCATTGGTGTTGACGACGAGGTGGGGAAGTCCGGTGATTTAGAGGCGTCACGGCGCGGTAGTGACGCGGAGGCCGGGGTCGGCTGAGCGTGAGCCGGTGATGTAGCCGCGTCGCGGCGAGGCGGCGACGCGGATGTCGGGGCCGGATGCGCGTGGACCGGTGATGACGAAGGCGTGGTCGATGTCGACGTTGCCGCGGGTGGCGAGGCACCCGAAGATGAGCTGGTCGAGGATCTTGTGGCCGCGGGTGGCACCACGTCAACACGACGTCGTGAGACCGCAGGAACGGGAATCTGCTCGACGCCAACGGTAGGTGCGTGCAGCTGGTCCGGTGGCGATGAGGGTACCTGTCGAAAAGGAAAGACCAGCTCGTCGAAGATGACGTGTCTGGATGTTAGTACGCGTCGCGTAGAGGGATCGTAGCATCGGTAGCCCTTGGTGTTATCTGGGTAGCCAAGGAAGACGCATGGGACTGATCGCGGTGCAAGTTTGTGCGGGGTAGTTGCAGTGGTGTTGGGAAAGCATTGGCAACCAAAGATCCGTAGGTTGGTATAGTCAGGTGCTTGGCCAAAGAAGAAATGGTGTTGCGTGGCTGCGTGGAGTGCACGGCCGGCGGTTCAGCAAATAGGAGGCAGTGTGGAGGGCATCTGGCTAGAATGACAGGGGCATGGCAGCATGGATAAGCATGGTGCGCATGCTGTCATTTAGGGTGTGAAGGATACGCTCGGCACGGCCATTTTGCTGGGAGGTGTACGGGCAGGTGAGACGCAACACGATGCCACGCGCGGCTAAGAAAGAACGAAAGGCAGCATTGTCAAATTCGCGACCATTGTCCGTCTGGAACGCTAAGACGGGCGTGCCGAACTGAATCTACACAAACACATGGAAAGAGACTAGAGTGGGAAGAACGTCAGATTTTCGCCGTAGAGGGAAGGTCCAGACGTAGTGGGAGTAGTCATCGAGCACGACGAGGTAGTACTGGAAACCGGAGTTGCTCGTCACTGGTGAAGTCCATACATCACAGTGCAAGAGACAAAATGGATAGGGAGAAACTTTGGATGATTCAGTAAATGGTTGGCGAACATGTTTGCCAAGACGACAGGCATGACATGAATGTTTATGCGTGGGCTTACAATTGAAATCAAACGAATTTAAAATGCGGGAAAGAGCAGGCTGTCCCGGGTGTCCCAAGCGAGCATGCCAAAGATCTACGGAGACATGGAAACTTGTAGATGTGGTGGACACGCCGGAGGACGTGGAGGAGCGCAGCGGGCACAGGTTGCCGGAGCTGTCACTGCGGAGGAGTACCGCCTTGCTGTGCAGATCCTTGATGGAAAAACCAAGAGGGTCAAATTCAATTGAGACGGAATTGTCACGTGTAAGCCGACGCACAGAGATTAAGTTCTGAATTAATGAAGGAGGTAGGAGAACATCATTGAGAAGAAGAGGGGAGGAAGAAGTGGGAACGGTGGCCGTGCCGGCGCATTGGACCGGCAAGGTGGCACCATTACCTACAATGATGCGGGAATAAGAGGGAGCAGTAGAGGAGAGCATACCGGGGTGGCCAGCCATGTGTGACGAGGCGCCGGTGTCAAGAAGCCAGTCGTTGGCGCTCGGTGGAGTCGACTGGAGGGAGAGGCCGGTGAGAGCCTCATAGAGTGCCGGCGGGAGAGCACCGGCTGGAGCATGCTGGGCCATCAGCGACTGCTGAGGAGCAGCACCGGGACGAGTGCCGAGGACGCCGGCGGTTGGTGGAGTGTTGGGGAGCTGACCGATGGGCCATGCCTGCACAACGCCGGTCCACGGGTTGAACCACGACGTCATCGGTGCACCGCGAGGCGCGTTGGGTGGCGTCGTAGTCTGGTGGCCGCCAGGGGTGCTGCCGAGGCGGGCAGCCTGCTTCTTGCGCTTGCGTGGGCGGTCGGAGCCGGCGGCGTTGTTGGCGGAGAGAGGAGTCGAAGATCCGGTGGCGGACGCGTTGCTGGAGGCGCCGGCGGATCGAGTAGCAGCGAGGAGGGCGGTGGAGACAGCCTTCTGGGCGCGATTGGCAGCCCAGACCTCCTCCTGGAGGAGAAAGGAGCGCACCTCCAGGAAGGTCATGGGCGGGCGCGTAGCTGAGATCGTCGGGATGCAGTTGGAGAGCTTGTCGCTGAGACCGCTCAGGAGGCTGACGACGAGTTCCTGATCGGTGAGGGGCGCCCCGACGTCGCGCAGCGTGTCCGCCAGGACCTTGATCTTGCCGCAGTATTCCGTCACGGTGAGATCGCCCTGGTGAAGGGCGTGAAGTTCCTGACGGGCTTGGACGGTGCGCTGCAAAATGTTGTCGAGGAACTGGGAGTTGATCGCGGTCCAGGCGTTATAGGCCGTGGTGCGAGGCTGGATGACGGCGGAGAGGAGGTCGACAGAGAGCGTGGTGTAGAGCCAGGAGACTATGCAGGAGTCGATCTGCGTCCACTCGGCGTCGGTGACCATGGCGGCGGCGTCGAGCGTGCCGTCGATATGGTTGCTGAGGCCGAACTTCATGAACGCGAGGAGGAAGAAGGTGCGCCAAGTGCTGTAGGTGGAGTCGCCGATTGAGAGGATGACAGGGACGTGGGACTTGATGTTGAGAGTGCGCGGTGGAGGCCGAGATGGGCACAGGCTCGGTGGTGAATGGGTTGCTGGTGTCATCAGAGGTGGTCGACGACATGGCAGCTATGGCGAACTGGAGAAGAGAAAGGAAGAAGAGAGCGGAAGCGAGGTAGAATCGTATGGTGACTGATACCATGAACGAGAGTGGAATGCAACACGTGAATTGTATTGACTGGTTACAGGAGTACATATACAAGGCACACCAGCGGTGGCAGCCACTCGAGCTCAACGATAATCCGAAGGTGCCGGACGTCGAGGCCGGAGCGAGCGGAGCGCTAGGCGAAAGACTCGGTCACTACCGTATCTGAACTAACAGACTAACAGCTATGCAAGAGAGACGTGTCAGCCAGTTTTACAGTTTCGGCTTAATTCTTCTTGTGTTAGGTGTGCTGACCAGCTTATTCGGATCCTGTAGTGCCGGCTGATCGATGCTTATTAGGTGTTCCCTTTTGAGGCAAAGGCTGCTTGCCGAGCGAGTCAATACCTAGGTGTTTCTAAGGTGCGAGTTATTATTATTTCATTTCTTTGGCTATATATGTGCAGTACGATTTTCAGCTCCCTGATATGGATATGGTTTATCATTGCTCTGTCAAAAAAATACAATCAACCATGCCCTGATTATTAGGATCATTTCTATGTTATAAATGTATCATGTATACGGCCACCTGACTCAATATCTATCCCGTCCTGCCTCCGGGTTGCCGTGTGCAACCTTTAGCCGCATGAATATATAGACAATTTAATTACAACAATATTCTATCCCCAATCCTCTTCTCCGATCCATTCAGTTACAACCACGCTGGCGCTCAATACGTGCATGCAGTGTATGGAGCACAAGAAGAACTGACCACACATGCAACTTCCGCAAAAGATAGTACTGATGAAGAGATCGACCACGCATCTGTCTCTAGTACCCCATTCATATCCACACGACCACACGTCGTGTCGTGACTGTCTCAATGGGTGTACAAATAATATGTCGCGCGCGCCTGAGAGAATCAGCAACGACGACCAACAAAAGGCATCCACGCACACCGCAGCTAGCACTCCGCTGGGTGAGTTTAGAGACCAACGCAGAGAGATGAAGAGCAGCGGCATGGTCACTCGTCTGGCTGTCCTTGCGACGTTGCTCGTAGCTCTTCGTGTCGTCCTCGCCGCCGCCGCCGCACACTCCGGCACGGACACGACGATTCGCCTCCCCATAACCAGCAGCGTCGCCAACGGCGGCAGCAATGCGCCGTGGGAGTGCTGCGACTTCGTGGCGCGGGACCCGGCGTTGAGGCCGCCGAGGTGGCAGTGCAACGACGTGTTGGGCGAGTGCCCCACCGGCTGCCACGAGTGCGAGGAGTCGCTCGCCGGAGACGGCTACGTCTGCCGCGACTGGGTGGTGAGCCTGTACGAGCCGCCGGTGTGCACGCCGAGGCCGTGGGACTGCTGCGACTTCGCCGTCTGCACCAGGGCGTACGTCCCCACCTGCTGGTGCGCCGACCAGGTGGAGTCGTGCTCCAGCCGCTGCAAGGAGTGCGAGGGGGTGGGGGAGAAAGACACGCATCGCTACCGCTGCCTCGACAGGTTCCTCGGCTATCCTGGACCCAAGTGCACGCCATGGATCAGTAAGGACACAACTCAGCTCGATCTCAGCTAGTACGTAGCTACACGTACAAATAAAGCTAGCCAACGTATTTAAGAGCTAGCTAGCTGATTGTTCATTCCGACGTGGACGTTTAGCGCGCCTTATTATTAGGTCGCGCTCTGCTAGCTGCTGCTACGTACTCTATTTTGTGTCACTGAATACCGGACGAAACCGTGTATATATATAGCCATATAGGTTTTGGCCGCGTGAGTGGAATGTGGATTTGATGAGCATTGTTGATCATATCGGTTGATCTCATTTGTTCGCTGTCCAAGACCGAGCAGGCACTAGGTTGCTTTGTCGTCAAGAATCAATGAAGAAGATGGTGGATATATATTACTTGGATTGGATTCAATGAATAAGATGGATATATATTACCCAGTGTGCTTTATAGCCTTCATCCTTAAATAAATGGTTTAATTTCTTGTTCTATATATGCTTTAAGTTCAAAAAACAAATGCCTAGAGCACAAGTTTAGCAAGTAGCCAAAGGACGGTCGTTGTATATATATCTGCATGCATTGTTGTGCCTCATACATCGAGTCACGACTCACGACATGTTGTCTCCATTCCTTGCACTTTGGATTTTTGTAAGGGACAAAGAATGCCCTGTCATGAATTTAAAGGAGTCCAATCTCATCATCTATTTGGGATTTTGCTACAACGACTCATGGACAACTACATCTAAATATCCACATGGAAGTATATTGATACTGATATTTATTTGAAAAAAATGTGGTCTCATTATATGACAATGTCAAAAAAAAAGAGGGGGGGGGGAGGTCTAGAAACCTGAGGTGTCTTCTAGGGCACTTGGACAGGACCTTAGGGTGTTGTCTTTCTCGCTACGCTGACATTGTAGAGACACGACAAGTGTATCATATATACTTTCTGTTTTGCCCGATCCACCCTTCTCTAGTCTCATTCCCATCCATGCCACCACAACGGTAACTACTAAAGGATCTTTGTGCCTACACTAGCAGTTAACCTATCAGATTCTTTAAAAAGAATCCTCATCTCATTGATTAAGGTCAGAAATTACAATGAGATCCTTGAAGTATGATGAGAAGTTTACAAAAAACTATATATATATATATATATATATATATATATATATATATATAGGTCTAAGAACCTCTCAAAGGAAAATTTTGGAACAATGTGGTATGCTCTTCACGTTTCGATTAAGTGAGTAGGCATAAATCTTTTCCACCTCAGCTGCATGTGTGCCTTGGCCCTTGATTAATGAATTGGCATAGAAATAAAAGATTGTTGGTGGAGAAGAAGAGTGAGGGGGTAACGTGTCTCTCAGGCTCACTTAAGACCAACAAAATGGAAGCGGTTGTATGACAAGGGGTGTATAAAATTAAAAGTGACATGGAACTATGGAAACAACATTTAACTACTGATAAAAGTATATTCCACCCTTCCTAAACACCCATTGAGTTTAAAACCCCCTCCTAAACATGTTGTTGAGTTTAATTAAAAATTACCCCTGCATTCAAATACCTGACAATATACACCCTTCATCTCTCAAAACCATTTAAATCCCCTCTGGTGTTGCGAAAAGGTGTTTCTTGAGGGGTTTTTGAGCAATGGCATCATTTTTGGTTCACAAATAAATTGGATAAACACTAGATAACATTTATAAACCACAAAAAAAATTATTTGTTGTTTCAGCAAACCATATTAGACGCTTTGTTCAATGTAGAAAAGTTGTAATGCAAAGGTACCATGTGCAATGGTCATTTTTTTTTTTGCTGCGATTAGGATAGGCCCAACCCTCCACTGCAATCCACCAGGACCCGTGAGCCGCCTCTGTGGTGCATGGCCCTCACATAATGAGCCAATGCATTATGCATTTGTCTTCAATCTTCTTTCGTGGCGAAACAAACAATTGACCTGCTGCAAGTGCTTATCTGTCATGGCGCGTGTGGGAGTTCCACAAACCGGTAGCAAATGATGTAACTATCATGAATGAATGAAGTCTGTCGTATGCTAAAGTATTTCACTCACCTTCTAAGAGCTAAGATCTCAAGTAAATCTCAGCCATTGACTTTTAGAATAATGAAACATTTTAGTAATGAATATATTTAGAGAATAGAAAACAAATCCTAGGATATCTACACTTTGATGCATTACTATATACTCTCCTTTCCTTAACCTTCCTCCTAATCTACTCTCCTTTCCTTCTCACATGAAGAGCAGACGCACCTATTTTTTTCAAAACATCCATGTAACATTGATGGTCACTTGATGTCACGTTCACTTTGATTACAGGTTCTCTTGTCATGTATTTTCAAAAGTTCACTTGTAACGTTCATGGTCAGCCATAGGACCATGGTAGTTTTTTTTTTTTCAAAAGTTCTATGTAAATCCATGAAACCAAATAGAAAAAGGAAAGTTAATCTAACTCAATCAAGTTAGATCTAATACAAGATATTTTTCTCAGATTTAAAAATATAAATAATAAACATTAAACCTATTACCTAATAGAAGGTAATATGTCCTTAAATTTTCCTTTTATAGTTATTTGGGAGTACCTCAGCAAAACCCTTTAGAAATAGGTCAAAAACCCGTAGCCATACTGATTTTGTTTCCAACGTGTCCGTACCTACCAATCTACCATGCCGTCTGCTGGGCCCGAAGCACCTCACGTGCGACTGTGTTGTGGGCCGGAAATAGATGTGGGCTGTCTCTTGGGCAGTCAGTGTACGTGTGGGGGCACTTGATCAAGGCATCAAGCACACATCGTGGGCCCTGGGCCACAATTTTATCACAGATCCGACCACTTGTGTTTAGTTGGGAGGGGAGTAAAAGAACTTTTTCTGACAAACGTGTTCTGTGATGAATAGAAAAGTTGTAAGAAGTTAAAAGAGAAATTTTTCTGTGAAACATATTTTCTAAGGGGGATGAATAGTAAAGTGAAAAAAAACTTTTGATTTAAACACGACACTTGTCTTGTCTGCGTTTATCTAAAAAAAAAAGTCTGCGAGCACGCGGCCAAACGTCACAGCTGACACCCGCCAGCCGGTGGCCCTCCGGCTATAAACCCATCAGATGAACGGGGACGCGATTAATCTCCATCAATCCCCAAGCCTTGACCCTTGACAGAGTCCTCTTCCTCCAGCCCGGCGACACAGATCCGACCGGACCGACCACGGGCGCCTTCATGTCCACCGCCGACGCCGCGGCGAGCCCGGCCCTGGCGCCGGACGCGGACGCCCCCGCCAGCGAGGGCCTGGCGCTGGCGCAATTCGCGGCGGGCTGCTTCTGGAGCGTGGAGCTCGTGTACCAGCGCCTCCCCGGCGTGGCGCGCACGGAGGTGGGCTACTCGCAGGGCCACCGCCACGCACCCACCTACCGCGACGTCTGCGGCGGCGGCACGGGCCACGCCGAGGTGGTGCGCGTTCACTACGACCCGGAGGCCTGCCCCTACGCCGTCCTCCTCGACGTCTTCTGGGCCAAGCACAACCCCACCACGCTCAACAAACAGGTGCGCGCGCGCTTCGATCCTCCTCGATCTGCTCTCAATCGAAGCCAAACGCACCGCCTCTATCTGTCTCCGGCGCCCGGCGCCGCCGCTGGCCGGGCCGATTTCTGTCGCCGGCGTTGTAGCTGGAGGCCTGGTCGCCTAGATTGTGCATGGCCCCACTGCCGCTGCTTGCTGCGAGGTTCAATGAACCTGGAACGGGTTTCATTTCGTTCGTGGCCTCTTCAATTATGCAGCGTAGAATGCGCCAAGTTGCGCCTTCCGGAGCCGTTAATTTTTTTTTTCAGAAATCTTTTGCTCTAATTTCTCCATGTGGCTAGTTTTTAATGAACAACTAGATTCGTACTACCGGTCAAATTCAGAAATGTACTGTATAGTAGTAACATCGATCCTGGAGGAAGTCAGCATCTATCAATATCATGGCCGGTAGCACGGAAACATCACAAACACAAATAGCAATACGGAGTACTAGGCATGTTGTTGATTGATTGAGCCATTGATGCCCACTCACATTTGTTGACGAGGGGATTGCGACACATCCATGACTACATTAATTAGCAACGTTTGATAATTAATTATGTTCATCCGTCAGGGCAATGACGTCGGGACGCAGTACAGGTCGGGGATCTACTACTACACGGCGGAGCAGGAGAAGCTGGCGCGGGAGTCGCTGGCGGAGAAGCAGAAGGAATGGAAGGATACAATCGTCACCGAGATCCTGCCGGCAAGGCGGTTCTACCCCGCCGAGGACTACCACCAGCAGTACCTCGAGAAGGGCGGGCAGTCCGCCAAGAAGGGATGCAGCGACCCCATCCGTTGCTACGGGTGAAGTGAAAGTCATGTGGCGGCCATTGTGGCATTGTATCACTGAGGCACTGGGGTTATGACTGTGTGAAGTTGTTACCGTGTTTAGTCTTTGTGTACCTATGCACGCCATGGAGTGTATGTTACTACTCTGTTTCGGAAACTTGGAATAACACATATGGTTGCAAGGGTCGGTGTTAAGTAACAGTGATATATTCACATGATTTACATGCTTCCGCAGCTCGCGTCATTTCCAAAAGTATAGTTTCTTGACGTGCAAATCAAATCTTGACGCGATCATATTCATGAGATCATGATCACGAAAGTTACTCTGATTCATAAACTCTGGAAATCTTCCAACTACACGAGTCGATCAATTCGCGCATACTAGTAGGAAATCAAAAGAAGCATCCAAAATTGACACCTTAACCGGTTAACCCCGACAGGTTGAAATGGACTCTCCCGCTCCACCACCGCTACGGCACTGCCCCCATCCTGGCAGGCAGGCATCTTCCTCCGGGACAAAGTTCTTGGTATTATCAAGAGGTGGTGATTAGGCACCATTTTGAATGGCGCGGCCGCGCTGGGAAGCACAATTGCAAACGCATTAACTAACAAGTGGGGGCAGTTTCCACGGAGACTCCATTCCCATATATATTTCCGATCATGCCTCGAGTGTGCGCTCCAACACCGCAGCCCACCGCCCACCGCACTTGCTCGTCGTCGTTGACCTTGACACCGCAGCGAACAATGGCCACCGGCGGCGATCTGGCCAGCCTCGCCGCCGTCGTGGCCGCGGTGACCGCGTGCATGGGCTACGCCCGCTTCGCCGCGCGCCGGCTCCGCCCGGGCCTTCCCCGCCTCGCCGCGCTCCTCCCGGTGCTGGCCATCCTCCCTCTCCCACCTCTCGCCTTCCGCGCGATCCACCCGAGAGTCATCTCGGCCTTCTTCCTCGCCTGGGTCGCGGAGTTCAGGCTCCTGCTGCTCGCCTTCGACCAGGGCCAGCTCCACCCGTCCCTCTCGCTCCCGGCCTTCGTCGCCTTCGCCGCGCTCCCCATCACGCTCCGGGACCCCAAGTCCGCCGCGAGACGGCAAGGGCTCGGGCTCGTCGAGGCCGCCGCCATGGCCACGCTGGTCGCGGCGATCGTGTCGCTGTACCGCCACGCCGAGCGGATGAACGGGTACGTCCTGCTCTCGCTCTACTCCCTGCATTTCTACCTAGCGCTGGAGCTCATCCTGGCGGCGACCGCCGCGGCGGCGCGGGCGTTCCTGGGCCTGGACCTTGAGCCGCAGTTCGACCGGCCCTACCTGTCGGCGTCGCTGCGTGAGTTCTGGGGCCGGCGGTGGAACCTCTCCGTGTCGGCGCTGCTCCGGCAGAGCGTGTTCCGCCCCGTGCGCGCGCGCCACGGCACCGTCGCGGCGGGGGTGGTGGTGTTCGCCGTGTCGGGCCTCATGCACGAGGTCTTGTACTCGTACGTGACGCTGCGGGCGCCCACGGGGAACGCCGTCGCGCTGTTCGCGCTGCACGGCGCGTGGGCGGGGGCGGAGGGGTGGTGGGCCGCGCACGAGCGGTGGCCGCGCCCGCCGCGCGCCCTGGCCACGCTGCTCACGCTGGCGTTCGTGGCCGTGACGGTGTTCTGGCTCTTCTTCCCGCCGCTCATGAGGGCCGGCGCCGACAAGCAGATGATCGCCGAGTGCGAGGCGATGGTCGCGTTCCTGCGGGACGCCGTGGGGTGGGCGGCGGACGCGGCCAGGTCACTCTTGCCCGGCCGCTTGTAGACTGTGACTAGCTGGCCCGGTGTGGTGGTAGCACTCGTTGAGATTCTTGTACGCGTGCTGACGTGGATATTGTAGTAAAAAAGTTAAAAGTGTCCAGATTACTAGAGATATTTTTTTTAAAGTACGCCAACGCTTTCCTGTTTTTCAGTTTAGTTTCACACACTCCGTTCCAAACTATAAATAATTTTAATTTTTTTAAGAGTCAAAACATCTTAAGGCCCCGTTTAGTTCCCACAAAAATACACTATTCATCCAACTTTTCACTATTCATCCCATCCCTTCTACTCACAGAACACTATTCATCTACAGTGTTTTTTGGGTGAACAGTGTATTTTTGAGGAATCTTTCCCCAATCTAAACGCACCCTAAGTTTAACTAACTGTATACAATAATTACTAACATTGATCATACCAAACAAGTATCATTATTTTATTTTAAATATATTTAAACTTTGTGATCGCCTATACACTTTTTTTCAAACATAAAATGATTTGACTATCTTATCTTACTATTACTAATTGGAGGCTCCTTTTGAAGGTTCTAGCCTACAATTCTAGGTGGACAGCCTAAAAAAATAGATAAATCCTAGAAATTATCTCAGAAAAACAAACACATACAACTAGGATCCTACGTGGACACCGATATAATTTATTTAATAATTATCCATTGCAACTAATAAATATGAAGTAGCCCCTATGTATATATCTAAACTACTCCTAATCTGAATCTAGATTATATATTATAAAAAAACTTAAGATGCACCAATATAAAATTCTAAATTATTATTTCTATCATTATTAACATTGTTGTGTTATATTCATGCATGAGAGAAGACATAAGAATAAATTTTTATATTGTTCACATAGACCGAACAATAAAAACACATATTGAGGTGTGATGCTGCGTGAAAAATTTATGACTAAGTAATGGAGTTGTTATGGTACTTTAAAATAGCTGTGAGCCATCCATTTAATTAGATCAACATGGTCAGGAAGATATTACTTCTTAGGTGGTAATAGATTAATTTTTTATTTATATGATTTTTAATTTAAAAAATAAAGAAAATTATGAAAATATCTTCCTAGATCCAATTAAAAACGAGATGTGGTTACTTTTTCTTTTTTTTATTTTCTTTATCTCCTGCCCATGTACTCTATTACTGATTCTTCATCTTTATTTTTGTCTCTGCATCTTAACGTAATTTTGTCTCTCGACCTGAACGTGACATGCCCATTGTTTGAACTTTTTTTTCTCAGCTAATGCTTCATTTATTTCACTCAACATGAATAAGACATATTTATAGCCTGAATGTTTTTCTCTCTCTATTAATGCTTCATCCTTTTTCCTCTCTACCTGTACCTGACAAATGGCCATTTATTGTCATCTAAAATCTAAACATTTTTATTGTCTAAGTGATCGACATGGCCACTCTTTGTCCATAATACGAACTTGATCGTGGATGACAAGAAACATGGAAACAAGAATCAAAACCTATACACGAGGGTGATGGGAGTTGGAGTAATGTTGTGCATTCATGCATGTATGTGGCAGGCGGCGGTTAAGGAGGCGGTTAATAAGTGGTTCATATTTTCTAATTGATTTTTCTCTAACTATATTGCATATTTAATTAACATATTACCTCCTTAAAGGTAAAGAGGTGCATCGTAGCAAGTCCCCCTAAATCTGAATCTAGAATATATATTATTAAAAAAAACCTAAGATGCACCAATATAACATTCTAAATTACTATTTCTATCATTATTAATATTGTTGTACCATATTTATGTATGAGAGAAGACATAAGAATAATTTTTTATATTGTTCACATAGCTCAAACGATAAAAAAAACACATATGGAGGTGTGATACTATGTGAAAAAGTTATGACTAAGTAAATATATTGTAATTAGATAGTAATAACTATGTATCTTTAGTATTGTGCTTAAGATATTTAACAGAGGAAAGATTGAGTGCGACAGATAATTATAATTATTAACTATAGTTTTAATGTTCATATTAATTCTAATTAGCCCGTGCGGTAGCACGGGTTGATAGGCTGGTATATAAATATAGGAATGACTTATAATTTGGATCAGGGGAGTAACTTTATGCAAATCTTAACGTGTTATATTCATGGCTCGGAAAGTAACTCCTAGTCACAAATAATTCTGAAATTCATTTCTAATGTCATTCTCAGTGATAGTCACATAATCAATTTGGATGACATAGAAAAATTTTAAAGAAAGAGATGGAAGAAGCTTAAGCTTCATCTAGATGAAACCTATCTACATTGTTTCCTGGTCATGTTGCGTCTTATAACTAAATACTCTGAATACACTGAGTATATATCAAACATCAATATTGAAATGACGCATTATATAGGTGTTGTTTCATGTTTTGTTTCGACGTACTCTAGATAATGTGACTATATTCAAAATGGTAAAACGAAACCCTTTGCTGGAAATGACCTAACTACACGAGTCAATTTGTAAATCTGGAAAAATTGATTTCTAACTACACTAGTAAATCGGATGATCTCATCCACCAGCTTGGCGGGAAAATTCCTGCTTGGCCGACCTCTTGAGCGTAGCTCAAGGCTCTAACTTCCTCCAAACTAGTAAGATGGGCCGTGCAAATTGCGAAGATAACTAGTTTTTCCATGCTAATATTTAAAACAACACCAATAAACATCGAGCATCAACAAAAATCTCATAGCATAGGCATGCCTATTAATTGTGTCTATCTACCGCTTCATTGTTGTCTTAACTCTAATAGAAACAAAGGGCAATGTTTGCCACACCATTGATCCTTGCCTCGTTGGATTGCTGGTATGTTGCTCCCATACATGCTCACTTGTACCTACCTGCATGTCCGTTGAGGTTGCTACTCAATGCGCCCGGCCGCTGCCTGATGGAGCATGTTGCATCACGATTTGTATGGGCCAGGTTTGACGCTAACGTGACGTAAAACAATAAGATGATTTCTATGACCTTTTTTTTTTTACATTCTGATCAATTTCGACATTTTGGTACCGGTAGATTGTCATTAAATCCAATGGTATGTTCTTTTTTTTTTCTCCGGTCTTTTCAATTAATCTGTGAATTCCATGACCTCCTCAACTATGTGGTGTTTTTTAAATATTTTTTATCTACTGCAAGGTCCTTCATCATCATTGGGTAATACCAATTGGATTATGTGTAGTCGGTTGTTTCCGAAATTGCCACCTGACCCGGTCAGGTCGAATGGACCCACCGCTGCGGCGCTGCCCAGTCCAGGCATTACAAAGTTCTTGGTGGACAGTTGAAGGTTAGTGCAATCAAGAGCTGGTGAATGGCGCGGCTGCGCGAGGCAGCACAAATCACAGTCACAGATCTCGTTCGGCACACTGAATTAATTAACAAGTGGGGGGCAGTTTCCGGCTAGCCTCCATTCCAGATTTCCGATCAGATCTTGAGCGCGCGTTCCGGTCGTCGATCGACCATTCGACCCCGGGAACCGCGCCTGGCTCCAACATGGAGTCGTTGACCATGACTCCGCAGAGAGTAATGGCTGCCGGCGGCGGCGACCTGGAAACTCTCGCCGCCGTCGTGGCCGTGGTGACCGCCTGCATGGGCTACGCCCGCTTCGCCGCCCGCCGGCTCCGCCCGGGCCTTCCCCGCCTCGCCGCGCTCCTCCCGGTGCTGGCCGTCCTCCCTCTCCCACCGCTCGCCTTCCGCGCGCTCCACCCGCGCCTCATCTCGGGCTTCTTCCTCGCCTGGATCGCCGAGTTCAGGCTCCTGCTTCTCGCCTTCGGCCAGGGCCCGCTCCACCCGTCCCTCTCACTCCCGGACTTCGTCGTCGGCGCCACGTTCCCCGTCACGCTCCGGGACCCCAGGTCCGCCGCGAGACGGCCTGGCCTCGGGCTCGTCGAGTCCGCCGCCATGGCCGCGCTGCTCGCGGCGATCGTGTCGTTGTACCAGCACGCGGAGCGGCTGAACAGGTACGTCCTGCTCTCGCTCTACTCCGTGCACATGTACCTCGCGCTGGAGCTCATCCTGGCGGCGACCGCGGCGGCGGCGCGGGCGTTCCTCGGCCTGGACCTGGAGCCGCAGTTCGACCGGCCCTACCTGTCGGCCTCGCTGCGGGACTTCTGGGGCCGGCGGTGGAACCTCTCCGTGTCGGCGCTGCTCCGGCGGAGCGTGTTCCGCCCCGTCCGCGCGCGGCTCGGCACCTCGGCGGGGGTGATGGCGACGTTCGCGGTGTCCGGCGTGATGCACGAGGCCATGTTCTCGTACGCGACGCTGCGGCCGCCCACGGGGGAGGCCGCCGCGTTCTTCACGCTGCACGGGGCCTGCGCGGTGGCGGAGGGGTGGTGGGCCGCGCACGAGCGGTGGCCGCGCCCGCCGCGCGCCGTGGCCACGCCGATGACGCTTGCGTTCGTGGGCGCGACGGCGTTCTGGCTCTTCTTCCCGCCCATCACGAGGCCCGGCGCCGACAAGCAGGTGGTCGCCGAGTGCGAGGCGATGGTCGCGTTCGTGCAGGACGCCGCGGGATGGGCGGTTGACTCGGTCAGATCAATCTTCGCCGGCCGCTCGTAGACTGCGTGTGTGGCTGCACGGGTGTGGTGCTATCGCAGTATCGCTTGTTGCCATTCCTGTACGCTGACGCGAGAATCGCCTGTCGATTTTCAGTTTCTGAAAAGCAGCATCCGTCGCTGATGATTTGTGCGGTTGTCATTTGGGCATTCGAGGAAGGCAACGTATCCTATGGAAACCAACCTCTCTGTGAAAACTATGGAAATTAAAATCTGAGCCACACGATGTTGATCCAAGGGCGCGACCAGATCAGATGGGAGGGGTGATTTGCAAAAGCATCTTGCAAATCACCCCTTCCACCTCTTCTGAGCTTTGCAAATCACCCCTTCCACCTGATTTAGGTTCACCCTTGGATCAACATCGTGTGGTCCAGATTGGAGTTTCCATAGTTTTCATGGGAAGTTTTTTCCACCAGATATGTCGCCTATATGTAAAACCCTGCCTCGGCAATTACACATATGAAAATCTTATGAAAGACGGACAAATACACATACAAACAATGAATGCTGTCTATCATGTACTCTGGAGGACAACACTGAACAGTTGGGCAATTGGCTTGCGTAGTGCCAAGACTGGTGACGAGTGACCGGACGCCGACGCTGGATGTTTCTGGTGCCCAACGACGAACACCGATTAACAAATCATAACGGAGTGCCATGCCATGGCGACGTTTGTGCGGGACAGGGACAAGAGACGGGCTGCGGGCTGCCTGATATGGTTCCCGCCCGAGTCGGTTTCAGTTCAGTTTCCGATCAGGACTTACATGCGCAGGCGAATTCCCGTAACCTTTTGGCCCTGACCGCGCTTATCGGTCTCTCCTTTCTTGACTAGCCTCAACCTGTTGTGTTGATGAAACAAGGATGAATGGATGATGCGTGTCGAGTCCGTTTGTGATTGAGGGGAGAGCAACAATGATGTGCTATCCCGCGGCGTATCTACCCATACCCAGGATAGCACATCATTCCGGTGGGTGGAGGGGGGAGCGGCCGGCGGCGAGGTCATCACCGCCCGGGGTGGTGGTCGAGGTGGCGGAGGTTAGGTTTTGGGGGGTTCCGAGGTTCCATGGCCGGCGGCCTTTGAGGAGGGCATGGGCCGGCGGAGGTGGTGGTTCGGCGGCGGCGGAGGGCGAGGCGGCGCTACCGGCCGGCAGGGAGGACCCTGGCGGGAGGCGGGAGCGTGGCACGGGAGAGGAGGAGGAAGAACAGTGCCGGCGGCGTGGGGGTGGGTAGACAGGTCGCAGGGTAGGAAATCCGGGTTGTGTGGCAGCACGACACCACGTAGGTTATCGACGATTGCAGTTTGGAGTGGAAATAGATGCAATCCGCCGCTCGAAAGCACGAGGAGCACATAAAAACGTGTATATTTATGACGAGGAATAAGATTTAAGTGGAAAATAGGACTAGTTAAATCTTTTGCTGTTTTGCTACACACAGAGGAGATATTGTGACCCCTTTTGCTAGTTTGTTACATAGGACTAAGCCCGGGTGACCTGCCGTGTTGCAGCTTGATCAGGTTGTAGTACATCCCTCCCCGTCCGGCGGCGATGAGCTCGCCGTGCCGCCCCCTCTCCACCACCTTCCCGTTCTTCACCACCGCGATCACGTCTGACTTCTGCACCGTGGAGAGGCGGTGCGCCACGACCACGCACGTCCTCCCCTGCAGCATCCGGTCGATGGCGTCCTGGACCAGCCTCTCCGACACCGTGTCCAGCGCGCTCGTCGCCTCGTCCAGCAGCAGCACCTTCGCGTTCTTCAGTATCGCACGCGCCAGCGCGATCCGCTGCCTCTGCCCGCCCGATAGCTGCGCCCCTCGCTCCCCGACGCGCGCGTCGTAGCCACCCTCCATTCCGCTGTTAATTACACGACGAAATCAAATTTAATTAACAGTTTCAATTGAGAACAAAGAGTTGCAGTGTGCACGCCGGCAGAAAACGATTGTGGCAATTTGTACCTGATGAACTCGTGGGCGTTGGCAAGCATGGCGGCGTTGGTCACCTCCTCCTCGGTGGCGTGCTCGTCGCCGTACGCTATGTTGTCACGGATGGTGCCGGAGAAGAGCGTCGGCTCCTGGCTGACGAGCGCGATGTGCGACCGCAGGTGCGCCAGGCTGTAGCCCCTGATGTCCCGGCCGTCGATCAGAACTGTGCCCTTCTGCACGTCGTAGAACCGTTCGATCAGGGCGATCACCGTGGACTTTCCTGACCCGCTCGGCCCGACGAGCGCCACCGTCTTCCCCGCGCCAATCTCGAGGCTGAACCCGTCGAGCACGGCCACCTCCGGCCGCGTCGGGTAGCTGAAGTGCACGTTCCTGAACTCGATTTCGCCCTTGATCTCCTGCTGCGGCTTCTGTTTCCTCTTCTTCTTATTTGTCTCCTTGCTGACTTCATCATCGGCACCGTTGTCCGTGATCAACGGCTGACGGTCCAGCGTGTCAAGGACGGCCCGCACGGCGTCGCCGCCCTTGGCAAGGTCGGAGGTCAGGCTCCCGGCGTCGGCGATCACCCTGCCCATGGTCATGAGCATGAAGAACACCTGGAACAGGTGCGTGGGCGTGATGAGCCCCCTGGCCATGAGCCTGCCTCCGTACCACAGCGCGAGCGCCATGCTACCCGTGTTGCTGAACTGGCACAGGGACAGGCAGGAGCCGGAGATCCACGACTGCACCTGGTTGTCTTTCCTGGGACCCTCTTGCGCGGCCTCGTACAGGCGGAGCATCCGCCGCTGCGAGGAGAAGGCGGTGATCGTCCGGTGGTTCACCACGGCCTCGCCGGCGAGCTGGCTCCCCTGCACCTGCGCCTTCTTGGCCTTCTTGGACATGGACGTCATGAGCACCTTCTTGAAGTAGAAGCTCGCGATGATCAGCGGCTGCATTGCCACCATGACGATGGCGAGCCGCCACGACACGGCGAGCGCCAGGGAGAAGCCCAGCGTCGCGTTGGCGCCCGCCTGCACCAGGAGGCACATGCGGTCGCCGACGAGGGAGCGGACCTTTGTTGCCTGCGTCGCCAGACGTGCACTGACTGCCGCGCTCGAGTTCTCGTCCGCGTCGAACCACCCGACCTCGAAGGACAGGATCTTGGCGAGCATCTGTCCCCGGATGCGCTCTGTCAGGCGCTCGCCCATGACGGCGAAGTTGTAGTGCTGCACGATGTTCGCGGTGATGCAGACGATGGCAATGCCGAAGAAGACGAGGGAGTATAGCCTTTTCAGATTTCAGACAAAGGGTCACTGACAGTGACAACGCCATCTCACTCTGCAATCTTTATGAGCGTACACTGATGAACACATTGTATTGTAGTACCTGGTCTTTGAGCGGATGAGGTGATCGTCGCCGAGGAAATACACCTCCGGCAACGAGCCGAGGCTGTACGAGTACAGCGGCAGCACAGCACCAAATACGATTGCACCGGCGCACCCGAGAACAGCCTGCTTCCACTCGGGTCGATTCATCTTGAGCAACCGGAGCTGCGAGGGCTTGCGGCCGCGCACCGTGTCATGGCCTGCTGGCTCATCCTCTTCCATGTTCGCGGACCGCTCGATCGACTGGAATGACGGCACCGGGCTTGGATGGAAGTCGCTGGGCACCGACATGATCTCGACGCTGCGGAACGACACCCGGTGGCTCTCCCACGACTCCACTTCCACCACGCGCTGTCGCTCCTCTGGTCTCGCCACGGACGCCTTCTGCAGCTGCGCCATCCGTGCGTAGACGCCTCCGGCGCCGGCGCCCATGCCCACGAGCTCGTCGTGCGTGCCGCGCTCCACCACGCGCCCCGCGTCGAGCACCGCGATCATGTCGGCCTTGCGGATCGTCGACAGCCGGTGCGCCACGACGACCGTCGTCCGGCCCATGGACGCCCGGTCCAGCGCTTCCTGCACCGCGCGCTCCGACTCCGAGTCCAGCGCGCTCGTCGCCTCGTCCAGGAGCAGGATCTTGGGGTCCCGGATGAGCGCGCGGGCGATGGCGATGCGCTGCTTCTGCCCTCCAGACAGCTGCGTCCCAAACTGCCCAACCTGCGCCGGAACAAGAAACCAAAGCATGATCGGTAAGCTTATTACTTGTCCATTTTGTGGATGTAATTTGAGTTGACGGTGCTGCTTACATTTGTTTCGTATCCATGGGGCAATTTGGTGATGAAATCATGTGCATTGGCCATCTTCGCCGCCGCGACGATTTGCTTCAGCGACGCTGTCTCGTTGCCGAACAGTATGTTCTCCCTGATGGAAGTGGCGAACAGCACGGGCTCCTGGCTTACCAGGCCGATCTGGCTCCTGAGCCACTCCGCGTTGAGCGCGCCAATGTCATGGCCGTCCAGCAGTATCTCGCCAGAGTCGGGGCTGTAGAACCTCTGCAGCAGGGAGATGATGGTGGACTTGCCGGAGCCACTCCCGCCGACGAGGCCGACGGTGGCGCCCTCGGCGATGGTGAGGTTCACCCCGTCCAGCACACGCGTGTCCGGCCTCGACGGGTACGAGAAGTGCACGTTCCGGAACACGATCTGTCCCCTGATGTTTTCTTTTGTGGCGCCCTTCTTGCCTCCTGCTTCGAGAGGCTGGAGCTTGTCAATCATTTCGCGCATCCGTGCTGCCGCCGTCGCCGCGTCGACGAAGTACCGCAGGTTTGGCAGCGCCATCATGATGGACCTAGAAAGCTCAAAGAAATGGTGCATCAGTTCCAAATCTCTGAGTAGACAAAAAATGAGATCGAGGTGAGGTCAATGATCAAGTTGAGATAAGTTTACATTCCGGCTAAGACGATGCAAATGGAGGCGACGAAGACATGCCCGCCCGGTGCGTGGAAGTGGATGACGAGGATGCTGCCGATCCAGGAGAGGAAGGACCAGACGGCGTAGATGACGCCCATGCTCCCGATGACGGCGCCCTTGATGAGGCCCTGCTTGATGCCGAGCGCCGTGCTCCGCGACAGCGCGCGGCCGAACCGCTCCAGCGTCTGCCGCTCGCCGCGGTACGACGCCACTGTCCGGATGGACGACACGGCCTGCTCGGCGACGCCGCCGGCCTCCTCGTACGCGGCGCGTGCCTCCCCGGCCGCGGCGGCCAGGCGCTTGCCGAGGACCACGCTCGGGACCACGAAGAGGAGCGTGAACGGGAGGCCCGCCAGCGCCAGATGCCACGCGAACACGAAGGCCACCGCCAGCCCGCCGAAGAAGAGTGTCATGTTCGCCAGAACGTTAGGTAGCTACAACATTGGGATATGTATTCTTAGTGCCGGCGATGGCGATTGCATGAAGATCGAGAGAGTAAGGAGCAGAGCCACGACCTTCTCGGCGAGGAAGTCTTGGATCGTGTCGGCGTCGTCGGAGATGGTGGAGATGACCCGGAACGTGGTGGCCTGCGAGGACGGCGCGGACGCGTCGAAGAACTCCACCGGCTGGCGCAGGACGGCCTCCAGGTACAGCCTCCGCATCCTCGACGCTTGCCGCTCCGCCGTCTTCGTCCAGCACAGCCCCTCTACGGGTACACAGATGGAGCAACATTTTTACAACATGGACGAACATGTGGCGAGACGAAAGAATGCTCCGCCGCGTCATCGTAAAAAGAACACCGGCATCCGGTAGCAGGTGCTCACCTAGGAACGCGCAGGCGCCCACTGCAACCGCGACGTACAGCAACCGGAGCGCGAACTGCATCAAGTGCGCGCCACATCACGCTCATTTTTCCTCGCGAGACGTTGCATAGTAGTAGCTAGCAGAGCTGTGCTCGTGCCTGGAACGTGACAGGGCACGCGTACATACGTGGATGAGTTTTGGTTACCTTGTCGACGGCGGCGGAGCTGAAGGCGCTGCCGGCGTTCCCGGCGCCGCCGTAGCTGTTGACGATGTCGCCGAGCACGAGCATGGAGAGCGGCTGCATCATGCCGTCGCCGAAGCTTCCCAGCGCGCCGAGCGCCATGAGGCACCGGTCGCGCGCGTCGGCGTAGCGCACCAGCTGCAGGAACGACGCCTTCTCCTTGCCCCCATCGGCCGCCGCCATGGGCCCGGCGTGTCACAGCTGGTGCCTTGTTCCAACTGAACAAATAATCAAGACGAGCTCGTTTTGGGGCCTTGGGACCAAGAGATGGATGGGTCGATCGGGGACAGCTTGTGATCGACTGACTGCAACTGCCACTGGGCACTGGCTGCAGGCCGGATGCTCCAATGGGGTGGCCTGAATGCCTGATCCAGGGGGAGCTTCTTGTCACGTAGCGTCGCGTCGCGCGGAGGTTTTGAAGCTTGGAATATGCTGCTCATGCCGAAGGGGACGTCTGGTGATGGTGATCGGCTGATCGCCCGCTTTATTCCTGGGGCTTGGAGAGGATAATTTGGTGCCGGCAAGGCTTGTCCCGGGCGATACGGCCAAACCGAGCTCGTGGAAGAACAGACGACTAGACGAGGATAATATATGCGACCCCGTACCTGCACGCATTGCTTTTTTTTTTTTTTTTTTTTTGAGGACTCCTGCACGCATTGCTACCTCGTCGGAAGAGGCTGTGTTGCCACTAACAATATGGGCCACCCAGCCGTAATGGGCCTCCGTAATAGAAAAGCCTTGTGCGACAGACAGATTGTAACCGCTCTCAGCGCGTCCTAGCGATCATTGACGGTTTCCGAGTCGTAACACCCCAGCCACATCCGACTTAACTACGGAGGAGTAGTTCCGAGACCGAAGCCAGATATATTGTCTGTCTCGAGCAGGATTCACGGCCTATGTCCACTGTATGTAAATATAAATGTAACGCAACGCCAGCCCTCCTACTCGATAAGCAGAACCCATCGTGAGAAACAGGGAGACAAACCGACAGAGAGAAAGAGGAAAGAAAGACAATCGCAGTCGGCTGCTGAGATGCAAGAAGAGACGGAGGAGGTGGTTCCCAAGATGCAGGAGGACGAGGTGGATCCCGGGATGGATGCAAAGGAGAAAGAAGATTTGATTTCTGAGATGGACGACGACGACGAATATGATGATGATTATGATTTTGAGGAGGAGGAGGAGGCAGACGAGGGTGAATTGATCATCTCTCCGAGGGTTCGCGAGGTCATACGCTGGGTGGGCATTGCTGGGTCGTCCTTCCTTTGGTATGATATCATCCGCGACCAACCATTCATGGACAACGTTGTTTTCCACGCCATCCACGTCGTCGTGGTCTATTTTTTAGCGACGCTATAAGCGCCACATGATTGTGTCCATTGATTTGACTACTAGTCAATGGGAGTCTACCCACTATACATGATTTTTGTGCCACGTGTTATTTGTTTCTAACGTTTTATGGATTATTATCTACTTAATTTTGTGTTGTTATGGTTATTCTTATATGTTCACTAAAGAATACCAGCACTTTGTTTCTTACTACATTAGTTTTGAACACCACAAGTTCATTATCATGTGTTCCTCAACTAACTTTCCAACTTAGATTTCATTATCCCACTAGCTCAATGGACATACTTGAGATCGTTGCATTCCGTTTGGTAAAAGAAACTAGTACATTAAAAAATAGAGATCTACTAGCGCCCAAACATCTGTTGATGGCGTCTTCTATTGGATGGTCCTTGGAAAATTAAAAACAATGTCTGCAACATAGAAATAAAGTATCTGCAACATTAAGGTATATGCAAAAAGTTAACGGTGTAGATTAGAAAATTCTCACTGTACAATTGATACAATGTCATTGTAAAACATACGGAAACAATAGTTGCAGTATCTAATACTCCCTCCGTCCCAAATTGTAAGTCATTCCAAGATTCTTCGAGAGTCAAACTCTTTTTAGGTTTGACTAAAATTATAGAGTGGATCACAAAAATTTATGGAACTAAATAGATATAATCTAAAAATATACTTAATGAAGAACCTAATGGTACTTATTTGGTATCATAAATCTTAGTATTTTGTTATATAAATTTGGTCAAACTCGAGATAGTTTGACTCTCCAATAATCTTGGAATGACTTACAATTTGGAACGGAGGGAGTATCAACTATTGAAATATGTATCAGATTGTCTGTTTTTTCATCAGGCGTCTGGGTCTTAGCTCTTAGCATTACCATAAAAAAAAGAGTAAATTGCGCCCACCATACAACAACTTGTTAGGTGGGTGCAGATTGGTCCAACAAGTTGCAAAACGCTCAATTTAGTGTGACAACTTAGCATGTGGGTGCATATTGGTCCAACAACTTGTAAAAAGCTCAAGTTAGTGCAATAACTTGGTAAATTGGTGCATATACAGTCTAAATCTTAATGACGATGTATTTGGCGATGAAGAGAGGGGTATGAGAGTATAAGGCATGTATTGGGTCATTTTTTTATTCTGTTTCTTAATAACATCAATAAAATTAATTATGATTTTCATCATGTCTTTCTAATTTGATGCTCCGATATTTTTTATAATTTTCTTATAAAACAAGTTTAAGCTTGATTTATGCCTATTTATATAGTATTTGTTTTCTTCATATAAAATTATTTTCTTCTAATTCTGTCAGACAATTTCTATAAATAGTATAAGCTTGATTTATGCCTATTTATGTGCTTAAAGTTTACATAAAGATTTTTCCTTTAATTTGAACCATAATCTTTAATAAATAAAAGTCATTAGTTAATTCACTAAGGCTATATTTATATCATGTACATTGTAAGTAGGTTTGTATGAAGCATTTCGTGTTTTATTAATTTTTAAAAAGGAATTCAATTCCTTTGTGGTAAGATGAAAATATAAAAAATGGCAGAATGCCTTATACTCTCATACCCCTCTCTTCATCGCCAAATACATCATCATTGTAAGATTTAGACTGTATATGTACCAATTTGCCAAGTTATTGCACTAACTTGAGCTTTTTACAAGTTGTTGGACTAATATGCACCCACATGCTAAGTTGTCGCACTAAATTGAGCGTTTTGCAATTTGTTGGACCAATCTGCACCCACCTAACACGATGTTGTATGGTGGGTGTAATTTACTCTTAAAAAAATACCCAGACTAAGTTACGACCAGCCACAAATTAGTCTTGGTCTTGTTGCACAGCCAATTCGTTTTGGGAAATAATTAACTTGCCACTCCCATGCTTTCCTGTTGTTGTAAAGAGTTCATTTGTTGTAGTGCCCATAGGGTCGCTGAAATAGTCCACAAGGACACTCAATTCACCTTTCTTCTCATCCTCCTTCTCCTCCTCATCATCATCCATATCAGAAACACCTCCTCCTCCTTAGCACCCTCCCCCATCCTGGGAACCACCTCCTCATCCTCCATATTGGGAACCACCAACTCTGCCTCCTGCATATCAAAAACCTCCTCCTCCATCCACGTTAGTAAAATTGATTTTTACCATGCATTGTTGATTTTACGGTTCTCGTTCGCCAGTGTACCAAGGTAGGGAAGGATCAACTTCAGCACGTCGCTGTGGTGAGGTCAGCTAGGCGCGAGCTACATGCGTGACCGGTGATTCCCGGTGTGGGAGGTCGATACGATGGCCAACGGTGTGGGAGGTAAAGGGACAGAGGCATAGAAGGTCAGGGCGGCGTCGCGAGAGGAGCCACGGGCAGAAGCGATAAGGTTCGATAGCCGCTGATAGGAGAAGGAAGAAGATGGTGTGGGAGGAAAAGTTAGGATTCGGCCGTTCCTTTGTGTGTGTGTTTCTTACAAGATAATACATAGATATTATCCTCTTTCTGTTAGGATGATTCTAGATAAAGTTTGATCTTAAAAGATATTTTCATTGATTATCCACTTCCTTTGAGTAAAAGTTGATACATAAAAGATATTTTCATTGATATATAAAAATGATAGTGTGCATATGCTTCAAATGTGATTATGTAAGAGCCATTATTGCAAAGAGCCCAACACACCCACGCTATAGCCTTTTGAGACGTGTGCCACGACGATATTGCAAATATTACCGCTAATGCCACTAGCTCCACTATACTGTGAAATAGTGCCGCTAAGTAACTCCTCAACCATTGTTTAGATTGGGAAAGATTCTCGTAAAAATACTATAGATCTAAAAAAAATACTATATATAAATAGTGTTATGTGAGTGAGAGGGATGAGATCAATAGGAAAAAGTTGGATAAATAGTGTTTTTTTTAGGAATTCCTTGAATCTAAATGCAACCATAAGGGAGAAGACGAGGATGTAGAGAGCAATTCGGACCCGCAGCAGGTGGGAGAAGGGGATCGGGCCCAAGAGGATGACCCCGTTCCCCTGAACGAGAACTAGCCACCACTAGCATAGTAGATACAGAACGAAACATCCAGCCCAAGTGAGCTGCATGTGGGCAGTGGGCGGATGAGAAAGAATAAGGAGGGGCGAATGTAAATGAGATGAACTTGTGTGTTCGGGCCGTCGTATTTTATATAGACATGGATCGGGTTGGGGTGAGCTACAAGGCCCGACATCTTATGTTTTAGGAAAAGTAGTCCTCAACTTTTGCGAAAGTCCATTTTAGGTCCCCTAAACTTTAAAAACATATAAAATACGTCCTCAATTTGAAACCATTCATATTACATCTAGAACGGTTTTGGATACTAGTTTTGCCACAATATACATGTAGATTTGGTACAAGTTTTGTCTTTTCCTTTTATTTATTTATTTATTTTAAATATTTGAAAAATTATAATAAATCATTAAAAATCATAAAATAGGGAATCTAATTTTATTGGACTCCAATGAGTAGCTGGACAAAGTACGCTGACCAACGAATAGTGTGCAGACTAGGTTTTATTTTGGGGTTCGACTCCTGACGTAATTGTTTTAAACCATTCTTACCTAAAAACCAAACCGAACCAAACCGTTTTCAAATACCGTCTCATTTTAACCAAACCAAAGCCCACCCAACAAACATCTAAACCAAATAAACTGTTTCGGAACCGAACCATTAGCAGCTTTAACAGAAAGCATCACAACCTTGGGCGGCTAGGCAAGAGGCCTATTGATCCCCATGGACCATTTAGGAGAAACTTTCTATCTTCATGTGCCACAATCTCATAAACTTTGAGGTTGTTCCCTTCTTTGTGTTTCACTTCTTCTTCTTTTTTTCAAAAAATAAAAATAAACTAGATTCATAGTTTTTTCTTTAATTGGAAAAAATATCAAACCACCTTTATATATTTTTAAAAAATGCTCAATCTTTTATATATTTTTTATGAAATCAATTTGCCACCTTGACCTATTAAGGGCATGTTTTGGAAGGCTTATAGCTTATGTAGATAAGCTAAAAAAATAGCTTATCATTGAATTATCTAGTTAAATAGTTTGCCTATCTTATTCTAGATTATCTGGCTCAACATCAACAAGGAGGTATTTGGCAGAATCGACTCACGTTGCATATCCATTGTTTCGTAAAATTTTGTTTTCACATCCTTCCAGTGTGCAAGATTAGTGTTGACCTTATTGTCAGGTCTCAACCATCACATTGCTCTCCATGCTGGTAGACAAAAGTACAAAACAATAAGAAAGGATGGAAGTCACGTAGGTCTCATCCGGGGCAAGCTACTATTGGAGAGTTAGAGCATCTCCAACAGTACCCAAAATAGGTTTCTAAATTCTTGTTTTGGGAATCAATGGAAAAACTCTTGCTCCAATAGTGGTCAAAATTGGTGGCTATTTTTTTCCAAAGTCCAAAAATGGTGGGCTCTAGGGCCGTTTTTGCCCTCTTGACTTGCACTCTCAATCCTGAAATTTAACTATTTTAGGACTAATTATTAGGAACTGTTGGAGAAGGAGGCGTTTTTTGCTCCCAATAATTTTTAGCAAGTTTCTAAAACCAATGTTTTGAGACCAGTTTTCTTGGGCATTGTTGGAGATGCTCTTAGGGACAGGATGCACATGTGAGTTTGCCTTCCATATGTCAAAAGATTCAAACCACATGTTCTTTAGAATCAACATTTCAATGGTATTGATTCAACATTTTGATACACAGGGTCAATATATAGTGATATACTCTTTCAACATTTTCCAAAAAAAAAACTGTTGACACAACTTATTGTAAATTATTGAACTTAAGTTGAAAAATAAGTTGAACTTAGTATTATAATGTTCAATAAATTTATACTACTATGGTCGTGGGTTCCGGGACAACGACGTAGCCGATGATGTTAAAGTTATTATACCGGTTTATTCATATTGTTAATAAAGTTTGAACAATGTTGAATTTGATATTTTTTATATCGTGGCTATGTTCCTTTGAAAAAATAAAGGAGCTGAGAGGAAACTAGGTAACGTGAAAACTTCATAGCACGGGAACTCTTAGACCAGGATTAGGAAGGCTTATTCAACTTCTAGAATTCAGATAGGAGGCAACGCAGGCACTGGCTATAAAGTGATGAATATGTCCTGAACATACGAATAAAAACAAAAGTTTTGGTTTGTCGATCCTGCAACGTCCGATCAAGAAAGTTGTGAAACGTAACGCGCGCGGGGAGGATGGGCGTATGTGATGAGACGTAACGTAAGGAATGCCTTTGATCTAGTTGCAGCTGTTGATTGTGCTCTGGTAGTTAGCCGGATCAACGTGCCGGTGGAGGAGCACGCGAACCCATGCCCCCGGTCGTTGACCTCATGGAAGTTCTTCTTCTAGCCGCCTCCGCAACCGCAGGCCACGGAGCGTGTCGTCCGGTCATCCCCCCAGTGCTCCCACGGTCCACCTAGCACGAGCCATTTCAGGCGTCGTTCAACCAGGCCGGACAACATGTTCTTTTTTTTGAATTGGAACATAATTCCATTAACTGAATGCTGACTGATAATCAGCAGCCACAAGATTGTTTACAAAGCTTGGATTTGCATCTGGCCAGACAATTGTTCCACCTGGTTCTAAGTCACACCCAAACCTAGCCAGAGCATCAGCTACCATATTACATGAGCGTGGTTGACATACCACATTGACTTCAAGGAACTCAGAGAACATGAGAAATTTAGCATCTCTAGCCAACATGCCGATCGGCGATAAATAAAATTCCAGAGTTGTCAGCGTCACTTTGACATTGTCCGCATCCGTTTCTAAAACAATTTTCATCATGTCCACTTCACTAGCGAAGAGGAGCTTGTAGAGCTGCCATCATCTCTGCATGCATAGCATGTTCGATTCTTCCTGCACCAGAGCCCACCACAACACCAGGTCACCAGCACTATCTCTGAAAATGAATCACCAACCTCCTATGCCATCCTGATTTCTTAAAGAGCCATCCACATTGACCTTCAGAAAATCCCCTTCCGGCTGACGCCATATACATGGCACCTTTTGGCCGTTGGCTTGCTTCTGAAATACTTGTTTGAACTCCGCAAAGTGCTTCCGGATGAGCCCCGCAGTAGAAGCTGGGGCTTGAACTAATTCTCCATCATTTGTATCATTTCGGGTGCTCCATAAAACCCACAAGGCGATGACCACCGTCACTTGTACATCATAATCCCAACAGCCAAATTTGTCTGAACACTTCTAAAGATGAGAGCGTTCCAGCTAGTAACAGTCGTTGTTCCTCAAGCAACAAAGCACACCATACCTCCGTCGCATACTTGCATTTGAAAAATAGATGGCTGCCATCTTCATCAAGTCTGAAACACATTGCACATCGAGTATCAATTTCCATACCCCTGCTTTCAATCTTCCTTTTAGAGGCAAACCATTATGTGCTAATCTCCAAGTGAAATGTTTCACTTTATTAGGAACAGGCAACGACCAGATTTTCTTCCATGGGAAAGTCGTGCCCATTGTCGGACAGTGAACAGAAGCGCCCGAGCCCGGCTGCGTGGTGTGCACTGAGGCCTCCGCACAGTCGCATTTGCCAGGCCTACTAGAAGCACCACCGCCCAACAATTGCTTCCTCCGTGCTGGTTCTTCATCGTACCCGATGACGATGGGGGCATGGGGCTCCTGACCTACCGCCGGCGAGGCCGTCACCTGCTAGAGGCGCCGAGGAGCCAGCGGGTGGCTCGTTCCGGCACGTCCAACTGTTCGCATTGCCATGCCGGGAAACCTGGCATGGCATGGCTAGCGGCGGCGAAAGCACGAGCACCGGCCACCGGAGCGTGTACCCAAGACGGACGGCGACAGACGGCTGGCCATTCGACACCTCACAACGGGGAGCTTTATCTGCTCGTGGTCCTTGCCTTCTAGGCTGGGCTACTCGGTCCGCGGCCACTCTGTCTCCCAACCGGAAAAACACAGCAGCTCAGAATCACGCGACCGCCGGCTCCGAAACGACCGAAACGGCCCCTAGCACTTTCTGACTCACCAGCGGCACAGCCACCTGCAGGCACGACACGATACGTCGATGCGAACCCAAACACGGTCGGAGGAAAGACGCGCTGTTCTGGCACGTTTCGGGCGTACGATGTTGTCCACAACCAACCGCATCGGACTCGACTGCTATTCCGAGACCGAATCTGGCAACCGGCGTCTCACCGGACGGGAGGATTCACCCTTTACTATACCGTATATATAAATATAACCGACGATGCGCAGAAGTACACCGAGAGATCAGAGGGAGAAAAACCCAGAGTCAAACGTGAGAAAGATAGAGAGGATCATCACACCGCCGAGGTACACCCAAGAGAAGTGCGAAGAAGATCAATCGCCGCTTCCCAAGATGCAGCAGGAGAAGAAGGAGGTCGCCGCCGACGTGCCAGCTGCGGACGCGAAGACGATGCAATCGGCGGCGGTGGAGGGGAAGGTCGCCGCCGCTTGCCGCGGCTTGCATCGCCTGAGGAAGAACTCATGGGCTCACGAGATCATAGGTTGCGTGTGGATTGTGGTGTTGTTCTACATTTGGAATGGCATCACCAGGCATCAACGTTTCGCGGACAATCTTGTTTTTAACATAGTCCACTTTATTGTTGTTTTTGTTTTGTCGCAGATATGAGCGTGGCAAATATCATGTCTTTTATGTTAGTCGGTCTCTAGATAGTAATAGTATGTGCATTTTTCGTTGGGGATTCCCTAGAGAATAAAACGTTAACTATGTATTATGTGTTGTAACTGCTTTCGCGATTTTCATTGTACAGAAATTATTACAATATTACTACTATGTAGTATCGATTATGAGTACCTATAAGGATTGAAAGATTGATAGTGAAAGATAGATACAAGAACCATATATAATCTGCAATATTAACAAAGAACAATAGCCGCAGTCAGGAACTATTCACCATGGGATGATTTAAGCACCATATATATATCATATAACGAGAAAGTGAGAAGGTTGATGTCCGGCAGCAAGCGGTTGGCGGAACATTTGGGCCCACACACCGTAGCTAGCCCAGGTAACGATTCAATAGCAGAAGCATCTCAAACAGTCCCCTTTTTCCCTAACTAGCAAAGACGCACGTACGACACACACATGATATAAATTATTTATTTTTTCTCCTGGAGACGACTCTGTCAATATAAATGTCACTATTATTGCAATCTCCCCATTTTCCCTAGGATTGTTATCTTTCCCAGGGAAAAAAAATTAAAGTCTAAGAAAACCAGAAAAATGTAGTAAGTCTAGTAATGTTTGAGTGCTTATATTGTGTCACTATTATTGCAATCTCCCCATTTTCCCTAGGGTTGTTATCTTTCCCAGGGAAAAAAATTAAAGTCTAAGAAAACCAGAAAAATGTAGTAAGTCTAGTAATGTTTGAGTGCTTATATTGGTTGCCTTTTCTCTTGGAGGCAATAAGACATTTTGTCAATATATACAGATATGAGTTGTCACACACGCATATCCATCGGAAGAGCACCTTCTACTTCTACGGAACAAAGATGATTCACTTTTTATGTATTATTTATTACTTGATAACCTAGTGGCATCTTGAAACTCGTATTAATTAGCACCATATTCCATGTAGATGCAAAGTTACCCACAGCTGATGCGCTAGTGGTGAGCACTTTTACCCAAAACCGATCCAACAGCGCATGCATGCGAGCGGCGAGGCATGGGAGGTGTCACGCGAGGTACCGCGAGCGGAGGGGCGTTTGTCGCTTTGGCCGGCCCATAACACACAGATACGCATGCCACCGACGGGCACGAGTGCCTGCGCATGGCGGCACCTGCGTCTGCGTGAGTGATTAGCTTGTCCGTTCCTTGCATTCTTGCTTCCATCGTTTGTCTATGCTTCGAGGAGGGGACCAAGAGGCCGCAGGCCCGGGGGGGGGGGGGGGGGGGGCGGAGAGCAGGAATTCATGACACAGAGCAGCGCTGTGCCTGTGTGGCGTTCGTGGGGCCGTCGGACTCCTTTGCAGGTCTGCTGCATGCGCGGGACAAAGATTGGCGGAAGGAGCACTCGGGTAAGGCCGAGTAGACGGTAACTAAATAATTAGAAAATTGACAGAAATATTTTCTAAACTAGTAAAAACGTACGTACGAATTATTTGTTTTTTCTTATTTTAGAGATGATTCTACCAATATAATTGTGAGATACCACCACACATCTACATCCGTTCCATTTTTCTCTTTAAGGGCAATTCTCTCATTATAAATTGAAATGCCACCTACACATATTGGGAAGAGCACCTCCATCGAGCAAGACGTTTCAAGTTTCTGGCATTCTTTACTTGATAGCCTGGCGACATCTTAAAACTCCCATACATATACAGCAATTTTTTTTTCTATGCACACTCTCACACCTTACTAATAAACACAAGTGTTAATCCATGGATCCAAAATTAACTTCGCCACACACATCAGGGACTGAAACGTGAAACTCTGTTCACTATTGAGAAATTCAAACAAGTTTAACAGTGCGTATCATCTTTCAAGAGCATTTGTTTCCTTTTCAGATCATGCATGAAACAATTTAAATGCCGGATGTTACATCGACAATGGCAGGCAAAGAATCATTAGAACATGGATATTTATGTGTTTCATAATTCAAACCCTATGCTTCACCTTTTATGGCCACGATCTGATCTCTCTTCCATCCATGCCTGCTGGTTTGCTATGCTCTGAAGTAACAGCCGGTCCTCCGCCGACAAGAGCCCATGGGAGGCGAACACGTCGTCATCACCGCTGTTGTCTGCGTAGCTGGTCATGGAGCGGCGCCGCTGGCGGGGGAGGGGGCCTCTGGCTCTACGAGGTTCCGACCTCCCGGCTCCTGCCTCCGCCTCCGAGGTCCAACCGTCCAAGCCGAGCTGCCACCGGTTCCGAGTGACGGGAGCTGCGTCGCGCCTGATGCGCACGCGTGCTGTGAGCCCGTCCCGCCGGTGAGTGCTGTGTCCCGCCACCGGGAGCCCGTGCTGCCGCGAGCCTGACCCGCACGCCACCGCAGACGCCTCGTCCATTCTTTGCCCGTTGGATTGGGCATAAAAAATTCCTCAACCATCGATGTAATCATATAATTGTTTATTGAGTGCCATGTCTAACTACTTCCCTTGTCAATGAATTTTAACTCATATAAAACTTATATTGATAATTGCATTAACTTTTTCGTAGAATAACTTCACATAAATATATGGTAACTCTTATTCAAATTATCAGGGTAAATGACTCAACTTAATCTCTCCATTCTAAATTTTCATTTTCACTGTGTTGATCCAACTTTGACCATTCGTCTTACTAAAAAATTATGTAAACATAGTCAAATCTAGTTTATTTTTGGAAAAAATTATTAGAAAACAATCCATATAAAAAATTACATTTTACGTAAGTTTTTTTTTACTAAAACATTGGTCAAACTTAGCATAAAAAAAGTCAGTAAATTATAATTTGAAACATATGCAATATTAATTCTAATTTTATGCAATTCAAATTTTCATAGAAATTTTTATAATATAATTAATAAGATGTTTGACACGTCCAATATCCAAATTGGATTATTGTGTCTGCTTAAATATCTAAAGTCAACATATGTTATTCTAATTAGCTACACTGTTGTTATATTATTTTTAGTATACGAACGTCAATCGGCTACGTTTTAGGTCCTGGTAACCACTCTGCATGCATAGGGTATGAATACAATTTTCCAAAGATTAAACGTATTTATTTTCTAAGTTCCTAGCGTCATTCCTCACAAAAAAGTTCCTAGCGTCACTTTTTTTTTTTGGAGAAACTCCTAGCGTCACTTTTGAATTTTGATCCAGTGTTTGGCATCAGCGTACCATATGGGCCACGCCAAACGAGCAAACGTGTCAAAGAAAAAGGGCCCACGAGAGGAGTCGACGGTCTCGCTTGTTCAGATGCATGGCCAGCGGCCCAGCGCGGCACCGGACAATGACGCGAGCAATGGATCGTCCCTGGCGTGATTCGCAGGCGGAGCGGGCGAGCGGCGGGTAACCGCGACAGAGGGTGACAAAAATAATTTAGTTTTGGTAGAAACATTCTCTAACATGCGATTTTGGTGGGTTTGACCTCCTCCCCATCTCCATTGACTTTTACAGGTGGGTCCAGCGTGAGAGGTACCGTGGGCCCGATTTGGGTGAGAAACGTTTTCCATTTAACTCGTTCTTTTATAGATAGATTAGTTTTAGTGGATTTGACCCTCTTTCCACCTCCGTTGACCTAGGTCCGGCGTGAGGGGTACCGTGGGACCGATTTGGGTGAGAAACGTTTTCAATTTAACTCCTTCTTTTATTGATAGATATAGTCCATCATATTAGGGGAGTCCATGAAAAAAATAATGGTCTAGCAATTCCCATTACATCTCTTTTTTTTTTAAGAAAAAAATCCATATTACTCCGCTCAACTATAAGCAAAGTCTACATAAGCCCCTAAACTATATTTACCTCCTCATACGATTTGTCTTTTTTTATTTTTCCACGTACAAGTGTCATATTATGTTCATGTTTGCGAGATAATAGTAGAAATCATAATGCATGATAAAAAATATTTTTTGTCATTAGTTTGATGAGGTAAGATATTTAATAATTAATCAATCTTTAGGATACGACATTATAAAAAGCTAATGACGAAAAATTCATAACATATTTTTTTGACATACACTGTGATGTTTACTAGAATAATACAAAATTAAAATTAAAATTCAACTTGTGCATGGAGAAATAAAAAAGACAAATTGTATTAGGGGGTAGAATAGACCAAGTGACATAGTTTATGGGGTAAAATAAACCAAAACATAGTTTATGGGGTTATGTAGACTTTGCTTATAGTTGAGGGGAGTAATATTGACTTTTTCTTTTTTTATTAGGGTGAACCAATTATTCACCTTAACTCAGTTTCTCCCTATGGCTGCTAATGGGTAGGATTATTGAGAGACTACAAAAGTATTCTCGCAACATGTAACAAATATGATTCAACTTGCTAATAGGTAGGATCTTTGCGGCAGGTAACATGATTCAACTTGCATATAAAATTTCGTAGCAAATACTGTACAAATTAATCAGATCTTGCTCCATGATGCAACCTTGCCTGATGTCTTTCTTCTCTCTACCTTATATTGTCATTCTTCTCTTAATGGATACAGAATTAAAGAGACGGATGTGTGCGCACTGCAAGATTGTGTTGATCGTGAACTAGAAACATGGAACCGCACCTAGACTCGCCTATGTAGTTGGCCAAGGAACATCACGCCATCCGTACATAAAAGGCTTGTCACGCCTGGTGCCAAAGGGACACCCAGCATCCGGCCACTGTTAACGGACGTCCGACAAGCGAGAGCAACGTGTAGTGCTAGATGCGTCCATTTTGTTCATGCATGAGTCAATCTATTTGTCACGTTAATGCACTGGCCACTGGGTAATTAGCACTCATGTTTCTTCACGTGTGTACACGCACTTGCCTGTACTGCGTGCACACATCCGTCTCTTGCTTCCTCCGTGCTGGTTCTCCTCCCGCGAGGCCGCTACCTGGCGGAGGCGCCGAGGACCCGGTGGACGGTGGTGGATCTTGGGAGTCTCCGGGCGAAGGAAAACACCATCACACCGAATGCACGCGCCCAACCCGACGTCGCGGTCACCAGGTGCGTGGCTCGGGTCTCCGCGACATCGTGGAAATGCTCACGATCGACTTCCCGTGTGGCGCGTGATGGGAAAGGTACTACCACCCATGGGCGCAGGGCGCGTTTGGTCCGGCGAGGAGTGGGCACAAGAACATGAGCGGCCGAAAGAGCCCCTGCCCGGCCGGCCCGTTCTACTTACCTGCTCCCTTTTACCCATATCCGTCCCCGGAACACCGCAATTCCGTCCATCATCCATCGCCCACGAACGCCATGTGTGCCATGTGCCTGCCCCCCTCCCCCTGCAAGCGTGGCCGCCGATCCGCATTGCCATGCCGGGAAACCTGCCATGGCATGGCTATCGGCGGCGAAAGCGCGAGCGCCGGCCACCGGAGCGTGTACCCAAGACGAAAGGGGACGGACGGCTGGCCATGCGACACCTCACGCCGGGGAGCTTACCTACTCGGTCGGCCTCAAAATGGACACTCTGTCTCGCAACCGGAAAAACGCAGCAAGCTCAGAAATCACGCTCGCTGCTCCGATCCAATCCAGGCCGGGTCTCTTTTTAAGTTCCCAGCCGGACAACCAACGACCGAATCAGCCCCTTTAATCATGATCGGCACCAACTGAAAATCACCAACGCAGTAGCACTTTTCGACTCAGCAGCGGGCAGCGGCACAGCCACCTGCAGGCATGACACGATACGTTGATGCGAACCCAAACACGGGCGTACGACGGCGACGCGAGAGGAAACGACGCGCTGTTCTGTCCCGTTTGTACGTCGCCCAACGAGGCGAGGCCAGGTGGTCTCTGCTGTGGCCTACCTGAGCACAACAAGCGCACACACATGTGCCGGCTGACGTTGACAGCAGCTAGTAGCACACACATGGCGCAAGGTTCGTTCAGGTCCGTGTAGCTGCTCGATTGCAGTCCTTGACCTACTGCTTCTGCGTGTGCTCGCCACCTGGACACTGCCATGGATGGACGAACGCTTTTGAAGGCAACCAAACCGCACCGAGCACAATGATATAGACGGCCACCATTGTTGCCTGCTGGCTGCTAGACCGTACGAGAAGGCCGTGACCTTCGAGCTTTTTTCCTTCGGACGATGATTCGACATGCTGCAAAAATTGTTATGGCAATTGTTCATGTTGACATCCAAAATCATGCTCGAAATCTCCGTACGATCCATTGACTTGTTGCACTAAACAGTAAGCACCCAGCGAATTATTCAGTTGATCGCCTTTTGCTCATCATCTTGCTGAATTGCTCAGTGGACTGTGGGCCGTGGTGCTTTTGCGCTGGTACTGAGGACTTCAGGAACGCAAGCAGCAAGCCAGCAGCAGCGCTTGGAAACGAAGCATTCATCCTGGCTTTCCAGCTCTCTCGCTCTCTTCTTCTTCTTTTGAACATTAGGGCTTTCCAGCTCTGTGTGTGCTCCTCTGGTGCTCTGCCCCAGAGTCGTTGTGTGACCAACGTCAGGCTCACGCAAGAAATGTCCATGATATCTCCTCACAGTTCCTTTCGGGAGTCAGAGAAATTCAGAAATGCACACTTGTTTTTAGCAATCACCCGTCCTCCGTACATGTTTCAGCGTCGAGCGCGTCGCCGTCGCTACGGCCGTTTTCAGGCGTATCTGTATCTGGAGATGTAGCCTTTTACACCGATGTCCCGCGTACCGCAGACGAGAGTGTGGCCACTCGCTCGACCTGCTTGCGACCCGTCTCTAACTGCTACGGCTGCACGGTCGCTGAAACTGGATACTTGTGGAGGCAACCTAGTCAAAGTCGAACACGACGCTCTCACCCCCCATCTGAGTATCGATTATTGTCCTTTCATCGCCATAATCCACCGGGAGCTCTTTTTAACCAATCCAAAACATTACCATCAAAACATCTCAAAAAAAGATTAATTTGTGCTGCTCCAAAAATTTAACTGAATCCAATTTTTGCTAGTGCACTGTTGATCTGTACTAGTGCACCCTTTTGCTACAAAGGACGGAGTCCAGGGAAAAGTTGCATCGGCATGTAAGTTTAAACAATGGGAGTTTTCTTTTTCTTTTGATTTGTTTTTTTTGCAAGTAGGGATATGGTTATGGTGACAGTACTGAAACTAAAGTATAACACCCGGGGGAGAGAACATATATTCTTGGCCGCTTCTCCACTCAAACGACCTACATGGCGCCATGATATTCCTTGCGCTCTCGCCACACCATTCCATTTCCAGGGGCCTGCTTTGTGCTTGCTTCACAACTTGACCAATTTCTATGCCAACGCCGAACATTTTGAGATCCGAGCTGACTGCGTAAGCTAATGGCACTAGACGACCTAACATGGAATCGTATTCTAGGGCGGCTACGGCGTTGGCAGGGGACCAGGAGGTTTTTTTCAAAACCTGGTAATAGTAAAATCTCGCGTAAAGCGAAGCACTCCAATAGTATTCCTTGCAGTTGGGAAGCACACAATGGGACATGACAATGGTCATCATCTCTTCTGTGTAACCTTTTTGTGATGCAGGAGGGAGTAACACTAACCACCACACAACATATTCTAGCTGAGATCTGTCCCGGCGCTTAGCTTTCTGTCCATTACATGTGGGAGCATAATCTCCCCCCTAATCGCCCACTTTTTGGGCAGAACGTGCTGGGATTGGATGAAACAAAGCATTTCTGGAACGCAAGTACTGTGCGATCTTTTCTTTTGAGACTAAGTACTGTGTGATTGGTGGCGCACACGTCCTAGCTCTTCGTGGAACAGCTGAAAATGGCTGTCGTAATGCTTGTTCTCTTCTCGGTTCAGAACTCGTTTTTTTTTTGGCCCCCGGCACGGCGTAGTGCCAGTGTGCTACAATCTTGTCCTCTTTTCATCGTAAACGCTGATTAAAGAGCTTGTGCTAAAGACTCTTCTTATTTTCTCGAGGGAGTTTTGTCTTTCACCACCACCGTTTTGGGTAGTGTCGCTTTGCTAGATTTTATTCCTTCTCCAAATCACTAGCTTTCTTTTCTCTGAACATGCTGGGTCAGAATACTGCTTTTTCGGTCGAGCACTAGTTATTTTATATTTTACACAATCATAATAATACCATGCGATGTTAGAGCATTAGCTGAGTGATCATCATTCCATCATCCATGACGACTGATTTGGTGTACGTAGTCGCATGCGCGCGCACCGAAATTCAGAAATGCTCCCAAGACAGGGCACGGCCGGGAACACAAGATAGCACAGGGCGAAATGTCCGGGCATGCGTTGCAATTGAGACTACTAGCTTTCTGGTAATGTCTGGCTAGAAATGCGCCACATTCCAAGTACCAAGGAATTGCAAAATTCTCACCGCTTTCAGCGGAAAAGGAGGGATGGGCACCGCTACTACGATGGCATCTTGTTTGGCGAGCAAAATTTTCACATTGATTTTGTTGCCACAGGTCCGCAGGTGTGATGTGATGAACGGGTTCTGCAAAATGCAAAATTGACATTGCAAAATGCAAAATACATTGATTTTGTTGCCACAGGTCCACAGGACCCGTTCATCACATCGCACATTGACACTGCAAAATGCAAAATACATCGGGGCGAACCCGACAGCGCGAAAACACCTGGGGTCCGCTCGATCGGGACTTCCAGGACCCGTTCATCACATCGCACATTGACACGGCAGCGACTCTTACAGAACACAGCCATCGACGGACACCGCTCCCACTCCCAGACTCCGACATCTTGTCCCGGCCTGTCAACATCAGGCCGATCTGGGCCGTCCAAGCTCTTCTCGGACACGAGCTGTCGCGTCCGGGACCGTCGGATGCCCCGTCCCGGGAAACCCGCGCCTTGTACAATATATAGAGTCCCGTTGCCGTCGACCTCCAGCTGACTCCGTCATTCGACTCGAGCGAGGTCCCGTGCCAGCCAGCCAGAGTGGTAACCCGTCGCGGTCCCTCCAAATGCAGCTTCTCCCGCGGCTCTGCATGGCCACCGGCAACGGCGACGGCGACGGGAGCGGCAAGGGCGAGAACAACAGCGGCAAGCTGGGCACGGCCGTGTCCTCCTCCTCGTCGACCGTCTCGACGTCATCCTCCGCCGCGGCGGCGGCCGTGTCGGAGGCGTCCTCGTCGACGTCCCTCCCTTCTCTCCCTTCGCTCTCCGCCGCGGCGAGCGCCACCAGCCTCGCCGCGTCCTTCGTCCACGTCACCACGCTCCTCCCCCTCTCTGCCTCCGCGGCGTCCGCGTCGTCGTCCGCCGCCGTCGTCGCGTCGGCGGGGGATTCCGCGTACGGCCTCCTCGTCGTCGCGCGGCCGGCGTCCGTGTCGCTCCACGACGTTTCCACTCTCGAGGCAACCTCCACCTCCGACGCCTCCGCCTCCGCCTCCGCCACCGCCGCCGCCGCGGGCTCCGTGAAGTGCGCGGCGCACCTCCTCCACGGCGGCGCGGTGGTGACGGGGCACCAGGACGGGAGGCTACGGCTGTGGCGTGTCTCCTCTCGCTCGCCGGCGAAGCTCCGCCTCGCAGCGGCGCTCCCCACGGTGGCGGATCGCCTGCGCCGGTTCCCGGTCCCGTCCAACCACGTGACCGTCCGGCGCCACCACCGGCGCCTCTGGATCGAGCACGCCGACGCCGTGTCGGGCGTGGCGGCCTCCCCCGATGGGCGCCGCCTCTTCTCCGTCTCATGGGACAAGACCCTCAAGGTGTGGGCCCTCCCGTCGCTCCGCTGCCTGCAGTCGCTCCCCGCCCACGACGACGCCGTCAACGCCGTCGCCGTCGCCCCCGACGGCACCGTCTACACCGCCTCCGCCGACAAGCGCGTCCGCGTGTGGGCCCCACGCCCCGAGCCCGACAAGCCACGGGGCGGTCGCGGCAGCAAGAAGCGCCAGCTCGGCGCCTACCACCTGGTGGCCACCCTGTCGCGGCACACGGCGGCGGTGAACGCGGTGGCCATCGGGTGCGGCGGGGAGAGGCTCTACTCGGGCGGGAACGACCGGTGCGTGGTGGTGTGGGAGAGGGAGGAGAGCGCGAGCCACATGGTGGCGATCGGGGCGCTGCGGGGACACCGGAGGGCCGTGCTCTCCGTCGCGTGCGCCCCCGCAGGAGGGCTCGTCGTGAGCGGGGCCGCGGACCAGACGGTGCGCGCGTGGCGGCGCGCCGCGGACGGGAGGGGGTACGCGTGCGTCGCCGTGATCGACGGCCACGGCGCCGCGATCAGGTCTGTTGCGGCGGCGCCTGTGCAGAAGCGCGCCGCCGGCGAGGAGGAGGAGTGGCGGGTGTGTAGCGCGAGCTTCGACGGCGAGGTGCGGGTCTGGTCGCTGCGGGTGTCGTCGGGATTGTAGTAGGTGCGATTTGGCGCGATCTTTTTGACGTAGGATACTTGTATTTTTATTTATTTTCTGAAACCATAACCGAGTTTTGGTTTGGCTATTGGATACGGCGCAGTGTCGTATCGTATGTTTGTGTAGAAACAGAGAGCTAGAGGGGAGTGTCGATTGTGCAGCTACATTTCTTGTGCTCTTGCTAATTTGTATTGCGATTGCAATTTTGTTCAGAAAATTCACTGCATTTTTCTCTTTCATTCTCGTACCTGTGGTTTATATTAGTATAAGTTTCTGCCGATAAGACGATTCATCAACAAAAGTTGCCAAGGCAGCGAGGAAACACCCCGGTTGCTTGTTTAGGTCGATGTTCCGCTGTCGATCGATTGCTGCTTTTAAAAAGCAAAAAAGAAAACAATTTGACTGCCATCCTGGTCAGTCAAAAGACATTGAGTGTCAAATCCCAAGTATATACTAGGTGTAAAATGTATAAAAAGGCACACCAATTCCAAATATTAATCTCGAGGCTGACAGGCTAACAGAGGTTTCGGTCAAAACGCATGAATTTTGCTAAATTTGACAAGGAAACAGTTGGCTCCCCGTATGAATCCGGAAAATTCCTGTCATACGTAGTGGGCGCCGAGGCTGTTTGGCTTTTGATGGCTAAACATGCGGAAAACTTGATCACGAATCAGCAACAAGCGCGAAGGAATTTTCTAGATCCCTTTATTTTGGTACTCCCACAAGTACTTCAACAAGTACCCAAAAAAATCCGATGCCAGGTGCCAATTCCTGGCGCATGATTGCCTTGCCTCCCACAAGCTGTGGCCTGTGGGCAGAGCACGTAACGCATGAAGCTGTAAAGCGGCCTCGCGCGCCGGGGATCGGAGCTGGAGATGGATCAGCCTGCAGGTGAAGTCGTTCTCATGTGATGGCGTGGCTGATTGGAGCCGACGTGCGCATATCAACTGACGATCTAGCTAGCTACGTACCCATCTTCTGCTGGGGTGACTATGATAAGGTTCTGTCACCCTTTCTCAACGGCGAATCATCCAAGCCATGCTCCCTATTTCGCCGGCCGTTCAGCTTCACGATTCAGCTGGCTAGACTCTCCACTCAAGAGGCTCAGTTTGCCTCCAGGATTACTTGAGACAAGCATCAACTTCATCGCTCATTTCCTTAAAAAATATTGCAGCATCAAGCATGCATGCAACTAATCGGTGACCCCTGCCACCGTATCGTTGTTAGCAGTTGAATCCAAGCTCTTTACAAATAATACGGCGCCGGCAGGCTTTGCACAAGTTTCAGGTGATTGGAGCATCTCCTTCTGACAGTATTTGCCGAGGACCATTGTTAATCTTATCCTTGCCTCGTATTGTCTATTGGCGCTGTTAACCAAAGGAACAAGCTGCGTATCTGCTGCAGCCTTCCCTGCAGATATTTTGGCAGCGGAATGGAGGGTTGGTGAATGGTGACTGCATATCTGCATGAGGTGGATGACAAATGTGCGCATCAGGTCGATCTCATCTGCGACCTGCCTGTAGAAAACAGCACTATAATACTTGTAGCCCATGAAGACACATCACCAGCAAAACAGCAATATAATACTCTTGTAACCATGTAGTGTAGTACTATGGTAAATCATATTTGGCTATCACTGATCAGAGGAAACGAGCTATCATGCAAACAGCCATATAGTAGTATGTCAGTCTGAATGAACTCGGAGACCCCTGATTTCAGAATTAACAGGCAACGTATTAGTCTAATCTATACGATGAAGGCAGGCTACTAGCTACGCGACAAACGAGTGTGATTGTAGAGCTGGATGGAGTTAAGTAATGAAGCAACCTAGTCGCGCTAGTTAGACGTTGACAGAGCTGCTGAGGTCGCCGTGGTTGGCCGAATCCATGGAGCAGCGGTAGTGTGCAGGAGTGGAAATAGTTTCTTAATCGCCTCCACTAACTCACGTCCCCACGCAGCCACGCTCCGGCCTCTAATCACAGGTATCTGATTAAGCAATTTATCAATCAAATCAATCTCTACCTATCTATTATGCAAAATCAATGCTTACATGTAATGGGAGTGTGAGTGTTTCTTTATCCAGTGCTAAAAGGCACAATCACTGTGAACCACTCGATCCTACTTGCTCGTTTAATTTTAAGACAGGTCTGAACACTGTGAGCAACTCGTAATTGCAAGCACTACATGTGTCATGAGGAGTGAGGACACAACTATGAAAACAAAAAATGGCTGTGGACTCTATTTATCTCCTTGCGCAAGGACAAACAAATGACCAAAATTTATGTTTGATATGTACTCCTAGATGCATACATAAGTTAGGGAATGGCCATGTTTGAGTCTTTATTTTTGTTACACCGCATTTTGCACAATGCACATGCTTGGAAACTATAAAGGGCAATGCAAATCACCATTTGCAGCACTCCACTCCACTTCTATAATTAAAAAAATAGGATAAATCTGAAAAAACAAACTGTACTGTTTTGACCAACACCTAATAATCAAAACTGTGAAAGCATTGAATGAATCGAACGCGCCTGTTTCTTTAAATCAAAATGCCAAGTTGGCATCAGGGCAGCCTGTCCTGTACTATCGTTTGATGACCTGATAACAAGATGCCATGTCAGTGTCAAAACCAAGTGGCCGGGCGGCCGTCTTGTGCCTGGGACCTGTGGAACTGAAAACCACCGGCTGCTCGTGCGTGGTTTCAACGGGTCTCGGAAGGTGCATGCACGAACATAATCCACACCACGTCACGCGTAATCGCAGGTGGGACTAAGATCGTGGGCATCTATCAGCAAATAGATGTATATATAGTTATATTTATTAGTGTCGCACATGAAGCCACGGAACTTGGAATATTCGGCCATGTCATCGGTTAACGCAGCTGGTTAGCAAGGTCTTGTCGACAGCTTCATGCGCGTTCATGCATGCATGTGTGACAATGTGGGCATGACTGTATATCCAGTGTGCAAGTGCAACACTGTTGCTCTCCGGCCGCCTGCCGTGCCGTTCCAGAACCACACGCTGTCTACCTGTCTCCAGCAAATGTGTTTCGGACAGTGTAGTCTCATCGCCGCTGTGATTCGATCGACGACAGAGCGTCCTCAACATGGAGTAGGTCCATGTGGGGGACGAGACGACAGCGAGCGTTGCCTCTCTTCTTCCCTGCACCGAGCAGTTTCAGACCTTCGGTAGGCCATGCCCCATGCATGGCGAGAAGAAGCCTACCATGCATGGCGAAAAGAAGGCTGTGTTCAGATTTATGAAAAATCACTTCTCCAATAAATTTTTTCTATTCATTCCACTCACAGAATACGTTTTCTAGTACACTATTTATTAAAAAAAGTTACTTTTTACTTTCAATTTGAACACAGCCGAAGTAAAAAAATATCCTGGGCTCGTCCTTCCGCAGAGTGTACAAGTACTCCAATGATATATGGGGCCCTTAAGGCCTGCTCCGTGCATGATTGGGCTCGATATATTCCCTTTCCAGAACCTTCACACTAGTACGCTCGCAAGCAGGCGCTTGCAGAGGATCGGAGTCTATCGAGGAGGAAGGAACAGTGGTGGCGCGTGTTTGGTCAACTGTCACCGGCGCTGTGTGTCGACGGCGAGCAGCTCAAAACTCTCTCAGAGCAAAGCAAGCCGACAAGAAGGGAGGTCCATGCATGATGACTGGCGATAAAAGGATATCGATCACTGATCGATGTGGCTTGGAAAAGTTTGATGAACTCGCTGCTAGTTTGATGAACTCAGGCCATATTCAGATTCCTAAGTATTCACTATTTATTCTAATTTTTCACTATTCCTTTCTCATAAAACACGTTTCCCAGCGAATGCTACAGTGTTTTTCTGATGCTACAGTGTTTTTTCCTACCATCTATACACACTTTAAGCGTCGTTCTCCAGCCTTCTGCCGCTTAATTGCCGACCGCTCGGCTTCTAACACTGTGCATACATGTTGACGTTCGAGTGCGCACTGGTCATGCAGACCCCACGCTACCCACCAGTCGCGCTGCATACCCCATGCCTTTATTTATGGATCCGCGCTGGCTTGGCTGTTGATGAATAGGTTGTGGATTGCGATTGAGATAGACCGTGAAGCGAGCGTGAGTGTACCCGTGCACGTTCTTTTTAGCATGTCGACAAAGTGCACGAAAGGGAGTGGGCTACGCACCTAGGGATCGGATGAGATCAAGAGCAGCTTTCTCGGTGGCAAGAACGAACGGCCATGATGGCGACAGTGTCTCCACAGGGTACTACTTTCCCGGACATGGATCGGTCTGCTACTACCATCATCAAGGGAGCAAGAAGATAACTTAATCCCGGACCTATGGGATTAAACAACTACTAAAACCTGGCAACACAATTCTCCAAAAAAAAATGGCAACACAAACTGGTGCAAAAACGGGCGCTCTCCAAAAAAATACAAATGCCCAACACGCACGAGCGAGGGGAGGAATAAAGGTTTGGAGGCCCAGTGTAGATTCATAATCATCTTAGGGGCCCATGAAGGCCACAGATAAAGTTGGGAAGTTTCGTCAATTCTCGTCGTTCGGGTCGCTGTGGGGCATGTTTGTAGCCCATCTGTACACGGTTGCAGGGGTCTCTCACCAAGTCACCATCGCCACGGTGTGCAGGGTGTCTGTCATATTCCTCGCGTCCACCACCATCCCCCGTAATCAAACCAGATTAACGCTACAAAATTCAAAATTTGTGCAAATTTTAAATTTGATTACACTATTTCTCCCTCCTCCTAACATGAGAAAAATTGAGTTTCTAAATTGAGTTCTAGCTCCGCTCCTGCACGGTGCACACACTGCCGGCAAGTAAACAAGGGAGCACTCCGCCAGTACAGGTCCAAGGCATCGAACGCCCGGTTGCGTCAGATGCGAGCGTGCTCTAAAAAAATGAGTCAAATACATCTTTTTTCTTTTTTTGCGTGTGAACTTAGTTATGCTAGACTGATATATACGCTGTGTTCTAACATCCAATACGGCATTGCGAGCGTGCCGTGAAAAAACTGCTGTAGAAAACTTACGCGCGTGAACAGCATCACTTTGGTCAGTTTGGTTGTGTGTATTTCTGAAATTGAAGCGCCTCGCTTTGAGAAATGAAATTGTTTGTTTTCTTGTCATCACGTTTGTCAATTGTCATGCATAACACAACGCACAGCCTGCGCGCTCTTGCCGAAGTCGCCGTTTGCCGTTGCACCAATTCTGATTACGTGACTGTATGGTCCATGGATACACTGATACAGCATAGTAGCCAAATCTGGTTATGCTGACACTTTTTCCATACTGATTATGCTGACACTTGAGTACAGTAACACCGCTGGAATTCAGTCGACGCGTGCTGCGTGCAATGCCCCTATAAAATCCACTCCTCTCCAGAACGAGGTGGAATGGAATGGAACACCGACGGGGCCCCAGTAAAAAAACGTACTCTCGCCAGCGCGTTCCTTCCGGTCGATTCGCCGCGCGGGCTCGACGTGGCAGCTTGGGTTGGAACCAGAAGGGCCGTGTGAGACGAGACCGGGAGGGGAACGCGTGCGGCGGGCAGCGCCCCACCTGTCAAGACGAGGCTTCTCCAAGCCGCCACCGCAGCCGGCCACTTTCTCCCCTTCCACTCCCCTCTGTTATAACGGATTTCCCCACGGCGGGCACCCGGCATGTGCCTCGCCGCCGCGACCGCCTCCACACCGACCCGGTGCTTCTCGCCCTCCTCCGCCGCGCTCCCGCGCCGCTTCCTCCGCGGCCTCCTCGGCGCTCGACCCACCCCCGCGAGCGCGAGCGCGAGGCCGTCCCCGCATCTGCTGCGGCGCTGCTTCCCGTTCCACCGGATGGCGGTACGCACGCGAAGCTCCCCGACCCTCTCCGCTCGTTTCGTTTTCTTCTTCTCCCTTGCTCGTGGAATTCCGCCACCGGATTTGCCTTGCTAGCACGGTCACTTGTTGGTGGCTACCGTGAATTTGATGGTCATTACACCGGTTAGGTTAATAAGCTGATTAACCATTTAGCCCCCAATGGTTGCTCTGCTAGTGCAATCGTGCTTGCTTGTGATGAATGGCTTTTCTACTGTATGATTCGGTTCTGTCCTGATGCTAAAAATGTACTTCACCTTTTTTTTTTTTGAGGGAGCTGAACTTCAGTAATCACTAATCAGTACTTTGGAGGCACTGTATCAGAAGGTCAAATCTTGCAGGAACTTTTTGGTAATAGGTGTGCATCCAGGGAGAATTTGGAGTTGTTACCTGCTCCTCGCAAGTGTCTAGATGCTACATCTCATTTATGAATATGACACAAGATGAGGGGGTTCCTGGTAATATAACATATATACGCTTGAATTCTTATGCGATTTTGATGAATCTAAACCGGACCATTATGACATATAAGCTACCACCAGTGGAATTTTGGGACGAGGGTATTATCTCCTTGCAATTGCATACTTGCTGGCTTGCTGTGCGAAATATCGAAGGAAATAGACATATCATTTGTAGTTTACTGTTTTGGATTTGATGGCACACGGGTCCTTTCTGTTTATTTATGATTCAACATTTCTGTATAACAAAAGGAGAGAGTGATGTCAAACTATCTCTGTGGCTGTCTGTTTATTGCTCAACTGTATCCTGTAGTTAACTAGAAAGGAGCACATCTCACCGTTTCGTGCATTAACTTTCAGCAATATTGGGCTCAAGCATCACTGGACAAGAACAAAGCTCTGGTTGACTATCTAAAGCAGTATGGTGCCATTAGGACTGATAAAGTGGCTGAAGTAATGGAAACAATTGACAGAGGGTTATTTGTTCCAGAGGGTAGCCCTTACATTGACAGTCCTATGCCCATCGGTTTCAATGCTACAATATCTGCTCCCCACATGCATGCAACCTGCTTAGAACTACTGAAAGATCATTTGCAGCCTGGCATGCATGCTCTGGATGTTGGATCAGGTGTGTTGCCACTTGCCAATACTCTGTCCATCGGGAATTATGGCTACATCCTACATGAACAATTTGCCAATTTCCAATTTTCATTTTTCCTAACTGCTGTCATTGACATGCATTCCTATCTCCCTGTAGGTAGTGGCTACTTGACAGCTTGTTTTGCAATGATGGTTGGACCGGAAGGTCGTGCAGTGGGAATTGAACACATCCCTGAGCTTGTTGCTTCTGCTATTGAAAACGTCGAGAAAAGCGCTGCAGCTCCACTGCTGAAAGATGGATCGCTCTCTTTTCATGTTGCAGGTAGGCTAACTGGTGCGGCTGTAATACGATGAGCTGCTAAATGCACTGAGGAAAATAAATTTCACTTCCATTTGTAAAGCTTTTATATTGACTTAACCTGTTTTTAGGTGTTACATGATGAAGCAAAGTAGGTTTGTGTTAGTTGGGATGACATTATTTGAGTATTTTCAAAGTCACGATTTGAGATCGTAGTGTACTGTAGACATGCTCCGGGAGGACGCTTAAGGACATGCAGTTATATTGCATCAAAAATTTGTTAAGCCTCCATTTTTTATTCGGTGTATGATGGGTTAAAACAGGGGTATGTAATTTGCAAGGATATCACCCCTAAGGTTCCGATGCTCCTAGTATTCATGGCACTATGGTCTATGGCACTAATCACCTGGAGCTTAACATGCCCTGACTGTTCACTTCTTCTTCTTTTTTTAAAAAAAATGCCCTGACTGTTCTCAAACTGCAGATGGTAGGCTTGGGTTTCCAGACGCTGCCCCCTACGACGCGATCCATGTGGGTGCCGCGGCACCCGAGATCCCTCAGCCTCTGCTTGATCAGCTGAAGCCTGGTGGTCGGATGGTCATACCAGTGGGCACCTACTTCCAGGACCTTCAGGTGGTGGACAAGAATGCTGACGGGTCGGTCAGCGTCCTGAACGACACCTCCGTCCGCTACGTTCCTCTGACCAGCCGCTCAGCCCAGTTGCAAGACCCCTAAAGGCCCTCCTGTTTTAGAGTCTGGGCCTAGAGATATCTGTACATATATGATCGCCACGGAGCATCCTGTTTCTTCTGAATAGCTTAGGCAGTTTTAGTTTGTCTTTGTTTAACAAATAATGTTGGAGAACGTGTGTTTTCTGCAATAAAATGGGTTCCCAGCATGTGTCTGAATCTGCTGTTCGATGTATGATGTCTCTGCACCTGCCCTTTCAGGGCTTCAGCTGATCGGCACTGGGTGCCAGTGCATAACTGCAAACTATGTTTCTCACTTCTGATGCTTCTATAGATGGTACATACTCCATCGCATAGTTTTTCAGTAATCTATGGTTTCACATTGGCTTGAAGTTCCTGTACGAGATGACGGCGTAGAACGGGTCGGAGCCGGCCACGCCGAACAGCCTCATCAGGGCGTCCAGCGGCGACGGTGACGACCCACCGGCCGACGGCAGCCTCTTGACCACCTCTGGCTGCGTGAACCCCTCCACGCACTGGAAGTACTGCGTCACGAGCTGGACGCGGCTGTACGCGGTGCCGTCCCGCCACGCGCCGATCGCCTTCTCGTAGAACATCCGGTTGCTGAAGCTCACGATGCACACTCCCCCCGGCTTCAGCACCCGGAAGATCTCCGCGAAGACCTCACCAAACCAATCGAAGATTCGTGCAATCTCAATCATTTCGACCTCAATGCGATGTCCCATTTCAATTTTCAACTGAAGTGAAAGAGAGAAGATGCTGCTGCTACCTTCTCAGGGTGCTGGAGGTACTGCACGCTGACGGTGCAGAGCACGGCGTCGAAGCTGGCGCCCTCGAGCGCGAGCTGCTGGTCCGTGTTGAGGTCCTTGACGAAGAAGCGGTCGAGGCGCGGGTTCCTGGCGAGCTCCTGCGCGTGGAGGCCGTGGCCGACGACACGGCCGAGCTTGAGCTCCGGCGGCAGGTGGCTGACCCAGGAGCTCATGAGGTCGAGCACGACCCACCCGGGCCGGAGGCGCTCCCGGTAGAGGTCGGTGAGCGTGGCGATGAAGCCGTCGTCCACGTGCGTCACGAGCCGCGGGAACGCGTAGAAGTCGCGGTCCGGGCGTGGGTCCAGCTTCGCGCGGCCCTCCGGCTGGAGCACCAGCCGGCGGATGCCGCCGGAGGCCGCCTGGGGTTGAGGCGACGGCGGCGGCGAGGCGTCGTTGGAGCATCGCGGCGCGGGTCGGAGCTGCCTCGGCCGCCGGGGCAACGGCCGTGGCGTGTGGGGAGGGGCGCGGAGCATGTTCTCGTGGCGAGCGCTGGCTCACTCGTTGGTCGCGTGGCGCTCTGTTTTATTTATCTTTTGTTTTTTTTGAGAAACATGTTTTTTTTTTTGTTAGCACGCAGTCTGGTCAGCCCACCAACTAGAAACATAGGCCCATAAATTAGACTTGGCCCAAAGAAACATTACGCGGCTGCTGCCTGCCAGTTCCACTGGAAGAATATCAATATAACCAACCCTGTTTCTCAGAGAAAAAAGACAGCTCGGTTCCTTAAAAAAAATGTTTTCCAGCAGAACTCCTCTAAAAGAAAAATCTTCTGCAAAGCACACAATTTTTACTCAAACAAATCACACTATTTTTATTTTTAGATTAATTGAAAAAAATTAGCACTCGTCCTAGAGAACTCTAGAAGGACTCGAATGTGTGTGTGGGTGGGGGGCGCTAGGAAGGAGCATCTCACACACTTTGAGTAAAGTTTATTTAGTTACACCTTGTTCGTTTTCTGGTTGAAAACTTGTACACATCAACATCGTATGTTTGGATACTAACTAGAAGCATTAAACATAGATAGTGTAATTCGTGAGACAAAACTATTTAAGGCTAATTAATCTGGCATTAGTATATGTTTACGATAATACATCATTATCAAATCATGAACTAATACCTTAAGCTTAATAGATTTGTCTCGTCAATTACACTCTATCTGAGTAATTAATGTTCAAACATCCTACGTGACGGGTGAAAAAAATTTTACTCGTCTACTTATTTTTGCACTTGCATGCATTGATCGGTTAAATAAACATTATGCAACCAATGATCACGTATCTATCATCTCAAAACTATCAGCTCGCCGCTTCTTCTCGGTATAGTACCAGCTACTAGGCAAAGGGTGCTCGGCCGCTGCCTGACGTCGTCAGACAGCATCTTGACGAAACCAGCGAGCGCCTCCGCCTCCTCTCGTTGCAGCACTCGATCGCCGGCGGCGCGGCTTCTCGAGCAGCCGCCGGCCAATATTGATCGGTGCTTCCACGTTGCCCTTTGTCGCGTTGCCCAGCCACGGATGATGCGTCTCCATCAAAGCGCCATCCTGGCAAAATCTTATGCTTGCAGGACGAATATGTCAAGGTATTGATGTTAGAATGTTGAACTCATCAAAGTTTTGAAGCATACGATAGTATATGCTTTTCTTAACTATGCAAATGCACGCAGACATGAGATTACTGTCCTGCTGACATGATGATATACTATTTTTAATCTATTACTGTTGCACTCAGCTCTCCTACGGGCTAAGATGGACATCGGTCTGTCACAAAGGTTGTCTGTCTGTTTTGTAGCATTGTCTGTTTTGTGGCATTTTGTCAGAGCTGGCGACAAACCATAATACTCCCGTGATGAGTGTAACATAACTAGTTTCTTGTCAGGGACAGAGTTTGTGCATACTGTACTCTATAGTATCCTACCGCGGGCACATGAAAGACAAGAGCATTATTATGTAAAACTACTCCCTGCCCCTGTGACCACCATTTGGACTTGTTACACATGCATGTGCAAAATACAAAGTCCACCTCATGTGTTGGGGGGTAATCGATGTCTACCCGTATTTAAAAGGCCATAATGAAAATACAACAGCCTCAACTTTGGAGTCAGTCCACATCCTATTCACATTCCAGGATGGCCTAATCAGAATGTGAACTGAAAGGAACGTGAACAGCGGAACTCGATGATCAGAAAGGAAAGCGACCTATTACCATGCGACGAAATCTAATAACCCAATAAGGCTAGGGCAGCATGCAAAGAGTAGTCAAAGTGCTTGACTGGACTCGGCCGCCGGAAGCAATGTGTACGGTTTCTTTGTGCCGAGAGGAAGCTAGAATTAAAATTGTTGCGCGTGACAGCAAAAGGAGTTGTCCAGTTCACCTCATGGCGAGTATTGTTTAGATGCGTGGGTCCCGCATAAGCTGATGCTAAAGCTTGTGTAGAGAGGGTACGTCTTGCCACACAATGATGCCGAAACCCTGTGATAGGGGAATAGGATCATGCACAATAGTTACAGTACTACAGGGCAAAAGTAAAGAGAAATCGAAGCTTAGCTTTGTTATTATCGGGGGCAAAACGAACTCTCCCCATTACTCCACGAGTGCAAAATAGTTCAAGTGAAGAGGTGGTAATCAGATAGCAAACGAGTTAGGCTTATTAGCTAGGCGCCTTAGATGCACGGTTCATCTTTCAGCACTTTGGCTTAACGACGCCTCATCTAAAATGACTGTAAAAGCATTGCAAACTTGTGAATAAAGATACCTCTACTCGAAAAATAAGGCATAATAATCCATACACGCAACTAATAACCTATCCTTATTTGCACGTAAGTTTTTTTTTATGAAAATTATTGCACGTAAGCCACTATATATATATGAACCAGAGGGACGATATGCAGGCAGAAGTGTGCGCACCCTGCAGCAGTCGCGTACATACCACTCGGCCGCCGCGCGCGCCTCCACCAATTCACCACCACCAGTGACCAGTCCACCACCGAGCGCGCTGCGCAGCGCACCGGCGTTTGGCAATGGCCGTCCTCGTGTGCGTCACCGGCGCCGGGGGCTTCATCGGTCGTGGATCGTGAAGCTCCTCCTCGCCCGCGGCTACGCCGTCCGGGGCACCTCCCGCGCCGCGGCCGGCGACCCCAGGAACGCTCACCTGTGGGCGCTCGACGGCGCGGCGGAGCGGCTGACCATGGTGCGGGCCGACCTGCTCGACCGGGCCGGCCTGCGTGCCGCCTTCGATGGCTGTCACGGCGTCATCCACACTGCCGCGCCGATCGTTGGCGACCCAGTAAGTTCTAGCCAGGGACGTGCGTGGGTGGCGGCGGAGAGGCGAGCTCTGTTAGCTCTTTGTAGGAACATCGAACATGTGTACGTATAGCTGTGAAACGGCTGTGTTCTTGGGGATCACAGCAAGAAGACAATACATGGCTCGATGGCCGGCTGACATTGCACGCTTCGTTTTTCATTATTCCTCTTCATCTCCCTAGCTTGTTACATCTTTCTTGACGGCGCTGTTGACAGGCGGAAATCATCGAAGCGGTCATCACTGGGACGCGGAACGTGGTGGAGGCCGCGGCCGACGCCGGCGTGCGGCGACTGGTGCTGTCCTCCACCATCAGTGCCATGTACATGGACCCGCGGCGCGACCCCGACGCGCCCCTCGACGACTCGTCCTGGAGCGACCTCGACTACTGCAAGAACACCAAGGTCAGCATCGTCCTGATCAATCAAATCACCAGCAACGCGACCAAGCTAGCTAGTTTCATTCATGGCACCATCCGCTGAAAGCAACGGCACCATGTGTGTTGTCGTGTCCTATTATATGTCCATATATACAGAACTGGTACTCGTACGCCAAGACGGTCGGGGAGAAGAGCGCCTGGGACGCGGCGCGGGCACGGGGCCTGGACATGGCGTCCGTCATCCCGGTGATCGTGCTCGGCGAGGTGCTGGGACCGGCCCTCAACACGAGCAGCGAGCACATCACCAAGTACCTCAACGGGGAGGTGTCCACGTACGCCAACGCGTCGCACGCGTACGTGCACGTCATGGACGCCGCCGAGGCCCACGTCAGGGTGCTCGAGGTGCCCGGCGCCGGAGGCCGGCGGTACGTCTGCGCCGAGAGCTCGCTGCACCGCGGCGAGCTGTGTCGCGCCCTCGCCGAGCTCTTCCCCGAGTACCCCATTCCCACGAGGTGCGACCACCGACCGGATGGATCCTTTGGGTTCTTGCGGACTCTGCATACTTAGTGTACTTATAAGCTTTGCTTCTTCTTCCGTTCTTCGGCAGGTGCAAGGATGAGGTAAGTCCACCAAAGAAGGGCTACAAGTTCACAAACCAGCCTCTGAAAGACCTTGGCATGAAGTTCACACCGCTACGAGAATATCTATATGAAGCAGTGAAATCTCTGCAACAAAAGGGATTCCTTCACAATAACACTGGCACCAAGGTGCATGCAAATAATGATTGCAATACTGTATTCCAAACCCTGCATTTTTAAAGTACGTATTCAACAACGTCCAAATAACACTGACAGGTTGAACTCGTCTAAATAACAGCTAGCACTATAGCGGTAGAAGACCGAGGGAAAAAAAAAGATGCCCTGAATGGAAAATAAATTTGTATACTAGGCTGCAATAAGAACAATAGGTAAAACAGAAAAACACATGCATTGCCTTATACACTGTGCTATTGTGTTACAGGTTGAAGACAAGAAAAGGAGCCCCCCGCCTTCAAAACTTTGAAAATTCTACGCGTACCTTGTGTCAGCGATCTTCTGATGAATAAAGGCTGAAGTCATGTAAGAGATTAGGTTTGCTTTGTGATTGTCTTGTAGTATTAGCATGTATCAGGTGCTCGCGCAATTGTGCAGCTAGTATCCATAATCCATGTTCGAACCTAACATTATTGTATTCTGGCTTTATAAAGCCTCAAAATTATTTTGTATCGTTTTTTTCTTTTACCAACATTGTGTACTCCCTCCATCTATTTTGCATTTACACCATCCTTTTTTTTTTTGCATGTAGGCTCGATCCACTTATAATTTGTGGGCTAGTATCAATAATCCAAGGTTGTTGCGGTGGGTGATTTATCAATATCCACCGAATATTGTTTCTTAGTTCGTGTAATTGTAGAGGCAGAGAATTATATTTCTAAACATCTATAGCATTATTTTTTAGTTAATTTTAGCATGATAGGAGTGGTATAATTCCGAAGCGTGATCAATAGGGTGTGTTAATTTTAGTATTTTTTTTCTATAGGGGCACTTTGGGTTAATGGCAGCTGTGAGTACACCAATAGGGTGTGTTTGGATCTAGCAGCAGGGCCAAATTTTACCCCTATCAAATCAGATGTTTAGATGCTAATTAGAAGCATTAAATGTAGGCTAATGACAAAACTAACTGTAGCGATCTTACCCGAGAAATGGGCCCACTTAAGTATATTTCACCTTCCGTTGGTGCTAATACACAAAAATGTTCCCAAATGTGGGTACGACCGTCGAGTCGAGCTCGACTAACTGCAACTGAAGATCGTCCGTTCATACGCTCACTCGAAGGTGAGTTCCAAAGATCACATCATTCCACAATTCAAATTACAACAAGTTTCAGAGTTATTACAACCAAATTGAAAAGATAAATAAAATGGTTCGAGTTCATGCAGCGGAAAGTAACGAGATACTAGCGACGATCCATAGTATCGTCACGATAAAGTCAGCCGTGACGCTACTCCTCACGATCCTCGGGAGAGGTCGGCTCCCACTCGATGCTGTAACCAGGAGGAAGCTGGGAGGCCCAAGCCATAGAGGCAGCTACCTCCTGAGGGGACGGTCCTGAAAATTTAGCCACAAGCAAGGCTGAGTATACTAGATATACTCAACAAGACTTACCCGACTGGTGATCACTACATCACCGACTCCTAAAATGAGAGGCTGTTTGGCTAGTGGGGTTCTTTTGCCAAGAGCGACTAAGCTGATCTCTAGTTTATCAATCTTGATTTAGTTCCTTTTAGCCTATCCATTCTAGGTGAGCCTAGCTAGACAACCAAGTTTTTTAATACAATTATTTCATACAAAGATTTCATCCTTCCAAGTTCACTTCATAATATGTCATTCATCGGTCAAGCAGTCTCATTAACCGCGAGAAGCGGACAGTTCGAACCGAATTTACTACCTGGCCAGGGAAAACCCACACACACGGAATGGTTGGAAATGCCAACACATCCCAATCCTTTCTCCTCTCTCTGCGAGTGGCTCCCGAGTCCCAAAGCCTCAGGGTAAAGGTTCACCACTACTGGGACTCACGCAACTACCCTCATGTGCCCATGGGATAACGTTTCCAAGACAGAGGGCTGTCGGACCTGCTCGCATCAATCGGATACCGGTGTTTGACACAAAATAAAATATATAAACGCTACTATGCGCCGTCCACCCGGAGCATGTGGTGTAAAATATAGCGGGCGTGCCAGTGTACTAAGTACACAGATAAATAGTAAACAAGAATAGGGAAACAAGTATTTCATTAATTCTTTGATCAACAAAATTACAAGTCCCTCCATATAATGCGCGCCATAGCCTCATGATAAGAGGATCGTCTGACTCAAGCGATGCGGTGTCTTGGCTCCCGGGGCTCTAGAGAGCTCCCGGTTAATTACTCCCGTGAATTGAATCCACAGGACACCTCCGATTAAACTGCATGTGGTCGTCGTCGTCTTCGCTTCACTTCTTCCATGCATGGTGTATGGATGGATGGGGTGATGATGCAGATGTAGGCGTTGGCATATCCACGGCCTTGTCGGCTCATGGTGACATTGATAGCGCGGCCATGGCCCAAGCTGCGCCTGCCTCGTCGTCCGGCCTCGTCAGTCACGGGCGACGTGTAAAAGGTTGATTGGTTGATAGCACGTGCATGGAGAAGGTGGTGTGATAACGGCAACATCACATCGTGAACTTCTTGAGTCTGGTATATTTGTTCTTCCGGTGACTCCGCATGGCGGCCCGGTACGCCGACTGCTGTCGCGAACATCACAATGAGCTGACTCCATGAAGATCAGGGACGTCCTTGCAGGATCTTGATCTATAAATACGGCGCGGCGACTCGAGCGACGTAGCACCTGGTCAAGTGATGACTTGACCGTTGGGTGCTTCACGGACGTTCCCTGGCCGGCGGCGATGATGACGGCGAGGCCAATTCCGACGTGTTGTGGCTCAGTTGCTCGTACTTCTAGCGAGGCCTCGGCGCAATAGCTCATTAGCAGCCGAAGAAAGCGTTCATCTCGTCGAGTAGAGAGATGCTCGGCCATCCAGACGTATGACCATCATACGGTCTGGGAACATGTAGATGGAGACGAACTGCCGCCGAGGATGATCGCGGTACTCCGGCCACCGGTCACGTGAAGGTGGGCGTCCAGTTTCTCATCGTGTGGATTACATGGATGCATTGATCTCACCCTCCTCATGTACGTGCATGTGCCTGTGCATGAAAACAAAGAGACTAAAGAAGAATGATTAGTGTAAATAACCACCTGTTCCGGCCATGGATGACTTCGCCGTCGCTCGGTGGCTTTCTGCCCCCGGCGTCCTGCCTTGTGCCGACGCGTGCTGCAGCGACGAGAAGATCAGAGCGGAGTTGTATGCACGTGTGCAATGGATCTAAGTGGTGTCCACGGGAGTGCAGCGCAGCAAAAAAAAACAGCAGGCTAGCCTTCTCTCCTTGCCTGTCTCTCTGCGTGTCTCCCTGTCTCTGTGTGTGTGCCTCTGTCTCCCCTCCCTCTGTGAATGAACGACCCTCCTTTTATAGGCCCAAGGAGAGGCGGCGGACGCCTCTGCTGGCCGTGTGAGTCGGCCACGGTGGCGTGATTTTCGTAGTAGCTTTCCTTGCTAATATTCAATATTTCCTTTTCTTCCTCAGGACATCAACCACGTACGGTGGTTTCCATTTGTTTCCGACGTGTATGCATTCCATCTATAACCGCTTCCTCATCGCTGAAGAATCCACGGAACATTCCAATTAGCGAGAGGCGGCAAGGAGTTGCCTATCAGGGCATGGTCAACGGCCAGGCTTAGTGCGTGCTTCAACTGCCATGCGGGCCCTCTCGTGTATTTCCAGGCTATCCAGACGTACACACACATGAACCATGCACGTAACGTGACCAAGCTCATTGCTTGCTTCTTTCCTTTTCTATTTCTCCCTGTAATATCTTTCCTAAGGCAGCGATTGATCATGTTCATGAAACTTTCTATTTTGTTTACTGGAATATGCCGGCGTGATTCCATCCATAACCACGTTCTGATGACGCTATATGCGTACGTGCGCCACGGCTGCCGGGTGGGCCCTCATACATATTCGTATTTACGTACATACGCTCGTGGCGAACGTCTGATTGTCTTCTTTACTTGGCTTATCAGTACATGACTTCGGCCAGCCCGTATTGCTTGCACATGCTTTGTCTACACTGCATGTTATCATATTGTCGACTAATCATATAGCAGGTACTTTGATGTACGAAATTCCATCAAACAAAATGCCCCCTTGCTAAGTTAAGCTTAATGGCGTAGCCAATTGAGCTTATCTTAGCAAGTAGATGTTTTGTTCAACTTGCATTGGCCGGATGACGTCTGGCCAAAGTATGTAGGCCTCAATGCCTTCTTGAGAAGGCATTGACAAGATAGGAAGGCAGGATTTGCAATCGTATCGCGATCAGTCACCTGCCACATTTCGAGTATGTGCAATTGCTTGCCAATATTATGGCTAGGCTTCCTTGCTACGTGAGACTCCGATCAGTACAAATACAGGACCTGTACTCTTGTGGACTTACGCATTCTCTTCATCTGTTCCTTGACGCTTGTGCCAGAGCATACCCCTTCTTCAAGCGTTTTGAGTCTCTACCTCTGTGAGGAATTCGCCCCTGTCCCTCTTCGTCGTCCGTTGTACTATTTTGTTTAATCACTTATCTATCTTTTGTGTCGCTAGGTTTTTCATCGATTTCACCATGGTTCGTGGAGATGACGGGCGTGACCTCCGGAGGCACACTCATGGACCTGCACCAAGAGGGCGTGCACCTGCTCGTGGCCGGAGGACTCCGGACCGTCCGGCGCGTGCCCGAGCGACTGGCGCTGTCGTCATTCGTGACTCTCGTGGTCCTTCGCCAATATCTTCGGAAGATGGAGGTGATGATGTGCCTCTGTCCCAAGTCATTGGGAAAAATAATTGGACCAAAACCCGAGCTCGGGATCAACATGTTGGAGCGTCGTCTCGTCGGTACAGGAGATCAAGATCACCCAGCCCAGTACTTTCCCCAGGAGATCAGAGGGGTAGAAAGCGTTTTCGCTCGTCAGAAACGGTGGCAAGGGCTTCGGCACCATGTGTGCCGCCTCCTAAACAAGGTGACGTGCAGTCTTCCAGTAACCTTGTCCGGGGCGAAAGGTCTGCCCCGATGCGAGGAGATGCGCGGACAGCGGGAGATGACGCAATCCTGCCACCAGAGGTATTTGCAGCTTTGAACCCCTTTTTACACATACAACTCCTAACACCCCTTCTTTTGTTACATGGAGTTTTATTATTCTGGTAGTTGGCCGTTAACTTGGGGACGTCGGCATTGGAGGACTTGGCGGACATGACCGACGAGGCATTTGATGAGGCGGTCTCCCACATAGTACCAGATGGCGTATCCTCTGATAGTCTGGCGCGTGCAATGGCGCCAGCGCCTGTTGTTGAGGGCGCAATTGCTACAGCCGCGTTAGACGCCGGCAGCGCTCAACTCGTCTTATCGGGCAAGTGTTCTTCGGCAGCACCGAAGAACAAATCCGCTGTGACATACACCTTGGTCAGCGACGGTGAAGAGGACAAGGGGAAAACTGCGCCAGGTTACCATAGTCACCGTTATTGTTGCATATATTTAGCCTGTTTTTTTTTTTACGTTCAAGATGATATGAACATGATTACTCATCTCAGGTGGAAGTTCATCAGAGCTCGAAGTCTCCTTCACGGATCGAGCTTCTAAGCTGAGGGCAATCTTAGATAAACACCTCCAGCTTTTGAAGTCTGATGGTGATCAGTACACCATCGCACCCGCAGCTCCTGAATGTGATCAGATGCGCCCCAAGCGCTTGCAGCTTCCTGTTGCTGATGATGCTGACTATGAGGCCAGCTACCGTTCGGAGATGGTCACCAAGGGGTTACATCGCATCCAGACTCTTCTGCAGCAGAACCCGGTCGACAAGCCTCGTGTGCTTTACTATCTTAACAAGGAAGTTACTGGGTGGATGCAGGAGTTCAAAGAGCAGCGCCCCACTAACCTGAATGACCTTCTTTCTGATCTCGAAAAACTGCAGGATTATCTTTCAGGTCAATCAAGCTCGTCGATCTTCGATGAGGAATTCTTTGAGCGTGAGAAGACAAGGGATCAAGCATCCCTCGACGGCTTGAAGAAAGCTCGTGCTGAGGTGAGCACCGAGCTAGACCTGCTGAAGGAGGTGATGGCGCCTATGTTCAAGGCCCGTGACGACTTTGCACTGAAGCAGCAGCAGTGCCAGATGGACGTTGAGCAACTGGAAGCTCAGCTGAAGAAGAAGAAAAGGCACCAAGAGGAATTTCGTCTCTTGAAGGCTCGGAATGACGAGCGTATTGCTGCACACGATGCCGTCATCAAGGAGGCCGCGGCGAGGATAGATATGCTGGATGGACGTTGTGATGCACTGAAAATCCGCCTGAGGACGGCTGCCTCACGTCAAGAGCGTCTTACTGCCGAACATCCACCGGCGGTTGCTGCTGTTCTAGCGTACACCTGCGATCAGAATTAGGGTCTGGCGACGCATACTAGTTAATCATTTGGCGTTTTTATTTTAGCGTTCTACCTTTGCATTGAGTCAGGGGCACTTGCATGTGCACCCTCTGTCTGTGTCGAGTTGGAGTCTCAATAACCGAAGTGTGATCATTTTGCTTTTCTTTATTTCAATTGAACTGGAACGCCGTTGAGTTAACTGCTTTTCACGAGTTCTTTATCTCTGCATACGTATTTTCTACGAATGTTTCATCCATGCATCTTATCCTCTCACAGGGACATTGATGGACCCTTCTTTATTATAATCACCAGGTTTTTGTTTACATTTCAGATTGTGGACAGGAGTTTCCTAGCACACACCGTCTTCCTCGAGCACTGACTTTTTTTCGGCTTTTCCTTTTAAACGTGCATTAGCCTAGCATGTCCATTGATAATATACTGGCGTGACATATCATTCACGCACTTCAGGCGTGCTGCCCCTTAATTTCTTAAGAGGTGTTTTACTTTATTATTTTTTGTCTGGACAGGGCGAAGTGAATCACTCCTGTTGCTGAATACTGCATGCATGTTCACGTATATATGCACTTGTACATTTATTTCCCCGTCTTTTTTTTTTACATTTCTCTTCTTTCTTTCTTTGCCATTTTCAACTTGGGCATCTATAGACTGGGATGGAATGGGTTGCTCTCTCCGAATATCAAAGATTGCGGTAATCTTGCAATAACAACGTCAACAAGAAAGCTTGCAGTAATGTTCGTGACCACCGGAATAAGAAAGCCTTTTTAGAATAAGAAAGTTTGTAGTAACAACGTGGAAATACAGCTGGTGGGTATCCTGGGTTCATGACAATGAACCTCCTTACTCCCTCCATCTAACACACGGATCATGCGATGGCTGTCTCCGTGTTTCAGAGGTTACAGTGAAAACTGATACTGTAACCTATGGCGAATGTTTTGATGTCCAGCTGGGGTCACCTTGTCCGTCGTGACATTAGCCAACTAGAAACCATTAGTATTCCCAACTTGTGGCGAAAGACCATACCACATATGGGAGAGCATCTTCGAGTTGTCGTGAAAGCCCTTACTATACTCGAAGGAGTTTATCGACTTGATCGTAGTCAGTTTATCACCACACCAACGGCCGACCAGATCGAAGGGTTTGACAGTCTCACACTGACCACACTGGCGTGCTCAACTGCTCCCGGTCATCTTCAATTAACAGCGGAGGTTCTTGCTGCTCCTTGAAGGAATTTTATGCCTGTTCAACGATACGAAGCTGATTGAACTGAAGAGTTAGCTAGTCTTGTGCTGGGCCATTGCCCCAGCACATCAGCAAAGACCTGAAAATAGAACACATGTACAAGTAACATTGCACTAAAAAGTTTGGGTGTAATTTTTTTAGAAAATGTTGGCTTTCCATCGTGCATCGGCTATGGGAGTAGCTTCGGATAGGGCTGCTAAAGGACTTGCATCGATGCTGCCGAATGGCCATGGCAACTATCACAAAACTGATCCGATCCCTTGTTTCTGTGTCTGTGTGTGAGGACGACGTGTTCTCACGATCCCACCAAGCAACGATGGAAATTTAAACCTTGGCTTTCTCCTAGCCCTGAGTAGCACCACAGCCCAGTTTTGCTCTCCGACATGGCAACATAGGCATGGCTTATTTGATTTGAATGGCTCGTGGGGTAAAAGCTTTGGGAATTCCTGCCATTACTTTTGCTGAGGGTGGTGAATGATTATTCTCCGCCTTCCTCTTGCTCATACTCAGATTAATTGCCTTCTTTGAAGTCATCTTCTTTGGAGACTTCCTGAAACTTGAGTGCTCGACATTCCATTGGAGGAATAATTTTTTATTGAGATATATGTTTTTTTTTTTTGCACATAACTTGAACTTGAGAGCTTGAGAATACTCGATGCACACTATCTTCTGGAATTTGTAGAATAACCATTCACCTTTTTGTGACTAATAAACCCTCGCAGGCAATGTTTTTTTTTTGTCCCTTGTTTTGACCTCGTAGGGATGGCAAGTGGCTGCACACTAGACAACAACTTGTGTTGTGCATGGTAGCCCTTTCTTGCTCTTTTCCTATAGTCTTCCCTGAGGTTAATTGTTCCCTGTCGGAGACCGCGACTGACATGGTGACCTTATCACTCGGAAATAGCCTAAGTCCGTCTTCCCACTGCCCCTGGAGGAAATGATCGACACGTGTCCTGTGCGATGAGTGTGTACACACTTCTTTCCTTCCGTTTGATGAAGTCCCAAAGCAGCCACATCTTACGCCACCAGCACGACACACTGTGAAGGAAAGCCTTTTTTTTTTAGGACTTTGGCATCCAAAGAAAATGTCCCCAGGGAGAACGCATCAAGAGCAAGAACTCCCTAAGGTTTTATTTTATTATTTTTTTTAACAGGAAAAGAAAGAGAAGAGAAGAAAAAAAACGATTCATTGGAAGTATTTTTTCAAGAATCTCCCATTGATTGGAGGCATCGGTCTAACACCTTGGTGATCGACCAGCTGGTAGGCACCGCCATCGTAGACTTGCTCCACCACAAATGGACCTTCCCATTTTGGCTCAAACTTCCCTTTTGTCCGATGAGACACGACAATGGGACGACGTAGTACGAGGACTAATTCGCCCTTCCTGAAAACTCGGTGCTTGACAAGCTTGTCGTAAGCTCTCACCATATTTTGGCGATACAACTCTAAATTTTGAACAGCCTGAAGGCGTACTTCTTCTAAGGCATCAAGCTCCTGAAACCGGAGCTGCATTTGCTGGTCATGAGTCAATTCTTCACGGATGGCCACTCGTAGTGATGGAACTTGAATCTCTAGCGGCAAAACAGCTTCACTCCCGAAGACGAGGGAATAAGGTGTGGATTGCGTTGGCGTGCGGACCGTGACCCGATAGGCCCACAAAGCTTCAGAGAGGCGATCATGCCAATCTCTCCGATACTTGCTAACTGTCTTTTTGAGAATCTTTCCGAGAGTCTTATTGAACGCTTCAGCCAACCCATTTGCTTGTGGGTAGTACCCAGTTGAATAATTCCATTTTATCTGATATTTTGCTTTGAAGCGTTCCATCTTGTTAGATGTGAAGGCTTTACCATTATCAGAAGTAATCCGATGAGGGACTCCAAAGCGATGAATGACATGCTTCTCCAAGAAGTCAATCACATTATCAGTTTTGACCTCCCTTAGTGGCACAGCTTCAGCCCACTTCGAGAAGTAGTCTGTTATAGCAAGGATGAAGCGATGCCCCTTGGAGGAAGGGGGTTCGATTTTCCCAACAACATCAATACCCCAGGCATTGAATGGCCACGATGGCACTGTGGGGTGAAGAGGGACAGGTGGACGATGCTTGAAATCACCATGTATTTGACAATTATGGCATGACTTCGCAACTTTCATACAATCAGCCATGATTCCAGGCCAATAGTATCCCGCGACTCGAACACTGTGATACATCTTGGTGCCACTTTGGTGCCCCCCGCAGACACCATGATGTATTTCTCTTAGGACTTGATCCGCTTCGATCCGTCCAACACATCGGAGTAGGAGCTCATTTCCATAAGCGCGTCGATACAAGACGCCGGCTTTATGGACATAGGACAGCAATCGGCGTTGTAGTTGGCGCCTCTGTATTGGATCATTAGGAAGGCTGCCATGGTTAAAATAATTGAGGAAAGGTTTACGCCAATCGTCCTCCTCAATATGTCCGGTTGTAATGGCATTTACCTCATATTCCTCGGGGATGAGCTCGAGGACGGCGGGGAGTAGCCACCTTTCTTCCACGACCACTTGTGTTGTTTTGCCTTCTGGTAAAACTAGTGCTGCTGCCAGCTTTGCCAATGCATCGGCTGGCGCATTTCGACTTCGTCGTATATGAACGACTTCAATATGATCAAATTTTTCCATAAGTCTCCGGGCTGCATTATAGTATGGCACCAACTCAGGCTTACGTACTTCATATACATTATTTACTTGACGAACAATGAGTTGAGAATCCCCATGAGCCCGTAGAGAGCGTACCTCCATTGACAGTGCAAGAAGAAGGCCAAAAATCAGCGCTTCATATTCAGCTTCATTATTGGAACATCCATCTTTGAGTAGAGAGAATGAATGATGTATTACTTCACCCTGAGGTGTTTTGAATACTAATCCTGCCCCTGCCCTTCGTTTGGGAACATCATCACACTCATTTTCAGCTCGTGAGGCTCCGTCGAAGTAGAGCTCCCATGGTGCTTCTAGCTCGGCAGTGAACACTTCTTCGTCTGGAAGGTCACTGATGAGAGGGGAATCATCCGGCACTGGATGTGCAGCTAAAAATTCTGCCAAGGCTTGCCCTTTTATTGCTTTCTGCTGGACATAGGTTATGTCAAATTCCATTAAAAGCACAGCCCACTTTCCAAGCCGTCCGGCAAGAACAGGTTGACTTAGCACATACCTTATGGGATCCGCTCTAGCAACGAGCTGGATTTGGTGGGTTAACATGTAGTGTCGAAGCTTTTTTAAGGCGAATATCAAGGCTAAACACAACTTCTCTATGGGTGCATAATTGTGTTCGGCTCCCACCATGGTGCGGCTCAAATAGTAGCACGCCACCTCTTTCCCTTCATCATTGTGTTGCGCGAGCAAGGCACCTATCGAAGCAGGTTGTGTGGCGATGTAGAGTATTAGTGGGCGCCCTTTAACCGGTGCTGCCAAGACAGGAGGGTTAAGCAGGTACCTTTTTATACTATCAAGCCCTTCCTGACAATGTTTATCCCATATAAATGGTTCTCCTTTCTTCATGAGTCTGGAGAATGGCTGAATGCGCCCGGACAAGTTGGAGATGAAGCGACGTATATACGCCAGCTTTCCCTGCAATGACTTTAACTCTTTTAGGTTACTTGGTGGGGGCATCTCCATGATAGCCTTGATCTTTTTAGGCTCAATTTCAATCCCACGGTGACAGACGACAAACCCAAGGAATATACCTGATTGAACTGCAAAGGCGCACTTAAGCGGGTTCATCTTTAGCTGGTGTCGGCGCAGCCGTTCGAAAACAACGCGGATGTCTTCTTGATGCTTCTCCCGATCCTTGGTTTTTACTACCATGTCATCAACGTAGCACTCTACCGACTGGTGAATAAGATCGCCGAGCACGCACGTCATGGCACGTTGGTACGTGGCACCAGCATTTTTCAACCCAAATGGCATTACTGTATAGTAAAAGTTGCCCCTTGGAGTTCTAAATGCGGTATCAATGGCATCATTCTCATCCATCTTGATCTGATTGTAGCCCGATGATCCATCCATAAAGGACAAAGCACCATGCCCTGTGGTCGAGTCAACAACCATCTCGGTGATAGGTATGGGGAAGTCATCTTTCGGGCATGCTCGATTTAGGTCGCGAAAATCCACGCAGACTCTTACTTGCCCATTTTTCTTTTCCACCGGAACAATATTGGCCAGCCACCGTGGATATTGGACTTCTTTTATAAACCCCGCGGTGATAAGTTTATCAACTTCGGCAATGACTTGATCTTCAAATTCTGGACGCAGCCGACGTGATGGTTGTTTAACCGGTTTGATTCGAGGATCAACCGCCAACTTGTGTGTGGCAACACGGGGATCGAGCCCTGGCATTTCCGTATAATTCCAAGCGAAGCAATCCCGGAATTCCATCAAGAAGTTCCTGTAACTCTCTCGTTCCTCCAGGGTTAGTGTGGCACTAACAAAGGTAGGACGTGGGTCGTCCTCTGTGCCCAAGTTAATTTGTACAAGTTCGTCGATGGTAGGTTGCCCTCCATCTTCGAGCTCTTGGGGTGCAGCAGCTGCGTCAATTATCTCCTCCTCGCTCGTGTGCAAGGTGTTGAAGAAGGCAGCATCAAGAGGATCCTGATATGAACAACTCGCACCATCGTTATCAGTGACGAACACATTATAGCAATGATGTCGTTTGACAAGGGCTCCATCTTCATCATCAGATTGATCAGCCTTGTAACCTAGCCCATACTTCTGTTGGGGCTGATTTTTCCTTTTCATCGATTCTTCTGCTTGTGCCCACCAATGTTCACATATTGCTGGTGCCGATGGCATTCTCCGGTTCCGTAGAGTGAACCCAACCTTCTCCAGCAAATGTGCCATCTTGGGATTCACTCTTACAGTTGAAAGTGCTTCTTCCATGTCAAGACATGGATTAAAAGGTTCACAAATAGTTTCACAATGTTGAACCTCTGGCACTTTATAGAACGTGGTGTGAACCTCAGGTTCGGGAGAGTTTGGGACTGTTACCACTTTTAAATGAGTAGCTACCGATATATACAATGATGGGGGCTGCATTGCTCTAGCTCCCCTAGCAATCTCCTTGATAATAGGTGTTGACTTGGTGATCTCTTCTTCGCATGCCCGAGTATCCCTTGCTGCTGTTTTCCCACGTGCTCGGAGTGTGAGGCATGTTGGCGCATCATTGATGATTGCTGTATGATTGCTGCCAGGGACGCATGCAGCATTGCCTATTTTTAGAGAGGCGAGTTGTATCGAGTTTGATGGAGCTTTCGCAGGGGCTCTCGCCTTTAACAATAGTGGAGTGGTCACCTTGACGGTGAAGGCATTTCTTCCTTCATGAGCACCGAGTGTTATCAAGCGTTTCGTCGTACTCGCTGGTGTGACCTTTGCTGTGCCCATTACATCCACTGCCGGCGATGATCGCCCTAGCTGCAGATGGGTTCCTTCAATTGGGAAAAAATACTTGGCATCGGCATGAAAGGACTCCTGAATTGTGTATGGAGAGGTGTTGCCGATTATGCGTTGTTGGGTGCCACGGCCATCTAAAAACTTCAAACATTGGTGAAAGGTGGAAGGCAACACCCTATACTTATGTATCCACGGCCTTCCCAAGAGTGCCGAGTATGAAGTATTAGCTTCAATGACGAAGAACCGCACTTTAAAGCTGAATGTGGACATTTGTATCTTAACAGTAAAAGCTCCAAGGGTTCTCGTCCCCTGGTTGTCAAAGCCACATATCGTGACCTCTGTTGGCTCCAAGTCTTCTGTTGTGAAACCAGCCCGCATCAAGCTTCTCATGGGCAATATATTCACAGCTGATCCTGGGTCAATAAGGATTCGACGGAGGTGTGCATCTCCAATGTTTCCCTCAATATATAGGGGCCTGTTATGATCCTCTTCATCCACCACCTTATCCTCGTCCGAAAATGTGATCTCATTCACATATAGTGGGTTGGAAAATGGCTGATGCTCAGCCATAGCCACTTCATAGACTTCCGGGGCACGAAGCGCCTCAACTAAGGCCTCCCTCAGTTCGGGAACCATCATTAGAGCATCATATACGCTCAACATTGCAGGAATTCTTTTGAGATGTGCAATGACATTGTAATCAACTTCCACCTTAGCTTTATTTTTAAACATCATTTTATTGCCATCAATTTCTTTTGGAGCTTCTGAATTCTTCTCTTTCAGCGGATTGGTTTTATAATTCTCAGGCAAGACTTTGCCACTTCGTAGGTTCATGTTTACTTCCTCGACTTGCCGCTCTGGCAAGGTATCAGTGCGAAACACCTCGTGCTCCTCTGGCGTAAATAATTCACCCGAGCTTGAGCTAGCTTCAAGGATAACGTTGCACGTAGCAACATTCTGTGTTGACGCAGAGCTTGTCTCTTCTTGATTCTCTTCTTCATTTGCTTGGGACGTTTGCCCCCAACGTGATGGCAGAAATTGCCCGAGGGTGATTGGCGATTGGCTTGGGCGTGGGAAGGGTGCGTCTCCTTCAGACCACGGGACAAACCTAGAGGGCATGCGTCTTTTGCTTGGGTCAGACCTCCTCCATGTCAGCGGAGCAAACCTCGGCGTGGTGATTCGCTGCTGCACCCGAGGGTAATTTTTTGAGTTATTTTGTCGTTGAACCACCTTCCAGAGCTCATTCCCTTGTGTAGGACGAGGTAGCGCCCGGTGTGTAGCATGCACCCTTTTTCCTGCAAGCGCTATATTAGATAGCTGCTGCTCGACTTGAGAGAGTGGTGCCCATGATCCACCATGCTCTTTCTTCTCTTCATTGGATTCCAAACATGGACCTATTGAGATCATGTTTGATGTGTGGTAATCCGGATTGATAGCTTCAGGGTCTAGATTAACCCTCTTTTCATTGACAGCCCTTTGCAGCCATTCTTTGAATGCCACACAATCTTCTATAACATGACCCACGTATCTATGATACGGGCAATATAATAGTTTGTTTGTCATGTTAACTTGTTCAGGCCTCCTTGGATCAGGTAAGTTTAATGCCTGATGTTCCATTAATTGGTCAAACATGTCCCTGACCAATTCACGACGAAACACATATTGCTTCTTGAGCAACTCTTGGATGGAGCTTCGTTGCCTTCCACTAGATTGCTCACTCTTTCCCCCTAGAACGGGAACACTCCCTTGGTTGGATATTCTTGTTGTGTTGGCCTCCGCAACAGCTTTAGCTTTTCCGCCATTGCTGCTTGTCTTGACCGTCGAACTAAATCTTTTAGACGGGTCATAGGCGCTAGCATTCTTGTAAAGTTCCATGATTTGAGGGGACTTCTCAAACTCAAGCTTTGTAGCTGCCACAGCAGAATTGAGAGCACTGAAGGTTTTTGGCTCTCTCCTAGACACTTCAAGTGACCAATGTTGTTGCATCCCATGGACACACATCCCAATTGCATCCTCAAGGTGCATCTCTCTAGCAAGTCGCACGTAGCTATTGCGGAAGCGAATTACATAATCTTCGATTGCCTCTTCACGCTTTTGGCGAACTTGAGACAACTCAACAATTGTGAAATCTCTTTTCATGGCCATGAAGTGTCTCTTGAAGACCTCCTTCATTTCAGCCCAATTGCTTATGACGCCGACTGGTAGACGACTATACCAGTGAAAGGCTGATCCCGTTAAAGATCCGGAAAATTGACGGAGTAGAAGAGAAGAACTATTAGCCGTATCTCCACAAGCAGCCTCGAAATAGGCCAAGTGCTCTCTTGCATCGCCAGTCCCATCAAACTGACGGAACTTGGGTGGGTGCCACCCAGAAGGAAAGAGCACAAGATCATGCCAGGATTGATAAGGCTTCTCAAGCTCGCTTTCTGACGATCTTGGCGCTTGTTCAGCAGCAATTTGCTTGAGCTTTTTATTTACCATTTCTTCAACAATGTCATGGTATTCTTTCAATGTGGTCGGGAGTGCGCCAATGGAAATATTTTGGAGCATTGGTGCCCTAGGATGAGAACTTTGGGCCACCCGTGGTTGCCCCTCGCGTATTGGAACTCCGCTATGTCTAGCAGACCCAAGTTCTTCAATTTGTGGGTCTTCAAGTTGTGGGATTCTTCCTCCTGTTTGCATCATAAAAAGAATTTGGTCGAGGTTAGCTGAAAGTTGACTCATCATCTGTCCTTGCTCTTCTACCTGCTCTTCTAGGGTGCGGACTTGTGTTCTAGAGGAGCCTGCTCCATGTGTGTTGTGGACGCCTCTTTGCCTTCGCGTACCAAGTAATGGTGCACTACTCGGTCGTGCATTACTTCTTCTAAGGGGATCACTGTCTCTCCCTGTTGTTGCCATGTGTGCTGGTGCTACATGCACGTCACTCAAGTGGTCTTCCCCATCTGAGAGAATTGAATGGTTTAGCTCGCTATATGCCGGCGAGCGTGAGTGCCCTTCTAATGATGAGGAGTCAGAGTAGTATGCTTCTCCTTCCTCTTCTTGTTCACCAGCCACTTGCCCCGGCGTTCTCTCCACTTGTTGTGAAACCATGGCTTTCAGGCGAGTATGGGCACCAGGCCGACTCACAACATGTCGTAGCTCATTGGGGTCTCGTGGCACCCGCGAGGTCATTTTGACATATTGTTGAGCGTAGATATCACTATCAGATAGTGAACCATCACCGGATGTTATGGGAAGACAAGGCGCCGTAGCTCTAGCCTTTGCTGCAGCCTCACGACCGGCTTCTTCCGTGTCCCCTTCTCCACCTTTAAACCAAGAACGAACTTGCCCAAAGCGGGGTAAGATCGTCTTTGAGAAGCTCACTTTAGGATCTGGAATAATTTCCTCATCCGAAGGGTATGAAAATTCATGGGTAACCTGAGGAGGTGCCCATTTTCTACCATCGTTATCTTCTGCCCATGTTGTTGCAAATGTGCCGCACGTGGCTACATTATTATCGATGGCTTCTTCGGTTTGCATTAATTCATCCCGCTCAGTAGACTTTGTGGGTGAACTCAGAGCAATACTCTCTTTGCTGGCTGTCAGTGCTTCCGACGCCGAAGGAGCACCTTCTTGAGAGATTGACGCCGAGTTTTGTACTTGCTCAACACCTTCCATGGGTGTAGCTTCTTGTTCCGGTAACCTAGGGTCCTCTGCTGACACCCCACTTGTGCTTGCTTCTTCTTTCTTATGCTCACGTCGTAAGATAGTAATAGGGCGCAAGCCTAACTTCACTGCCTCCTTAGGAACATGGTCCTCATGTGGTGAAGTTCTCGGCCTCGGGGTCAAGCGACTAAGGAGATAGTTGTATCTCTCACTTAGCATTAATCGAGGAGCGATGCGAAATGTGACTCTATCATCCCCATGTTGGACTTCTCCATCTGCATGGATACGAACTTCTGTGTTGTCGAGGATTAGATCCTCAAGTTCTTGTCGAAGTACATCACGGTTCCTCCGGCGCCGCTCACGCTTGCGCTGATTGACTGTAGGAGCATGATAAGGACGAGTAGGAAATGGTCGAGCATGGTGGCGTGAGCCATCAGGCTGCCTCACATTAGATGGCATCATAACTCTTTCTTGTTGTGGTGGCCTGACCGTATATCCTTCACGTCTTGGTGCTGTCGGTGCTTGCGGGTGAGCTTGCCCTTGAGATGGGTTCTTGACCCGCCACTGCTGAGTAGGGCGGGCAGAAGCTTGATGTCGTGACCATTGATTCCAACGTGGTGGCAATGTTCTTTGCCCTCGCTCGAAGGCCGGAGCTGGTGAGAACCTCCGTCGTGGCGCCCAAGAACGACGATCGTGTTGTGGCCGACGATGATAGGCAGAGTGCTGCGATCTGCCCCCTTCGTCGACCCTTGCTGGTCTAGGATTGCTGCCTTGAAGGTGTTGTCGCAGCCTACTAACTTCATTTTGAAGTTGACGGAACTCTTGCCGAAGATCTTCTCTGCTTGGTGCAGGTTGGCCATGTGCCAAGACGGCGAACCTGTTACCACTTGGAGCAGATCGGTCATCTGTTGTGGATGTGTGAAAGCAAGGCACCCAATTACTTGGGCAGCGTAAGGTGCCATTGTTGTTGTTGAAGGCAGCGGTAGGGCCTGGAAGGTGGGGTTGCTTGTTTGATCGTTGCCTTTTCCAGAACTCTTTCATGATCGTACGCCGTACGAGCTCTTTGATCTTAGCTGGTTCATGAGCCCACTCATCAGGTAAGAGGTCGTACGGCGTTTCCAACCTACTAGGGTAGGTGAACACCTTATCAGCGAGGTCCCTCACATCAAGAGACCAGTCATCCTCTGGAACTGAGCTCTGTGCAATGCGAGAGCTCATAAGTTGATGCAGCCGCTGCACCTTGCGATACTTTCTCCTATAATTGCGAAGCGGGTGAGGGCTACTTGCATGGCGAGCACTAGAGATGTGTCGCCGAAGGTTGCTAGAGATCGCTTCTAGAGTCTCAAGCAGCTCGACCTCCGTGTGCTGCACTGTTGGTTTACCTACACTAGGAGCTGCTGCAGTTGACGTTGAAGGTTGAAGCGTTGCTACACTTGCGCGCCTATTATTTGCTTGGGCACGCAGCTTCTGAGAAACTTGGATATCTCCATTCATCTCGGCCACAGCTGACTTCTTGAGAAGTGTACGTGCCTCAAGCATGAGACTACGACGCTCTTTCTTTGCCTTGGCAGCGGCTTGTTTTTGTGCCTTCTTTGATTGGGCCGTCACGAACTGAGCTGGGTCTTGAGTTTGATGCATGTAAATCTTGTTGCCATGCTCAAAGACAGCCACGGGAGGGAATAACCCGAATTGGATCAACGTTGGCACCTCGGTGTTGGCTGCATTAACTCCTACAAGAAGGAGACCATTCATCAGGACAGCTTTACGCAGAGAAATCATGCAGTGTGCTGGTTGGATAACCAAGCGAAGACGAATCCGACGACCACTTATGTGCAGCAAAGATGGGAGGAGAGCCGTGTCCCACTGGGCGTGCCATTTTGTTTGACACAAAATAAAATATATAAACGCTACTATGCGCCGTCCACCCGGAGCATGTGGTGTAAAATATAGCGGGCGTGCCAGTGTACTAAGTACACAGATAAATAGTAAACAAGAATAGGGAAACAAATATTTCATTAATTCTTTGATCAACAAAATTACAAGTCCCTCCATATAATGCGCGCCATAGCCTCATGATAAGAGGATCGTCTGACTCAAGCGATGCGGTGTCTTGGCTCCCGGGGCTCTAGAGAGCTCCCGGTTAATTACTCCCGTGAATTGAATCCACAGGACACCTCCGATTAAACTGCATGTGGTCGTCGTCGTCTTCGCTTCACTTCTTCCATGCATGGTGTATGGATGGATGGGGTGATGATGCAGATGTAGGCGTTGGCATATCCACGGCCTTGTCGGCTCATGGTGACATTGATAGCGCGGCCATGGCCCAAGCTGCGCCTGCCTCGTCGTCCGGCCTCGTCAGTCACGGGCGACGTGTAAAAGGTTGATTGGTTGATAGCACGTGCATGGAGAAGGTGGTGTGATAACGGCAACATCACATCGTGAACTTCTTGAGTCTGGTATATTTGTTCTTCCGGTGACTCCGCATGGCGGCCCGGTACGCCGACTGCTGTCGCGAACATCACAATGAGCTGACTCCATGAAGATCAGGGACGTCCTTGCAGGATCTTGATCTATAAATACGGCGCGGCGACTCGAGCGACGTAGCACCTGGTCAAGTGATGACTTGACCGTTGGGTGCTTCACGGACGTTCCCTGGCCGGCGGCGATGATGACGGCGAGGCCAATTCCGACGTGTTGTGGCTCAGTTGCTCGTACTTCTAGCGAGGCCTCGGCGCAATAGCTCATTAGCAGCCGAAGAAAGCGTTCATCTCGTCGAGTAGAGAGATGCTCGGCCATCCAGACGTATGACCATCATACGGTCTGGGAACATGTAGATGGAGACGAACTGCCGCCGAGGATGATCGCGGTACTCCGGCCACCGGTCACGTGAAGGTGGGCGTCCAGTTTCTCATCGTGTGGATTACATGGATGCATTGATCTCACCCTCCTCATGTACGTGCATGTGCCTGTGCATGAAAACAAAGAGACTAAAGAAGAATGATTAGTGTAAATAACCACCTGTTCCGGCCATGGATGACTTCGCCGTCGCTCGGTGGCTTTCTGCCCCCGGCGTCCTGCCTTGTGCCGACGCGTGCTGCAGCGACGAGAAGATCAGAGCGGAGTTGTATGCGCGTGTGCAATGGATCTAAGTGGTGTCCACGGGAGTGCAGCGCAGCAAAAAAAAACAGCAGGCTAGCCTTCTCTCCTTGCCTGTCTCTCTGCGTGTCTCCCTGTCTCTGTGTGTGTGCCTCTGTCTCCCCTCCCTCTGTGAATGAACGACCCTCCTTTTATAGGCCCAAGGAGAGGCGGCGGACGCCTCTGCTGGCCGTGTGAGTCGGCCACGGTGGCGTGATTTTCGTAGTAGCTTTCCTTGCTAATATTCAATATTTCCTTTTCTTCCTCAGGAGATCAACCACGTACGGTGGTTTCCATTTGTTTCCGACGTGTATGCATTCCATCCATAACCGCTTCCTCATCGCTGAAGAATCCACGGAACGTTCCAATTAGCGAGAGGCGGCAAGGAGTTGCCTATCAGGGCATGGTCAACGGCCAGGCTTAGTGTGTGCTTCAACTGCCATGCGGGCCCTCTCGTGTATTTCCAGGCTATCCAGACGTACACACACATGAACCATGCACGTAACGTGACCAAGCTCATTGCTTGCTTCTTTCCTTTTCTATTTCTCCCTGTAATATCTTTCCTAAGGCAGCGATTGATCATGTTCATGAAACTTTCTATTTTGTTTACTGGAATATGCCGGCGTGATTCCATCCATAACCACGTTCTGATGACGCTATATGCGTACGTGCGCCACGGCTGCCGGGTGGGCCCTCATACATATTCGTATTTACGTACATACGCTCGTGGCGAACGTCTGATTGTCTTCTTTACTTGGCTTATCAGTACATGACTTCGGCCAGCCCGTATTGCTTGCACATGCTTTGTCTACACTGCATGTTATCATATTGTCGACTAATCATATAGCAGGTACTTTGATGTACGAAATTCCATCAAACAACCGGGACTTACCGGTCCCATAGTCCGTGCATATGTGTGGTACGTTCAAAAGCTTGACACAAAAGTACCACATGTTTCCAATTAAACCATCGATAGACGGGTATCTACAATCATCCGTCCATCATCTCTAGTGTTTCTAATATGAGTAGACATACAACTCCTATATCTCGCGGGTGTCGGAAACACTCGACTTCTAACGGTCCTAAGCATAGCGACTATCGAACCTACATACTAGTGTTCAATCAAAGGGGAAACTATGATCATGCAATCTAGGGTTTCATTCAACTCCTTGAAACTTAAATGCACAAACATATAATCAAGGAAATCGCGTAAGTAAAGTTAGGTTATGCTCCGGGGCTTGCCTTCCGGCTCGAAGCGGTACTCCTGCTAGGGGCTCGGATCCACGTGCACCACGTTCACCTCGGACTCCTAGGCAATCTCCTCGGCAGCGGGGACTAGCTCGTAGACTCTGTCGGCGAGACCCGAATCTACACGAGATGCATGAAATGTTTAAATATCGAGATTTAATATAGTTAGGGTTTGCTTAAACCTTGGTTAATGAATTGGAAAGGATAAACGTTAATTATAAGTGAATATACCCTTTTCAGTTGGAAACTTGGATTTGATTTATGCGATTTAGGTTTTTCTCTATTCTTTTTCTTTTTCTTCTCTTTACCACCATTTAAGTCCTTTTTCTATTATTCAAAAGGTGAACTTGGGAATATTATTTTCCGGTGCCATTTGGCCAGAGGCTTGCTCATGCCAAGGCAGGAGCCTAGCCCAAAACTTGGCTCAAGGGGATTTTTCTATAATTTATTAAAAATGTTCTTATCTTTTTGCCTAAAAACAAACTAAATTCCTACAAAGATAACTATAAGGTTTCTGTCCACACCACTTGGCACAGTGACTTAGGTTACCAAGAGTGACCTCTCTGCAAGTTTACATGTGGCATTGATTTATGATTATTTTTGTGGAATTTCACCATGTTTAAACTACCAAAAATTATTTAGCCATTTTCCAGTGTCCAAAAATTACCATTCTCATTCTTCTAAGGTTTCTAATGTCTTGATTAAGTTTCTGTGTGAAGTAGGTGATTTTTCACTAAGTGAATTATTTTCTGTTATTTATTTGCCAAAACAGCAAGGTATAAGTTTGGAAATTCATAACTCTAAATCCACTGGGAATTTTTGTGCACCACTTGGGCAGAGATCCTATGTCGCCCATGAGTCCAACATATCCAAAGCTCAGCTCTAGTGCATGAGTGGATTTCAAGCTATGAAGAAAGGTGCCTGAACTGAGTGAGGTGCAAAGGAAGAAGTTTGACTTCTAGATTCACTGGTCACTACAAAATTTGTTTGGCATTTTTCTGATTTTTCTACGATTTTCTACGAATTTTTGAAGATTGCAGTGAATAGTGCTCAGAGGATAGAATCTATTTACGCCGTGAACCCTAGAAGATTTGAATCCTTACAAAAGGGTCCCTGGAATCTTACAGTCGGCCCCTAGAAAAAGGAAGAAGACACAAGTGAGTCCCCGAGCTCGTCGGCGTTCGTACGCCGGCGGCTAGACGGGGTCTCCGGCCTCGGTGAGTGGCGCAACGCGCAGAGGAGCTCACCGCGGTTCCTTGGAGCTAGAAGGCGACGACGGAGATGGCCGGGAACGTGGTCGGCGACGGCGGTGGCGGCTCGGCGAACTCCGGCGAGCGGTGACCGGCGGCGTCGGGGTCGGAGAGGGTCGGGGAAGGGGTCGATGAGCACCAGCGCGTCATGGCGAAGCTATAGGTGCCCTCGGTTCAGCCGGAGGAGGAGCGGAGCGTGCTGTCCACGTGTGCGGCCGGCGGCGGAAGCTCAAGCTTCTCCGGCGAGCTGCGCCGGCAGCTGTGGTGGCGGAAACGGGTCGAGGCTTGGTCGAGGAGTGGCGGTGGGTGATGGGGAAGCTAGCGCGAGCCTTGGTTTGGCCGGAGGAGCAGCGGAGAAGGCTGGCCACGTGAGCGAGCTCGGCGGCGGCTCTGCGAACTCCGGCGAGCGATTTCGGCGCGGAAGAGAGGGGAAACTGTTTGGGGCTTTAAGTAGGAGGGGGAGGGCAAGGGAATGGTGCTCGAGCAGCACTGGATGGGGGCTGGGGCAGCGCGGCAACGGCTCGCGGCGGCAGCGGCTTGTCGCAGCCGTTTGGCGCCTTGCGCGGCATCAGCGCGGCGCAGGCGAGGACGGCAGACGGCAGGCGCGCGTGGGCGAGGAGAAAAGGAAGGGAGGGATGAAAACGAGACGCGCGTGGTCGTGGAAGTCGCACGGTGGACCGGTGGGCAACGGCGGCGGCGGCTTTACCCGGCGGTTCACGGCGGCGGCGCGGCGACAGCTCGGGAGCGCGGCTCGGGTCAGTGCTACAGTGCGCCATTGGCCACGCGACCTGGCCAGATGAAAATTTGGCCGTGATTCAAAAGGGGAGAAAACCCTGTTTTGAACTGAATTTTAGAAATTGGAGGGGCTAGATGGCAAAATTGGCCAAAGTGCCAATGGAGGCAAAGTTCAGAAATGTGAAGATGGACAACTTTGCTTTTTGGAGATTCCGATGTTCAGTGGTAAAATCTTGAGATTTGACTAAGATTCCATTTCAGCCTTGAATTTGAATTGGAAAATTCAAATTCCAAGATTAGGGTTTGAATTTTGAGATGCTTCCAAGAATTTTTAGGCTATGGTCTGAAAAGGGAAGTTTCTTGGTTTGACTTATACTCCAACTTTCCCATTTGCACTTTTTCAAGTTCTTAGGAAGTTTTCAAAGTTTTCTTTATTGCTTCATTTGAATGGTTTTTGACTCAATTTGGGAAATTTTTCCTTATTTTCCTTAATTCCACTTTTGAAATGTGCTTAGCTTAACTTAATCACTAATTTAGTGTTAATTAATACCAGGGGTGTTACACTAACTCTATAACCCTTATATATGCTAATTCACGAGACGAGTCCATTAGCCTATTAGTCCATGATTAGCTCATTAGATGCTACAATAAACATATGCTAATTATAGATTAATTAAGTTTAATAGATTCTTCTCACGAACTAACTCTACGCTTCTATAATTATTTTTATAATTAGTTTATGTTTAGACCCATCGAAATATCGTATGGTACAGGACTAAACTTTAGCCTTGGATCCACACATACATGTAGTAATATTTTATTTGACTCCTGACCGGCAAGTCCTGAATTATATAATGCGGTAAATTAGGCGCGGAAGCAGAACTCACCTAATTCCTAGTTTGCTGCCTTGGTGGAGATGTCGAGACGTGCTAAAAGAATGCGAGAACGCCAGGGCACCCAGTGGCTGGCGGCATAGGAATTCTACAGTATGTCAGAAGCTGATCTGTAGTTTGCTGCTTCAACCTGTCCAACGAAAACGGCACATTCGTCCCATGTCCGTTAGTACCGGCGGTTATGTTACCATCCGGTACTAACAGGCAAATCAGCCTCGGTAGTTGGGGCCGTGGCCAGTTGGTATCGGTTGGTAACACCAACAGGTACCAAATGGCTCACAGTGACCCGCGGGCAAAGGCTACAGCCACCCGTGATGCCATTTGGTACCGGTTGGTTTCCCGCGGGCAAAGGCTACAGCCACCCGTGATGCCATTTGGTACCGGTTGGTATAACCAGCCGGTACTGAATGCAAGCAAACAGTACCGGCTGGCCATTGGTACCGGCTTTTAATAGCAGCCGGTACTGATTGCTTGCATTCAGTACCGGCTGGTGTTACCAATCGGTACCAACAGCCAGCCGGTACTGTTTGCTTGCATTCAGTACCGGCTGGTGTTACCAACCGGCACCAACTCGCCGGATATAAAAAGGGCTTCTTCCTCCTCCCGACCAGCACAGACACAGACGCTGCTCTTTCTCGTTTGCTCCGAGAGCAATGGCATCCTAGGAAGGTCATGCCCATTTTTTTCTTCATTTTGTGGCCATTTTCGTGCATCTAAGTGTATTTAAGGTTAGTAGCTTGATTCTCCTCTCTTTGATGGTTAGTAGATTGTATTTGATCCTTTAAACTTAGAGAAATTCTTAGATTGAAGTTGAGTAGAGAGATATTTTTGATTTGTTCATCTTTTTTGTTAGATAAGTCATATGTGGTTATAGAATATTATTTGATTAGTGCAATTGAAGGGAGAAATAGTTACTTAGTGAAATCTTTAGTAAAACTTTTTATTTTAGCTAGGAAAAATATTAATAGACCATGCATTATATTGAAATAATTATTTTAGCTAGAGAAATTAATTAGAGAGTAATGGGTACTTCGTATATTATCTCTAGACAATTATATATTATCTAATGCATGCTAATATCATCTTATTAATGGCTATAATTCATATATTAGGTTATAGAAATTTATTTGATTAGTGTAATTTAAGGTGGAAATAGCTACTTAGTGAAATGTTTAGTAAAATGTTATTTTAGTTAGGAAGAATATTACTTCACTATGCATTATTGAAATAATTATTTTATCTAGAGAAAATAATTAGAGAGTAACGGGTACTTCATATATTATGTCTAGATAATTATATATCATTATTTGATTCAATTCTTTTATTTCAATATGACTATGAATGGATATGACTTTTATTTCAATTCGATCTAAAAGTTTGCAGAAATTGTATAGGATACTTCTATGTATATACGCATATCTTGTACTTAAATATATCTAGCTATTGTGTGTATCTATGGATATATGTGCATATCTAGCACTTAATTAATTCTATCTAGCTAGCTATTATTTCATGTACTTAATTCTATCAAAATAAAAAAAATAAATACATAATATAGGCCTATAGCACGGATGCGAGTACGGATACAAATTAAAATACTTATATATACGATGTAGAAAAAGGAAAATAAAACTAATAAAAGAAAAAACGGAAAATAAAACAATTAAAATAGAAAAAACAGTTAGTACCGGTCGGTATTACCAACCGGTACTAACCGCGCCCACCCTACGCGTAGGGGTGGTGCGCCATTCTGTACCGGTTGGTGGCGAGCATCAGTACCGGCTCCTCCAGCCGGTACTTATGGGCATGCCCAACAGTACCAGAAACCCAGTACCGGTTGCGTAACTGGCACCAATCGGTGCCTACGAACCGGCACTGGGGGCCGTTTTCCTGTAGTGAAATGCCGCAATGCGCATTCTTAGGTTTTCGGACAAGCCTCGCACCTTTTGCCAAGACCAAAAAAGAAAAAAAAGTCATGGGGTGGTTAGATGTGTCATACTGTCATAGTATGTCGTACTCTAGGCCATGGCAACCACATCCGGACCTAAGCTAGATACGCGTGTCTATTTTTTCTAATTAATCTACCTGTGCCGCCTAAATGTTTCCTGATTCCCTTTATGCATGGCATTGCGTACGTGTCGCACGTACCTTCACGATGGAAAAAAAAATAACTGAGCTCTCTACATTAGACGTGCATAGATATCCATAGATGCGGTGTTACCTTGGCGCGCTTATTCCTCGGTAAATATTTGCGGCAGGTACAGGTACAATAGTCAAGCTAGTCATTATTTTTCTAATGTGGAAAAGAGAAAAGAATAGAGAGAGAAATGAGCTCTCTTACGCAAGCAACAAGCTGGGTCTAGCCGTCGTGGTGGAAACAATGAATGCGAGAGTGATAGAAAAAATAAAAAATGTGAATAAAAGTAATATGATAAATATACTGTAGACAAACAAGAGATTATTATTGTATAGTTTGTCTCGTACCTCTTATATAACCAAACACTTGGCCTTATTTACTGAGTTGCTCTTCAAGTAAGATCAAAAGGCGTGGTTTCGAGGGACAACCCATTGTATCGGTAGGTTTCGATGTACAGCTCATGGGAATAACCTTGCCAGCTGTACAGCACGTGGTGGCATTTTTTTCAAAAGAAAAAAAGGGGGTAAGGACTGTTTTTTTTGGGAAAAGTCCACATTACCCCCTCGAACTCTTGCAAAAGTCTAAATTCCAACCCTATACTACGAAACCAAGTAAAAGACACCCCCAAACTCTACAAACCGTCTAAAAGACCCCCTCGAGCCATATTACCCTGGTTTTCCATCCTGCTTGCGGGCCCCGCTTGCCGACATGGTGTGGGGCCCACCTGCCGCCACTGCCAAGATGAAGACCGAGGGAGAGAGAGGGGGTGGGCGGCACGGAGTGGTGGAGCAGAGCTGGAGCCTGACCATGCTCGTCTGGCCGCCGCTGATCCCTGCTCACCATGCCAGCAGACCGCGGCAGAGGTGGAGCAGCACACCACCGCCAGGCCCTGCTCGCCGAAGAGAAAGAGAGAGAGGAAGGAGAGAGATCGATAGAGCCAGCTCACCAGACCGCCGCCGTCCGCCGCTGCCACGCAAGAAGAAAGAGGACCACGGCGCGGAATCAAGCCCAAATCAAAACGAAATCGAAGCACAAATCATCGATTGGAATCACAAATCAAGCACAAATCGGTGGACAAATCTATCACAAATAAAGAAGGGAGAACGAATCCTCCGTCACGGCACAAATCAAGCACGAATCCATCACAAAATCAAGCACGCCGAGCTCTACCGCCGAGCGCCCGACCAAGCTCTGCTCTGGCCATGGTTGAGCGCGTGAGCTCCGCGAGCCTGTAGCCCGGCGCAGCAGGCGAGGCCCCTAATCCTCCGCCCGGATTCGCCGAGCGAGCTCACCGACGAGGACCCAAGATCCTCCCCGACCCTCGCCTTTAAGCTCGGACCACTGGCCGAGAGAAGAAGGAGAGGCTGGGGGAGGTATCCCTGCCGCCGCCGCCGAGCTGTTGCGCACATACTGCCTCCGCCTCGTGCGGAAGGTATCCCTGTTGTTGCACCTCGTTGCCGAGGTCGCCGAGGCAGAGAAGAAGCTTCGGCGGCGTTCATTTCGGCGAAGGAGACACAACGGTGGCAGGTGGTTGAGGAGCTTCGGCGCGTGCGGGCGGAGCACCGGCCGCGGCGGGTGGCATTGGCCGTCGGCAGCTGCTGTGGGGATGTCGGATCTACGGGGGCACCGGCACCACCGACGAAGAGAGAGATTGAAGGAAGGTTGATGTATGGATGCTGACGAGACGAGGAGGATAGATGTGGCTGCCACGTTGGCTGGAAAACCGCCCTTGGCAGCCAACTAGGATTGAAAACCAGGGTAGTATGGACCAAGGAGGTCTTTTAGACTGTTTGTATAGTTTAGGGGTGTCTTTTACCTAGATTCATAGTATAGTGTTGGAATTTAGACTTTTGCAAGAGTTCGAGGGGTATCGTGGACTTTTTCCTTTTTTAAAAAGCTACTAATTTTGGGCCTTGACGAGAGATTCAGCCCAAGCCAATGTCAGCCCGCCAGACACGTTCCCTTTTTGGATGGGCCGGCCATGGCGAACTGACGATCCAGTCCATGTGCTTCAGCAGGCCGTCATCTCCGTGTGGAGGCCCGTAGCCCAACGTGACATGACGTCACGCCCACGGAAATTCCGGGCACAGAGCCACAGACACACTGCCGCGGCGGATCAACGGCGACGCGCGCTCCGAGCGCCGCCGCCGGTTCGCAGCTTGGCCGGGCGGCCGCGGCCGCGCCGGAGCCGACAGCTTCGAGATCGTTCCTGGTCGCTCTCTTCTCGTCTAGTCGTCTTCCACCCTTCGCCTTCCGCACGTCTCCACGCGGTGGCCCACATGGCGAAATACTCTAGCTTATCCGCACACGCGGGAGTTCAACGCCTCCTTTCCGACATGGCGCTGACGAAGCTGGTCACGATGGCCCCGCGCGCGCCGTGCTACACGCTCTCGCTTCCCTCGCCGCCGTCGTATAAGAACATCTCTGGCTGCTACGGCTGCCGACTCGCCCGCAGAGCAATGTCAGTAGAAGCCTCTCAGTCTCAGCCTCACCTCGGCACCGCCGTCACGCCAACGACCCCGCCGCCGCAGCGGCAGCAGCAGATGACGGCGCGGCTCGAGCGCGGGTCCCTGCTGGTGGGCGGGCGGGAGCTGCTCGCCGGAGCCCCGCCCAACGTCACGCTCCGCCCCGCCGACGCCGACGCCGCCCCGGGCGCCGCGTTCCTCGGCGCGAGGGCGGCGGCGCCGTCCAGCCGCCACGTGTTCCCCGTCGGCACTCTGGCGAGGTGAGTCTGCCGTCGCCGCGCTGCAGGACGATGCGCCCGTGCACCGATTCGAATCCGATTGTGAATTTGTGACCGATGTGTTTGGATCGGTGGGCACGCAGTGGGTGGAGGTGGCTGTCCCTGTTCAGGTTCAAGATCTGGTGGATGGTCCCGGCTACCGGCGCCGGCGCCGCGGCTGTGCCGGCGGAGACGCAGATGCTGCTCTTGGAGTCCAGGGATGAGACGGGTTCTGCCACCGCGGAGGGGAGCACGGTGTACGCGCTTATGCTGCCGGTTCTTGATGGCAATTTCAGAGCCAGCCTGCAGGGGAGCCCAGAGAACGAGCTCCAGTTCTGCTTGGAGAGCGGTGAGCCTTTTCTTCTGCGACTTGCCGAATTTGAATTTTGAAGTACTCTATCGAATAGATGGGCAAAATCTGTCATTTGGGCATAAAATTCTTAGAGAGGAATTGGTGTACTGTTCACTCTTGGTATAGGTGATCCTGAGGTGCAGACGATGGAAGCAGTTGATGCAGTATTCATCAACTCAGGGGATAAGCCATTCAAGCTAATGAAGGAATCCATGAAGTAATGCCATGATCATACTTTTAATCATAATCCAAAAGGACATGGAATTTTGTTCTTATGTAGAAGTGGCTCACTTGCAACTTCCTTCACATTTAGGCTAGTATCGAAGATCAAGGGAACTTTCAGGCATATAGATGACAAGGAGGTAAAGCTATGCAAGTTCTTTTAAGTTTTATTCCTATGTCACCTACTTGTTAATTTCGTTAAGCCTTGGTCAGCTTTTTTTTTATTCTGTTTTTCTCATGTCTTGTTTAATTTCATCACAAATATCATCAGATTCCTGCAAATTTGGACTGGTTTGGGTGGTGCACTTGGGATGCATTCTACAAAGCTGTTAACGCAACCGGGATCGAGGAGGGTCTTCAGAGGTAGTGTACAACAAATGGTTTTATATTTCCTTTTATACACAATTGTTTATATGTGATATTAGAAGGGAATGTACAATTCAGAAGGGCATCCTTTTGCTTCCTTTATATAGTTGTAGCTTACCAATGATTCATTTCTTGATCTATAGTCTCCGTGAAGGTGGCGCCCCACCAAGGTTTCTGATTATAGATGATGGTTGGCAAGAAACAGTTGACGAATTCAAGGAAGTTGATGAAACCCTCCGTGAGCAGACTGTGTTAGTGTTCCATTCTTGGGTAACCCATAGTAAGTGTGCACCTGCGTTGTTCCCTGATTTGCGTTGTAATTATGCCAGGTTTGCACAGAGGCTGACTGATCTGAAGGAGAATCACAAGTTCAGGGGAGAGACCTGCAAGAATCTTGGGGACCTCGTCAAGAAGATCAAAGAAAAATATGGAGTCAAGTAATTGAGTTTTATCAACATTGTTGTTAATGATAACAAAATGAAGTCATTTTTATTTTTGCTGAGGAAATGGTGCTTCAACTACAGGTACGTTTACATGTGGCATGCTTTACTTGGGTATTGGGGAGGTGTCCAAGCAACATCTGACCTGATGAAGAAGTACAATCCAAAGCTTGTTTACCCAGTCCAATCACCAGGTAATGTTGCGAATCTGAGGGATATAGCCATGGACAGCTTGGAGAAATTTGGAGTGGGCATAGTTGATCCTGACAAGATCTATGAGTTCTACAATGATCAGCACAGCTACCTTTCTAGTGTGGGTGTGGATGGTGTGAAGGTTGATGTGCAGAACGTGTTGGAAACTCTTGGGCATGGCTTCGGTGGCCGTGTTGTAGTAACTCAAAAGTATCAGCAAGCTCTTGAGGAATCTATTGCCCAGAACTTCAAAAGAAACAACCTAATCTGCTGCATGAGTCACAATTCAGACAGCATCTTTAGGTAGCATGCCCCTAACTGTGGAAAACCTGAGCTACAATGTAGACAGAATCTGATATGATTCCTGGTTGTTTTGTAGTGCCTTGAAGAGTGCCGTTGCTAGAGCCTCTGAAGATTTCATGCCTCGGGAACCAGCACTGCAAACCCTGCACGTAGCTTCTGTGGCATTCAATAGCCTTTTGTTAGGAGAAATCTTCATACCTGACTGGGACATGTTCCATGTGAGATTATTTTCTTCTGTGGTAGTATATTTAGGCACATTGATAACTTCAACACTAGCTGATTTTCATTCACCCTTGTGAAGAGCAAGCATGAGTCAGCAGAATTTCATGGAGCAGCTAGAGCACTGAGTGGAGGCGGCATCTATGTGAGGTACTCTATTTTGTACAACATTAGTATCTTTCCAGTTGTCAACTTATGTTTTTTTTTAACCCAAACACAGGGGCTCACCGTACATGTATGTTGCATTATGCAGTGACAAACCTGGGGTGCATGACTTCAATGTTCTCAAAAAGCTTGTTCTACCAGACGGCTCAATTCTAAGAGCAAGGTATGCCGGCCGTCCTACACGGGATTGTTTGTTCAAGGACCCGGTCATGGATGGTAAAAGGTACAAGTACTAACATAGTTTTAGCTGTTCCTTTTGCTGCTACGCTGTTCTCAGAAAATACTAATCTGTGAGTTCTTCTGCACTCTGCAGTCTGCTGAAAATATGGAACCTGAACAAGTTTTCTGGTGTCATCGGAGTGTTCAATTGTCAGGGAGCCGGGCAATGGGTTTGGCCAGTGAAAGACATTGCTTATGTTCCCACGAGCATCAACATCACTGGCCATCTCTCACCTTCAGACGTAGAATCTATTGAGGAGATAGCTGGCCACAATTGGAATGGAGAATCTGCAGTATATGCTTACAGTTCATGTAAATTATGTTGGCTGCCTGTTTTTCTAGCATTCCCATCTCATCAGTCATCACCCTACGTGCCTACCCTCAGTTACTGATTAGCCCCCTCTTTGGCCTTCCAGGTTCTCTTTCAAGACTTCAGAAGCACCAAAATTTGGAGGTTTCACTGTCTACCATGACATGTGAGATTTACACCATTTCACCTGTAAAGGTCAGATTACTTTCCTTTCACGCCCTTCCTATTCTCGCAGAAATTTGAACATTTGTTCAGCACTGTAAATTTCATCTTCTAACAGAAATGCTCTGTTTCTCACACCAGGTTTTCAGTGAAGCCGTTCAGTTTGCACCTCTGGGACTCATCAACATGTTCAACTCTGGTGGCGCACTCGACGATGTCTCCAGCACTGCTGATTCTTCAGCTACAACAATTCACGTCAGATGCCGAGGACCAGGGCGATTCGGGGCGTATTCAGCCACCAGGCCGGAGCTTTGTAGAGTTCGCGGACAGCAAGTGGAGTTCAATCATGCGGAGGATGGCCTGCTAACCATTGACCTTCCTCACTGTTCATCCCACGACGGCGACCTCTGGAACATTGAAATTGTCTACAGAACTTCCTGAATCTGCTTACCCTTCTTACATGCAATTTTCTTCCGTGCTTTTTTAAAAAGGATAAGTCTGATTTTCAACCTCCAACTATCACGTTCGTCCGATTTTTACTCTTAAACTACAAAACCAGATATCTTACACCACTCAATTGTCGAAACCGGACAATTTACAACCCTGAGCCCAAACAACCTGGTTTTGGCTACAACATGTCAGCGGTTTTGCCAACGTGTCTGCCACTTGTACACTTAAAGTAATACGGTCCACATGTCATACTCATTAGCCATTGAAAACTACCAAATTGCCCCTAGCCTTTCTTCTTCAACTCTCCGCTCAAGAACTCCGTCCCCTTCGGCGCGGAGCACGCGGTCGTACCCGGCGGCGGCGGCGACGGCCGGCCTTGCCGCTTGCCTTCTCTAGCCCAGGAGTATCTGCGTCAGCGCAGACTCAGGTACGACGAGCTCCGGTGGCCCTATCGTTCGTCGTCGCGCCGTCCCTGGCTTGCAAGCGCGCCATGGCCCTCTCGCTCGCCTCCGTGCGCACCGCTTCCTCACGCCGTCGTTGCCGACTGCCCCCGCCCCCTCCCCAAGCGCAGCCATCACCGCCGTGTACGCAGCCAGCAGGCCGCCAACGCATCCAGCAGCTAGCTCTTCCTCCGGCGCCTTCGATTTGGCGGCGAAGCGTCTGATTCGATGGTGAAGAAGCACGATTGGGCTATGGCGTGGTTCGATTCGACTGTGGTGGGATTGGATTCGACTGTGGCGGGCTCGATTTTGTGGCGGCAGACTCAAATGGATGGCACCAGACTCAGTTTGGTGACGGTGAGATTGTTTTTGTGCTCGTCCGGAGTTCTGGTCGGTGTTGGTCTCTTGCCATACGGGCATCAAGCCCAAGGACATCGGGTCGTGGTGGTGAACTGCATCCTGTTCAACCCGACGTCGTCGCTGCTGGCCATGGTGGTAAACCACTGCAACCTCCGTGGGAACGTGGCCTTTGGACGTCGCGCCAAGGACCTTGCCAAGGTCCTCACCACCGCCGGAGCGTCAAGCCCGAGGCCATGGGGCCATCGCAGCTCCTCGCGCCCGAGGCCTTGGGAACCTTGCGCCACCGCGCCACGCCCAGAGCCCCGTCGCCGCTGGCTTCCTCGCCTAGCTCGTCCTCTAGCGCCACGTAGGATGCTGACTCAGCGAGTTTTGCCACGTTGGGTGATAACGTGTGCCAAACCAGGGTGGTTTTGCCTCGGGGGTGTAAAGTGTCCGGTATGGATAGTTAACTGGTGTGGACTGTCTGGATTTGTAGTTCGGGGGTGAAAATAAGACGAACGTGATAGTTGGAGGTTGAAAAACAGACTTATCCCTTTTTAAAAAGCATTTTCTTCCGTGCTCATAGTTAAACACCGCACGTGCACATTGGTATAATTTTCTCAGAGTAACCAAAGTTCTGTTGGTTCTGATTGTGCTTCATTTGCTGGGTTGTGTATATTTTTATCTGCAATAGGATTGTTGATTTTTGTTTTTGGGTTGTACTGGTACTTTAATTTGGAATTGTGCCCCGTGCATCTTATGCCACCTGGCCTGTTGCAATCTACCGGACACGGTATAAAAGAGAGCAATTTAGCATGGTCCCGTGCTAAATCTGTCGCAACGTGATCTTGTGAATCTTGTGAGAGATTACTTGCTCATACTGAATCATCATCAGTTGACTGAAGAACACCGCTCTATGGTTGAAGGGCAGTGTTTCCCTATTCCCGTCGTTCTAGGACGTGCTACATTTTTCTCAAAACGACCTGACCCTCCAGTTCTTTAGCTTGAGCGGCAGCTGCTGCGCGAGCAAGCTCTGCTTGCCGGCCACGCTCCTCGTGCTGGCCACCAGCTTGAACCACTGGCTCTCCGGGTCGCAGCTGTTGTCGTCTCTCAGGCACCGGCACGGGTTGGTCACCACGCTCCGCCCGTCAGCACCCACGTCCAGGCAGAGCGCACCGTCGCCGGCCGCCGTCGCGTTCACGGCGACGTGCAGCTTGGAGTCCGACACGAGGCTCCACCTTGCCATCGCGTCGCCGCAGCTCACGCCGAGGCTCACCGGTCTCCCTACGCCCTCAGCGCGGAGGCAGCCGCTGCTGCCACGCACCGCCAGCCTCTGCTGCGTCGCGCTGAAATCCCACGCCTCCGTCTCGTCGCATGGGCCCAGCTCCAGCAGCTCCATCGCCGGCGGTGACCGGCGGCGCACCACCACGCACGTGCCGGTGACAGGGTGGAAGAGCGTCGTGTACGGCGCGGCCACCTGGGCCAAGCCAGGGCCCCTGAGCGGGCGCTGGAGGGCCTGGACCCTACGCAGGGCCGTGGCGTTGCGTGGCCCGCGCCAGGCCCAGTCGAACACGCCGTAGACCTCGTCGAGGCCCACGACGCCCTCCCGGAGGTAGTAGCTCCCCTGCAGCGCCCAGAGGGCCCAGTCCAGGTCGAGGTCGGCGGCGACGGCGGCGGCGCAGCCGTAGTAGCGGTTGTCGTTGGCGTTGCCGCCGCGGTTGTCGACGCCGAACTCGCTGAGGATGACGGGCCAACCCTTGTCGAGCAGGTAGAGGGCGTGGCTTGCGACGCCGGAGGAGATGCGCGCGCACGCCTGGTTGGCGTTGCCGGAGCTCCATTCCTGGCTGTTGGAGAAGCTGTACCAGTGCACCTCGAACGCCGTCTTGCCGGTGAAGCTCAGGTTCACCGGACGGGTGTTGAGGAAGGACAGGTCGTTGTCGAAGCTGAGGCCCGAGAGGATCACCAGCACGCGCGGGTTCGCCGCGTGCACCGCCTCCACGCCGCGCTGCATGTACCTGCGAACAGCGAACGTGCCGACGCGGGGTGGCTGTCAGTGTCGGATCATTTCAGTTGACCGCACCGCACCGCTTGGCATTGAAAGCTCGTCTGCCACCTCTAGATGAATGGATGAAATGAAAGGGCGGTGGTGGTTAGTAACACAGCGACGAATGAATTGGTGCAAGGACAGTAGGAACAGTACAGACTGCAGATATATGGGGGTGTTTAGTTTCAGAAGTTCTTTTGGACTCTACTATTCATCTTTTTCAGAAAACACGCTTCTCCGAAAAGTTCCCTAACTCCTTTCAACTTTCCTATTCATCCCTCTCACAAAACACACTTCCCACAAAAAGTTTTTTTCCTCCCCTCCCAACTAAACACACCCATGATATCAATAGATAGCAAAGTACTCTGCAGTGTGCCATGCTCCAGTGTTCTTGCTGGAGTACTATGGTGAATTGGTGGCAGGAAGCCAGCTGCCACCAGGGTTCACAAAACAGTTCAAAATCGGCCGGTTCCTGCGGGAATCGGTCAAACCGCTCCGGACCGATAGCGGTTCGGGGCGGTTTCAAACCGGAATATTTAAATTTAAATTTAAAATGGAAAAATATCAAAAAAATTCCTAAAAATACTTCAAGGTATATGCAATCTATTTGTGTCAAATTTTTTCAAATATTCGCTCATTTGATATTTTTTGCAGGCATTAGAAGTTCAACAAAAAAAGGAAAAGAAAAAAAATCAGCTCATTGAACTTCTAATGCACACAAAAAATACTAAATACACTTATATTTGAAAAATTTTGACACCATTAAATTCTACGCACCTTGAAATATTTTGGAATTTTTTCTTTTATTTTTTAAAATTTTTAGTTAAATTTGAAAACATGACAAAATTATGTATTGAGCCGGCTTACCGTCCAAACCGGCGGCTTACCGCCCAAACCGCTCGGCTTACCGGTCAAACCGGGCGGCTTACCGGTTCAAACCGATTGAACTAGGATTTCATATACATTTGAATTCAAAATTTGAATTTATTCGATTTTAACCGGTTCCTGCGGGAATCGGACCGGTTAGCCGCTACCGCCGGTCGGCGGTTCGGCCAACGGGTTTGGTTTTGTGAACCCTGGCTGCCACCCGCTGGCTTCATTTACTGGTTATGGTGGCGGACGACACAGATGGTCGCACGACGCCGCTAATGGTTAATGCCATTGCCGAGGTGGTAGCTAAAATCACGCTAACCAGTGTTCTACTTGCACCAATTGTGTTTTTACACAGATCGAGCAGGTTTTGAAGAGATGAAACACTTACTTGTACCAGTCGTTGGCGTTCTGCCTGGGTCCCCTGAGCTCGTTCCGGAGGCTCATGCCGACGACGTTCGGAACGGCGGCGAACATGGTAGCCATCCTGGTGAGGCCGTCGACCCAGACGTCCGGGTCAAAGTAGACGTCGCCGAAGAAGCCGTTGCCGTCGGTGTTGCTGCAGCACCACCCGGGCTTGCTCAGGTGGTTGTCCAGGATCACCATCACGTTGTGCTCGCCCAGGCTGCTCACCACGGCCTGCATGCACGCCCACACGCAATGTCACATCACATCTGGTTCGTCCAACGCGCACCGACGAGCGCACGCACGTGTTGCTCACTCATGAGACTCATCGTCTAACTAGAGGGAGAGGGCTTGCCTTGAACGCGTCGATTAGCTTGAGGTCGACGACGGCGGGGTTGTTGGCCCTGACGCCGGCGAGCGCGTCGGTGAGGTTGAGCCGCCGGAAGGACTGCGCGACGGTGAGGTCGCCGTAGGAGGCGTTGGTGACCATGAACGTTGGCCACGTGAGCCTGACGCAGTTGAACCCCATGGCCGCCACGCTCGCCGCGATGGCTCCCACTGGCCGGTTGCTCAGCCCCTCCGCCAGCATCGGCTCCAGGTGCGACGGCCAGTTCACGCACGCCAGCTTTACACGGCTCCCGCTCTCGTCCACCACCCACCGCGACGCCGTCGACAGCGTCGGCACGGCCGCCGCCGCCGCGTGCTCATGGCGACACGCCAGCAACGCCACCATGGCAATGGCAAGGCACGCGGCGAGCGGAGAAGACGGGCTCATGGTGAGTTGGTGACGCGGCGAGAGGGGGATCGGGGGGCGGTGGCCGTGGAGAATTTATAGCAAGGCCGCTCCTGGCTTTACCGTGGCTGCTGTGAGCTGAGAGGGTACTACAGGGTAGGCGCCGATGGGCCTCGACATGTGTGCGCACAGAAATCTCAACAGGTGTGTTCTATCTTGCCGATGATTTAAGATTTGGCAGCAGCAGCTGTTCAGATATAATCTATGCTTGAAGGAAGGTCATTGCAGCGAGTAATGAGATCAGTGCTGTGCTCCTAATTCACATCTGAGGGTGAGAAAACAAATCCGAGGACAGCCGGCCGGTAGAGGGTTGGAGTAAAATGGCCAACTACCTCTTGCTGTTCGATTTTCTGGGGATAGATGCTATGCCTGCACTCCCTATCCTCGTCTATATACACGCTGACCATTAGCATTAGAGCAGTGAGAGATGGACATGGAGAATGGAGATAGTCTTGGAGAAGAAAAATAGCTTTAGTAATATCTCTTGGATGGTCAGATGGTATCATTGGTATGTATAATTTTAGAGCAAGAACTATCTGTAATAATGATGGTTGGAGCTGTGCTAAACCTGTACTCTCCAGTACAATAAATGAATGGTCCCTAAAATTTCTCGTATTTTAGCAGGACGCAAGCAAACAATGCGGACAGAGCTGTACTAGTGCCCAATGTGCAGTATAGTTTTGCTTGTAATCTAAGAATTCATATTGCTTCACTAACGCTGCCAGATCATGCAAACTAAATGTGATTCTATATGTCTTTATTGAATGGGCTAAGAACTTGCTAACCTGAGTAAGCACAGCCAAATGCTGGTTGCCTTCTTCGACTGAAAGAAGGGAAAACGACGGCATGGGAATGAACAAACCCCCCCAAAAAAGGTTGTTCTAAAGTTGATTCATGCTCACACTTAGCACCATTATTACCTTCTGGTTTATTGAAATCCAAGGCATATAACGAACTTATTTATTTACTGTGGCTTTGTACAAACGAGATTTGGTTCCAAATTCAATGACATTAGCGCAATGCCAGAGATCCAAATGATACTAGTACTACACAGTTGGTGTGGCCGTGTGGGTAACAATCTCTGCTCCATTTCTTCACCTTTTTTCTTGGGCAAGACCGAAGTGAACTTGGAGCATGCGTAGTGTACATTTTATTTCAGGCAGCAGTGCCAAACAATGACGCAACTCGCTTGAACAAGCTTGCAAATTTGTGACATATTCCTGGAAATGAGCTGCTCTCAAACTATCAAGAACTCACTGATGTTGGAGGCCAGGGTCCAAATGACGGCAACTGCAAGATGGAGGAGCCGCCAGGTGTACCCCTACTGCTTAAGATTACTTTGAACCACTGGCTCTCAGGGTTACAGGTCGGATCTAAGCTTAGGCACTTGCACTGATTTGTGATGATGGCACCGTCAGGGCCGGCATCCAAGCACACCCTCGTTCCATTCTTGGTGAGCTCCGCTGAGACATGCATCCTTGAATTTGATATCAGCTGCCACTTTGAACGGGGTTCGCTGCAATCAGTGCCAAGCTTTGCGTTCTCGCCCACAGTCTTCGCCTGGAGGCACTGTCCTGTGCTTTTCACCACTAGCTCGTATGTTGATGTGTAGTTCCAGGCGATTGATTGGTCGCATGGACCAAGCTCGAGTGACTTTGAAGACTTCGCCAAGACACACAACCCAGTCTGGGGATGGAATATTACGTTGTATGGCTCTCTACTGTTTGGGAGACCAGGACCTAGCATATATATATATTTTATGAACAGGTTGAATATAATTTGGTACATGTCACTGCAATCAGAATGGGGAGCGAAGTTTTACAGAAAAGAAATATAGTTTTATTTCCCCCCTATATACCAGTCTCTCTATACAATTTATCAAAGTGTCCTATTTAATCCCTGTATTCTGTGACAAGTTTATATGGGTATAGTGAGCACATAAATGCTGTTGGAACAAAAAAAAAATCTAACAGATTCATTCAACTAATTCTGGCAATGATTGACAATTGGATAAAAAAGCGGATAGATTTTCCATGAAATAATGTTTTGTTGAGTACTCTATTTATCAGAAGTTTTCGCTTAAGATAAAAAAACGAAGTTCAGAAGAAACTAAGGTTATTTTCAACATAATGTCTTCTTAAAATTGAATAACAAAATAAAAGGCTTGGATTTTTTAGCTATGTTTCTCACAGTGTTGCTGCTAGATAAGACTACTAAGGAGATAGATTCAAACCTTGAAATGGTGATTGCAGGGAATTGATCCTTTTGATGAAGCTGGGATTTCTAGCTGTACACCAGTCCCATGACAGCAATCCGTATGATTCATCATAAGCCAAAATACCTTCTCTGATATAGTAACTCCCTTGCAGAGCCCAAATTGCCCAGTCCAAATCCATTTCAGCTGCCACACTTAAGAAGCAGGTAAGATAACGATTGTCACCAATATGTGTTCCAGACATGTCAAACCCAAACTCAGAGAAAAATAATGGCCAGCCTTGTTGAAGTAGAAACAATCCTTTAACCCATATGGAATCAACAACCAGCCCACAAGCATCGTTTTGATTCTGAATTTCCCAGTTGCCGCCGTCTGAGAAACCATACCAATGCTGCTCATAAACTAACTTCCCAGTAAATGACAACTCAGCTTTCTTATAGTACAAGAAGCTGAGAGTGATGTCGAAATCCAGGCCTGATAAAATAACCAGGACGTTAGGGTTTGCTGCATGCACGGCTTCAGCACCTAGTTGCATGTACCTGTGATGGAGTTAAATATAAATAAAATTGTAGCCGCCAAGAGTAACATAAAAATGATACTTGCCATCACACATGCACATACCTGTACCACAAACTAACATTTTGATTGGGGCCTCGAAGCTCATTCCGCAAGCTCATGCCCACAACATTTTTTGTGTCATTAAACATAGTTGCCATTGCACTGAGGCCTTTCAGCCATTCGTCAGGGTCAAAGTATTTGTCTCCGAAGAAGCCATTGCCGTCAGTTCTGCTGCAGCACCATCCTGGAGTGGTCATTTGGTTATCAAGTATGACCATAATACCTTTGCTGGACAAAGCCGAGACCACTTCCTATGGTTGATGAATGCAACACATGTCAGAAGGATTATAATTATCATAATTCATTTATCCCTTGATAAGTTAATGCAAAACGTTTTTAGTTTTACTTGATGTATATTCTGGTGTTCTGCCATGTAGAAAAATGAGATGAGCTCTGCTAGTACATGGCCATTTCTTCTGGTACATTACCATGTCAAGTAGATACCTCATTTTGGAAAAGAAAAACCAACCAAACATGTGGAATGGCAGTTTGGCTTCTTTTATAGGTCATCATAACAAAACCTACAAAGCAACATCTTTCTAGCTAGAACACTGATACTTGCAAGGTATCTTATCCTCATATTGGACCATTGATTTGGTGAAAAGTAGGTACCTCGTCTGTGTTCAAACTAATTGGATAAGAACATCAGGAGAACTTTTTTTCCTCAAATATGCAGGGGAGTAGGAGAACGATTAAACAACTATCTTCGTTTTTCCTAATATAGAAAAAAAAAGGGTCAGATCTTTCCAGATTTGGCTTGAGCCGTCAGCTCGCAAATGATGTTGCTTACTATTAAAGGAATAAAAAGAGATCCTAAGCTTCTTTGGTGAGCTCTATGACGAATCTCTGTGCTTTATGAATCTGGAGGAATTTGAGATCTATCATATATTACTGCATGCCCGAGAAAAAGTATATGACCATTTATTTTGGTATATACAATGCCTAACTAGATACCTGATTTGGAAAAAAGAACAACCCGCCTTATCCACTACTCCTAGCTAGCAATCCGGCATCTTAGACTCATAGTCATTAAAACAAAGCCTACAGAGCAATATCAGATCTAGATAGAGCATTGATACTTGCAAGGCACCCTCGTATTGGACCATCAATTTGGTGAGTAGTACTGTAGTAGGTAGGTCGTCTGTACTCAAACTCATTGGATAACAGCACCAGAAGGAGAATTATGAACACTTATTCCTTACATTTCCTGAAATAGCTTACATGATCAGGAAATGTATTTCCTTACATGATCAGATTTTTCTATATGAGGCTAGAGTCCTCAGTTTGCAAAAGGTATTTATTACTATCAAAAGGAAGAGAAGGATATGCTAACCTTCTTTGGTGAGTAAGATAAAATTCTGTCCTAGATCCGCAGAATTTGGACTTATGAAGGAAGTAAGCAACTTGTTTTTAGTAAAAATGTAAAATGCTCTAATAAAATCCTGCACACTTGTCTAAAAAGTTTCTACTTGTTAAGAAACTTTGTTTTGGCCACAAACACCGTGATTTGCTGGTTGGCTTATCCTGCTAGCTACAATATAATTAAGGCAGTCACTTGTCCATCATAATGATTTTTTAAAAAAAACTAATATAAGCCTGATAAACGATTATTTCAATGACTATCTACACTGCCTAATTCCATCCCTGCCATCCATTTATGGTGTTAAAATTTTAATATTAACTTGCAGGACTTTTTAAATTCAGCTTCATTTTGAACTTCCAGAACCAGCAATATGGCAATACTAGTTGCCAATTCAAAGGTAAGTGTATGCAGCCATTCGAAACTATGCTTCATGCTCTCACTTGGTCCGATCACAATAATACTGAGTGATTAATGGCACAAAAATGAGGAGAAAGTAGAATTAGAACCACAATTAAACCAACAATCCTAACCTTGGACTTGGACCCTCATCTTGCAACTAGATGCTTCTTGCTATTAAAAGGAAGGGAAGGATATCCTATGCTTCTTCGGTCAGCTCTATGATGAAATTATGCATTTTTTGGAATACCAGATCTGCAGAGTTTGGTTGGCTAAAAAAAAGATCTGCAGAGTTTGGACTTCTGAAGCAAGTATAACTTGTTTCAGTAAAACAAAGTAGCAATAATGAAATCCTATGCATTAAGTTTCCTCTTATTTGCAAAGTTTGGACTTGTTAAGCAATCTGTTTTAGCCAAAAACAGCATGAGCTGCTGGTTTAGCTACTTCAACTGATTCATGACGTAATCTTGCTTGACACAATATGTTTAATAGGCAGTACTTGTCCATCACAATGGTTGTTTCTTTGTTTTGCAGAAAATTGTAAATGGACAGTTATTTAAAGTGCCTATACCTTACGGCAAGAGAAGTCCGTTTTAATTCCACGCCTGCAATTCACGTGCAATATTTAAGTTGTTAACTGGCAAAGCATTGTCAATTCACGTGCAATATTCGAGTTCAGCTTTATTTTGACCTTCTAGGACACACGATACTTCAATAGTAGTTGCCAATTCAACGGTGAGCATAAGAAGGCATATCAAATTATTCTTCTCGTCCTCATTTGGGCAGCCACATTAATAATGCTTGATTGCTAGTTGATAATGGTACCAAATTCAGTTGGAAACAGCCAAACAGGAGTAGAACCCATATTAAGCCAACAATCCTAATTATCGAGCAACAAAGATGTACATAATTGAGTGCTCCATCAGAAAAAAAAAAAAACACGTACCCGGAACACATTGATGAGGGGCAGGTCGAGGAGGGCGGGGTTGTTGACCCGCACGCCGGCGATGGACTCCAGCATGCCGAGCCGCTCCAGCGACCACCGAAACGGCAGCGACGAGAGCGTGGCGTTGGTGGCGAGGTAGGTCGGCCAGGTGAGCCTGACGCAGTTAAACCCCATCGCCGCCACGCGCGCCGCGATGTCCCCCACGCCGCGCCGCGCCAGGCCCTCCGCGGCCACGGGCTCCAGGTGCGACGCCCAGTTCGCGCACGCCAGCTTCACGCGCCGCCCGTCCGCGCCCACCACCCACCGCGACGACGTCGACAGCGGCAGCGCCGGGAGCGAGGCCGCGGCGGCGAGCGCCGGTAGTAGGAGGAGGGGGAGGAGGGCGAGGAGCAGCGGAGAGGGGGAGGAAGATGCCGCCATGGTGATTAGCTGGGGCGGAGACTTGAGTTGAGAGGCGGATCCCGAGTTTAAATGGAGTGCAGGTGTCTCTATCGTGTGGGCCCAATTAAGGTAGGCCCATCTGTCAGCGTCACATAGGGGATGCTGCTTTGGATAACTAACGAAAGGCAAGTGCCGGTTGGTGCGCTCTCGAGCGGTTAAACGGTAAACCCAAACGAACTCTGAATGGCCACCGCCGTTCACCCGGCGGCGGCTCTCCCCGCCATCACCGCGCCGCCGCCGCCTCGTCCTCCACCCAGCCGCGCCGCTCTCGGCCACGTGCCGCAGCTCCACGCGTCTCTAATCAAGTCCGGGGAGCTCACCGCCTCGCCGAAATCCTTCCACTCCCTCCTCGAGGCCGCCGCCCACGGCGCCACGCCGGCGCAGCTCGCCTACGCGGTCCGCCTCTTCCGCCTGGGGCCCCGGCCGCCCCTATCCACGCCGTGCTACAACGTACTCATGCGCGCGTTCCTCCGGGCGGGCCACCTGGAGGACGCGCTGCACCTGTTCGTCGAAATGCTCGACGGGGCTTCCATCTGGCCCGACCAGCACACCGTCGCCTGCGCCCTCAAGTCATGCTCCAGGATGTGCGCGCTGGATGCAGGTTGCTGTGTGCAGGCTTACTCCGTCAAACGTGGGCTCATGGTCGATCGCTTCGTGCTTAGTAGCTTGATTCATATGTACGCGAGCTGTGGGGATGTTGCGGCAGCACGGATGCTTTTTGATGCTGTGGAGGAGAAGGGCGTGGTTATGTGGAATGCAATCATCGCAGGGTATTTCAAGAACGGAGCTTGGGAGGAGGTGTTGGAGTTGTTTAAGGGCATGCTTGAGGTTGGGGCACCCTTTGATGAGGTCACATTGGTGAGTGTTGCTACGGCCTGCGGAAAAACATGTAATTCCAATCTTGGCAAGTGGATTGGAGGTTATGTGGAAGAGAAAGGGATGCTGGGGAACCGGAATTTGGTGACCGGACTGGTCGACATGTATGCTAAGTGTGGTGAGCTTGGTAAGGCACGGAGCTTGTTTGACAGGATGCAGTCCCGTGATGTGGTTGCTTGGAGTGCAATGATCTCAGGATACACACAGGCAGATCAGTGCTACGAGGCGCTCGCTCTTTTCAGTGAGATGCAGGTTGAGGAGGTGGAGCCAAATGATGTGACGATGGTCAGTGTGCTCTCTGCTTGTGCTGTTCTGGGTGCACTTGAGACAGGGAAGTGGGTGCATTCATATATAAGAAAGAAATGTTTGCCTCTCACTGTTGTTCTTGGTACTGCATTGGTGGACTTCTATGCGAAGTGTGGGTGCATTGAAAGTGCAGTTGAGGCATTTGAGTCAATGCCTGTGAAGAATTCATGGACATGGACGGCCTTGATAAAGGGCATGGCAAGTAATGGAAGGGGCAGAGAAGCACTAGAGGTCTTCTCATCCATGTGCAAGGCCGGTATCGAGCCCACAGATGTGACATTCATTGGTGTCCTCATGGCTTGCAGTCACAACTGTTTAGTTGAAGAGGGTCGCCAGCATTTTAACAGCATGACTCAGGATTATGGAATCCAGCCTAGAATTGAGCACTATGGCTGTGTTGTGGATCTATTCGGGCGGGCTGGTTTGATAGATGAGGCATATCAATTTATCAGAGCCATGCCAATTGAGCCTAATACAGTTATCTGGAGGGCACTACTGTCCTCCTGCACAACTCAAAAAAATGTTAAAGTTGGGGAAGAAGCACTTAAGCAGATCATCTCGTTGGACCCTAGTCATAGTGGTGACTACATACTTCTGTCAAACATCTATGCATCAGTGGGCCGATGGAAAGATGCTGCAATGATTAGAAGGAAAATGAAGGATAGGGGGATCCAGAAAACTCCTGGGTGCAGTCTCATTGAGCTGGATGGGATGATCTTTGAGTTCTTTGCTGAAGACAGAGACCACCGCCAATTGAGGGAGATATACGAGAAAGTTGAGGAGATGATTGACAAAATCAAGATGGCGGGATATGTCCCAAATACTGCTGATGCGAGGATAGATGTTGATGAGCATGAGAAGGAAGTGTCTGTTTCACATCACAGTGAGAAGCTGGCCATTGCATTTGGCCTGATGAAGTTGCGCCCTGGGGCAACAATTCGCTTGTCAAAGAATCTGAGAGTGTGCACAGACTGCCACTCAGCCACAAAGTTGATTTCAAAGGTTTACAGTAGAGAAATTGTTGTTCGAGACCGAAACAGATTTCATCATTTCAAGGATGGTTCTTGCTCCTGCAATGATTACTGGTGACAGCAGTTCTCTGTATTTGTGCTGAAGCCTGGAGGCCCCCTTCTTCAGTTCTGTGGGTCAGGATGGATGAACACGGGCACACCTGCGGACCTGCCCGTTTGAGGGAATGAGGGGAATGGAGGACAGATTAACTTAATAACCTGTAAATACAGCACAATTGCTTTAGCTTTTCTGAAATGAAGATCTGCTAGCCTGCATTGGGTTCGTCTAGTGTAGCCAGGGTAAGCCCATGAGTAATACTTGTGACGTTGGTATATGGTGTGATTGTGTACAGAAGTACAGCTGTACAGATGCAGATTATACAATGCCATGCATGAATTCCGATAAGAGTTAACCTATTCCATTTCATTTAACTAAACTTTGATAGAAATTATACTCTGCATTTGCAGTTTCAGCATCCTCTTTTTTTTTTTTTTTTTTTTTTGCCAAAATTGATAGTTCAGTCCATGAAGTTATCAAATTTCTACGGTTGTAGCACAAAGCAATTGTTCATGAGTGATGCATCCCGTTTGTCTGTTTTTCATTATTTTCATCATTAGCATGCGATACTTTTACCCCTAACCACATTCCTCGATGTGGGAAACAATAAAATTAGTACCTTTTTTTTACTTCAAATATAAGCAAATCGTATATCAATTGGCTGACTCTCTCCAGTCTCCACACACACACCATTCACGAGATCTATCTATCTCTGTGCATCCTTGCATCCGTGCGTTTCGATTCTTTTGAACTTTGGACTCATCAGGCAAACGTTAGAGGACGACGACCGCAGTGTTTGATCTTTTCCGCATTGGACAAAATTCAACCGACCCGGACGCTACGCTGGCAGTTCCGTTCCGCATTGGACAAAATTCAACCGACCCGTCGTGGCCCCGAAAATGATACAGCTATTTCTTGGCATGACGTCAGTCCACGGACACCTACACAGCGGTACTGCTTGGTGTTTCCTACACATACATATTAGTCTCCTATCTACGGATAAACGGAGTAGTATACACTAGACATTTCCGCTTTGTGTTTTCTTACAGTCGAGACTCGATGTAGCATTGGACGTCATCGCCGGAGACTCGAACAGGGATGCCCACAGCGGTGACTGGTCTCTGGCACTCGGCGCCAGTGTGCTGCGATGCGACTGTGCCGACGCCGTAGGTGGTAGGAGGCCGTCCGGTGCATGACGCCGGCAGTGAGCGGCGGTGGACAGGAGGTTTGCTTGTGGTCTGGACGCGCCGGCCGGGAGGTACCTGTGTTGACAGCGGCATCGCATGATCGGCATGGCCTCCCGCGTCGCCGGCCGGCGCAGGGACGGTGATGACCGTGGGCGCGCGGGCGGCCACTACGCACACGGCGTCTCCGGACGCGACAAGCGCCGGCGGGTCGTTGCGTGCACGACGCTACGGCGATCGATCGTCCGGTCCGGCGTCATCGGTCCCCACTTGAGCGTCCTGCACATTCGAGAGGCATCGCGTATCGGCGTAAGCGTATGCAGGAACTTTGAAACTTGTGATGTACTAGTAGAGTCCGTCTTACCATTCGAATATTCGTTTTTTTTCTTATTTTCTGTGTGGAGAGTCCCGCCAGTCCCAGGAGACCATTCGTGTCCACACGTACGGAACGGGTATGCGTATCCCGTCCTCACTCAAATCACCGTCGAGATACACAGTAGCTGTATAATTTCAGCAGCTGTCGCTGGCCAAAATCAGCAGAGGACGACCACGAGCACAGGCACCACGATGTGCACGGCATTGATGTCCATGGAGACTCTCCAACCCCATGAGCTACTAGCACTCCTTCTCATACTCCTCGCCACCGTTCTCCTCCTGAGGCGCGTGTTCCCTTCGCCGCCGCCGCCGTTCAAGAGGTGTGCCACCTCCGGCGCCACCGGCTCGCCTCCTTTCACCGTCCCGAGGGGTCTCCCCGTCATCGGCAACCTCCACCAGCTCGGCGGTGCGCTCCCACACGCCTCCCTGGCCGCCCTCGCCGCGGAGCACGCCGCGCCGCTCATGCTGCTCCGCCTCGGCTCCGTGCCGGCGCTCGTCGTCTCGTCCGCCGACGCGGCGCGCGCCGTGTTCCAGCCGCGCAGCAACGACGCGGCCCTGTCCGGCCGCCCGGCGCTCTACGCCGCCGCGAGGCTCTCCTACGGCCTGCGGAACATCTCCTTCGCGCCGCCGGACACGGACGGCTTCTGGCGCGCGGCGCGGCGCGCGTGCGTGTCGGAGCTCCTCGGCGCCCCGCGCGTGCGCGGGTTCCGCGGCGTGCGCGAGGACGAGGCCGCCGCGCTCGTCGCGGCCGTAGAGGACGAATCGAGCAAGGGCTCTCCCGTGAACCTGAGCGAGAAGCTTGTCGTGACGAGCAACAGGATAGTGCGGCGTATCGCATTTGGCGGCGACGACGACGACGACGACCAAGAAATTAGCATCCGTGCCAAGGCTATACTCAAGGAGACACAGAGTCTTCTGGGCGCTTTCTTTGTGGCCGACTACTTGCCGTGGCTAGGGTGGCTGGACGCGCTCCGTGGCCTGCGGAGGCGGCTGGAGCGGAACTTCCATGAGCTCGACGCGCTCTACGAGAAGGTGATCGACGACCACCTCAACAAGCGCACGATGACAAACAAGGAAGAGGACTTGGTGGACGTTCTCCTTCGTCTGCACAACGATCCGGCTCACCGGAGCACGTTCGGTAGCCGTAGCCAGATCAAAGGCATCCTAACGGTATGATATGAATGCTATTATGCTAGCGAGGGCCATAGACAAATGCCATCGCTTTATTTTCTCGATCCGATGTGTTGATCTTGCACGCGCAGGACATGTTTGTTGCTGGGACTGACACGTCGGCGGCGGCCATGGAATGGACGATGACCGAGCTCGTCAGGCACCCGGACGTCCTCGCCAAGGCACAGCGCGAGGTGCGCAGCGTCGTGAGCGACGACAGGGACACGGTGCTCGAGTCCGACCTCCCGCAGCTCCGGTACCTGAAGCTAGTCATCAGGGAGTCCCTGCGTCTTCACCCGCCGGCTCCGCTCCTGGTGCCCCGGGAGGCCACCGAGCCTTTCACGGTGCACGGCTATGAAATGCCGGCCGGGACGCGGGTGATCATCAACGCCAAGGCGATCGGGGTGGACCCCGGCGCGTGGGGCCCCGACGCGGCGCGCTTCGTGCCAGAGCGGCACGAGCACGACGGCGTGGACCTCGACGACCACAAGCCGTGGCACGACGGCGGCGGCTTCGCCCTCGTGCCGTTCGGGCTCGGCCGGAGGAGCTGCCCCGGAGTGCACTTCGCGACGGCCGTCGTCGAGCTGCTGCTCGCCAACCTGCTGCTCTGCTTCGACTGGCGCGGGCCGCCGCACGGTGGCGAGGTGGACCTGGAGGAGGAGACCGCGCTGACGGTGCACAGGAAGAACCCGCTCGTGCTCGTGGCTGAAAGATGGCGTGCTGCCAGTGACGATACGTCCCGAGGATGATGATCCACAAGGACACGACGTTATTGCCAGGAACGGGATACGGTGATCGGATAAGTTCAGCAAAATAAGCGGCGTCTATCACATTCCATCACATCCCTTTCAAGAAGGATCCAATGGTCTAAAATCTAGGTGCTACCCAATACCCCCTTAGAAACACTCGTATTGGATAGACACTCCTATATAAATCACTGAGGTAAACATAAACTCTCCTTTCCGCAAAAAACAAACAAACATAAACTCTCCTTACTCAAATGTTTTATAATTGAATTTAAAATTATCAGATCAGATCCACCCTCTCTCTCCACCTTATCTTCTTTCTTTCTCCCTCGGCACCTCCTTCATGCTCCCACCTCCCACTGGCCGTTGCGCGGTCCTGCCCCCACCCCGCTGGAGTAGGCAGGCTAAATGCCCGCGCAAAGCTCTAGCGGGGCCCTAGCCCGCCCGCGCCATCCGCCTTTCTTACCCCTTCCTCCATTGTCGCCCTGCCCCCGCCCCGCACCGTCATCCTCGCCTAGCCCAATCGGCCTCCTCCACCATGTGGGCTAGCGACAACACCAGTGCCGGCTTCACCATCCTCGTGTCCAACTCCTCCGTCGGGCTGGTCTCCGCCAGTGACCTTTTAGTTGTCGTTGTACTCTGGCGAACCCAACCCCCGAAATTCAAAACCCTAACCCCGAACTCTAATCTCTCACCGGAGCTAGAATCAACTTCGCCGAAGCTTGAATCGGGTTCACATATAAGCTGAGTGAGCGGAGGCTTCAAATAACTCAAATGAATGATAGCTTTCCCTAACACAACAGTATTGCTCCAAAAATCCAAAGATACTTCCAAACAGACTCAGCCACCGGCGAGCAGCGGCGCGGCGCCGGCGTCATGCATACCGCACAGAACTACAGCTGCAAACCGGGTACGGCCGAACAAGCCAAGAAGGGCACGTAGACGCGGTAGCCAAGCCGAGTAGCGGCGCGACAGCATGCAGATGCCGCCGGCCGGGGACGGCGGCAACGCGGGACTCCCGGCCATATGGTGGAAACTTTAGCCGCAGGCCATCCGGCCATGTCACGACGATCAAATGGGACGTCCCTGAATCCTGATGGATGGGCACGGCAATTATCAACAACTTGTAGTTGGAGCTATCGGCCGCGAAGTGTACATATAACGCAGCGCGCGAGCCCCTGGCCTCCTGACGCGGCACACGACGCAGGGCCAACGCCCAACGCCACGGCTGACGACACCCAGAAATTAAACGCCATGGAGTCCTCCGTCGCCGTCGTGGCCGTGCCGTTCCCGGCGCAGGGCCACCTGAACGCGCTGCTCCACCTGTCGCTCCAGCTCGCGTCGCGCGGCTTCCCCGTGCACTACGCCGCGCCGCCGGAGCACGCCCGCCAGGCCCGCGCGCGCGTCCACGGCTGGGGCGACTCCGCGCTCCGCCGCGTCAGCTTCCACGACCTCCCCATCACCCCCTACGCCTCGCCACCGCCCACCGCCGCATCCTCCGAATCCGGCGCGGCCGCCGCGTTCCCGTCCCACCTCATCCCGATGTGGGAGGCCTTCACGGCGGGGGCGCCTGCGCCGCTCGCGTCGCTTCTCGCCGAGGTCTCCGCCACCCACCGCCGCGTGGTCGTCCTCTACGACCTCGCCAACGCCTTCGCCGCCGAGGCCGCCGCGCGCCTTCCCAACGGCGAGGGATTCGGGCTGCTCTGCACCCCGCTGTCGAGCGTCCTCGGGCAGACGGACGCCGGGATCGGCCTCCTGCGTGAGCACGGCGTGGACGGTTGCGTCCCGATATACAACTACTGTCCGGAGGAGCTCGTGGAGTACCTGACCAACCGGGCGAGGTCAGCAGAGACGATTTCGTCCAGCGCCGGCATCCTCACCAACACGTGCCCCGAGCTCGAGGGCCACTTCATCGGTTTCTTCGCGGAGCAGCTGGACGCTATCGGCAAGAAGCTCTTCAACATCGGACCCTTGAACCCACTGCTGCTCGACACGAGGAGTTCGTCCGACGACCAGGGAAGAAGCGATAATAACAAGCGGCACGAGTGCCTAGATTGGATCGACAAGCAGCCGCCGGCGTCCGTGCTGTACGTGTCGTTCGGCTCGACGTCGTCGCTGCGAGGCGAGCAAGTCACGGAGCTCGCCGCGGCGCTGCGCGAGAGCAAGCAGCGGTTCATCTGGGTGCTACGAGACGCAGACCGCGGCAACATATTCACGGAGAATAATGGCGAGGATCGGCACGCGAAGCTCCTCCGCGAGTTCATGGATCAGACGGAGGGCAAGGGACTGGTGATCACCGGGTGGGCGCCGCAGCTGGAGATCCTAGCGCATGGCTCGACGGCGGCGTTCTTGAGCCACTGCGGTTGGAACTCGACCGTGGAGAGCATGTGCCACGGGAAGCCCATCCTGGCGTGGCCCATGCACTCCGATCAGCCGCTGAACGCCGAGCTGGTGTGCAAGTATCTCGAGGCCGGGGTCCTGGTGAGGCCGATCGAAAAGCAAGGGGAGGTCATACCCGCGGCGACCATACGGGAGGCGATCGAGAGGTTGATGGTCTCTGATGAAGGGCATCGGATACAGCAGCGTGCAATGGCGCTAGGTGAGGCCGTCCGCTCGTCAGCTGCTGCAGGCGGGGCAGCGCGCAAGGAGCTCGACGACTTCATTGCTCACATCACCAGGTGATCTGATATGGTTATCTGAGAGATTAAGGGCATGCTTAGATGGTGAAATTTGGTGAAAAAAAGTTCATGCTGTGAAATTTTTCATCAAATTTCACCATCTAAACAGTGCAGTGCCAAGGTCCTAGTAGGTTTTCATATTTCTCTGCCACATCTTATTTCCAATTTCAGTGTAACTCGTGCCATTTCCAAGTAAAAACGTGAGCTTGAGTTTAAGAAATTTAAGAAAATTCTGGCAAATTTGACACCATACTGTGGGATTTGCAGCCCTTCTGTACCATTTTTTCAGAAAAATACACATCTTAACAAGCCAACTAAAAAAAAGGTTAGCATTGAACATTTTGGCCGTCTTCTAAATATTTACCTAGTGCAAGCATAAAACTATTTTTTGTTACAGATTTTAGGTTGTCTTGTCATTTTTTTTTGTCAAAATAGATAGCTCAGGTTGGTGAAATTCCTAGCACAAAGGGGCTGATTACGTGTGGCTCAGTTATTAAATTTAATTTATTTTCTATTTTTACTCTTTGTCATGTCCTTGTTAATCTGCTAAGGTTTAGTTTTACAACATTTCCAAGGAGTTTAAATTCCTATTACCAACTAAAACAAGAAAATTCTTCTCTCACTTTTGAGCTTCATTTAGTTCATACATAACTGGGCGGCCATGGCACTTAGGCAACCGCATGTTGCTTTACCTCTTCGTCTTCTCATATGTTTATTGCAACTAAATAGGCAACAAAAAATGTGCATGGCAATAAAGCCACTAGTCTCTGCACCAATCGATTATCGTGTGAACAATCCAAACACCACCATGAAACATCTCATAGGCATTGTGCGAACAATCAAAACAATACCATGGAACATTTCATATGTATTATGAGAATAATCCAAACACCACCACGAAACATCTCATAGGCATTGAGCGAACAATCAAAACAATACCATATGGAACATTTCATATGTATTATGAGAACAATCCAAACAAAAACATGGACCATTTCATATGTATTACCCGAAGTGGAACATCGTATAAGTATTACGTGAGCAATACAAACAATACCATTGAACATGTTATGGATAGTGTGGAAACAATCTAATCAATGCCATAGAACATCTTGTGGACATTAGAAAAACAACATAAGGAAACCTATAGAATATTTCGTTTACTTAGGAGAACCATTCAAAAAATTATCCAATCAAATTTTAAAACATACCATGAGTAGTATAGAAACAATATAAATGACATCATAAAATGTTATTATAAAATGATTAAAAAAAGATCCTAAAGGCAACCTACGATAGCAAGTGGTTAAGAGAAGTAAAAGAAAAAGACAGAGAAGAAAAACAAATAAAAAAAGAAAAAGAATAAAAAGTTAAGAGTCAGTGCTACTAAATATAGTGGCTATCATATCACAAGCAAATTATTTTAAGAAGTAAACAAGGCTACGTATAAAAATAAAAGAAAAGGAGAAAAATTAAAAGAAAAAAATGAAAACAAAAATCAGGTTTGGAGGCAAACAAAAACGCGAAACGGACGACAATGGCGCTATTCGCTGCGCTGCTGCTGCTAGCCGTTAGGGCTGGTGCAGCTGGCAGCTGCAGCAGCAGCAGTAGCCGCAACTCAACAGCTAGCAGCTGCTACAGCGCAGCAGCAGTGCATCGAACAGGGCTAATATACGGTGGTTTGTGATTGAGCAGCTGCGAGCCCACAACCGCAAATTCCCGGCCATAAATCCATAATCCACTCACTGGCCCGGCCAGGCAGGCGAAAACTCCGCTCACACACACTAACAACACAGGTGCACGCACGGCAGGTCCCGCCCGTGTCTGGAAAGACTGAAATCGGCGCCCGTCACCTCCTGGCTCTTGCCGCCGCGCGCCTGGCGGCGAAAACGACTCGTTCGTCGGTCGTGGCCAGGTTGGACTCGGAACGCAGCGGCGGCGACCAGGTGGTGCGGGACTCCACCACCTCCACCAGAAGGAAGCACGCGCAGCACGGAGCGCACAGGAGGAACCTGCACCTGCGTGTCGTGTAGCACCTTTGCAGTAGCCTTGCCGCTTCAAACTTAAGCTAGCCGTAGCCGTCCCCCTCGCCATCCCGAATTCCCGATTACATATATTAGATTTTGCCCAGAGCTTATCTGTCTCTCGATGACCTAATTAAAAGCACGAAAGCGAACCGTGCTTTTAAGTGATTGCGAATCCAATCGATTGTTTACTGCACTTCGCTTTCGACCACAACTGAATTTGTTGCACGCTGCGAGCCACATATCGATATGGTTAGCATTTGATGCTCACAAGTCACACTAACCAAATCAAAGGCGTGAAAAATCATTGGAGACAATGCAAGTCTGACGTGTGCTGTGAGTTCTGGCTTGGCGAGCCACTACAGGCGGATGAACCCAGAAGCCAGAAACGAAGAGCAACTGAGCAGAACAGGGGCACAAGAACAAGGAGCAGTACCCATAGAGTTTTCTTTCCAATGAAGATTCAAGAACTTGGACACAAGAACGTTCCCTGTTCATTTGTTCCATTTCTCACCTTGCCATTTGACGATTTGATTCTTCAGAGAACCATCACAGAGACTTGGCGAGACAAATGTGGACCCTTCATGCCCGCCGAAACTCTATTCGCGCCGCCTACTTGGTGGCGGCTAAGCGGTAGCACTGGTAGTCAAAATCACTACAAAGTCCAAGGCGTGCTCTCTATAAATAGTACTATGGCCGAGAAGCCCACCTATCCTTAACCACTTGCCACAAACGGCAGGCAACCAGGAACAACCCCCAGCTCCCCCCCCCCCCCCCCCCACCACCCAGCAGCAATCTCCATGGCGACGCTCCAATCTCACGGAAGCGATCTCCTCGCCCCCGTCTTCCTCATCCTCGTCGCCACCGTCACCATCCTCTACTTCAACCGGCTACTGCTGCTGCTCGCGCCGCGCAAGAGGACCGGCTCGCCGCCGTCCCTCCCGTGCCCGAGGGGCCTGCCGGTCATCGGCAACCTCCACCAGCTCGGCGCGACCCCGCACGACTCCCTCGCCGCGCTGGCCGCCACGCACGCCGCGCCGCTCATGCTCCTCCGCCTCGGCTCCGTGCCCACGCTCGTCGTCTCCACCGCCGCCGCGCTCCGCGCCGCGTTCCAGCCCAACGACCGCGCCATGTCGGGCAGGCCCGCGCTCGCCGCGGCCACCCGGATCACCTACGGCCTCCAGGACATCGTCTTCTCCCACCCGGACGGCCCGCTCTGGCGCGCCGCGCGACGCGCGTCCCTGTCCGAGCTCCTCAGCGCCCCGCGCGTGCGCAGCTTCCGCGGCGTCCGCGAGGCCGAGGCCGCCGCGCTCGTCGCAGCCATAGCGGACGCGTCTGGCTCCCCAGTGAACCTGAGCGAGAAGCTCATGGCGACGAGCAACAAGATCCTGCGCCGCGTCGCGTTCGGCGACGAAGGCGAAGGGAGCATCGAGGCCGGCACGGTCCTCGACGAGACGCAGAAGCTCCTGGGCGCGTTCTTTGTCGGCGATTACATCCCGTCGCTGGCGTGGGTGGACACGCTCCGGGGCCTGACGAGGCGGCTCGAGCGGAACTTCCATGAGCTCGACGCGTTCTACGAGAAGGTGATCGACGACCACATCAACAAGCGCGATGATGCATCCAAGGGCGAGGACTTGGTGGACGTGCTCCTCCGCCTGCACGGTGATCCGGCTTACCAGAAGACGTTCCACAGCCGCGATCAGATCAAAGGCATCCTTACGGTCGGTACTATACGTCTCACTCATTCTCGTACGCTGTCGCATGTTACGTGTCAAAGGTTTCTTGATCCGAGGTCTCAACAAATTAAACCGGCTCCAGGACATGTTCATCGCTGGGACCGACACGGTGGCGGCGACAGTGGAGTGGACCATGACCGAGCTGGTCCGGCACCCGGACGTGCTCGCCAAGGCGCAGCGAGAGGTGCGCGGCGTCATGGGCGAAACCGACGGGGACATCGTGCTCGAGTCGGACCTGCCGCGGCTCACGTACCTGAAGCAGGTGATCCGGGAGTCGATGCGCGTGCACCCGCCGGTGCCGCTGCTGGTGCCGAGGGAGACGATCGAGCCGTGCACGGTGTACGGGTGCGAGATCCCGGCCGGGACGCGGGTGCTGGTGAACGCGAGGGCCATCGGTCAGGACCCCGGCGCGTGGGGCCACGACGCGGCGCGGTTCGTGCCGGAGCGGCACGAGGAGGTGGCGGACCTCGGCGACCACAAGCCCTGGCACGACAGCTTCTCGCTGGTGCCATTCGGGGTCGGACGGAGGAGCTGCCCCGGCGTGCACTTCGCCACCTCCGTCGTCGAGCTGCTGCTCGCCAACCTGCTGCTCTGCTTCGACTGGCGCGCGCCGGGCGGCGTGGCCGCCGTCGACCTGGAGCAGGAGACCGGGCTCACCGTGCACAGGAAGAACCCTCTCGTGCTCGTGGCGGAGAGGAGGATGCGTGCCGGGAAGCGATAAGGACGCTAGCGGCTTCTTACGATCGACAGGGAAGTGAGGGACGCTTCTCTAGGCTTGTACAAGGACTCCATTTGTTCCTGTTTCTGATTAACAGTAGCTATACACGTGGTGATTTAAGCACACCAAATACATGACGTAGGCTACCGTGTAAGAACTAAGATGAAAAATATCTGATTTGTGGTTTGTGGAGTACCTTGTCACTCTTTGTTTTGTGCAATATATGCTTTTCTGTAATTAATCCTTAGCTGTAAAAAAATTATACTAAAACATATCATATTATATATTCATTGAGTGGGTTTCAACAAAATTGAATTTTTTATTTTATGATTTACTATGATTTTTTAAAGATTAAGCTAAAATGAATATAATTAAAAAAGACAAATCACGTTGTTGTACTAAAACCGTGGTCCAAAACCATTTTAGGGGATAAAATATCCAGTTTCACGAGTTTAAGGGTGATGTAGGCTTTTTTTCCTTTATAAATTCGAAATGCTATACATGTTCCCTTGCACATCATCTGTGTGCGAGTGTGAGCATGACCCAACAACACGACGAGCGCTTTCCGAATCGGTTTGGTTTCCGCTGCTCAAGCGGTCGCTCTCGAAATGATATGGTCACCAACGATGTGTTTTTGTCTGGCTTGCGCGTCGTCATCAACAAAGAGTGGATCTAGCAAAAAATATCATTAGTGTCGCCATCAATAGGAGCGGCCAAAAATGTCATTAATATCCTCTTCTTATAACCATATGTATTTCTAACATAATTAGCATCCATAAGCACTTAGTTCTTCTATAGTTTTTTTAGCCCTTAGTTCTTCTATAGTTTAACAAATTGTATTAGTATCCTGGGACACTATTAAAAGGGCCTAGCTCCACCTCTAGCCATCAAGGAGCGCAAAGCTGATTTGACAGGTGCTCGCCAATATCTATCCTAGCAGTCGTAACTTTACAAATAGAAATTGTAAGGTATCATTCGAAAGTTGTTAAAAATATACATATAAGTAGTATACAGCATAGAAATTATACTAAAAAATTGTTCCACGGTTTCGCTCATTTTTAGCGACCGTGCCCTAACATGTATTTTATTAAGAGGAGGAGAGAATAAAATTCCATACAACATTGATGACACAAGTCATCCAGATAAGATGACTTGGACGAAAGAAAGAGAAACACAATGATATGATACTATTACACAAGGGCTAGTTGGCGACCAGGATGTTTGAGCTTGATGCTGGACCGTGGCTGGCCTGAGGACAGTAGGGAATGCAGCTTGACTCCAGACCGTCACCTCCTCCAAAATGGGATTCACTAGCTGTTGTATTGACCTCTCGTCCCTGTTTTGTTGAAGGTACGAGCGTTGCTTTTGCGTTGAAGCCACAGATTCCAAGCAATCAGCACGACTGAAGAATGTTCCACAGTTTCGCTCATAAAAAATGTTCCACAGACATTATAGGTAAAATAATATAAGTTATGATATTCTAATAATAGAATGTTACGGAAGCTTTATAAAATTGGAAGGTGTGCCTAGCAGTCTTCCTGGCATGAGCCCACGAATTAGAAAGCCCATCACGAGTCTGGTTTGCCTGCAATATGCAATGCGCGCACGGTCTTGGAGAGAGTTCGCTGCTGTCGACTGTCGTCGTGCTCGTTTTGGCGATCCCTAGGCAGCTAGACTATTGCGTGATTTGGCCCACGGCTCCCTCAGCCTCTGGGTGGCGGGTTTTGGTGGTGAGGGTTTGTGCGATTTGGATTTTGGAGACGAGGGCGTGTGAGATTTGGCACGAGGCCGCGCGCGATGGTCAGCGTGTTTGGACATGGAAGATGTCACAAACTGGAACAGGCCAGTGCACAGGACATAGGACTATAGTATCATTAACAAAGTGACAAACAGATCGACACCGAAGTCGATCAAGTTTTAATCAGGTGAACGACGAGAGCGACGACGTAGGAGCATTAACAAAGTGACTTAGCTTGCTTGCAGCCTTTGCATGCTACTACGTACTCCGGTACTAGTACTTGTGTTTGATGGAATTGTTGACCACGAGCCCGACGATGGCGACGAGGAGGCTGAGCAGCGGCGCCAATGCAAAGATGATCTTCCTATTCTTGTACAAGAAGGCGTGGATGCCGCTCCTGGTGCTCCTCCTTGCCCGGAGCTGGACGATGCCCTCCAGCGTCTTGAGGTACAGCTCCTGCCGCGGCAGCGGGTCGAGGATGCCCTCGAAGAACTCGACGGTCCGCCGGTCGCTCATGGTGCTGAACAGGATCCTCCGCGCCCGGAGCTCCTCCACGTCCCGCTCGGCGCGGACGAGCGAGCCGAGGATGGCCAGGTACGAGCTCACGCCGCTGTTGTCCGACCGGTCCGTGACGCACTCCAGCGCCACCATGTTGATCAGCCAGCAGCGCGGCAGCCAGCTGAGCGCGAGCCGTGGCAGGACGAGCCGCCCGATGCTGAGCCGGGCCATGGCCGCCGCCGGCAAATCCTCCTCCACCCTCACGTCCGTCACGCGGCACGTGCCGCTGCCTTGGAGGTGGATGCCCGCCTCGGCGAGCTCCACGGCCGACGTGAAGGGCGCGAACGCGCGAGCGTAGTTGCAGTACCGGACGGCGCCGCCGCCGGCGTCCGGCGCACGCCCCCTGCCCAGGTACCGCTGGTGGACGAGGTCCAGGAGGTGCACCGCCTCCAGTCTGTGCTCTGGCGACTCAGGCGGCGTTAAAAAAGGCGACTCTACGTTTCTGTGCTCTGGCGACTGGTGCTGCGTTGACAAAGGCGGCGAATGGTGCTGCGTTGACGAAGGCGGCTCTCGGTTGTGCCCATCCAAGTCGAAGTAGGCGAGGATGATGTCGGCGACGAAGCTCTCGACCTTGACAGACCGTAGCGCCATGAGCCTGTCCAGCACGGCCCAGGGGATCTGGTTCTCGAACAGCAGGATGTCCTTCATGATCCGCAGCATGCGGCCGTGCGTCCACCACCCGTGCTCGTAGGGATAATCCTCGGTGAGGACCGCCATCACGGCGAGCAGGAAGCAGCCGTCGACGACCATCATGTTGGTGAATTCGCTGTCGGTGAACAGGCTGTCGAAGCTGTCGGCGTAACAGCGCTTGGCTTCTTCCACGAGCGGCCGGACCGCGGCGACCGCCTGCAGGAACTGTTGCTCGGCGGCCGGTTGTTGCTGACCGCCGGCCAAACCCTGCGGTCCCGATGCGCCGTTGCAGAACTCGCGCGCCACGGCTTCCTTGACCTTCTCCATCTCCAGGAGGTGATCTTCGGCGCGGTGGTGGTAAGGGCCGATGGAGACTAGGTCCGGCACGAAGTAGCGCTTCTCCTTCTCGAGGCCGCCCCGCACGCTCTGCGGCACCTTCTGGATCAAGAGCGCCCGGTGTGCCACCGTGCCGCTGAGCGACGACGCGTTCCTTGAGGACGGGCAGTCCATCTGCTCGCGATCGCGACGAGTAGCTGGTGGAGATTGCCCGGGATCGCTGCTCACTTAGCTCCACCTCCACGGGATATAGAAGAAGGAGGTCGAGGGACGTTCGGTAGATACCATGACCGAGTCCTGTTGGGCGTTGGCAACTTGGCATGGTCGCAGCAGGAATCCTTTGTCGTCTTGTAGATTGATCTTTGAACAAAATGAACATAAAAACTAAGAAATTATTAAATGAAATAACGTTGTAACACTTCTAATTAAGCTATTCCCTCTGCGCCCCCGCCCCCCCCCCCCCCACAAAAAAAAAATACAATTCTCGTATTCCAATGAGTCGAATTATCGCAACCTTTTGACCAGATGTGTATACTAGAAATCAACACCATTTATTTTTATGATATCGGATAATTATACTTAGACTTATCCGGAAATATATTTTCATGTCATGTATATTTATTTATAATTATAAAAGTTAATAATATATTTTATAAGTTTAGCATAATCCAAGAAAGTTTGACTGACGGAAGGAGTAGCTGCTTTTACAAAAGGCTAACCTGAAGACAGTTCGCTGTCTCTTCACATGCTCATTTTACACAGATGGCATGGAATAAGTTGTGGTTAGGCGGATCTGAGATTCCGTGTCATTCGTCCATTACGAGTCGGGTCAATACTACAAGTTTAGAGGCCTTTCAAAGGGTTTTTGGCGCTGATCGTTACAAATTTTTTTTGGTTAGTTGCACTGCAAGCCCATGCTTTGACGGGGACAAGATCAATAGCTGGGGGGCATGTAATGTCTGCGTGGTGTATTATAGGCCAAATGATAAATGGAACAATAACAATACTACTTGTCATGATGCATTTACTTGACAAAGGAAGCGTCCACAACCAATCCGATCCTGTACTTACTTCTAAAAGCATTGTTCGAACTAACTAATTATTGTCTCAAACGACAATGTAGACGTGGACAAGTAGTGCTTAGCTAGGTACAAGTGAGATTCCATGGCATTCGTGGAGTTGTTTGACTGGCGAGCATTTCTGGAGGTTGTTTGACTAGCAATTAGTACTGCTTCCTCCGTTCGAAATTATAAATCATTCCAACTTTCACAAAGAGTCAAAGAATCTCAAGTTTGGCTAAATTTATACAACAAAATATTAACTTTCATGATACCAACTAAGTTTCTTTATTACATATATTTTTATAGTATGTCTATTTAATGTCATGAACATTTGCGATCTCTTCTAGAATATTAATTAAATATAAAATGGTTTGACTCTACAAGAAAATTAGGATATGGAGTGAATTTTTATATGTGTCAGCCACCTTGCGTCCCTAGTGGCAAGGCAGAGTACTGGACCACACAATTAACATGGCAAAGACGATGATGTTTACATGTACCAGTAGCTTCATGTGGACTAAACAAAAAAAAAAGCATTCACGGCTCTCATGATGGTGTTACAGGTTGTTGTAACACGGTTTTTCTAGTATTATAAATAGTAAAAAGAATTCAATTATCCTTCTATCTCCAAAAAACATCCTCCCGTACAATTACTGTTGACCCACTATTTATAGGGGGCAACCTCGTGTGTTTACATAACCGTTACTTCCCGCGAAAATCCTATAAACTATTTTAGCTTCAGACGACCGTTGCTTCCCGCCAACCTCCGCTCCAGCTTCGTAGCGGGAAGCGGATTCGTCTCCCTCTTTGCACGTACATTGACCTCGTGCGAGCTGACGCTTCCTTGTCTCGAAGTCAACTTCGCGGGCATAGGCTTTTAGTCTTGCACGCTTGTCTTCTTCGTCTTGACTTCTCCAGTCCCGCTTGAATCTTTAACCTCTTCGAATTAGCTTCTTTGGATCTTCTAATTCCGTGCTCGGTGATCAATCAGATTCCCTGCGAAGATAAAAAAATATGTTCCCAAGGGACGTCTCCCCAACAGTAGCCCCTTCGTCCTTGGATTCGAGTCCGTTGTTTTTTGACCCTCGAACTCCTGGGACGAAAACAAAACCCAAAAGGCGTCCCCTTGGAAAGAAAGTTGACGGTTACTTTGGCGCCCTTTCACCTTCCAACCGGCGCGATCTTTGAAAACTTACTGTGCCTATAAATAGTAGAGGTTACACCCCCTCAAAATTACCTTCGCTTCTAACTCTGAAGTCGTGCTATTGTTTTCGTTTGGCTCCCCTCATTGCTGTTTGTTGAGATTCTTGAAGCTCTTCGAGATCAAAAAATCTTTATCCTCGTTTCTTGCTTTGTTTTATTTTTTAATTGTTTTCTATTATTAGTTTCGGGAATGGCTCGTGTCAAATCTACTGCGATTCCGACCTATGATGCGGAGAGAGAGGACAGTCCTCTGGCCTCCAACCCAGGAAGCGAGGATCTAGAGGGGGTCGAGGCCAACGTTAACGAGCTCGTTGGCGAATCGGCTCCCAAAACTCTTCATTTCGGTCGGTCTTCTGTTATCGCTAGTATGATTTCGTCCTATGAACAGAATGGATTTTTTCCCGCTGGTTTTGGTCGTGCTCCTGGACGCGAGACTACTCCTGATCCCCAATTCGGAGAAGCTGTTGTTTTTTCTGAGTTCTTTACTGCTGGGTTTCGTTTTCCTTGTGATCCTATGCTGCCTCAGATTTTAGATCGCTTCAACGTCAAACTTCATCAGTTGACGCCTAATTCTTTTGTTCAACTATCGAAGTTTTTCTGGGGGGTAAAAACATTTGGTGGTTATGTTGACCTTGACACTTTCGGCCGCTTTAACGAGCTTCATCTTCAAAAGAGGTCAATCTTTTTGGAAAAAGGCGGAGAAGAGCATGTTGGGCAGTTTGGTGTTGCAACCTTTACTTCGCGTCGTCGAAGTGCCGCCCTGAAGATCACCAAGATTGACTTCACCTACACTCAACGAAATCGCTGGGATGTGAACTGGCCGAGGTCCTGGTTTTATGTTAAGGTTGGCTTCGCTTCTCCGGACTTTGGTGACATTAGCTATCCCTTTGCTGGCCCCCTTGGCGATATCGAGCTTTTCACTGTGATTGATTTCGATAAAAGATCTGAATCTTTTAAGAAGAATACTCGCTGCTTTAACCATGCTACCCGGCGATTGATAGGCCGTGATGTAGTTGAGGAGTTTCTGGCTGCCAAAATCTGGCCTTTGGGGACTGATTGGAAACCGTTCAGAGTTGAGGAGAGGCAAATACCTGGTTTCGATTTGTCCACTATCTTTGCTGTTTTTGGACTCACGAAACTCGCAGATGTGACTGATGATGATCTTGTTTCTAATGTTGAATGGGCCGCGAAATCTCTAGTTGGCCCTCTTACAGAAAAAGAGAAAAAGGCTATGATTGACTTCTTCGAGAAACCTAGTCGTTTGAATCGACCATGGATAGAAATGAGAGTCAAGTATGGGGATAGGGTGAAACCCTCCAAGCCCCAAAAACGTATGAAACCTACTGGTAATGTTGGATCCGAACAAGTTGGAGTGACTCGAAGACACAAGAAAACTTCGTCGAAAGTGTTGGTATCCTCGAGTCAAGATGCTCCTCAGGCGATAACAAAACAGCTCGAAGCTCATAAAAGAAAGACTGTCGATGTGCAACAGTCTACTTCTGCGTCAAACAAGAAACCGCGATTGACTCATAAGATGGATCCATCGCTGCTGGACAGTCCTGTGGCCAAGGCTGGAAAGGAGGAAGAGGCTATTGATGCGGCATATGGACTTCTAGAGATTGCTGGTGTTACGGGCGATGACCTCGGCACAGCGGGATTCATGAAGGAGTTGGCAGGCACTTCTGCTGCTTCGGGAGAAGGTTTGTTTGTTCCTTACATGAAATGCCCCGGTGCTAGAATGAGCCTCGCTGGCTCGATTTCGAGTGTGGTTTCGAAATTTCCAAGAGAATTTGATCCGAACTTTCTTGAGCTCTTAGAGCATAACTTGGGCTTGTATTCTACAGAGCTGGCCGTCAGGGAAGTGAACATCAAGGAGGACAAAGCGACCAATGCCGAACACGAGGTCAGTAATTTTAGTTGTACTGTATTTGCTCGCTAAGTTTCTTTCATTGTTTGCTTACTTTGCTTACTATTTTCAAGTCGAGATTGTTGATGCCAAGGGAAAAAAGATCCCTGAGGAGGCAGTTGCAAATCTCCCTCAAAATTTGGCTTCTTCTTTTGTTAAACTTGGTGAGGGTAGTGCTAAGATGCTAGGTGAGAAAATATTTTGGTACCACCTCCTGTTCAGTTTCGTCTTTGATCCTTATATTTTGTCTTCATTTTTTTTATAGATTTTAAAGCATCACTGGAGAATCTTGATTTTGAAGAGCTATCTCGATTGAGCGTCTCCACAGCCCACAAGGTTCATGTTGATTTCTACTGCTTTATTTCCGTCTCTTCCTCTCTTTATATTTATCTTACGTCTTTGTTTTCGTTGTATTTTCTTAGGTTAAGTTGATCAATGCGGTTTGTGCCTCAAAGTCTAAAACTGCAGCTGACAGGCTTCGTTTCTTGGAGAGAGAGAATGAGAGGCTTCAGGATGTTAACGACAAGCTTCGAAAAGACTTAACTAGGATTGAAGACATGTGGGATACTGCCAGTAGAAAGCTTGATGTTCTTCAGAATGATAAAAACCAGGTGGTAATCGATAATCTTCGAGAAGCCGTTGTCCGTGAATCTGATGTTGCCAAGGAAGCTAAGGCTTAGATGACTTCTCTTGAAGCTAAACTAAAAGAAACTGAGGAATCTTTGGCCTCTTCAAAAGTTCTTGATGTTGAGAGAGTAACCTGGATCTTTGATTCGTACTCTAATTCACTCAAGCAATTTGGAGCTACTCCTTATGCTTTGCCAGAAGAGTTAAGCATGGATAGTTTCTTATCTTGGATTGAAGAGGAATTCTCCGGTCTCGGGGACGTTTTTTCGATTACGGGAGACAACTTTGCGCTTACATGCTCTGATGGCTTCGACAGATTCCTTGAAAGAGAGAACAAAGATTTGCTTCTCCGGTTTGCCAGCCCTGGGTTTCATTTTTCTGATTTCAGAGACTTGTCTTCGTCTAGCTCGAAAGAGGTTGAAACTATGAAGCGCCGTTTCTTACGAGACTTCTGGAATATCTATGGGCGAGACATGGCTAAAGATTCTTCTTCGAAGGTAAAAATTGTGTGGCACAACTTTTTCTTTTCCCTTTGTCTTTGAGAAAGGAAGTAATAGTTTGTTTCGTTTATTCTTTCTTGTTAGGATGAAGACGAAAACGTAAATATTGAAGGTGAAGACGAAGAAGTAAATGAAGAAGATGATGATGAAGAAGATGCTGCAACCTCACCGCATTCGGAAAACGAAGCAAAATCTTCTCAAGAAGAGGGGGAGATCTAGATGTGGGGAGAGAAAAATTTATGTAGCAATAGTTTTTAAGTGGTGTAACTAATTCGTAAACATGTTTGGCTTTTGGCCCTTGTATTGACTAAAGCAACTTGCTTTGTCGTTATGATTCAAATGTTATGTTGATCTTTATTTCGTACAATAGTGTATGCATCGGACTCGTGGACATGCTATTCCTTGAGAGGCGAACGTTCTTTGTTTTCTTTCTATAAGATCACGACCTTTAGATTCGTTTTCGCTAGAGAAGACGCTTAAGTATTCTTTGGCTTCTTCTTGGACTTTTATGCTTGTCGATGTCCTTGAAACTGCGAGGCTGCCTTGAAGCAAATGTACTCTTCTCCAGGATTCCACTACCGAAGAGAGTACTATTGTATGAAGTATCCATGGGCCCTGTTCTATGTATGGTCCTTAGCCTGGAAAGATCATGCCGTCGAGCGTTCTTGTGATTCTTGTTGCCTCTCATTCCTAGAGAAAATTTTCTTTTTACTTTGCTTTATTTTCTCTCTTGCCGGGACTTGACTTCCACTTCTCTTTTATAGTGGTTTTATGACCCTTGAGGAGATTATGATTTCACCTAACTTCGCGTCCTTTTGAAAGTACAGTTAGGTGGTTGTTTTAGTGTGTTTGTTGCTTGGTAGAACTTGTTTTCGAATAAATGCAAAAGGGGGCTTCTCCTTTTTTTTGCCTTTGAAAAAAGGCGTCCCCTCCCTCGATAGCCCCTTTGCGTTTATTCATCGCTTCTTATTTCGAGCAACGGATCTGAAAGAGTATGTTCTCTTGTTTTACTTTCGAAATAGGGCAACTTTGTTGCTTTTTTCGTTTTCCTTGTTTGATTTAGACCTCGGGCTTTCTTGCTCGAGGTTTTGCGAGGTTGTGTTTCTGACTTCGGCCTCGGGAAATTTTACTTGAAATCATTTTTTTTTGCGAGGTTATGTTTCTTACCTCGGCCTCGGGCTACTTTGCTCGAGGTCTTTTTGCGAGGTTATATTTGTGATCTCGGCCTCGGGCTATTTTGCTCGAGGTCTTTTTTTGCGAGGTTTTATCCTTGACCTCAGTCTCGGGCTATTTTGCTCGAGGTCTTTTTTTGCGAGGTTTTATCTTTGACCTCGGCCTCGGGCTATTTTGTCGAGGTCCTTTTTTTGCGAGGTTTTATCTTTGACCTCGGTCTCAGGGCTATTTTGCTTGAGGTCTTTTTTTTTGCGAGGTTTTATCTTTGACCTCGGCCTCGGGTTATTTTGCTCGAGGTCTTTTTTTTTTGCGAGGTAATTTTCTTAACCTCGATGTGTTTGTTGATCAAGCGCTTTTAGGGGGATCTCCTTTATTAATTTTTGGAGAAGTTTACATAGGTTCGCCTCATTAGAAACCTCACCTCCAGTTTCCTGGAGCCCCTTTTGTGAGGAAAAGAGTACGACCTTTTGCGATGAAAGAGAGAAAAAATTAGAAAGAGTTACTTCGTATTTGTGCTTATAGTTCCACACATTTACGAAGTTGACCTTTACAAGAAAAACTAAAACTTGGAGAAGATTGTACACCTTTGCTTGTCCCGATCTAGTTGTAGTATTTGCGGAGTTGCTCTATGTTCCATGAGTGGGGTAACTCCTCTCCATTTTCGGTAGAGAGATGATAGGACCCTGGCCTCGAGCTTCTTGTGACGATGTATGGTCCTTCCCATTTTTCCTCGAATTTGGATAGGTTTTCTGCATTGTGCTTTCTTTTGATTACCAGGTCCCCAACTCTGATCTCTCTTATCTTCGCATTTGGATCGCGCCACTTTCGTGTTTGCCTTTGGTATGACTCGAGGTTATGTGAGGCAACGAGCCGGTCGACTTCGATTAAGTCTTTTTCCACCATTTCCTTTTCACCTCCTTCACTGCTGAATGTCACTCTTAGAGTTTTGGCCTTGATCTCTTCTTGTACCACCGCTTCGGTTCTGTATAGCAGTCTGAATGGAGTAAACTTGATAGCCCTGGATTTTGTAGTGTTGTGTGACCATACTGCGATTGGTAGGTCGTCAATCCATTTTCCCTTTTTGTGATCAAAGCGCATCTTCCTTATAGCCAAAAAAATGATGCCGTTGGCTCTTTCGACTGCGCCGTTTGACTGTGGATGATATACGGATGCGTACTTTACTTTGGTGCCCATTGTCATGCAAAAATCTCTGAATGACTCGCTGTCGAATTGCTTTCCGTTGTCTAGTGTTATCTCTTTTGGTACCCCGAATCTGCAGATGATGCTGTGCCAAAAGAACTTTTGTACTGTATGCGAGGTTATCGATGCCAGGGCTTTTGCTTCGATCCATTTTGTGAAATATTCCACGACGACTACTGCGAATCTGCAGTTTCCTTGAGCTGTTGGGAGAGGCCCCACCAGGTCTATTCCCCATCTTTGTAATGGCCAAGAGGGTGTTATGAGATGTAGTAATGAACATGGAGTCCTCTGGTTGTTTGCGTTCTTTTGGCATGCTTCGCATTTCTTTGCTACTTCGTCTGCATCCTTTATCATTGTTGGCCAGAACATTCCTTGCCTGACTGCTTTTGCTGCGAGGGCTCTCGGACCAATGTGTGTTCCGCATATCCCTTCGTGAATGCTTCTTAATATTTCTGTTCCTTGTTCTCTTGCGATGCATTTTAGCCATGGAGCTGATATCCCCTTCTTGTATAGTTCGCCTTGTATTATCTGATTTTCTTTTGCTCTTGCCGGTATTCTTTTGGCCTCGCTTGCCGAACAGGGTGTGAAATTGTCTTGTAGATATGCCATGATTGGTGCTCTCCAATCTTCCCAGCAAATGTGCGTGAGATACTGTTTTATGATAGAGAGGACGGTTCTGACCTCGTAGATTACGTCTTTGGGTAGATCCTCATTTCTTGCTGCTTTCTTGGCTAGATCATCAGCCTCGTTGTTATCGTTTCTGTGGATGTGCTCTACAGTGAATCCTTTGAAATATTTCTCCATTTCCCTGACCTCTTCGAGATAAGTGATTAGCTATGGCTTTCTGGCTTCGCTGTCCTTTTCAATATGATCCCTTGCTATTTTCGAGTCTGTTCTCACAATGAAGCTTTGTTTTCCTAATGATTTCATTTTTGATAACCCAAGCAGGAGTGCTTCATATTCTGCCACGTTGTTTGTGATTTGGATCTCTTGATTGTTGACCTCCAATCGTGATGCGAATCTGGTTTTGATTCCACCTGGTGAAACTAGGATTGCGGAGATTGCTGCTCCTTTGCTGCAATATGCTCCATCACAGTAGACTGTCCATTGCCTTTTGTCTTCATCTGGAGTTTCGTGTTTTGGGGAAGTCCAATATGCTACGAAGTCAGCTAGTACTTGGGACTTGATTGCATTTCGTCTCATGAACTCGATGTTGAATCCGGAAAGTTCTACAGACCATTTGTTGATCCTATTTGAAGCATATTTGTTTGCGTACAGCTCAGCTAGAGGTTTGTCGGTGACCACTGTTACTTTATGAACTTTGAAATAATGCCTGAGCTTTCTTGATGCCATGAGTAATGCGTATGCGATTTTTTCGAGCTCAGAGTATGACTTTTTGGCTCCGGATAATGCTTCGGAGACGAAGTAAGCTGGCAGCTGCTTCAAAATGCCTTCAATTTTGATTTCTTGCACTATTGCAGCGCTTACTGCTGATTCGGATGCTGTGAGGTAGAGGAGAAGGTCTTTTCCTTGGGCTGGTGGTGATAATTTGATCATTGCTGCGAGATATTCCTTTAACTCTTTAAATTCTTTCGATTGTTCTCCGCCCCAGTTGAATTTCTGTGCATGTAGGAGAGTTTTGAAGAAAGGGAGGCTTCGCTCGGCCGCTCTTGGTACGAATCTGTTTAGAGCTGCAATCCTGCCTGTCAACTGTTGCACTTCCTTGACTGTCTTTGGTTCCTCCATGGATGCCAGGGCCTGTACCTTGTCTGGGTTGGCCTCGATTCCCTTCGAGGTTACTCGGCATCCCAAGACTTTTCCTTTGGTTACTCCAAAGACGCATTTTTCTGGATTTAAGCTAAGGTTTGACAATCTTAGGTTGTTGAAAGTCTCCTCGAGGTCTTTGATGTGGTCCGATCTTTTGATGCTCTTTACGACGAGGTCGTCCACATAAGCTAACATGTTTCTGTCGATTTGCGACTTGAAGACTTTTTTGGTCATTCTTGAGAAAAATGATCCTGCATTTCTCAGCCCCTATGGCATTTTGACGAAGCAAAAAGTTCCGAAAGGTCTTATGAAGCTTGTCTTCTCGTCCTCTTGTTTCATCCAAACTTGGTGATATCCCGAAAAACAATCTAGTAGTGATAGGATCTCGCTGTTGGCTGCGTCGTCGACGACGCTATCGATTCTTGGTAAGGGGAAGTCATCTTTTGGGCAATGCTTGTTCAGGGTTGTGAAGTCGATACACATCCTCCATTTTTCATTTTTCTTTTTTATTGGGACAGTATTTGCCAACCATTCTGGGTACTGTACTTCTTTGATGACTTTTGCTTTTAGTAGCCTTTCAACTTCGGATTTTATTCCTTCTACTTTCTCATCCGACATTTTCCTCAGTTTTTGCTTCCTTGGCTTCGTCTTTGGGTTTATGTTGAGGCTGTGCTCGATTAGAGTCCTGCTAACACCCTTTAGATCTACGGCTGTCCATGCAAAGACATATTTATTTTTTCTTAGGAATGCTACCAGATCTTCCTCTTCTTGGGGGGAGAGGTCTGCTCCGATCGTGACCTCTCTACCTTCGGTTCCTGGTTCGAGGGAAACACGCTTGGTGTCTTGTGCTCGAATAGCTTCTTTTGCTTTTTCCGTTTTCGGTTGTGGTGGCCTCTTTTTGAGTGATTCTGTTTGAACCTCGTTGTTTTGTTGTTTCGTTTATGTCTGCAAGAGGTTGACGATTTTCTCGCCCGGAGTGATTCCTTGTTCGATGTCCCTTGCGACTTGCTAGTTTCCGAATACTGTGATTACTCCGTTTAATGCTGGAAGTTTCATGCAGAGATATGCCTGTCGGACAATGACTTCGAATGTGTTAAGGAAACCCCTTCCGAAGATTGCATTGTAAGGGTAGTACATATCGACTATGTCAAAAGTGACTCGCTCCGTTCTGGGATTGCTCAAGTCCCCCAAGGTTACTGGTAATTCGATTTTTCCCAAGCTCGGATTCTTTTTCCTCAGAAACCAATGAGTGGAGTTTCTGATGGTTGTAACAAGCTTCTGTTGATGTTCATTTGATCGAAGGCACCTGCGAAGATAATGTCGGCTGAACTGCCATCGTCTATCAATATTTTGGTTAGTTCCTAGCCTGCCACGTTTGTTTCGATGACCATGGCATCAGTGTGAGGATAACATTGGAGCTTGAGGTCTTGCTCGATGAAGGTTATTGGGATATGAGACCAGTGAGTTCTTATTACTGGGCCATCGGGTAGTATTGCGTGGACTCTTCTGAAGTACCCTTTTCTTTGCCTTTTGCTTTCGAAGTCAACTGAAGATCCTCCTGCTATAGGCAGAATCATTCCGCGAGAGGGGATAGGACCCTTGGCAGGTGTTGGAGTTGGTGTTGGAGCTGTTTGCATTATGGTTTCGTCTTTTCTTGCCGCGGTGGACTGGACTGAGCTGTGCACTTGTTGATTTGGCTCTGACTGGGTTTGGTGCCATGCTAGTCGAGGTTGGTGGTATGTTGAATAGGATTCCGAATTTGTCGGAAGTTGTAGTTGCGGATTTGGCATATTGTGGGGGGTGCACTGTCAGGAGTTTGTTTGAACTGTGCGGCCTTGGTTGTTGCTTTGGTTCATTTCTTGCTTCACTCTGATGGTTATGGGACATCTCCCTGTGCTGTGATCTGGGTTTTCGGCATGGAATTGGCAAAACCAAGATCGAGACTGATTTTCTTGTTGGCCTCGTCCTCTTCCGCGGCCTCTGCCTCGTCCACCTCTTCCTCGTATGGATGAGGAGTTGAAATCTTGCTTCATTGCATTTGATTCGTTATTGTGTTGCCCGCTCTTGTTTTCTATATTAAAGACTTGAGCTGGTTGGTTGTAGTTTTGCTTTTCGTATGTGGGTTGCTTGTAGTTTCCGTTTGCTTTTCTAAGCATGGCTCTCTCTTGATTCTTCTTCTGTGGTCATCGTCTGTTCTCCATCTCGTGAAACAGTTCATGGAGGTTTCTTGGTTTGTTTTCGACGAATTCTGACGCGCATGGCCCTGGTCCCAATCCGTGGATACATGCATCAATTGCTATTGAGTTTGGGATGTCATCTGTTTGAGCCTTCAATTGGATGAAGCATTTAAAGTATTGGGTCAATGGCTCCTTTTCATCTTGTTTGCATGTGAAGAGATCTCCCAAAGTTAATAGTTGTCTGTTGAATCCTTTAAAGTTCTGAAGTACTTTTGCCTTGAGTTGTTCCCAGCTAAATATTGATCATGGGCTCAGTCTTGTGAACCATGTGAGAGCCGATCCTTCATAGGCTATGATGAATGACTTTGTTCGTTTCCTCCTGCGGAAGCCACAGTAACTTCGTAGCTCATCAAGAATTGCCTTGGGTCGCAGGTGCCATTGTATTTGGGCAACGTGATGGGTTTGTACGAGGTTGGCCAGGGTGCATTTTGAAGGCCCGAGGATAACGGTGAATTCACGTCGTAGCTTCTGAAACTCGCGTTGTGATTTGCTGTTTCGAGTGGAGGCTCTCTTTCGGGCTCTTGGGTGGTTCCTTTACTCACGCTGAGCTCGTTTTGGAGTCTCCTGAGCTCGTTCTTAGCCTCTGCGATTTTTTGCTCTTTCTCAGTTTCTTTTCTTTGGTTCTCTGCTTCCTTCAATAGATTTTCTTTTTCTCGTTTGAGCCTCTCGAATTCCTGTAACAGTTGCTCGAGGCTGACTTCTTCTTGGTTTTGGATGTCATCAATAATGGCTAACTCTACTGAAGCTTGGGGTTCATCGTTCTTTTTTTCGTTTTCGTGAGCTTTTGAAGTCTGTGGGTCGTCAGACCGTTGCTTTTTCTTTGGTGGCATCGTGAGTTTTGATTTCGATTCCAACACACAGACGGCGTCAACTGTTGTAACACGGTTTTTCTGGTATTACAAACAGTGAGAAGAATTCAATTATCCTTCTATCTCCAAAAAACATCCTCCCGTACAATTACTGTTGACCCACTATTTATAAGGGGCAACCTCGTGTGTTTACATGACCGTTACTTCCCGCGAAAATACTATAAACTATTTTAGCTTCAGACGACCGTTGCTTCCCGCCAACCTCCGCTCCAGCTTCGTAGCGGGAAGCGGATTCGTCTCCCTCTTTGCCCGTACATTGACCTCGCGCGAGCTGACGTTTCCTCGTCTCAAACTCAACTTCGCGGGCCTAGGCTTTTAGTCCTGCACGCTTGTCTTCTTCGTCTTGACTTCTCCAGTCCCGCTTGAAGCTTTAACCTCTTCGAATTAGCTTCTTCGGATCTTCTAATTCCGTGCTCGGTGATCAATCAGATTCCCTGCGAAGATAAAAAATATGTTCCCAAGGGACGTCTCCCCAACACACGTACTCTTGATTTAGCGCGCAGAAGCACATGAATACATGTAACGAATGACAAGAGGATACAATATGCACGCTCCTCAATTTGGAGGTGCATGTGGTGACTTCGTTAATTTGGAGGATTTGCCGGCCCAGTCTTTCGGAGGTGCTCATAGGGATAGGGTTGTGTGCGTATGTTTGTAGGGACAAGTGTGCGTGCGTGTATATGAGTGTCTGCGTCTGTAATGTTTGATTCGCAAAAAAAAAATATGCACGCTTCTCGAGGCTTGTAAAAAAACTCCATTGTTCCTGTTTCTGATCTAGTAAGTAGTAGTAGCCTACACTCCTGTTGATCTAAGCTCATCAAATACACGACGTCAGCAACCGTTAAGAGGAAAAAAAATACCTGACTTGTAGAGTACCTTATTTCTTTGCTATGTACTGTATATTGTTTTTAGGAAATCCGAATAGTTATGGACAGTGACTGCAGCCTGCCGATGGCAGCCGGCAGCTCCCCAATTTGAAACCCGCTGCTGCTCAGATCCAAGAAGATGAATGACTCAAGGTCGCCGATCGAAGCAGGAATGCCTCTAGAACCATTACTCCCGCTAATGTCCAGAGTCTTGAGACGTCTTACGTTGCCGATAGAGCTCGGTACCTGACCAGAAAACTGCGTTTCCTTGAGGATCAGAACCTCCAACGAGCTACCGTCGGGGAGCTCCTCCGGCAAGCTGCCGGCGAGGTCGGAGTTGGACGACACGTCGAGCACCCGTAGCTCCGGTAGCTGAAAGATGCTCCGAGGAAGCGATCGAGCCGTTGTTGGATCGGAGGGCTGAAGGACGGTCAGGTTATGGAACTCGGCGAAGAACTCGGGTATCGGCCCGGATAAGGCGATGACCGAGACCGGCTCGTCGTCGGCGTAGCCCTGGTTGTTGTTGGAGAGATCGACGACGGCGAGCGACGACCGGAGGCGCGACATGGACGAGCATATGGGTACGGAGAGGTTGCAGTGTGGCAGACTGAGCACCCGGAGACGCGGGGTGGCGTCCGCGATGGCGGCGCACTAGTCTCCGGCGGGCGCGGTGGACGTGATGCCGCCCACCCCGTCGAGGTAGAGCTCCTGCCGCGGTCGCAACGGCCAAGGCCAAGGTGACGAGGAGGAGCGGCGGCGCGCCGACACCGACGCGGCGAGGCTGCTTTTGCCTGTCGTCCACGCGGCCTGGTGACATGAGGATGCCTTCTCGCTCGTGCGGAACAGGGGATGGCGTGAGTGACGCGCCGCTTGTGGCCGTGGGGAAGGGAGGAGGCCGGAGGCACTTGAGAGATATATGCCGTGCAGCGTGAAGTCCCCCAGAAAGTCGCCGGCGAATCAGGCGGTTGCCGGCAGTTTCATCGTACGAGAGAGACGAAGACGACGGCGACCGGCCACGGCGAGGATTTGTGTCATGCGTAGTGCAGCAGTCAGTCAGTGACGGGATCGAATATTAGACTTCAGGTGGAAAGCCGTGCTCCACGCCGGTGTAGGAAGTCTGGAAAAAGCCGGCAGGATTCAAGTTCGTCTGGTCGGAAGTCAAGATCAGAACTTGCGTCGGCCCACCGGTGTACGTACAATTACAAATACAAACGTCGCATCCGCAGGATTCAAGCGGTAACCTACGTCGTTGCAGCGGTGGAAAAGCGACATTGGCCGACCACGTCGATTTGATTCTCGCGTTGACTCCGTTTGAAACTTTGATTTCGGGGAACGTGGCCGCCGGGCACGCACGACGAGTCTACAACAGATCTAGGGAACATCTGAAGATCAGCATTCGTACTCTTATTCTCAGGAAGGAAGAAGCGTGTCATGTCCTCCAGGAAGAGGTACACGCGTGCAACCTCGCGAGGGGTCTCGATGCACCGGACGTCGGCGGCGCGGTGGCCGCGAGCAGGTAAGAGAGCGTGGCCTGGAGCGCAACGCCGGCTTGCCAATGCAGAGGTCCGACACGTCATGCTTCTGCAGCAGCCTCACCGTTATGTGTGTGCACCACCGATCGCAAAAGCGGTCGACGCCTCGATGGACAGACAAGGGAAAGTTAAGTTGCTCACCTCGCTGTGGTAATGGTGAGAGAAGATGATGCAGGTTCAATTGAAAAAAAAAAAAAAGGTCGATTGCTACATCTCACGAACGCTACAGTGCTATGGCAAAAAAAAGTCATTCCTCACCAAAATCTTCTTTTTCTAGAGCTGGATGCATGAATTTGTCAAACATGTACTTAGGATTCTGGATTTGCAAGTCCTAGATTTGCAATGGATTTGGTGATGCTGGAGTTGGTTTTTTAGAGTTGGAGCAGGCCCTCAGTTTTATTTAAATTCAGATTAGCTCAAAATAATTGTTTACCATGAAAATATTAATATATATGTTAATTACTTTCTACATGAGTGTATGCATGGATTACATGATGACATATATCGTAAATGTGAACTTTGAATCAGCTTGAAGGGATTTGGTTGTAATACCAGAAGTAGACGGTAACTTATATGCAAAGTTAGTGGTTACTTGTAGGTTATTTAAATAATAATAGGAGAGGTGCATACATTATCTTCAAATTTATAAGGTTACTATAGATTAATTTTATAATGGCCTTTGTGGGTAACTTAGATGAATATTAGGGGGGTAATTTAAACTATTTTCATAATGATAGATGTGAGTAATTTATGTATAAGTTCAGCAGTTATTTTGTACTATGTTCGTAATGGCAAAGGTAGGGCGATTTAAAATAGATTTAGTGGGCTTTCATAATGGCAAAGTTAGGCTAATTTTTTAGAAAACATAATAGGTCAAAGATGCATTATAATTAATTATTATTAGAATCTACCAAATTGATGGGCATATATTTTTCTTATTTTTTTTTATGAATTCCTAGAATTTGTCTTTTGCTAGCATGTATCTAGACATAGTGTATATATATAAGTAGTATACACCTAGGCATAATGTATATATACGTACATACTAGTAATTTATCTAGTAATTTCCTTATGTGAGTAATTTACCTAGTATTTTTCTTATTTTCTACATTTAAAATTGATGGGATCATAGTTTGTAGTATATATCTAGATATAGCGTAAGTACATACCATAAATATGTATCTAACTAGTATGTCAAAATGAGCTACAGTTTGAGCCGGATGGAGTATATAACAAGACGATACAAGATGCAGTAATTTAGCACCTTTCTCATTTCAACCCTTAGATGATTCAGACGCAATTCACACACACAGTACACAGGTATCTCAAGTGACGAGCCAACTTAAAACATATTAACATAAAACAGCCATTGATTACTAAAAATAATAGATAATGTTTCTTCCCTACGAGGCTACCAAATTCATAAATAACTCTGGGCAATTCTACAATCAACTCTTACTGCTCCTTCTTGGGTTTTTTCTTCCTTGAAGCGAAGCTACTTGGTCCAACTGCTTCTAGTGACATTCGCTTTGTCCTGCTACAATAGTTGAAAATCTCACTTACTTACGTGACAGCAGGCACTATAAATTGAATTAACCAAAAGGTATATAAGTACCTGGAAGCAAGTTCCCTTGATTCAGCATCATCCTTGTCAGCCATATCATCGTCGTTGCCTTTGTCATTTTCACCACTACCATCATCACCTGTGATACGAGACATGGAAAACGACTTGCTTCAACATCTCTCTTGCCATGATTAAAAAAGAGACTATCATCATACATTCCAGAAACAGGGAGAGAGCACAACTGAACAGAATTAGATTCAATTACAAATGAACCTCACATACGGAGACGGATAAAAAGATGGACTGTAAATAAAATCAGTTTGCTTGGATACATCCGATAAATATGGCACAATGATACCCAAAATGCAACAATAAAAGAGTATTTCAGATACATAAACAACACCCTTAATGTGGATGATCTTGTAATGGAATTGCAGCACAATATCCGGAAACTAAAAGAAAAACCGTGCTTGATAGAACTCTGTAGTGTGTATCATAGTTCACCCAAACACAAAATTATTCTTTTTGACATGTTGGGGATGGCTCTATGAACCTAGGAAATATCTTGTAAGGAACCACTTACACTAGCTTGTGGAACCCTTTGGATGTGTGTAACTGATGTTTATTTAAAGAAGTCTTGCCAGTAAGGATGGACGACAGAGAGAACTTTGAATATTTCAAGGTTTGAGCTCCTGGGAAACCGAATTAAGATTTGGCTAATTGGATTGGTTAAGAGTTTTTGCTATTACTTATTGTCCTGCAATGTGGAGCATGTGTCTCTTCTTTGGGCCAATATGTGACCCTTTGAATATTAGTTTGCATACTAATTTTCTTTAATCAATGATACATTTCCAGTCCAGTGTTTTATAAACAAAAATGTCTAGGGAGGGTATCTTAAAAAATCTATGGCAGGACAGCACAAACACATTTGATTATAGATCAATAGCTTTGCCGATACTCAAGTAGAATCTTTGGCAATAACTAGATGCGAAAAGTAATAGCAATTCTAGCTTCCCATCTCCACTACAGGTAAATGTGAAAAAAAATGCTACCTAATGCCTGTACAAGTATTAACCAATTCTGTGTTCACTCAATGAGGAAAGTGTGATTAATCTAACAACCAAAATCTTGAGTAGAATCTACCTATGCAGCAAACAATTCCTCTAAATACAAGAATATTGATTATCATTAGCTATAGGGATTGTATTACAAAGTTTAGTCTGACAAATTCCCCACATACCAGAACCATATTCATCCTTTGCTGAGTCCTTCTTCCCCGGTGAGGACTGCCATCTGTCTTTCCCGTCATCATCATCCCAGCGACTTCCAACAGGAGGTGCCCAAAAATCTGAATCATCCGAATCATCCATCTCTGGTTTAGGTTCTCGTGGCAAAGGACTGGCAACATTAGTTTTCTTCTTGTCCTTCTTGCGTGACTTGCTCTTCTTTGCCACTTCATTTGACTTTGCAGCTTCTACATCAGCCATCTCACCAGAAGCCATCTGTTCTTCTAGCTTTTCTGTCACACAGGGATGGGCACATTAGATGGAGATGCATATATTCTAGTGCAGTGGCTTTATGTCGGGTTGTATAGGTATCAGAATTCCAGCCAAATTCCACTGGAAAATATTGCAACAACTAGAGGTTATATCATTTGCATTTCATCAGTACTAAATTGTTATCACCAAGGTACCAACGTTTGTGACATTAATATAACTTCTGCTTACCAGAACAATGGTTAGTAGAATTTCAAGATGGGAAATATGCAAAAGGTACCAACAATTTCATATCTAAAATCTGCATGTGATCGATACTGAATTGTTCTCAGCATGGTACCAAAAAGTTGTCTGGCATTAGTAGTTAAATATTCTTCAAGGTGAACATAAGCAAACATCACAGTTCATTCCAATTGCAATTTGCAAATAGTCAAAACATCATACAGTACTCAGAAACTTTTACCTAGTTTGTTAAGAAATCTCTTCCCGTTTATGTGCTTCCATATATGCTCCTCTGACTTGTTAATCGTGTCCCCTGTAATGTTGCATACCAGCTTCGATCTAGGACACAAAACCTGAATCAGTTCATATATAAACCACCCAAAGAGCAACAGTAATGTATATAACAGTTAACAACGATACACAACAGCATTTTTGTCATTTATATTAGAAACAATGTAATATCTCCACAGCATCATGCCAAAATACATTTTGATTCAGAACCCTAAAAATCGTTTGAAGTGTACCAGCACTAATGGACAGCCAATTGAACCCTCGCACTTGTACTAGCACTAATGGGTAACCAAATGAACCCTCGAATCAGGGTAAATGGCATCAAGCAGAAATTCAGAACAGAAAAATAGTATGAGGAGCGGAAGGGGAAGTACGCACTTGTGCTCCGGGTGGGGCTTGAAGGCGTTGAGCGGCGGCTTCTTGTGAGCGACGGCGTGGTCCACGAGCGCGAGGCGGCAGGCGCGGGACCTCGCGTAGGCCTCCTTCTCCCGCTCCGGCAGCTCGTGCCCCGTCTCCACGCACCGCCACCGCCCGTCACCGGCGTCCTCCCAGGTCGGCTGCCCCAGAAGGAAGGCACCCTCCTTCTCCCCGCCGCCCTCGCTGCCGTGCGCAGAGCCCTGGGGGCTCGATACGCTCGTCTCATCCATCACCGCGGCGGCGGCGGCGGCGGCCGGGCCTTTGCTCTTCTTCGCCATCAGGTGTTCAGGTTGTTCGGCGGCTGGAGGCAAAGTGGAAACTGGAAAAGGCTTGGGGCCTCGGGGGTGAGGGTTTTGGGGGTTAAACTGTTCTCCTTCCTTAAGAATTTACGATTAGCTCTCTCAAAATCCTGGCCGTCCATTCGGAACTTCAACAAACCTAGCCCCATTTAGACCATTTAGATTGGTTTAACTTTACTATTTATTCACACTTTAATTCCATTGAAAATCATATCCCTCTTACAAAATTTTACTATAATAAAGTTTTCTATGGTGGAATTTTGCAAACCTTCATTATGTAAATAGGGCCTTATAAAAATAGTAAAAAAATACAAAGTGCTAGATTGCTCGTCGCAGTTTTTTCTACAAGCCTTTTTATGACAAGGTGATTATTGTATTATTAGAAAAACTCGAAAAAGATAGTGTACATCTGGCTGGCAATTTACACAATTACACAACACATTTCCACATACAAGCATTTCCAAAGTAACACAATGAGAACCACAAAAAAGCAAACGGCCAAACGGCTCACTGGCTATGCAACATGTGAAGCACCAAAACTGGAGAAACATTTTCACATCGCACGAACCAAATCATACATGTCAACACTACGAGTAAACCTTCAAGCGAGATTGCCATCTAATCTAGTTGGTACAACAGAGCAACAAAGGGTTGTTGCGACCATGGGTCCAAAATTCTGAGAAATGGAATGCTCAATCAGCACCTTTACAGACGCGCACCCTGATACAGAGGAAGCTATCTAGCAGCTACAGTCAGAGGGAGATGCAGATCAAGGGAGGGCTACTACCGCCAACTTCCTCATGGGGCGTGCTGGTTCAGGAACAGCTTTATAAGCAATTCGTCTCTGGGTAGAGACATGCCAGAACGGTATGCTTGCTCCAGGACCTTTAGCCATTCATTCAGGAGGGATAGCTTCATCTGCTGTATAATGGTGTACTCCTGCTCCATGACCGACTCTAGCTCCTCAAAGTGTTTGATCTTGTATTGCATCTTTCTTAGCTGGAAAACATAGATAGGCAGACAGACAAAAAAACATCAGTGAGATTAAACAAATTTATATTTCTGAAATTGAGTTTTCTAAAGGATAGGTAGAGTTTACTCCGTCCCAAATCAGAAGACAAGTACTAGTGTGTCACCAAAACAACATAATTGGTGTTGCTTGTTCCCATTTAGAAGCTATTTACTTGTGTCATGAGGACAAAGTCTACCAGGAAGGGGTGGTGGGACTGGAAAGAGAAATGGAATGCTCAGTCTGAAACTCTCACTGTTTGTCTGTTTACAACTCAAACGGACCGACCATGATGATTACAACTGTAATACTACTGCTATCCTACTTTTAAGCGGTCATGTCTGTTAGCCATTGATTAAGCAGCTCGGAATGAAAAATTTGGAAATACTTTAGTAGGAAAAACCTACTTGTAAACAAACTAAACAAATAAATATGCCTAGCGAGCATCCGGAAATGCTTTTCACAATTCCACGACAACAAAAGCTTTCATCTTTCTCCTGGTGCTCCCAGGACCTGCCACTATGGCTCAGCCAGTTGCACAATCTGAGCAGTGAGCAAGCACAATTATCTATGACTACCACTGGTGTCTTAAGGTGACATTTGCTCGTGCACTCTTGAGGTTTCTACTCCTCGTCTACCCCCTAGGTCTTGCTCAATGAACATGTATCCATTGTTGATTAAAGCATGAAGAGCTTATGTTCTACTTCTCAACCTTTCTGACTTGCTCCTGTTATCAGAAGGAAATGGAGGGTAGCAGCGAGAGAAAACACAACATATATGACTTAGTAATAGTGATACACAACTAAAAATCTCTCTGCTTTCCAATTGGTAGTGGAATTGCAATGATTTGCTCAGAACATATCACTTAACACAAGTGGCTTTTATAAGCAAAACACAAATCGAGAATACTGTCATGGCAGATGACATATTTAGGCAGGCAAAGACTAAAGATTTTCACCTGAGTTTCAATAATCGACGCCATTAGGAGCTCCATTTCTCGCTCCTCCTGGTCTGCAAGCATTTTAGCACGGGCAGCAGCTACACCAATAGCAGTAGCAACAGCTGCCCTCACTTGATATGCATTAGCCATGAACTTCTTGTCTGAATCATAGATGAAAGACATATTTTAGATTAGCAAAGCAGAAACAAAGGGGGTTTACTGTATTTGGCATGTGAGAAAATAAATTTGACCTACCAGAACCAGTCTGGCCATGCATTTCCACATTGTTATTGCCAACTTTGCGATCGCTGTAAGTGTATCACAAAGATTTTTTTAAAAATGATTAGACCAACAGTGACCAAAGCAAAGACATATGAACAATATTAAACTCATTCTTACATCTGTTGGACATGGTTTGAAACCAATGCCTTATTCTTAAATTCTCGCTCACTGAGGAGAAAGGCTTTCCTTGCTTGGGGGTTTTCATTGCCCAAAGCTCTAATTGCAGCATCGGCAGCTGCAGCAACAACATCTGGGCTAGTTGCCGTGGTCAGGAGCGCTAACTGAGATAGCATAGAAAAAAAAATTAGTATTCCGTTATACGCGTCCTTAGAGGTTAGCACTTGAGTATCACATCATTTTGTAGAAATTACCTGCTCCATTAATGAAGTGGTAGCATCCATTGAAGAAAATAGCCGCTTGCGTTTTGTTCGATGTTCTTCAGCTGATTTATCAGCACCGTCTTCATTTCCATCAATCTGCATGCCGTCAACAATTTCAGTTGAATGGCTTGAAGACTCCTTCACAGTGTTCTGGTTCATTTTTCCGTCAGTTGTCTGGTTCATGTGGAGCCTGCTAAAAGATTTACCATTTATTGTGCCCAGCATATGTTCACCAAAAGGCAATTGAATAAGCCTTGCTATGCATTCTGATTTATTCTTTGTGCGGACATGCTGGGCAATTAGATCCCAGTCGTCTCCGTGTTTTAGTACCCCTTCTAAAAGAAGTAACGTCTCTGCATCAGTCCATGGACTAGAAACATGATTGCCTGTATTCTCCTTTTTGTCACCAGGACATTTATTCACTTCTTCATTGTTATCATTATTGCTTTTGGAACACTTTGAGCATACTTTAAAACCATCCTGAAAAGTGAATGTGGGAATTGTTAATGAATACAGAGAAAATAATGCCTAATTTTCATCACTTCTTAATGCATGCAGAAGAACCAATTACCACACTCAAGAGTGTAGTTGATACCATAAGCTTAGTGAAACGAAACATTTAGCAATACGACAATATCCAGCAGAGCTGAGTTAGCAATAAAACAATATCCAGCAGAACTGAGTTAACAATACGACAATATCCAGCAGAGCTGAGTTAGCAATACGACAATATCCAGCAGAGCTGAGTTGGCAATACGACAATATCCAGCAGAGCTGAGTTAGCATAAGACAACATCCAGCAGTGCTGAGTGATCAGGTGGGAAGTGCAGGAATCCAAAACAGAATCTAGCATCATTTCCCAGCGAAGAGCGGATACATTCTATCATCCATCAATCTCAGCGTGTCGGCTAGTTAATTATAAAAAGAACATTTTCATTCTCCATGGAAATTATTATTTACAAAACATCATAATGAGCAAATACACCAACCATACAAAATCAAAATTGTAGGTTTCAAAATGTTCCGTCCTAGAACCTAGGGACTAGACATTAGGTAGCATTCATATCAATCAAGAAAAACATAAAGTAGCAACACAATTATCCCATGCCCACTCTTTCATTCTGTTGTTCTTGGAGAGTACGTTATGTACCAACAAGGCAACAAGAGAGCTGGCCATTTCAAAACGCATAGGTCAGTTCAATGGCAAAACACAGTTTTAAGAGCATGATGAAAGTTTGAAACATCCATGAATCTATACCCCCACTTGCTCTGATTGGAGCTATCAGCTTCGACGCACTCATACTCCACACTCCAGGATTTAGCACTCCATAGTTCAAAACTCAAAAATATATTAAGAGACCACAATGTCATGGAGAAAATCCTTCAAACATCGACAGTTTTGGGCACAAGAAGATTTGATAGTACCTGCAACGTCTTAACCTTCTCACCACTGCACTCCTCGCCGCAAAACCCACATATAGGGGCCTTCCCAGGAGCCCACTCCCCAAACACATCGCTGTAGGAGGTCAGCGGCGGCAAGCGGAACCCGTTCTCCTTATCCCCGCCAGCCCCTCTCCGCTTCTCCTCGGCGAAGTAGAACGCCGGCGGCCTTGGCGTCACCTGCAGCCCCACGGGCGCCTCCACGACGACCCCCACCTCCTGCTGCCGCGATGCGGGGCCCGAGGACGAAGAGGCCGAGAAGTTGATGAGGCCGGAGGCGTCGAGGAAGGCGAAGACCTTCCGGAGGAGCGTAACATCCCCGACGAGCGCCCTGCGGACCTCGGTGAAGGTAAGGCGGCGCGCCGGGTCCTCCCGGTACTTGGTGATGATGAAGTCGCGGTACTCGCGGTAGATCCGCGGGTTCCGCGTGGCCGTCCCGAACCCAGCGCCGCCGGCCCCGCCGAAGAACTCCGGCAGCGCGCGGCGCTCCGTATCGTGGATGCTGTCCCACCGGAACCAACCTGCGTGAGTTTGCGGCAGCAGACACGGAATTCGGTCAGGCGGCCGGCTCCGCAGGAGGGGTGGGGTCACCCCCGTAACCCTAGAAGGAGCACGACGGGGGAGAAGGGCGCGGGAGGAGGGAGGGGACTCTTACCGGATGAGGCCGGGATGGTGTAGAGCTCGCGCGGCGACGACGGCGCTCCGTCGCCGGAGGTGGCGGCCGCGTTGGCCGCCGGCGGCGACATGGGGGAGAGGGCGGGAAGATGGGGAACGGAAGGGGGAAAGGGGTGAGGAAAGATCTGGGCCGTCGGATCTCGGATGAAGGAGGCTTATGGTTTGGCTTTCGGCTCGGGCGGTCGGAGAGGAGGTGCAGGCGCCGCGACCCGCGAGATGTGCGGTGGCGGCGTGGTCTGAACGAGGACGACGAGGATTTCTATGTGCGCGTGGGGCCACGTGTATTAGTTGGTCCTGTGGTTTGGGCCTTAGCTTCATTAAATTGGGCCAATTAATGGGCTGGTATGAAACTTGTCAAGGACCTGCAGGCAGATGGGGCCCAGGTGAATCATGCGTGGGCCGCGGGCACTACGGTGTTGCGATGAAAACAAGGTAGCATGTAAATTGTATCCACTTTGCTAAAAAAATGTAAATTGTATCCACAAGTGCGTCTTTTTATGTATTTTTCAACCTTATAAACTCTGCTTGGTGATAGATATTTTTATACGCTAGTTATTTATATTTTAGATGAAAATTTAGATGCGCTGATTTGGATTCTCCATGTTTAATAATATTTTCAACCAACTGATCGTGCTGCAAAATGGCAGCAATTTTCCCGTAGAATACACCGAAGAAATTTGGACATTGGTACTAGGCAGGTTAAAGTGAACCGGCGCATTCTTTGCGTGCAAAAGGTAAGATGCTAACATAAGAAGAAGAACAAAATGACAGCCGATGGTTTCGTCAGGTGAAGGCACCTGTGACGACCGTTCTTCGCCTAACAAGTAACGACTGGTTACTGGTCGGTCAGTGCTCAGTACAATGTTCGTCAACGCCCGAAGCTATCAGCTTTCCGTCTCTGTCGCCGACAGACAGTGAGATTACTGATCCGGGATCGAGCTAAACATCTGAATTCAACGGCCTACGGTCCGAAAAACACGGCGGCGTTAGTACGTTATACGTTATTCTCGACGACCAGAGCCCAGTCCCGACCCCTCGACCGCTTGGATCAGCGACCACCTGCGTCGGGTGCTCGGCGTGCCGCTTCACACCGTCCCGTCCTATCCGACCGGCCAATGGCTGGCTAGACTATAGGACACACACGTGCACGAGCTCGGACCGGTAGCGGCAGGGCTCTGGGATAGATTTTTTGGAATTGTCGCGTCGCGTGCGGCCACGAGTCAACTCGCGCGCGCACGTTGGCCCTTTTCCTGCAGTCTCTGCACCCTGCTCCTCGCAGCTCAAAGCTCGTGTCGTCGTCTCCAACTCTCCATAAGTTCTCAGTTTCTCACCCACGGACGCTCGCCGCCTCTCACATCACATCGACCGACGGACGGTAGAGGTGCTAGGCCGGCCGTCAGGCATGGCGCGGTCGTCTGGGACGGCGGCTTTCTCTCTGCTCACGCTGCTCGTTCTCGCCGCCTTCTGCGCGGCGGCTGAGGCGGTGCGCCTCTCCGCGCTCGGCAGGACGCTCGTCGTCGAGGCCTCGCCCAAGGCCGGCCAAGGTGCGTCCTTTGTTTCCCATGCTCTCGGAGGTTCTGCGGCACAGTTGGGTTGTTGTGACGGTATCTGAAATTGTTTTGTTTTAACGAATCGAGTAGATCTTTTGTTTGCAAACTACAGGTTCTGAAAAACGATACAGACAAATTCAAACATGTCATGCTGACTGATCCACCCTTTCACTCACTCCTGTCAAATTAAAACAGTCCTGCACGCCGGCGAGGACACCATCACCGTCAGCTGGCGTCTCAACACGTCCTCGCCGTCCGGCGCTGACGCCGGCTACAGCGCCGTGAGGGTCGTCCTCTGCTACGCGGCGGCGAGCCAGAAGGACCGCGGGTGGCGCAAGGCGAGCGACGACCTGAGCAAGGACAAGGCGTGCCAGCGAAAGATCGCCGAGGAGCCGTACACCGGCGGCGCGGGGACCATCGAGTACAGGCTCGCCCGCGACGTCCCCACGGCGTCCTACGACGTGCGCGCCTACGCGTTGGACGCGTCGGGGGAGCCGGTGGGGTACGGCCAGACCACGCCAGGGTACCACTTCGACGTCGCCGGCGTCACGGGCATCCACGCGTCGCTCCAGGTCGCCGCCGGCGTGCTCTCCGCGTTCTCCATCGCCGCGCTCGCCTTCTTCCTCGCCGTCGAGAAGAGGAGGAAGGGCGAGTAGTCTTTGTAAGCGCCCGTGCGCGATGCATGCCAGGCCCAGGCTTGCGTAAAAGTACAAGTTGCTTCTTCCCTGACTCAGGTAAGCTACGGCCATCGGGCCATACCGACATGTGTGAGATGTGATGAAGAGAATGTCAGGCATTCATATACCGATGTATATCTGATTTGTGTACTGAAGAATTATCAATTATGACAACCAGAGCAAGAATTCAATGAGAACGAGAGAGAATCTCACGGGAATTGGGGTTTCCTATGACGAAAATACCCGAGTTAGAAACTGTCAATCGCTGAGCGTCAACCGTCAATACAGAGATCAATAGATCAGACACCATCCGGATTAGCCCATAATCAGACATGTCAGTTGAGTGCGCCTTCCACAGGTGGCCATGGGTGCAAAAACTTGATTTTGTACAATTGTACCCGGCGCGGCGGCACCTGTTTTTACTGTAGAAAAGGGACTTATTTATTTAGTTAGCTACTCAACCACTGTCCACTCAATTTATTTACCGTTACTTCTACATCACTCATTTTCCGGCTGTTACCTCTCCACCACTCTTTTTTTTTTAACTTTTTATTTACACATCCACAGAAGACTCAACTGATCATCGGATATCCGGTTGAAAAGGTGTTTTTAACTAGATCATGTTGACAACCAGTTAACCACCAATGCTTGAAATGTGGAATAAAAGAAAATTCGTTTACACCTGTATCATGTAATTTCAAAAGTTAGGTGTGCTAAATTTCCTCAATTATCAACAGTTTCAGACATCAAACCTCTGTAGCCACAAAGCAGATAAAACGGTAGGCAACAAACAGTATGTTACCAGAGTTCAATGACATATGTTGACATCATTTGGTATCTCAATAATACAAAATCACAGGAGAAAATGCAGAAGTTACCGTTCTTCAGTTGATGGTACGATTGACACTATTCTGAAAGATTGTCAACCAGAAATTTGGTTACAATTATGAATACTGTATTTAGAGTCAACAAACTTTTTTTTTATCAACAGAGTCAACAAACTACGAAAAGGAGCACCAATTTCATTTACATAACTCCAACAAAATGATATTGATAGGTACAATAATCATGCAACCATAGCAGAGGCAGTAGCATCATGAAAAGCACGAATACCAATGCCGTTCCCCAAAACACTACCACCGTCGATGCTTTCTTGGTTACCATGAGCATCCACTCAAATAACATTTCTAAGAATGAATGTGCACAATTGAGACAACACTACTAATGCTTCTCCCCGTACTAATTCATGACCAAGCAGCGAGTGCTCAGCTTATCCAACCTGAATACGTGATCAGGTCATATCCTAGTACTAACGAGTGAGTATCAGAAGCAGCACCTAACGCCTCAGCGCTTCTGCAGTGACCGAAAAACAGCTGAACTGAACATTTGCAAGCTGCTGCAGTGGTAATGGGAAGGAAAAGCAGGATACTATTTCACTCACGTAGAAAACTAACTTGCCAGTTGCCACCACCCCATCGCTCACTGATCAACTTTCCAAAGCTCTCTTACAGATACTAATGCAACACTCCACAAGTTAGTATTGCATTACTTCTGTAAGGGAACAAAGCACAGGAACTGACTAATGATAGCCAGCTACGAGTCAAACGCACAGCACGTCATGACATCAAAATTCGAAGAGAGATGTTACAGGGCAAAGGCAAAGACGACAGAATCATGGTTCAAGCCTCAAAATACACAGCATAAAAAAGATATCTAAAACAATCATATCAGTAGAAAACAACAAATTCAGGGTCTCCATTCCACCATGCTCACATAAACAACTTGCGACAAAAGCTGAACTTGAATTCAGTAAGCATGGATAACAGTTAATATCGCAAGTTACTAGATCTTGTTTTGACACTGACGATTGCAAAAAAGGGGAAATGTAAAACATCCTACACCAAACAGAGGTGACAACCAATAACTTCATGTGGAGTTATCTCCAACTTCTCCAATCTGCTAGACCAAACAAACATGACGAAGACAAAATGTCTTATTTTGCCGATCCTTTCCAGAACAAAAAAAAAGGGACTGGGAGCCAAAAGTTTCCCTAACAATTAACAGGTGCTCACAGTCCCAATTTCACCATCTCTGCCTTGTCATTGGCCTGGAAAAAAAGTGGCGAGTAGGATGAGAAAAATGGCAACAGCACATAGGTTAAATGCTTGAGAAAACATAGACTGAGTTGCATTTAAACAGCACAGCATTTACAGATACCAGGTGTAGTCATACACGGACACGTGCAAGATGAGAACAAATGGCAACAGTGCATGGTTTAAATGGTTCAGAAAAGAGAGGCTGGCTTGCATATAAATAGCCCGGCCTTATAATATGTTGAGACCTACAGTACAGTAACGAGGGTAGTCTAAATGAACAGACACAACAAACACTGGACTCGAGGTCATTATCAAAAGGATTATTATGCCCATCATGGGTAATTGACTAATTGCTTACCTAGAACATCATTTAAAACTCACAATTGTACATTGAACAAGTAAAGAAATGATTGTAGAGAAGTATGGTCTGAGCTAACAGAAAACACTATGAGAAGAAAACATAAGAGGACAGGAATATAACACTAAGGTATCAAGCTGAACCATCAAAGCGCAAGCATTTAAACTTTCGCCGTGCTACTTTATAAAAAACAAGTTTCTGAACAAAACTATTTTCATTCTTGAAAGAAGAACACAAGATCAAGTTATGGAAGCAAACTGCACAAACCTATCTGAACTTCTGTTTCCACCAAAAGAGCCTCTTTCTCTGCTACCTTGAAATCCCCATCTTTCTTCTGGCCTTTGGTGTGGTGGTTCAATACCACCACGAGAACGGGGTCTGTCCACAACTGTAGCTTGTGGTTCCTCTGCTAAACCAGCTGGTGGAGGTGCTGTAACCCTGCCTGCACCAGAACGTGGTCTCTGCCCAAATCGAATCTTGTCATCCAATTCTCTTGTAAGCTGCTCAAGTTGACTTTCCAACTGAGATATCTTCTCAGACAAATTTTTTGCATCTACTGAGGCTTGGTCAGAATCATCACTTATCTTCCCTTCAATTTCTTTCAGATCAACCTTCATAAGGTTGATTTCTTCTTTCAAATTTTTTTCTTCCTCTGACACTGGCCTGAAATGTAAGATAGTGCACAAATATTCAAATCACATTGGAATAAAGCACCAGGAAAGTAAATGAAAATATTTTCACATAAAACGAAACAACACAAGCATGCATCTGATACAATAAAAGTACCAAAGTAGTTAATTGCTTTCAAGTCTTAACACGACTTCAGTCAGGATTGAAGAGACTGCTGAAATTGAAATAGTTTAAAATCCTTATTTTCCCCCAAAACGAAATCGGCATTTACTAGATCATGTTGATAACAGTTAGCCATGGATTTTAAGGAAATTAATTTGCTTATATCTAAACCATCATCGACAGACTTAAAGTCACCTTTTAAGTAAAATTAATCTGCTTATATCACATGCAAACAAAACAACATGGATTTTAATAGTGCTGCCAGATTAATAAGGCAGAGCTATTATGGCCAGGTACGTCATGGATGTAGAGGCGGGGTGCTTGTGTTTATTCCATCATGTTAAAAACAAGAGCTGTTTGTTCTAAAACAAATTTATACACAAAGGCTACTGCAGTGAGTAATGTATGAAAACTACTAGAGATAGAAATATAACTTTACCATAAATCACTAAAATGTCACACTGTCCATCATTCCATGTTTCTGCTTAATTTTCTATTGGCATAAGTCCATGGCCTTGAAAACACATGATTAATTGATTAACTAAAACAATCGGAATGCTACATTTTGCTAAATATGACCAATAGACCCTGCGTCCAATGATCCAATTCACCAAAACAACCTGCTTAATCACCATATCAATGTAAACAGCTATTGCTTGTGCAATGCCCAAATCAATTTTGGATATCATCATAAGATCAAGGGTCACACATCAATGTCCGTTCCATAAGGAATGCCAACCCCGCATACTACTAGTGGTCATGTGTTGAGCTACCGTAGTGGGAGTAGCATGCTATCCTATAATGTCAATAGGCACAAACACCTGTGTTAACCTACTTACATCGAACAAGAACAGAAGTGTAAGCATGTGCTAATTTCTACGCATGTGTACATATGCCAAGTGTGGAGCAGGGTTTCAGGGAGATTGTGTCCAGTTGTATTAGGCACCAGACTTCTAAACAAAAGCAGGGCTCATATGTGCATGAAACATACTAAGTGGCTTAGCAGACTCATCAGATACCACAGGTAAAAGACATCATAGACAAGTACTACCATTACAACAACAATGATCAGTTTAGCAAAGCAGCTTTATCAAATGTCAAGTGCTACAGTTAAAAGATGGCAAGAGCTCCCATTAAAACATTGAGGTTTTGAGTAAGCTTACAGCTTTCTTAACTTACTCCAGCACTCAGCATTGCATTGCCATAAGCACTATTAAAATCAAATGACAGTTCAAGGACATCATACCTGTTCACAGCACGATGCTCCAGTTCAAGATCAATCTTCCTCCAATCTTTCCCTTTCTCCTGCAAAATCACTTCCCTTGGCTTGGCATCACCAAACGGGTTAACCTTTGGCCGTGCCCTGGGAGCTCCCTCACTTCCAACTGCTGAAACCTGTGACCCAGGGCTCCCAGGGCGGGAGGAATGCGCACTATTTGGCCTGCTGGAGTGCGCGCTGTTAGGCCGGCTGGTCTTCTGCTCAATCTCACTCTCAAACTTCCTCCAATCCACCCCCTTCTCGGCCAGCACGTCCTCCCGGGGCCTTGCAGCCCCAAATGGGCTTGGCTTGTTGCGAGCCACCTCAGCAGGTGGCGTAGCGGTCGCCGAGGGATCACGTTTAGGAGGATTGAGAACGATGCGCGGCCTCTCCCCCGCCCCCTCGCCATTGAGTGGCATAGGGGTTGCTCCACGGACCCAACGGTCGGAATCAGAGGCACCCGGTGAGTCGCGGAAGCCTGGCGAGCTGCGGAAGCCGCCGCCACCGCCGCCAGAGCCGAGGCTGGGGTAGCGCGACGGGAGCGGCTTCTTGTCGCGCGACCAGTCATCAATGTCATCCGCACGGCCGAGTGGGGAGGGCCCGCCGAACCTATCGCGGCGGCCAGAGTCGGCGGGGGGCGGGGTGAACTTCTTGGTGGCCCCCCAGTCGTCCGCCTCGTCGGCGCGGGAGGGCATGTCGAGATCCGAGCTCCTGCCCGGGCCGCGGCGGCCCTCGTCGTCGAAGCCGCCGCGGCGCTCGCCGCCTCCCCCGGGGCCGCCGAAACCGCCGCCGGCGCCGCCGCCGTAGGAGCGGAAGCCGCGGGAGCGGTCGAGCTCCTCGGCGGAGCGCTCACGGGGACCCGTGGGCAGCATCATCATCTCCTCCGGGGTGAGGCCCTTGGGCTCGACGGCCGCGGCGCGGCGCTGGACCGCGGCGGCGCCATAGGTGTTGAACTCGGAGAGCGAAACGGTGGTGCCCTTGGTCTTCTTCTTGGACTTGCCCCCGGTGGCCGCGGCGGCCTCGCGGAGGCTGGGGAAGCTGGCGGCGCCGCCCGCGGGCTCGGGGGCCGGGATGGCCGAGGCCTGCTCGCGCTCCTCCTCCTCGGCGCGCTCAGCGTCCAGCGCCCACGCGCCGACGCCGCCCCAGGGCTTGGACATGGCTGCCGGCGGCGCGAGATCTAGGGTTTGGTGGTGCTCGGAGGTGGGTGAAATCGAGGAGCGGAAGGCGCTGGCTGCTGCGGGCGGGGGTTGTGTGCGGGTTTGTGGTTTGGGTTGGGTTGGGTGGTAAAAGGCGGGTGTGGGGCGGATGCTAAATCCCGCGGATCCCAGGGGCGGAATCGCAAAAACGGCGTGTGCCAGCCGCGCCTCGCCTGGGGCCTGCCTGGCTGGCTGGCCTCGTGTGTGACGGCGCGACCTGTGGCCTGTGGGTGGGCTCGGCGTCGGCGGCTGGCTCGCTAGGACGCTAGCTGTGTCTGTCGTCGACCGACGTGCGTGTGCTGCGGTTGTGATTAGAGCAGGTATTATGGCTGGCGACTAGCGGGCGAAGTCCTATGTGGCGGAGTGAGAAGAGAAGAGAGAGTAGAACCGGCCGTTCGCGAAGCGGCGGCTTCCAGCGGGCGAGAAGCCATTTTGCTGCTGCTATTGGCTTAGATAACTGGTAAGCATTAAATGGTGCAGTTGTAGTTGAATAAAAAAAGAAAAGCTAGATGAGGTGGCGCTGCTATCCGTCAGCAGCGGGCTAAATCTATTGCCCTTGCTCTTAGCTGTGTGGTTTTGGTTGTTTCGAAGGGACGTGGCGAGTGGCGGCGCGTCGGAGGGCATGCGTGCTCAACAGTCGACGGCGCGTGGTGAACCACGTCGTCGGATCGTCTCTCTCAACGATTATAAAAACTACGAGAACACAAATACGAGAGATAAATCTTTATTGTTGATCTTCCTCATATATATACACTCCTATTGAAATATAGAGTTTCAGTAGCAATCTACAAACAAACTGGACTAGGAATAGGACTTGTTGACCTTGTTTCGAAAACTGATTTGTTTTAGGACACTGATCTCCACTTCGTTTGCCCAGTGGTGGGTACATCCCGAGTTGTCCACCACTCCACCGCCTTCTGTTCGCCCGCCCTCGACAAGTCATCGTGGCACCAGGACGGCGTTCTCGCTTGCATAGCGTCAAACCTCAGCAAAATAAGCGAAGTGAAAAAAAAACAGATAAATGAGACTTGCAAACCATGATGTACTAAGCCTTATCGACTGATCACAGCAGAATAATAGCATATTTCTAGTATCAAAACGGCCGGGTACAAATTCACCTCACGGCCACAGAGAATATCTTCCTTCCAGGTGCAGAAAAGTCCCTTATTTTGCGTCTCGCTACATTCCATTCCGCTAGCCACCGAATGAAAAAGGCACCAGAATAACATAGTGGCTTTCCCTCCTCTCATTCATTCTTTTTTTCCTTTTGTTTGTCATATTCTCGTTTTTATCATTGTATCTTTGCGACTCGTCAAACTATTTCTGTCGAAAAGAAAGCATTTGCTCATCAGTCAATTGGATTGCTAAAAGTATCCCTGCTGCATATGCGCTAATGCGTGTCGTTGACTTGATAATACTACAAAAGGAGAGCATCCAAACTACTCGTCAGATTTCCACATATCCACGGAGCCGATCAAGTACGAGAGGAGATGATAGAGATGGACAGGAGACCTACCAATAGGCGGCTGGTAATGGCGTAAAAAAGTTAGCTTTGCCATCTGATCATCGTCTACAAAAGGGAAAAAGAAGGCTTTGCTATCTGATTAGACAATTCTTATTCCCTCTCGCTTTCGGATGCGCAACATGCCATCGCAATGCGCTGTGCGGTTGCATCAGCATGTTCTGTGAGTGCATTTCTCTTGTTTACTTCGGAAAGTTAGCGGGAAGTTGACGTTTTCTGTAGGCACGGTTGTTTGAGTAATTGACACATGCTCGAGCACGCTATTTGCCGGCGGATTGTGCTATCCTCGTCCTCGGCGCCGCCGTCAAATTGGTTTTTGTACGTAGGTCAGTAGACTTTTGCATTGAACGCACCACTGGTGATGATGCAGCATGAACATGAACTCCCATGACTTTCGCGCCTACCTGAAGAACTAGTGCGCAACTATCGCATACGGCCAGCGAGCATGGCTACCTGAATGCCTCAGCAGCTGAGAGCATGTATTGTAAGAGGTTGAGAGCAGGTTAAATCCTATGTAGAAGATTCAAAAAATTGGAGAGAGAGAAGCGGACGTCTTACCACGCGTCCGCATGCAGCTGGATCAGAGCCCTCGCACACCCCTTCTATTGGCTGTGGAGTGCTCCTGCCCATTGAATATTGATAGGGTCCACCGTACCATACAGCTCATCTCTCTCCCAGCGAGGATGTATGTAAGGAAAATGGCCCTAGGCCATAGTTTGTGCTTTTGGCGATTGATTGACAACAAAACCAATGGGACTAACAAATTGTCTAGATGATATTTGTAGATATTTCTAGGTCCAAGGTTACTTTGGAAGCCATCCAAATGCATATATAATCAATATCCAAATGATGGTTATCCAAATTGAAGCCATCCAATTCACGTGGAAAAGTGTCCTTATATCCAAGGACATCCAAAAGATGGCAATGAAGATAGAAAAAAAGACCCGCAAAAAAGCAAAGAAGACAACAGGAAACGCAGAGGCACCGACTCATTCGGTGCTCTGTGCAGTAGCCCACCGAATCAGTCAGTGGTGGCGGGAACAGAAGCCCTATGAAGCCCAGTCAGAAGGACCACCGACTCATTCGGTGGTGTTATCAAGGGGCACCGAACCAATCGGTCATTATGCCCAGAAATACCAGCTCAGTACTGTGTAGATTCGAAGGGGCACCGATTCATTCGGTGGGCAGCACCGAACCAGTCGGTCTTTCAGCCTGGAAAGAGCTGTTCGGTTCTGGTGAGCACTGATTCATTCGGTGGTACAAGAAGAAGGGGCACCGAACCAGTCGGTGCTGAAGAAGATCGAAGACGAAGATCAACTCAGAGACCACCGACTCATTCGGTGGTAAAGGAGGAACGGACACCGAATCATTCGGTGGTTGGACCAGCCCCACATGTCAGTGACACAGTGGATCAACGGCTAGCTGAGGTGGCACCCACCGACTAATTCGGTAGTACCCCTCCTGCACCCACCGAATCAGTCAGTGGTACGCAGAAAGGTTGCAACAGCTAGCTCCTTTGGTTGGGGCTATAAATATGGGTTGCCTCGTCCATTTGAAGAGTGCTTGAGCTCAGGGAAGATATTGGCAAGTGTTCTACACATTCTTAATTGCTCAATCCACCAAAGTGCTAAATAGAAGATCTAGGTGATTAGCAAAGTGTTTAGTGCTAGTCTAGACCCTTTAGCGTATCTCTTAGGTGTTTAGCCTAGATTTTAGCGAGGTTTGCATACCTCTTTGCTTACCGGTGCTCGCACGCACCAAGTGTTGTAATCCGGGGCTTGTAGTCTTGCGAGACCCTCCAACCGAGTTTGTGGAGAGGCCCCCGGTGCTTGTGCAAGGGAAGAGAGACCCTTGGCGTTTGGCCGAAGCTCTACTAAGTGGAGGCGGCGAGGAGCATCCGGGGAGGGACAAGCGGAGACCCACTTGCGCGTGGGGAAGTCCCGTGGTCACCCACGGAGTTACTCGACCGGGGAGTTTATGCCCTTGCGAGGGCATTCCCTTTGAGAGGGGCTCCAACAACGAGGATTAGTGGAAAGCTCGTGAGCTTTCCGATACCTCGGTAAAAATCGTCATGCCGGCTACCCTTTACCTTCCGCATTTCATACCCGCACTACTTTCCGCATTTACCTTTCCTAGACTTGCCATGCTAGTATAGGATTGGATCTAGGGTGCAAAACTTTGTAGCAGTAGAGATAGCAACACATAGAGAAAACCTAGAGCACATTTAGATAGAAATTGAAATAGGTTTTCATATGTGCAATTGAAGCCTTAGTTTTTAGAGACACCTAATTCATCCCCTCTTAGGGTGTCACGGTCCCTAGGAGGGTGCTGAGACCATTAACCTTGCTCCGACGGGAGCTTTTCATCGTGGGGTAACACTCACTATGAACCGTTTACCTGCGTGGAGTTCAGCATTGGGTGGATGGCATTGGACATGCCTACATGGTACAGGGACGCTTTTGGAGCGGCTGCTTTTCGAGCCCGATTTCCCGACGCTGACGCAAAAGCAAGCACGTCGAATTTTCACAGCAATTTCCCGACGCTGACGCAAAAGCAAGCACTCGAATCTCGATCAATATCAGTATATCACTTGGGGTTTGCAGAAATGCAATGCCTGAACTCCGACGCGCGATCTGAATAGCCTTTTTTTGGACATGGAACTGAATAGATATAGATATGTCAGAGTTCTAGCGTCATCTGAAAAAAAAAATGCAAAAAGGTCGCAGCTGGAATTCGGCCCACACCCCGACCATGGGCCAGCATGTTAAAAAAAACGAATGGCCCAAAGTAGACAATAATCCTCTTTTCTTTCCTCTTGAGCTGAAAAAAAAAAAGGTAGGTCTGTTGCTATCTTGCTGACTTGCCGTAGGTTCAAGTTTTTGTCGCTGACTCCTTTTATATTTGTTGCAGTGCCCAGTCTCGGCGGTTCAGATTTGTTTGTGTGCCCCTTGGATTTTAAAATGCTGTATCAATATTTTTGGACGTTTGATGTTACATTTGTGATGTTGCGAGGGCTATAATAGTATATCTTTTTGGTCCACCTTATAGTTTTTGTACTTGCACTTTCGGATTGTTACAGGATATGTTTCATATTGTGATTTGCTGTGATGCGTGCAACCTTTGATTGTTCTATGATACAATTTGAATATTGATGGATGCGTGACCAAGAATATAATTCTTTTGCAACCGTTGTATTCTCTTATGCCATCAGACATGCTTCGTCGATTCTTCCAGTAATCTTTTGTAGGCCTGACACATTTTAGGCGTGACCCGCGCACATTGAGTGAGACCCACACGATCTTTTGTAAGCCCCACTTGGTGAGACCTACAGTACTGTTAAGCGCCTTCGCCACTTAATTTTTTTCCATGATGGTTTTTCTATTATTAATTATATTGTATGGAATGTATATATAAAGTATATCTCTGTATTCTTATGTATGAAAATAATGTTTAGCTGTGCTAGCTCTAATAGTTTTTTTTATTTTGCTGTCAGTTCATAAATTCAAAAAATAAGATCGAATAATTCATTTATTACTAACTGTATATTTTCTCTATCAAAAACAATAATAAGTTTAACATTTACGCCAATCCTTAGACCCAATACTATTCAAATGCCTATTTCTCTTTTTGTCTCATTACATAATTTTTTGTTTATTCTCAAGCTTTATACGATGATAGATGCATTCGTCCTCTGTCCATTCATATTTTTTGTCGAATTTTAGATGCATCGGTTTAGGTGCTACCTAGGGTAACATGTGAAGGGCTGGTAACTTCATATACATTCTAAGAAAATGTCTAAATTTAATATTGGATTGAAACAATGATAAAATACAAATTAACATCTTCAGTATAGAAACACATTGCGCGTCAACTTGACTAATTTAATTAAGTCCACCGCAGCAGCCCGTAGGAGTGGGATGAGATGGTCGGCAGTCGGCAGAAACGACTGCTGGCAGTCGATCATCTCCACCGTCCATAAGTAATCCAATAGCAACTCACAAATTCCACCCGCAAGCCACACACACTAGCAGGCCCAGCTGCCTATCTCGTCTCGGCCCATATGAGCATCTGCGTCAGAGCGCACTCGAGTAGCCTCTCCGCTACTGCGCCGTCGTCTCGCCGTGACTACGCCGCTGTCGCCGCCGCCGTCTCGCCGCGACCGCGATAGACCATGCCGGCACCGATCGCTGCGCAGCCTCTACCCCTCGCCGCGCCATTATCTCCCCTGCCCAATGCTGGCCTTCTCTCTCTTTCCCCTTCCCTGCTACTTCCTCTTCCAGTATGAAATAGCCGCCCAGACCATTGTGCGCCTCTGGGCAAAATCCAACCCAAATTCTCCATGGATTTCGAATCAACCGCACTCGAAGTTCACTTGCCTCCTTACATTCCTCCTCGAGCAATCCTCTGGAGCTCCCATAGTTGTTGGGCTCAGGAACCGCAAATCTCCCAGCCGCCAGTCTCCATTGATGATCGAGATCCAGTAGCTCAAAATGAGGCTAGGTGTTCCTCACTTTCCGCGTGCTGGATTTAAAGGCTCACCGCCGGCTGGAGCTGCGGCTCGTCGTCGACCATACCCGGCCCCCGCGCCGCCGGACCCGGAAGCAATGCGCAACAGCGTCGCGCATTGGCGTGTGCCCAGGGTCGTCTACCAACGCCGTCGTTGCACCATGGCCATCAGCACGGCCGCCGCCGTCATTGCACCATCAGCACGGCCCCACGGCCGCCGCCGTAGTCGCCCTCGTGCCACGCCTCGGTAAAAAGGAAAGCTGCCGCAGCTCTGTGCGAACAGGCTGGAAATATTGGGCCAACTAGCCAAGCCCAGCTCGTGGAGGGAGTATGAGTGAATGGATAATATGCATCGTTGGATCTCTATGCACGGTGGAGATGATCGACTGCCGACGATCTCATCCCCCAGGAGCGACCCGATGACCATTACTATTGTTTATTTTTTTTTGGCACATGACCCGTGCTATGATTGAAAAGGAAGTATTCCCGAAATAAAAGTAACTAGATTTTCAAAAATGCTGTACTCCTAGACAACTAGTGAATATATGGTGAGGTATGAAAAAACTAATTTTTTATTTTGCATCACACGATGGACATATATTAGGCATCTGCATCTGATGGTAACGCCCGCAATTGGAGTTCCGGGTGCTAGTTAGCAACGCAATAAATAGTCATTCTGACGCCCCACGCCACGCCAACCGAGCCGTGGAAAGCTAGCTACACGCGCGAGAAGTACCTTGCTCAGCCACACCGCTGTCCCCAATGGGTAGAGCACGAGCACAAGCACAGGAGCCTGCTAGCTCCACGTCCGCGTGCACGCAGATGATGCCCCCGCTGCCAACCGGCGTCCTCTCCTTCCCGGCAGCGGCGCGTCGCCGGTCGTCGAGGTAGTGCTGGTACACGTACGAGAGGAAGCCCCACACGGCCATGAGCATGGCCACCACCTTGATCCCGGTCATCTTGTCCCCAAACAGCGGCACCGCGAAGATGGGCACCAGCGGCAGCCCCAACGTGCTCGTCACGTTGGCGAACAGCGACGACGCCCTCGTGATCAGCCTCACCATCCCCAGCGTCGCCACCTGCCACGCCACCGCGATCCCCACCAGCGTCGCCGCGTACCCTCCCCTCCCGTCCCTGTACCCCTCCGCCTCCCCGCGTACCTTCCTCCCCTCCCCCGTCGCGAGCACCAACGCCACGGCCACCGCCGAGCCCGCCACGTTCGTGTAGATCTGCAGCTTGAGCACCCAGCGCAGCGTCCTCGTCCTGAGCGCCTTGTCGAAGGTGACCTCGAAGAGCGACAGGACGAGCGCGTAGCCGGCGGCCGCGGCGAGGGTGAGGGCGAAGCCGGCGGCGTACTTGCCGCGGGGCACGTAGCTGGAGGTCTCGTCGGAGCCGGAGCCGACGCCGAGCAGCGCGGCGGAGAAGGTGAGCACGACGACGGAGTTGAGGGTGAGCGCGGTGAGGCGCTGCGCGTTGATGAGGCGCGACGTGACGGCGTTGAAGGCCAGCTGCGTCGCGGCCAGGAGCGAGAACGTGGACACGGGGAGGTACAGCTCGGCGTACACGAACATGGCGTTGTCGAGGGCGACGAGGACGCCGAGGCCCGTGCAGATGGCCGCCATCGTCGCGGGCGGCCTGGTGGGCTCGACGTCGGCGGCGGCGCGCGGCGTGAGGAGGAGCGGGGCAGCGAGAAGCGGTGCGCCGGCGGAGTGGGCGAGCGTCAGCAGCCACGCGCTCCGGCCGCCGGAGTTGAAGTAGAGGCGGCACAGGAGGATGGTCGCGGTCTGGCCACCGAGCAGCATCGCCATGTCCAACAGGACCAAGGCCCACCATCGAATGCTGTGTCGTCGCTTCCGTGGAGCTGGCGTGGCGGATTCCGGCCCCCCGACGACGCTGTCCGGGATACCTTGGTGGAAAGAAAGATACAACAATTTACCGCAGTAAACATCAGTTTGTATCTCTGTCTTTTTTTTCTTTACTAAACAAGTACTGTGCAGGACTGAGATACGTACGAGTACATTTTTTTTATCTCGAATAATAGGTTTCAAGGTTTGGGTTTTTTTAAACGAGTCACAGTGCATCCCCGATTATGTTACGTTACAGCAGGGCATCCCCGGTTTTACACATAGACCCCTGGCAAGACAACCGGATCATGACAAAGCACACACACAAATGGCATATTCATCTTCATCGCCGGACTCCGTCGGCATCCCAGTCGCCGTGCCGACGCTGAACGAAAAGGACTGCAGAAGTCGGAATCCAGAGCCGAAGCCCAAACGGTCATACTCCCAAGCTAGAAATTAAGGAGCTCTACTCACTGGTTTGCCGTAGAAGATGCGTGTAGTGGAGCGCTGCGCCATCGCCAGTCAACTCCGGCCGAAACGAGCGTCGGCCAGCTCATTGTTACAGTATTTGCTAGCACAAGTAACGCAGTAGATCGCCGTTGTCCATTGCTCCGAAGACAACAGCCGAGAAGCAGAGTCCACCACTTCATGTGCACACGACGGTGAGGAAATTGGAACAGCTGGCCTCATCCAACCCACACCGGATATTCGCCCTACGGACGCCACCTCCAATCCTCCATGGAAGCAGTTATGGGAAGGCACCCATGAGTGGCTCGAACTTGCCATTCTGCTTACACCGCCGCCGCGAGGAAGACCGAAGCCGTCGCCATGGATCGACAAGGCTCCGATAGGACCATGACCAGAGACGCTCCAGACGCACCTCCAAGGCGGCCAGCGCACCATGGCCAAACATAACTTAAGCTACCGTGGACTGACCTCCTGACTTACCTAGCTAGCTGGAACTAACCTTTCTGCCCGGCGAGGACCGGCCAGACTCTCACGGACATGGAACTTTCATCAGGTGCCCAACAAAATTTGTTCTCGTTCAAACTAAGAGTTGACACACGTACATGTCCGTAGACCCCTTGCTCAAGGCTTAATTAAGCTAATTCAACAAGTATTCAGAGAGAAAAATTAAAGGCCTTTGACGTACCTCCGTTGTGGAGCTGATGGATTTCTTGAGCGCGTGCCATATCGATGACGAGAGGCTGATGCTTCTTCCAGGCTCTAGCTCGATCAGGATCAGCTACTCTCCGGTTGTTCTTGACGCTCTGGGACTCATAAGCCTCGGCTCGTCAAGTGCTTTATTAATGCCGGCACCGGCATCATATGATGAAATGAACTGGCCTGCTCCATTTAACAATTATATGTGTGACAGGTCACGCGCTGATTTTCTTCATTTCTTTTTCCCCGATTCTTTCCACCAACAGCTGTGTCCCTGTACTGTTTTTCCAATAGACATGTGTTTGCCATGTGTCTCTCCTCATTCCTTGTGCTAGTCACGAAACAATAATATGCATGTTGCTTTCGGTCTTAGTTATTCATTCAAAAGACAATAACAAAAACATATATGTCGCCCCCTGAACACGGCGTTGGCGTGCGAACAAGATATGCTAGTTTCACTAATTGCCGAGAGCATAATAATCTCGAATGGTTTGAAAAATCAATGCAAGGTTTGAGGAATTTCTATCCGTCTCACACATCCCACGCGCCACGCCCTCTCGCCTGAGGTCACAATGTATCCAATCTCCGGTGCGTGACCCGGTGCCACGGTGACCAATCCAGAAGCAAGATCTCAATTGCCAAAATATTTTTTTAAAAAAAAACTCCCTAAAGCTTATGTTCGGCCCAGTTCCGCCATTCGGGGCCGCCATCTCAGCCCGATGTTTCCTTTCCGCATAGAATGGAAGCACTTCCATGGGCAATTGAGTTTGGCTGGCAGCCGCAGTTCCCGTCAAATCTATTGACTACAATTTTGGTCAATATTACAGGGTGAGAGAAGACAAAGAAGCTATTTATGAAGACAAGCAATTTTTTTGGAGATGCTAGTGAACTATTCGAGAATCATAAATGGAACCATAATAATAGACTGTATAAAAAAGAAATTTTGTTTTTTGATTTTCTTTTTCATCCAACGATTGAAACCGGGAGGATGTAATATTTGAAGTCTATGTACACAAAATCGCAGAGACCAAAATTCTATTATTAAAAAAAAAAGTTATTCACAGCGCACATTGTTTTTGTTCTCGTGGCGCATTGGGTCAATTTTGATAACTGAGGTCGTCATTTGCGCTCTGATGAAAACTTAATTCAAATCCCCTTCCTTCTAAATTTTAGTTCACTTTACATTTAGCTTAAGTAAAAAAAATATCTAGGTGCAGTACTGTCAAGTCATACTTCATGGTTCGTTTCATGAAACTAATTTGATATGTTAGGTGTTATAAACAAGTTTGACTTATTATAACAAAAACGAGATTACTTGTAATTTGGAACAGATGGAGTTTACAAGCAAATGCGGGGTTTTGAACAAGATGGCAGGAAATATAACTGGTTGAAAATCTCAACGTTTATTACAAACTGCTTCATTATTCAGGTTCAATAAACAGGGCCTGCCGCCTCTGTATTATTATTATACAAATTACTAGTGTGTGTACGGTGTACTGGTTAAACTCTGGGCTCCATTACTGGCGACAGTACACAAGAGTATATTCATCTTTGTCGAGCCAGGCATGGATGGACGCATGAGGCATGAACCCAACACACCTAGCAGGCGAGGTTGCTTCCCGGGTCGACGCCGAGCTGCTGGCAGAACTGCTGGTATAAGGCCACCCTATCGTTCATCTGAGCAGGGTTGTTCCCGTTGCACTCGAGGGCGCCATTGATAGCTCTGATGGTGGCGCCGAACCCCTGGGGCATCACGTTGTGCACGTTGTTCATCCAGAACCAGAGCGCCGCCTTGAACGCGATCACGGGGTCCTGCGCCACCGCGTCCGGGTTCCCGAGCCCGTCGAAGCCGATGCTCTGCCCCGCCGGCCCGTAGTTGTAGTTCCACGAGATCTGCAGCGGGCCACGCCCGTAGTACTTCTGCCCCGCGGCGCACGGCCACTGCGTGAAGCTCGGGTCGCAGTAGACGTTGCCCTTGTTGATCTCGCTGATGTAGCAGAAATCTGCCGGTACCAAACCACCACGCAGATGAATTAGCTTAGTTTCCAAATAGATATGAATGGTATCTAGTATATCCAAATGTTAGTGTGTCGAAATTCGAAAAATCGATGCGAGATGAACTTACGTCCGGTCTCGTGCGTGGCGTGCGCGAAGAAGGCGGCGATCTCGCGCTTGCTGTCGTCCGACGAGCCGCCTTGGGCGAAGCCGGGGTACGAGCCAACGGCGTTCAGGAACGCGTTGCGCGAGTAGAAGTTGCTGCCCTCGCACCCGGCCCCGGCCTGGGATGTGATGCCGTTGAAGAAGGCATCGGTGACGATGCTAGCCACGTCTCCGCCGCCGCTGCCACCACCGGAGTAGCACGGGCCGGACCGGCACCCGTCGCCACAGTAAGGGTCGCCCAAGCCGCAGAAGCCGAACTTGCTGCAGCACAAGTTTGGCTGGCAGCCGCAGTTCTGCGCGGCGGCCGGGCCGACAGCGGCGCACAAGAGGGCTAGCAGCCCAAGAGCTAGGACAGTCAGGGTCGTCGTCGGCGGATTCGCCATGCTAGATTGCTAAGCTGATGTTTATTAGTGGCTCGGTGTTCCTGACAAACTGTTGTGAGATGATTTGAGGTGGTATGCTGGAGTCGACTTATATAGAGATCACAGATCAGGGGTGGGGGGGGGGGGGTACGGTGCCCTTGTTCTCGATGCATGCCGTGTTCGACGTTAGAGTTCTACGATTGGACGGCTTGCTGCGTGGTACCGGGAAGCTGCCACGTGGGTTTTTGGATATAGCCGCCGCGCGGATTTGATGGCTCCTTGGTGGAAATTCGTTGCACTGCGGGGTTTGTTTATCGCCTCTACGAAGACGAATGCGCTCAGCGTGCCGTGCCACCGCTGGCAAATCCATTCCAGGGATCATGCAAGCAAGCGCGGGTGCGAGCCTAGGGGAGGCTTGCCGTGTTCCACAGCCTAACAGAAATGGTCAAGTGATGAAGGAAGGAAGAGTTCCATTCAAAGATCGCTGCCGGTGATCGCGGCAGCCTAATTTGGACCGCGCGTATTTTTAAGATACCCGGGTTTGAAATGGAAGCACTTCCATGGGCTGGCTACTTCGAGGCTTCGAGGTAATAAAGATGGATTGGGCTGCGATTGGGTCGAGTCATATTGGGCCAGGCCGCCAGCCCACCACCCCCAGTCTCCCGAAAATCTCAAAATCTCTTCAACCGAGCCGAACTTGAAATCTCAAAATCTCTTCAACCGAGCCGATCTGCATCACTGAGTTTCAGTTTGCCGTACTAAATTTCGGTTGCCTTTATCTGGTTTGCACCAAGGTTTCGATTCCAGACATGGCGAAGGCTGCGAGGGTCGCCCGCCGGTGGAGTCGGAGTCGGCCACTCCACGGCCCAAGAGACGCGGCGTCTGGTGGTGGGCGCTGGTGGCCGTGGACATGCTGATGCTGCTCTGTGGCCAGACCATGGGCACCCTCCTCGGCCGCCTCTACTACAACTCCGGCGGCAGCAGCATGTGGATGGCCACCCTCGCGCAGTCCGCCGGCGCGCCGCTCCTTCTCGTCCCGCTCCTCCTCACGCCCCGTTATGATGAGGCCTCTGCCTCCGCCTCCGCCTCCGCGGCAGGGGAGCCCGGCCGTCCCGCGACGAGCAAGGTCAAGGTGGCGGCCGCGTGCGTGGGCATCGGGCTCGTCATCGGCTGCGACAACCTCATGTACTCGTACGCCATGCTGTACCTCCCCGTGTCCACCTTCTCGCTCGTCGCCGCGACGCAGCTGGCCTTCAACGCCGTCACGTCGCGCCTCATCAACGCGCAGCGCCTCACCGCGCTCACCCTCAACTCCGTCGTCGTGCTCACCTTTTCCGCCGCGCTGCTCGGCGTCGGCTCCGGCTCCGACGAGACCGCCAGCTACGTGCCCCGCGTAGCTAGCTCCTTTATAGATAACGAGCTTGTGTGTGTGAAAAGGGGCATCAAAATAGTTATCAGATCATCTGCTAAAGCTAGAGTGCAGACAACAACTTTAAATGCCAATGTACATATGACCCCAGCCATCTCTAGTATCACTAATCAATACGACCTCTGGTAAGGCACAAGTAGAAGTTAGAGCCTAAGACCTACAAGGAAGAAGCTTCAAGTCAGGATATCAGCATTAGTTCCAAAGTTACTTCTCAAAGGTCTTGGTGAAGCAAACTGAATTGTTATGCACTGTGTCCATGAACTTTAATTTCAGTAGTAATGCCACACTATTTGTTATCCTCTGGGGCGAATATATAGGAGTATAGATAAGTAAGGTTATCATGGGTTGACAATCAATCCTAAACTAACCGTATCCGAAGTTGCCTAATACACTCACTATCAATTGATTCAAAGGTTCAAAAACTAACAAAATCTCATATTCACTTCCAATCCAAATCCACAAACCCCCTTGAAAATCAAGGCAAATGAACTCGCCCGTCGACGATAGCACGTCAAGTAGCATCGCCTGGGTTATCGTGACTCCAAGAAATCTGATGAGAAGGTCACTATCGTGAAATCTTGGCTTAATCTAATCACCTTGCAGTGCGATGCATTATGTTATTTAGTGTATATATAGCCCTCATGAATGTTGATCCCAACTTATCAAGTCCTAACTAAGACTATTATTTTCTTAAAAAAAAAAACTATGATTCTACATGGATCTATTGAATACCGAGACAATTGAGCGATTTTCTAAATAAGCAGTCTATATTTGCAATACTGTCATGTTACACGTAGCTGTTGACTGAGAGAGGTAATGAAATGGAATGGCACCCTTTTAGAACATGCTTGGTTGGAGCAAGTCTGTTAATATCATAGCAGTCACATGACAATGATACCACAAATAAATAACAGAAGCTGGTGGTCAATCTTTTCCAAGACCATTTCAACATACAAAGAAGACAATTTCATTGTGATTGCAGGTATGTCATTGAATTATATTAGATGTCTCGACCCAAGAGCTACAGCAAATGCTCCCACAGAAACAACAGAAGCTCCATCAACAATCTTCACAAATTTCTTTCTGAATCTTGCTAAGTCTTGCAAATCCCGCCTTCCCACAGAACCATAAAAATAAAATAAAAAATGAACTGTTACGATAGAGTTTAATAACAAAATATTAAAAATTAAGTTCCAATAACAAAATATTAAAAATTAAGTTCCAATTGTCTCAAAGAGTACCTCACAACTTTTTCGAAGGCATCCCACTCTTCATTGCACATTCGTATCGCTCTATCCCGATCTTCCTTTAATATCTTAAACAGCCTACAGTTCTCTTCATATGAATTATTTAACCGCTTTGACATATTATCGATTTCCCGAAATACATCTTTACCCTGCAATTCAATAGTGAAAGGGTAAAAGAAATGTAAAGTGAAATAATGATTTACGTAACTAACCAATTCCCATCCCTTTGACTAATTTTCCTCAACAATCAGCCATACATGGGACGTTCGTTTCCTTAAATTTGTTGTCTTGGCACATAAGACCAAATAAATTTGTAGTTTTTTTAGTGTTTTCCTACGAATCACAGCCTTACATCAGTAAAACAAAAATTTGACGCAGAGGAAAACTTGAGATTTTTACTAGGGGAGGGGCAGCCATGGGCGAATCTGCGTATAGAAAATGGGGACGGGAGCTTACCTGATATTGAGAGGAGCGGTAGGAGAGGTGCCGAGCGCCCGGCGCCGGCGAAAACCGGGGGCTCGACGCGCGCAGGAGACGCGGAACGCAAGCCCTCCTGGCTAGGTGGCTCAGCGACATGCCGCCGACAGAACAGATCCGCCGGCAGGAGGACGGCAGACGGCGCGCGTCGGCTAGGACGGCTCGGTGGCTTGGTGTGCCTTGTTTGTTTCGACGAACGGAAACGCGGCGGTGTTGCTTTGCCTTGTTCCTTTTGTGGGCCGTGGGGGGAGGAAAGATCAGGGCAATGCGATTCCGTATCGGGCGGAGATTCGTCTCACTCGGCACTTGATAATGGGTTGGGCCGGCCATCTCGTAGGCGATTGATTGCCCACCGGCGGCTGGGAGCGCGAGGCGGCGGTGCCGACCAAATTGGCAAAACCACCTCGCCATCGCCTCTTCCCCGTTAGTGTCGGGATACGTATCGTTTTTTCTTGACAGTATCAAATTCAAATTGTAGGATCGTATCTTAGTATTTGGATTCTATCAAATTTTATAAAATATATATTTTATACAAATTTTATAATATACTGTACATAATAAAGTTTAAAATATTAAGTTTCGTCAATTTAATTATTCTTTTGCACATTTCCTTAGTTTTATTAACATTATTTTCAATAATATTTATTGTAACTAAATTATTTGAAAAATTATTTAAACCACTAATTATGTAGTATACTTAGGATCGTAGTATCGGGATTAGCGTTTTCATATAGTCCGATTAATCATGATTAGTCAATGATTAATCGACAAATCATTTTTTGGACATCGATCAGGTAAATCGATTCGATTTTATTGGCTAGTCAAGCGACCAGGAAACAAATCAGTGATTAATCACGACTAGTGTTGAGGTACTCTAGTCAAACGACTAGGTCTGGAACTTTCATTTGGGGGTAGGGTTTGAGTAGTTCAACCCACCTTAGCCCAGCCACACCTTTTACATAGCCGATTATCCGATTCATAGCCACCGGTTGCTCAAGAAGGAGAGTAAAAATTCTCTTACCCGCTGCCTCTACTGCGCCTCTAGCTCTCGCGTGTCTTTGCAAGTCATATGTTCTCAATTCAAGACAAAAAAAAGCCAGAAAAGAAAATTATATGTTGGCCTCAAACAAAGTGTGTGCTCAACTTCTCATCTTGGTGTTTTTCTCCTCTATAGGTGACTGACTAGGCTATAAACTGCTCTAGATTGGTTGGTCGACTACCTTAGAACTAATCACGATTAATCATTATCTAGTCATGATTAATCACCTAGTCGGAATGATTTAACGATTTGAAAACATTGATCGATCGGGATACTAGAAAAAATTTTAGGTAGAAGTATCGATATTGTTTTGGTCGGTAGCCGTATCACTTACAACCTTGCTCTTCCCTTCCGGCCTTCCCTTCCTCTTCCTCCTCCAGAATCCTATGCCACCCCGCCCCCTTCCCGAACTCCAGATTCCGTTGCTTCCCCGCACCCGTCCGCGTCGTCTCTCTGCGGCGGCTCTGGACGCCGCCTTGCGGCGCGGGGGCCGTGGGGGGGGGGGGGGATGTCGGCGGCCTGGCCTGCTCCAAGGACGGATGGGCATGCCGTGGTGCGCGTCGCCAGAGAGGATGCCGCCGCCGAGGAGGCAGCGCCACTTGGGCTTCCCCGCGCCCGGACCTACCGCATCTGCGGCGGCGGGTAGGAGGGTAAACGTCAGTGGCCTGACCTACTCCAGGGACTTCGCCTCGTCGATGAGGTTGCCGCCCGTCATGCCTCAAGCTCGCGTACCGGCCTTGTCACGTTGTTCAGGTAAAGAACACAGCTTGTAATCACCCAGCGTAATCATTATGCACCAGAAATTCAGAATTCACCATACAAATTTGTGTGCGTGCACACAAGCAGAAGGGGTGGGGGGGGGGGGGTGTAAAATCTTGAGCATGGAGCAAGACTTTTGCACCTTGGATCCTCTGTGGGAAGATGAAGTTCTGCCCGAAGTTTTCGGATCGGAAGTTTGGAAATGTGGAATTATAATCTCACACACAGGGGAGCCTGATGAATTTATCTTTCCTTCCTCGAAACAACCTCTGTTCACGCTAGTCATCAATTTGCAAAAATACGATAAGCAAGTACTTCCTCTGTTCCAAATTACAAGTGGTTCTAATTTTTTTGAAGAGTCAAAACATCAAGTTTGACTAAATTTATAAATAAAATACTCACATTCATGATATCAAATACTAAATATCATTAGTTTCTTTATTTAATATATTTTCATAGTATATCTATTCAGTATCATAGACCTTTGTGATCCCCTTTATAATTTTGGTCAAACATAAAACGATTTGACTCTACAAGAAAGTTGGAATGGAGGGAGTAACTTCCAACCAACCATATGAAACTGTGTTCATTAGGATAACTATCTCCTTATGCCTAATCTATAGTGAACTCGCAGCGAAGAAGAAATGATTACATCTGCACCAATTATTGCTGCCCCGGCTCAGCCCTAGCTGTCAGCCTAAACCTCTATGTTAGCTCACTTAAATGTATGTAGAAGCACGTTTTATCAAAAGATACTCTAGGCATGTTTGAAGCGGTGTCTCTTTTTTTTAACTGAATGAATGTTATTCTGTCTCTAGTGGGCCACAAGATCTTTGTGTGCTAAATATTTTGGACAATACTACCAGGCTACAGCGGAGTCCGATTTAAGCCTCGACAAGCTTAACTCATGCTTATGTACCTTTTTTAAGCCTCAACAAGCTTAACTCGATCTATCAGGCCACACCACTTTAAAACTTTGTTTCTTATTTATGTAACTTATTATTCACAGCAAAATGTTGACCTTTTAACTTTCTCCAAAGATATTATAAATTAATCATACTAACCTGTTAGTTAATTCTGTGTGGAAAGTTCTAATGGAATTTCTAACTCTTATTATGTTGAAATCTGAATCGCATGACTGTTTGCACTTCTAACCTGCCATTTTTTAGGTACAATGTATAAAGGGCAATGTGCACGTGAAGTTCCATCCTTTATTCATTATACAAGAAAATATGCCTAGTGATCAATTCTCATACACTTCATTTTTCTCTGGCATTTTCAGTTATTTTTATTTTGTTTCGTCCTCCTTAAAATACTTTCAGCAGGACAGTATCTACAAAAAAGTAGGAACTTTATCTTATCTAACAGTCTGGATAGTTACATTATGAACTGCAGTTTGTTAACTGCACAAAACATGACTTGATAGAAGTGCTAAACTTGGGCCTTGTGAACCAACGATATTGACATTTTATGTTAAACCTCAAAACGTTTTTCCAGATGTAGACAATTTACTGTGATAATAACTGAATAAAAAGAGGGGTGGTTATTTAAATAGTTTATAGCAACATGAATCCATGAGTGAGGACATGTACTCATTTCAAAGCTTTACCATTGAATTTCAGTGAGCTAATTAAAGAGCTAAATGGTGGAAGTGACCACGTCCTGCAATAGCAAGTATCAACCGGTGCAAAGTCAGCGGTGATAAAGTAGATGATATGATAAACGTTACTGGCATAGTGCTTTTTAGGAACTCATCCAATTGCAGTTCTACTACTGTTTTTTTTTTCAGATTTAATGTGTGAAGCAGATAAAATGTCCCAGGTGGTGCAAGCTGGAGTAAATCAGGAGGATATCAGAATGCCATGGATCCACGGTTCGTGGGCTGCAGAATGATACACATGCTAGAAATTACTGTCAAAGTACTTCAGGTGACGGGGCATCTATCACACCTCGTGCAAGATCAGGTGGTTGCTGGCTTCCTGATGAATCTCGGATACAATGTGGATGTTCTAAGCCAAAATACGACTTGATGAGTGTTGTGCTGCAGCCACTGAAATTATTGACTTGGCTTGGTGAGGTTGGAGCTCTAATATGCTTCTGAAGACAAGAGTTCTATAGCATGAGTGTTTTCATTTTGTGACCTTCACCTAGTGCACTACAGCTAGATTGCTCTTTGGTTTTTAATTTACTCGTGCAGGACAAAATAGACCAAACTTTGGTGGTGAACAGGAATACAGGATCACCATGGAGCTGCTGAGTTTGTACTAACTGGATCCCAGAAGAGGTTGTGCTACATGCTGACTGGTTGCGAGACTTGTTTGTGGCTACACGCAGGCTGGACCTGCGCAAGGACATCCAGATAAGAGCGAAGTTTGAAGCTGGGGAAAGATGCTGCAGAGACATCCCTGGTCGTAGCAGAATGTACAGAACTGGCCCTGGAGCCCATGTCAAAATAGCATGGATGGAATGTAAACTAGATTGATGTGTAAAGGCAATTTAATTTGTATAATACTACATAGCACACCCCCTGATGGCCTGATCATGTACATGTTTTCAAGTGGAGGCCAAAAGAACTGCAGCTTACCAAGCTAGATTGGACTGCAATTGAGAATGTTATATTTGTGGTCCATGAGGAACTGGTCATCTGTATATGAACATGATGTAAGATACATGGTGCCAACAGTAGCTGAATAAAGAAAAACACACACACACCAGATTTCTGTACGGTATATGTATCTGGGCAGATTCACACAAATGTGTCCCTACCACATTTACGGTAACCAAATTAAGGCACAAAAGCTTAATTACACAATTGCACGAGAGAGATCTTGCACAAACTCTGTCAAAACACCAAAGCAACTCCCAAGCTCTGCCCAAACCAACCTGGCTCATGGTCTAGAGTTTGGCAACGGGACGTAAACAGGTGACAGGTGTCCGCAGCCCGTGAACAACGAGCCTATGCCATGTCCGTAGACCACGTTCAGAGAAGCAGCACAACAGGTGACAGGTGTCCGCAGCCCGTAGAAACGAGCCTATGCCATGTCCGTAGACCACGTTCAGAGAAGCAGCACAACGGCGTGCGTGACTATAAAGACCACGGAGACAGGAGACGGGGCAGCGGATTGGCGAAGTGCCGAACTGCTGATAGGGTTTAAGCAAAGCAAAAGGGGGTTTTGCCGCAGAAGGTTTAATCAAAGCTGCAGCCATTGGTTTTTGCGAAGATTTGTACCTCATAATGGCTGCAGCTTTGATTTGATCTGTTTCTCAGATTCGATTCGGATCGGGTGGCGCCATGTCAAGTAACAAGCTGGAGGAACTCGCAGAGAGGATTCAGGCGCTCGAGAGGGCCGGGGCTATGTCCGACAAAGTGGTAAAGCTGGCCGAGAGGAGGGCGGTCGCGGCGGAGAGGAGGGCGGTCGCGGCGGAGAAGAGGGCGGTCGCGGCGGAGAGGAGGGCCGACGCAGCCGAGAGGAGGGCAGAGCTTGTGGAGGGAAGGATGGAGAGGCTGGAGCACATCTTCTTCACGACGCAGACACACTTTGGCAACCACGTCCGTTTCACTTCAGCCCAGTTTGCATCCATTCTGCGGCTGCTCCAAGATGTGGAGCGAAACCTCAAGGTCAACTTCGCTGTCAGCGCCCACTCGTACTGGACATTCAGCAAGGAGTTTGATAAGCTGAGGCTCCAAATGTCAGAGATGAAGGCTGAATACATGTAAGTTACAGTGTCACTGCTTAAGGCTAATGTTGACGATGTTTGTGTGTGATATCCTGATGCTGACTCGCGAGTTGCTTATTCTGTTGTGTACTGTCACAGGAACGAGGTGTTGTCTGCTAAGGCAGCAGTGTCCGCAAGCTCCTGGAGAATTGTTATGGTTTTGCTTGGTGCTATTACAATATACTACTTGCCGTATGTTGTGAATGATGTCAAGACTGAGATCTTGAAGGAGGTGGAAAAGGTGATGAAGGAAATGCTGCAACCGGTGTCCGATCAAGTGATTGAGATGAAGCAGCAGCAGGCGAAGAAAAGCCGTTGGTTTTGAGCCCACGTGAAAAGATGGTTAGTTCTTTAGTCTATATCGTGATAAGCAGTGAGTGGATGGACGACTATGTAATTTTAAGTGCTTCCATTTGTGAGCTCTTAGTTCTTAAATTGTGACAAGAATATGGCAAATCAACCACCTATTTTCAGATATGCTTACTTTAATGTTTCCCTTGTTCCAATTTCAACGGCCTCTATACCAGATCTTACTTGCTGAATTATTTTAAATTGTGTTGGTTTGTGCAACTACCAGTGATGCACTGTAAATATTTGGGTACATTTGCATCATGTGTTTCTCCTTTGGTATATATGGCATGTTAGAATATTTGGGTCTGCCCCATTATTCTATTTATTCTAAAGGATTATAGCCTACTTTTGATGTTATAGTCGTAATGGAAAAGAACTCTGCTCGGACAGGAAAAGAACCCTGGCGAGGCTTCGTAAGAGTCACAGGGTTGATTCTGCAGAGAACACTGTGGGTCTCAGACAACTCTGGCGACATTCACTACGAGTCCTAGGGTTGAGTCTGTAGAGAACTCTGAGGGTCTCAGACAACCCTGGCGGTTCTCAAAGAACCCTGGCGTGAGCCTGAGCCTGAGCCTGACTTGCGTGCGGGAGGGATCACTCTTTTGCTGGTTATGGAAACTGAAGACGCGGTAATTGGAAGAGCTGATTATGGCAATCACTGATACCATGACTCAGCTTCCCATAATTTAGCTTTCCATAATTCAGCCTTCCCGATTCTCTCCCGTCCAGGTTCATCCTCTCGTCTCACCCGAGGGCTATGAATAGAAAGCCATCTTCTCCCTTGAGACAGAGATTTTTGAGTCCATTACTCCTCCTCTTTCCTCTGCTGCAAATCTGTCTCCCCATCGCCGGCGCTGCGCGCACACCACCGGCGAGAGCAGGTGCCTCCGACACCATTGCCTCCTTGAGATCCTGCCCGGGATACCGGGGCAATCAGGTTTCTGGGGAGCGTCTCTACGCGACTGCTCGCCCAGAACTGCTACGTCTTCACCGGCGTACAGTTCACCGTCCTGGAGACTCCGCCGCCATCGAACGATTACACTGCGCCTCGTCTTCTTCTTGCACGACTCCGGCGCACGGACTGCACTGCATCAACGGATCTTCCTGCATCGAATTTGTACGACTACTTTGAGCAAGGCCAGTCGAGAAATATCATGAGTACTGATGATATTCCTCCAGCTGGTAACGGCGCAACCGATGCCTCTGGCAGAGGTCCCGCCCCAGGGTACTTTTCGATGTCCGAACTGCTATCCTTCATCTTATTCGTGTTCTTCTTTAAATCTGTGTTAAACTTGAACACGTGCACATGGATCGTTTCACTCATTATAGTCATGCAAATATTCGTGAATTTAATTATAACTTTTGGAATTAAAATATGGCCTATTGCAGATAATTATCCAACAATCCAGAAACCTGATTTTAGTGATAATTATGTTGATAGGTTTTCGGTTGCTCAATTTGCTTCATCCATTAAACCAAACACTTTTGACGGTACAAATTTTGTGAGTTGGCGGGAACGGATGGTACTGTGGTTGACCACCATGGGCATCATGGATGTGGCAGAAGGGAAGCCCGAACAATGCACCTCCGAGCAGGGAAGTGCGTTCGAGGTTAAAGATAATCTCTTCCGCGGATGCATCCTTGGTGTGATTGCCCCACATCTGATTAATCCCCTTCTTAAGAAGAAGACTGGGAAAGAGATGTGGGACGCCCTTGATGCTCAGTACGGAGTGTCTGATGCTGGCAGTGAACTGTATCTCATGGAGCAGTTCCTAGACTACAGGATGGTGGAAGACCGTCCTGTGGTGGAACAAGCTAATGAGTTGCATGTGCTGGCTAAAGACCTTGGCTGTTGCAACAAAGAGAACCCTTGCGTGCTGCCCGACAAGTTTGTGGCCGGAGGTATCATCTCCAAGCTGCCACCTTCTTGGAGGGACTTTGCTATTTCTCTGAAACACAGGAGGCAGGAGTTCACGATTGATGGACTCATTGGCACTCTTGATGTGGAGGAAAAGGCGAGAGCAAAGGACGTACGTAACAAGGGGACACTTGTCGGTGCAAGCGCGAACTTTGTTCAAAAGAACATTAATGCTCGCACCAACAACAAGGGCAAAGGCAAGAAACCGCCTCAGCCACAGAACCCTGGGAAGGCTAAACAGACCACCGGGTTCAAGAAGAAGAAGGGAGCCTGCTACGTGTGCGGGAGTGAGGACCACTTTGCTGGAAAGTGTCCTCAACGCAAAGAAGGCAAGTCTGCCAACATGATTATTAGCGAGCCTGCAGGAACATCGGGGTACGGTAATTATTTACCTACAGTTCTTTCAGTTATGTGTACACCCGAGTGGTGGGTAGACACTGGTGCCAATATCCATGTATGTGCTGACATTTCCTGGTTTTCTTCATACCAGGTCCGGGGGACTACCTCCTTGCTGATGGGGAACGGAGCTCATGCGCGTGTACTTGGTGTTGGTACGGTCAATCTGAAGTTTACTTCGGGAAAGATCGTGCAGCTGAAGAACGTGCAGCATGTCCCCACCATCAAGAAGAATCTAGTCAGCGGCTCTCTACTCTGTAGAGATGGTTTTAAATTAGTCTTCAAGTCAAATAAATGTATCCTGTCAAAGTTTGGAACCTTTGTTGGTAAAGGTTATGATAGCGGAGGTTTGTTCCGGTTTTCACTTGATGATGGATGTAATAAAATAGTGAACAATATTGTTAACGTTGATGAATCTAATGTTTGGCATTCGAGGCTTTGTCACGTTAATTTTGGTTGTATGTCACGACTTGCAAATCTGAGTTTAATTCCAAGTTTTACCTTTGCCAAGAATTCTAAGTGCCTTGCATGTGTTGGTTCAAAATAAACTCGCAAGCCACACGTGGCTGCTGAGGCGAGAGACTTGGCACCTCTAGAATTAATTCATTCTGATCTCTGTGAGATGAATGGAGTATTGACAAAAGGTGGAAAGAAATATTTCATGACTCTTATAGATGATAACACTAGATATTGTTATATTTACTTGTTGGAAACTAAAGATGAAGCTCTTCACTACTTTAAAATCTATAAAGCTGTAGTAGAAAACCAACTTGAGAAGAAAATCAAAAGAATTAGGTCAGATCGTGGTGGCGAGTACTTTTCAAAGTCGTTTGACTTATTCTGCGAAGAACACGGTATTATTCATGAGAGGACGCCTCCCTACTCTCCCCAATCAAACGGGGTTGCCGAAAGAAAGAACCGAACCTTGACTGACTTGGTTAACGCCATGTTGGATACCTCGGGACTTTCTAGGGAATGGTGGGGTGAGGCTATATTGACAGCATGTCATGTCCTAAACCGTGTACCTCCAAAGAATAAAGAGAAGGCACCATTCGAGGAATGGGAAAAGAAAAGGCCAACGCTTTCCTACTTGCGTACTTGGGGTTGTTTGGCCAAAGCATGTGTGCCCATCAACAAGAAGCGCAAACTTGGACCTAAAACTGTAGATTGTGTTTTTCTTGGTTATGCTATTCATAGCGTTGGATATAGATTCTTGGTAGTGAACTCTGGAGTACCTGACATGGTGGTCGGTACAATTTTTGAGACCAGAGATGCTACGTTCTTTGAGAACATGTTTCCAATGAAAAATGGAACAAGTTCATCTAGGCAAGAGATTATCGAGGATGATATCTCTGCCGAACCAATTGTACACGATGAGTTCTCTCATGTGAGACACCCTGAGAAGGATATCAATGAAGCTCCTAGAAGGAGTAAGAGACAGAAGACTGCAAAGTCTTTTAGTGATGACTTCATTGTATACCTCGTGGATGACACGCCTAGGACCATTAAAGAGGCATATTCAACTCCTGACGCTGACTATTGGAAGGAAGCTGTCAGAAATGAAATGGACTCTATCATGACTAATGGTACCTGGAAGGTTGTTGATCGCCCTTATGGATGCAAGCCTGTGGGATGCAAATGGGTGTTCAAGAAAAAGCTTAGGCCCGATGGTACTATCGAAAAGTACAAGGCTAGGCTTGTGGCCAAAGGTTATACCCAGAAAGAAGGAGAGGACTATTTTGACACTTACTCACCTGTTGCTCGTTTGACCACTATTCGAGTGCTACTCTCACTGGCAGCCTCCTATGGGATTCTCGTTCATCAAATGGACGTGAAGACAGCTTTCCTAAATGGGGAGTTGGAAGAGGAGATCTATATGGATCAGCCTGATGGTTTTGTGGCAAATGGTCAAGAGGGAAAGGTGTGCAAATTGCTGAAGTCTCTGTATGGCCTCAAGCAAGCACCTAAGCAGTGGCATGAGAAATTTGATCGAACCCTAACCTCTGTTGGTTTTGTTTCAAACGAAGCCGACAAATGTGTGTACTATCGTTTTGGTGGAGGTGATGGAGTGATTCTGTGTCTGTACGTGGATGACATACTGATCTTCGGGACTAACCTTAGTGTGATTAAGGAAGTCAAAGAATTTCTCTCTCAGAGCTTTGAGATGAAAGATCTGAGAGAGGCCGATGTTATCCTCAACGTCAAGCTGGTAAAGGATGGAAATGGTGGGGTGACTCTGTCATAGGCCCACCATGTGGAGAAGATGTTGAGTCGCTTTGGTTACAGTAACTACAAGTCTGTCTCAACTCCTTATGATGCCAGTCTGATATTGAAAAAGAATAAAAGGATAACGAGAGACCAACTGAGATACTCTCAAATAATTGGTTCATTGATGTATCTAGCCAGCGCTACAAGGCCTGACATCGCATATGCTGTAAGCAAATTGAGTCGGTTTGTCTCAAACCCGGGCGATGATCACTGGAGAGCTCTTAAAAGAGTAATGCGCTATCTAGTAGGAACAATGGACTATGGAATTCATTATACCAGGGACCCTAAGGTTCTAGAAGGGTATAGTGATTCGAACTGGATATCAGATGCTGATGAGCTCAAGGCCACGAGTGGTTATGTGTTCACACTAGGAGGTGGCGCTGTTTCCTGGAAGTCTTGCAAGCAGACCATCTTAACGAGGTCAACAATGGAAGCAAAACTCACAGCACTGGATACCGCCACAGTTGAGGCAGAATGGCTTCGTGAACTCCTTACTGACCTGCCGATAGTTGAAAAACCGATACCGGCAATTCTGATGAACTGTGATAATCAAACTGTGATTATCAAGGTGAACAGTTCTAAGGACAACATGAAGTCATCCAGACATGTGAAAAGGCGGTTAAAGTCTGTCAGGAAACTGAGAAACTCCGGAGTTATAGCCTTGGATTATATTCAGACGGCTAAAAACCTGGCAGATCAATTCACAAAGGGTCTTTCACGCAATGTGATAGACTATGCATCTTTGGAATTGGGCTTGAGACCCACGTGAGTTACTCTATGGTTGAAACCCATCCTGTGTGATCGGAGATCCCGTGAATCAGGATGGAGCAACAAGCTATAGTGTAACTGAGAGAAGAGAACCTTTAATGAAGGCTCATTCCATGTGAAGATGCTTTTCTCTTCAACCCTGTAAGGTAGGATGGTGTATACCTTAATGTGCTCCAAGTGGTTTTATGGAACAAGGCAGTTGTTTCATTGAAACAGAGATGTTGTCCTACAGAACATCTTTAAGGAACACACCTATATGAGCCTGACTACTGGTCATAGTCTATGAGATTTGGGTGATCTCTAGAAACTCATGAAAGGCATGGAGTATGACCCATAAGCTCCAAAACAGCGGGGATGCTACCGCAGCCTAGTATCAGTGTAGAGCTCTGGTGAAACTTGTTCGCACAAAAACTGACAATTCAAGGCATAGTCTATTGTTCAGTTGTGAATGAATGTAGCCCTAGTTCTAGATGGAAGTTCAACTTAACAGTCTCCATCAAATACTGGTATGTCAAAGAGGATCTGAGAACATTTCAAGTACGGCTTAGAATCCTTGGTGGGGATTGTTAGAATATTTGGGTCTGCCCCATTATTCTATTTATTCTAAAGGATTATAGCCTACTTTTGATGTTATAGTCGTAATGGAAAAGAACTCTGCTCGGACAGGAAAAGAACCCTGGCGAGGCTTCGTAAGAGTCACAGGGTTGATTCTGCAGAGAACACTGTGGGTCTCAGACAACTCTGGCGACATTCACTACGAGTCCTAGGGTTGAGTCTGTAGAGAACTCTGAGGGTCTCAGACAACCCTGGCGGTTCTCAAAGAACCCTGGCGTGAGCCTGAGCCTGAGCCTGACTTGCGTGCGGGAGGGATCACTCTTTTGCTGGTTATGGAAACTGAAGACGCGGTAATTGGAAGAGCTGATTATGGCAATCACTGATACCATGACTCAGCTTCCCATAATTTAGCTTTCCATAATTCAGCCTTCCCGATTCTCTCACGTCCAGGTTCATCCTCTCGTCTCACCCGAGGGCTATGAATAGAAAGCCATCTTCTCCCTTGAGACAGAGATTTTTGAGTCCATTACTCCTCCTCTTTCCTCTGCTGCAAATCTGCCTCCCCATCGCCGGCGCTGCGCGCACACCACCGGCGAGAGCAGGTGCCTCCGACACCATTGCCTCCTTGAGATCCTGCTCGGGATACCGGGGCAATCAGGTTTCTGGGGAGCGTCTCTACGCGACTGCTCGCCCAGAACTGCTACGTCTTCACCGGCGTACAGTTCACCGTCCTGGAGACTCCACCGCCATCGAACGATTACACTGCGCCTCGTCTTCTTCTTGCACGACTCCGGCGCACGGACTGCACTGCATCAATGGATCTTCCTGCATCGAATTTGTACGACTACTTTGAGCAAGGCCAGTCGAGAAATATCATGAGTACTGATGATATTCCTCCAGCTGGTAACGGCGCAACCGATGCCTCTGGCAGAGGTCCCGCCCCAGGGTACTTTTCGATGTCCGAACTGCTATCCTTCATCTTATTCGTGTTCTTCTTTAAATCTGTGTTAAACTTGAACACGTGCACATGGATCGTTTCACTCATTATAGTCATGCAAATATTCGTGAATTTAATTATAACTTTTAGAATTAAAATATGGCCTATTGCAGATAATTATCCAACATGGCACACCAAGAACAGCAATATAGAACGTCCCTACCTAGCAGCACACAAAGCCAGCAAGCATTGATAGCTAGGGTCATGTTTTCTGTGACTATATCATACACATCAATTGATTCACTGCACGATTGAACAGCTAGCTACAACACAAAATGTTGCATGCAATTCAGCAAACTAGTTGTTTACAGCAGGACACAACGGAAACCATCGGTACAAGAATGCACATATTTTAGAATGCAGATAAGCAGATTATGTGGGAAAATGCAACATCTTTGGTTCTAGCCTCTTCCAGGCACTAACCTTATTTGACTAGCAAGTGGCTATTGCCAAAGAAAACATAGGTTCAGATTTCATAAGCAATAACAAAATGAAAATACAACCAGATGTCCACTCATCTCCCTGTCACTAAACCTTGTAACTAGTTAGTCCACAAATAAGAAGCATGCCTAGTGCCGAGCACAAGACATGTCCATTCCTCTCCTTGCAGCGAAAAAATCAAGCCAAATGTGGTGCCGAAAAATCAGCATCATGTGAGCGCCTAGTATGACTGTGCAAAAGATTTCCCCAGCATGCTCAACTGCCCTTGTTACGTCCCAAAGCTCACGCTCACGTCTTCTGAGAGGGAAAAACAAAGAAACTCTGTTCGAGAAACATAACACAGAAATTGAATTGTAACAACCTTAGACATTACCTCATTTACTTGATGGCATCATTCACTTTTATCCTTAGCATCATTAGGTCATTCCTGGCCTGTTGTATTTTATTATTTATGGACTGCTTCGCGTTCTGAAAGGTCTACAATGAACAATAACAGAAGTTATATCATCAAATTCTTACCTTTGGTTCTAATTGCAATAATAAGCACAAATCATCAATTATGTAGAGAGATGCTTCCATTCATTCTGACTTTTGAAAAAGAAATCAAGAATTTAACTTACATAATTACACTGGGAGCTTGTAAAAAATTGTGGGGCTGTCAAGACTCGAGTCAAGACATTACGTGTGTGCACAGGAAAATCGCTGATTCTAACAGGTAGATTAGGAGTTACCAATTGAGTTTGTCGATTTGACACTGACATTTATATCCCCAAAAATTAAAATAAGTTAATGGCGCACAATGTTAGAAGTCACTTTGCTCAACAGATATAAAATAGATGGTTAAAAGCAATAAACAAAAGTAACCAATGATAACAGAAATACTCTTTCATCTGCTTGGCTTTATTTTTATCTGTTACAGGTATTCGCTTTCCAGGTTTCGGCTGAGATCAGGAAACAAATAAAAAAAAACCTTTTTTTCATTTGAGTTATTCAAAATTCGATCAACATTTTTGCAGTTTCAGCACGTTCTTATCAGCTGGCTCACACTTTGGTTTTGCTTCACTGTGAGAACCAATATGGTTAAAATCAAACAATGGATAAAACATAAGCTTCACAACTATTGAAGGTTTTCGGTGTTCTTGCCATTACTATGAAGTGCAATTGTGATTTTGTCCTGATTTTTAACATTGTGAATTTGCTCTTGTCTATTCACAAGTCAATGCAAATTTGTCCATGGTTTTTGTGAATTTGCCCCTGTTTTAACCGTTGACCAAGGGCAATATCGTATTGGCTTGGGAACAGACAAGGTAAATTCACAAAGTTAAAAAAATCAAAGGCAAAATCACAATTATTCATCAAAGTTGGGGCAAGAGCTCAAATGGAAGGCCAAGGCACCTTGGTAAGTCACGCCCAGGTCCGGAGCTGGAACAACCGCCTGAGCGCGGTGCCCCGTCCGCACCGAACAGACGCTGCAAGCTGCTGCCGTTCTCCTCCCCTTCTGCAAGCTGCTGCCGTTCTCCTCCCCGTTCTCCCCGTCCGCACCGAACAGCCGGCAGTCTTCCAGGTGGTGCTGGTACACGTAGGACAGGAATCCCCACACGGCCATGAGCATGGCCACGACCTTGATCCCCGTCATCTTGTCCCCGAACATCGCCACCGCGAACACCGGCACCAGCGGCAGCGCCAGCGTGCCCGTCACGTTCGCGAACAGCGACGACACCCTCGCGACCAACCACTTCGCCCCCAGCGTCGCCGCCTGCCACCCCACCGCCATTCCCACCACCGTCGCCACGTACGCCGCCGTCCCGCCGTGCTCGAACGCCGCCGCTTCCCCACGGATCGCCCTCCACTCCCCCGACGCGAACATCCCCGCCACCGACACCCACGAGGCCACCGCGCTCGTGGCGACCTGCACCGTCAGCACCCACCTCAGCGTCCTCGCCCTGATCACCTTCTCGAAGGTCATCTCGAAGAGCGACAGCGTGAGCGCGTACACCGCCGACGCGCACAGCGTCAAGACGAAGCCCAGCGCGCGCCGCTTGCCGTTGCCGGCGCCGGAGGAGTCGTCAGAGCCGCCGTCGACGGCGAGCAGGGCGGCGGAGAAGGTGAGCACGACGACGGAGTTGAGGATGAGAGCGGTGAAGCGCTGGCCATTGATGAAGCGGGAGGTGACGGCGTGGAAGGCGAGCTGCGTGGCGGACACGAGGGAGAAGGTGGACACGGGAAGGTACAGCATGGCGTACGAGTAGAGGAGGTTCTCGCAGCCGACGAGGAGGCCGAGGCCCACGCAGACGGCCGCCACCACCTTGCCCGTCGCAGCAGCAGGCCGGTGGGGTTCCTCTGCGTCGGTGGCCCGCGGCGTGAGGAGGAGGAGTGGGATGAGCAACATGCTCTTGCCACCGGAGTTGTAGTAGAGGCGGGTGAGGAGGGGTGCCATGGCCTCGCCGCAGAGGAGGATCAGCATGTCCACTAGCACCAGCACCCACCACCGGACGCCGCGTTTGTTTGTTGAACTCGTCGTGGCGGATTCCGGCCACTCCCTGTCATCGCCACCGCCGGATTCATCATGTTCTTGAAAACCTTCGTCACGGAAGTAAATTGCGTACGAGATCAGCCAATTAGATATTTATATACATGATTGTTCACTTAATCATTTCAAGTCCTCAGCCAATAAGTGAATGTCTTTCTAGTAGGAAGACAGGAAGATCCATGCAGCATGACGTACAGCATGAAGCTAGCTAGTGTGTACCTAAAGCAAGCAGGGGCCGAGAGGCTCTGCTAGCCACGGGTGTATATCAGGCTGTGTTCAGATTCACAGATTCAGAAAAAAGTATTTCTCCAATAAGTTTTTTCTATTCATCCCACTCACAGAACACGTTTCTCAGTGCACTATTCATCTAGAAAAAATACTTTTTACTTCCAATCTGAACACAGCCTCAGTGAGTATATGTCCGTACCTGTGATCTGAAGCTGGATTTCTTGAGCGTGTGCCATGTCACTGACGACTAAAACTCAATGACAAATGATGTGACCTCCTCAACTATTCCTAAACTTCTCTTTACTCTCCTTGCCAATGACTAATGCACCATCATCCAATGGCATCTCTTATATACATACTTCAAACGATTATCATAAGCTCGAGTGTTGAATTTGTATAGTTTTAGTTCAAACTAATTAACTCCACTCAGCAGCCACTACTGAGTGGTTGATAGAATTTCCTCTGTCGGTTGATGGTTTATTAAGGTCAAATATATTTTCGCACAAGAAAATTAAGGTCAATATGCATTTTTGCAGTTCGTTATTCGAAAACGTTTGTTTTAGTTTCCATCTTCACATGGCATCCTATTTCTTCACATGCTGCAGGTTGCCGAGATTGTTCCGGGCAATAGACTTTTTGGAATATGCCAGCACGTACCTGTTCGAAATTAAAGCACGATATATACATATGCCAATAGGGTCGTTATTAATCTTATTTTAACAAAGTCTACTTGAGACCGAGTAAACGGCATATGATGACGATGCGCCCACGAGGCCGCACGGACGCCAACGCATGGTACTTGGCAGCTGAGGAGATCTGCCCCCAGCGGCGAGCCTTTTTTTTCCTATGATCTTTTACTAAAACATGATCTTACATTGAGATGATACGATTTTGAAGCCCTGTCGATCTATATAATGAGGATACTTACAAAATTGTAAAAAGAACACCTCAATCGCCCTCAATACTACCTACGTACGTGTCTGGTAAGAAAAATCTCTTAGTCATCTACGTTAATACTCCCTCTGTTTCAAATTATAGTCCGTTTGACTTTCTGTTCACTAAATTTGACCATTCGTCCTATTCAAAAAATATGTGAAACAACACATTCTTTGGACTTGCATTATCAAAGTTGCTCAAGAATAACTTAAATTTGAGTTGTGTGCACAATTTGTTTTTGAATAAAACGAGCGGTCAAAGTTATAGTAAAAAAAGTCAAATAAAATATAATTTAGAATGGAGGTAATCCCTCCGTTCCAAATTATAAATCATTTGAGTTTTTTTCTCTAACTTTGATCATTCGTCTCATTCAAAAAATTATGTAAAATATCAATTTTTTTGTTATGACTTGCTTTATTAATAAAAATTCTTAAAGAATGACTTAAATTTGACTATGTTTGTTCAAATTTTTTGAATAAATGAGCGGACCACCTTAGGTTAGAAAAATCGAATGACTTATAATTTGAAACGGAGGAATGAATAGTTAAGGTCCACTACAACCAAGCAATGTATATGTAGGATAGCCTAAGTATAAAGCCACCGAATAACTGAAGTCGAAGGCGGCAATGGTGACAAGTTTAACTTTTGTCCTCCATGCTCCCCAAAGGTCCATCAAGGTTCTGTCTTCTGACTTCATGGCCATCATCTTTTTCTGGTGGCTAGGTCCTAAGATGAATAGGTAAACCTATTCCCATGACGCATAGACCGCGAGTTTGGATAAACTTCTGCTACGAAATATAGCCATACAGGCCGTCCAAATACGATTGTCCGAAAGTGATTCCCGGGCCGGGCTCTACTAGCGAGGGCTTCCTATCCACTATCAATGATAAAATGGTATCTTCTGCTTCACAACTTATTGCAGTCGATCAACCTTGAGCAATAGACATTATTCGGTATTTCTTTATATTGTTCAACAATCTGCAAGATTTTTGTCGATAATTTAGGTATTCTAATTCAACATTTTATAGAGATCAGGAATTTATTGATGGTACTACATCTCATCCAAGTTCCTCCACACCTATTCATGCTTCAATATTCTCTTGAAGTTGACTTAACAATTATCGTGCTCTGAATCAACATTTTAGGAGGAGCATATGTATCTCCTTATGGTTGATTTGTTTCCCATCTTATTACGAAAAATGAATTTAAAATTTGGCCAGCCCATGCCCTAAATACTTAAGAAATCTAAGCCTTCTTTGTGTCCATCGCTTCCCTGCAAGCTAACTATAGCTTGAAAAAATTGCATATTTGGAACTCCAAACAATGTGATTTGCAAGTTTCAGGACTAAAAAAATTCAAGAACGATGAAGCTTGTTGTTTTGAGTTCCTAATATGCAATTTTCTCCAAAAACTTTGCCTAAAAAAAAAAGAAAAAAAAAAGAAGATACAGGCTTCATCGACATAAGCATTACTGATAGCACTGTGTGCTTGTCCATGCAGTAATCTTTCAGTTCGCAATTTCGCATCTTCTTTGACACTCGACAGGTTGTAAAGATAGGGCATAAAGTTCCCAGGAAGAATGGTGTGCAGGTTTGCTCTATCGTTTTGTTCCTCCTCCGCTGTGAGCAGAACTGCAGAAGATTCAGGGATGCAGAGAGAATCTGTGAGATGCTGTAAGGTGAGTATTGTCAATTGTGATTGTTGGACATCGTTTTGCAACTGCGCCAACTGCCATCCTGAATTCCTAACACCATATGAACTGAAGCAGATTCCCAGTTTTATTTAGTCTGATCTCTATCTACCAAAAGGAAGACCAACTTCGCTAGCTCTAACTGACGATCACTGGATAGCGACATGCTGTGATTGGCTCACATCGCAGAAAGACCAACCGAAATTATTAGGACAAATTTTAGAAGATGCTGAGTCAAATTTTGATGGCGACGGGCACACATCTTTGCCTAGAATCTGGAATCGCCGCATCGCTGAACATTATATTTTTATATGCATAAGACTATAGGAGTTCGTGTAACATTTCGACTCTGGAATGCAAAAAGGAAATTCTCAAGGATATCTTTAAATTTCTTAATGCACGGGCCCGCTTGTCAGACACCATCCATTATTCTTGCGAAATAAGCCGAATCAAGTCAATCAGTGGAAAATACCGAACAACCCGAGGGCTAAACCGCGAAAACAACTCAAGTATCGATCTCCACCTTCCTTTTTCCTCCTCCTTCCTCTCTCTCCCCTTCTTCCCGATCGCCTCCCCTTTTTCCTCCCCCGCCGCCCGCCACCGCGATCGCAATTCGCATCCACCCGCGCGGTCCCGGCCACCCCGCTTCCTCGCCTCCGATGGCGCGGCGATCCGCCCCCCTCCTGCGCCGCCTCGTCTCCGCCTCCTCCCCGCCCGCGCTGCAGCCCCTCCCGGGCCACGGCGGCGGCCTCGCGCGGCGCACGGTGACCTACATGCCGCGGCCCGGGGATGGCACCCCGCGCGCCGTCACGCTCATCCCGGGCGACGGCATCGGGCCCCTCGTCACGGGCGCCGTGCAGCAGGTCATGGAGGCGATGCACGCGCCCGTCTACTTCGAGACCTACGATGTCCACGGCGACATGCCCACGGTCCCGCCCGCCGTCATCGAGTCCATTCGCCGCAACAAGGTCTGCATCAAGGGCGGGCTCGCCACGCCCGTCGGCGGCGGGGTCTCCTCCCTCAACATGCAGCTTCGGAAGGAGCTCGACCTCTACGCCTCGCTCGTCCACTGCTCCAACCTCCCCGGCCTGCCCACCAGGCACGAGGGCGTCGACATCGTCGTCATCAGGGAGAACACCGAGGGCGAGTACTCGGGGCTCGAGCACGAGGTCGTGCCCGGGGTCGTCGAGAGCCTCAAGGTACGGTCAATTGTGCCCGCGGTAACCTCCGTGTTGTTTAATTGGGGGATCGCTACCGTGACTGAATTGTGTGCTCGTTCCGATCTTATCCTGAAATTCGTAGGGCCGTACTTGCACAGGGCGTATAATCTTACCGAATTCCTTCTTATTATCTGAGCCTGTTTCTCTATTATACTCTTACTGAATGGTTCTCCTTACTTGCACAGGGCGTGCAATTGCTAAATTTTGCATATCATGATTTTTCCCATAATTGAAAGGAGGGCTTCGTGTATATAAAATTAAATTTTCTACCGTTTGATTAGTTGCATGATTTATTTGCAGTGAGAGTGAACCTTTTATCTCAACCTGTGTGAAACTTAGTTCATCTGAATTGTGATAGCCAAAATTTACTGTTTGTCCAATAGATTGCAAATGCAGCTATAGTACAGTTGCTAATTCGAGCACATGAAAATGCATTGATTGCTCTGAAAATTATTGTCCTATTAAGGATGAGAGTGCCTGTTCACTGGTATATTAGAAGTGTCTCAGCTTTTAAAAGCTTCTAATGTTCAAGGCGTGTTTTGTGTACCCTATCCAATAGGACTTGTGGAAAATCTGCTGCTGTAATTAAAGGTGAACTGTACTGTGACGTCATAACGTCAGCATTATGGATTTTGAAACTTGCCAATGCACGGTATATCTTGTTATCAAAATATGCTGAAGTTGCTCCCTTCACTCAATGATCCACAACGTTCATGACCTGTCTTTCCTTTTTTTTTCGGTTAAGCCTATATGGGTTAAGCAGTTTTGTCCCAAATTATCAACCATATGGTTCTCTGAGAAACGATTAAGAAAATATTGTTGAAATAAATGCAACCGTATTATGTTTTCCTTTGAATTCTTATTATCTGAGCCTGTTTCTCTATTATACTCTTACTGAATGGATTTCCTAGGTGATCACAAAGTTTTGCTCCGAGAGGATTGCCAAATATGCGTTCGAGTATGCTTACCTTAACAACAGAAAGAAAGTCACCGCAGTGCATAAAGCAAACATCATGAAGCTTGCTGATGGTTTGTTCTTGGAGTCTTGCCGTGAGGTCGCCTCAAAATACCCGAGCATTCAGTACAATGAAATGATTGTTGACAACTGCTCTATGCAACTTGTGTCAAAGCCCGAACAATTTGATGTTATGGTACGCATCTACATGCCTGAGCACTTTTCTACCATTCAATCTGGAATGTTGCTTTCATTTCAGAATTTGGAGTTGCCCTTTTTTGGGGGAGTTTACTACACCGAGCTTTGTGGAATCATAAACTGCCAATGTTTATTTTTATTGTTATTACAAAGTGGGGGTTTCGGTGTCCAAATTATAGACTGGAGAAGTTATCACTTATCATAGAAGGCCTGTTTAGTTTAGCTAGAACTTCATATGTATATTTGTGTAATGAGTACTTCTTTGCTCTCTTTTTATTTATTGATTGGCAAGTTTTGATTACCTTCTTTTGGTAAGATTGAAATGCACAGGGGTCCTTCAACTTTTCCTAGATTCTTACATAAGGTCCATATACTCTCATAGTTAGAATCTGGATCCTTAAACATTTGTGGCACAAGCACATCATTTTTAAGCTAAACTAGATGCAATGTGGAAAGCTTATAGCTTCCCAGTGTTGGTGATTTTACTGCTCTTCAATTTGTCTTCCCATTTCCTTTGTGCTTTCCTGTTTTTTTCTGAAATGTTTCCTTTTTAAGTACTCCCTCTGTTTTGAAATGTAGTTTGTTATGCATATATATTGCTATGCATCTAGGCATACATTATATCTAAATGTATAGCTATATGTGTGAATCTAAAAAAGCTAAAGCGACTTACATTTTGAAACGGAGGGGTACGCCATGGATTAAGATTACATGCAGATTTCTAACTTGTATTCTGTTGATTCTCTTAGGTTACACCTAATCTTTATGGGAATTTGGTGGCTAACACAGCTGCAGGTATTGTTGGAGGAACTGGTATCATGCCTGGAGGTATTGTGCAGCTCATATTTTTATTGTGTTTAACCCCTTCATACAAATAGTAGACACTTCCAAACGTTTATCGGAAATCTCACAATGTTGGCTGCTCATTGACTAATGTAGTTCTCAGATTTCTTTGTAGTCAATTGTTTCGAAAATAGTATTTTGGGTTTCGCTTGACTCCCTTTTCTGTCTATATTGTACTGTGTACAAATCTTTTTTGGCACACATGTTTTTTATTTAAGTTTCGTGGGGCCATATTATTTTTTTGTTCAGGTTTGCTAATCTTTGCTGCTGCATTATATTCCAGGCAATGTGGGTCAGGACTATGCTGTCTTCGAGCAAGGTGCTTCTGCGGGAAATGTTGGAAATGAGAATATCGTGGAGCAGAAGAAAGCAAACCCTGTCGCGCTGCTTCTATCATCCGCCATGATGTTGAGGCATTTGCAATTCCCATCATTTGCTGACCGGTTGGAGACGGCGGTGAAGCGTGTCGTCGCAGAAGGCACATACAGAACAAAGGATCTGGGCGGCACCAGCACCACGCAGGAAGTCACAGATGCCGTGATTGCCAGTCTGGATTAGATTCCAGGTGCATGACTGAAAGTGTTAATTCTTTGTGGGGGGACTAGTTGGCTAGTCTTGACTCCTGAGTGTTATTTTGCTTCACATAGATTAGATTCACATTTATCTGGATCGCGAGGAATCCATTTTTTCAGATTTTGCTTAGAAATAATCAAGGAACCCACGAGGATGATACCGTGTTGCAAGGTAAAGACCTTGAATTACAAATGAATTGATGGCAGCCTCAAAATAATTTTATTCTGTTGGTTTTCGACCATGATTATCGTTCCATTTAGCATTAATTTCTTATCACCAGAGGCTTACTGTTACATAGTAGTATTGTGCTTTTGTCCCCTGATGTCCCTGCTCAGTGCTTTTTCCCTCGTGGTGAAACTGTCACGTGGTGTCGTTCCGGTGGCTGCGATCCAGCACACATTTTGTTATCGTAGTACTGTACTGAAATAATCGGTGACGTAAATAATGTTTGGTTGCATGGCCGTATCAGTAAGGCCTCCAGGTCCAGACGTGGCTCCAATGTCGAATCTTTCCTTCTCCAAAATCGTCGTGCTTGACGCCTCGACCTCGCTCGAGCACTTGCCTAGTTGGCACTCGACCAATCCCTTCTTTGATGGTTATTTTTTTTTAACAATTGGTGGTCAATTTTTTTTGAAACAATTGATGGTGAACTGGTTCATACCAGGCCGGGTTCAAGTCGGGCTAGCAACCCTGATTTTTTTGTGGCAGCCCAAAGTCGAAAATGGTCTGGAAATCTAGACCTGGGCCAAACTTAGGATTGGGCTATAGCCCGGTAAACACACAACTAGTCCCCACGCCGCCCACGGCCCCCTTCGCCCTTCTCTCTGTCTCTGTCTCTCTCGCGCGTGGCCTTCCACTCCGGGAGAGCGGCGGCGGACGGCTGGGCGAGCGGCGACGCCCTTCGCCTTGTCTTCGCCGGGTTCATCGCTGACGACCGAATACCCACGAGGTATGCCCGCCCCCCTCTCTTCCCTTCCTGCTGTACGAAGCGGAGCGCCCCAACCCTAATGTAAGCTAGCTATTTTTAATCGGATCTGGTCCCCCACTTTATTTTTGCAAAATTATCTGTCCACCCGTATCCTATACTGTTTGCGTCCCTGAGTACAATCCCGCTCCTCATCCATCGGCCCTAGAGGTCTGTTTGTCCTGCCCAGTTTCTCAGACAATAATCCGTGTTCAGTTTGATGTGTCTGTTTGTCGCTGCGTGGGCAGTTTTTGTTTCCATACGTGCTAGGTCTGTGACTTGAGAGAGATGGTGCTTCGTGAGAGGGAATGCGATGTACTATGTGACTAGATGAAGAGAGTCCTTAATGGGATGCGATAACCTGTAATCACTGTGAATGCTCGTAGTATGTTGGATATACCAGTGGAAATGTTCGAAGTTCAATGCTAATTATAATGGTTTTATTCTCCTCCCTGTGGCGCCCCCTATGTTACTTGAACTTAGAATGGCTGCAGTTGTTTTATCCAGAATTTCGGATCCTAACGATGAGTTCTCAGGCCATCATGTATTGATTTAGAGGATACTTTCCGTGTCCTTGTGGTAGCAGATAGGTTTGTCTTATCTTTTGATGTCCACATGTCTGGAAGTCAAACTTGTAGGCACGAGTTATTGTAGGGTTTGTTGCTTTTCTTGCATAGGAACTTCCCTGTTCACATATCCTGGAACATACCAATGTATTGGAAAAACATTACTAGCTGCGATCTTCGTAGTGAAAATACAAATGTAAAATTTGCTATAAGTCCTTCTTTAGTGTCTGGAATGTGCCATGTCAAATAACCTGGTGTAATTATATGTTTAATTATTACTTGAATTTTTTGAAAACACCTTTTCTTTTTTATAAACGGCATTCCCTTTTTCAGGATAATGGCTCATCGTGGACACCTGGATGGACTAAGGGCCCAAGATCCAGGTCTGATGCGGCATAGTTCCTTTGCTGCAGGCAACCTCTCTAACCGCTCAGACTCTTCATCCCTGGAGATGCTGGAGAGCAAGCTTGCCATGCAGACTGCAGAGGTAGAAAAGCTTATCAGGGAGAATCAGCGGTTAGCAACAAGCCATGTGGTCTTAAGGCAGGACATTGTTGATACAGAGAAAGAGATGCAATTGATTCGCACCCACCTAGGTGAAGTTCAGGCAGAGACTGATGTGCAACTTAGAGATTTATTGGAGACAATCAGATTGATGGAGGCAGACATACAAAGTGCTGATGCAGTGCAGAGGGAGCTTCACCAAGTGCGTATGGAGGCAAAGAGACTTAGTGCTGAAAGGCAGATGCTAACCCATGAGATAGATAATGCGAATAAAGAAATACAGAAACTCTCTGCAGGTGACAATAAAAGCCTTCCTGAGTTGCTTGCTGAGCTTGATGGGCTACGGAAAGAGCATCATGGTCTACGGTTTGTGACAATGTTCCCTCCTTACATTCTTTCATACCAACCCTGAGTTTTGATGTTAAACTGTTTTGTTAATATGTGTGTTTTTCCTTTCCGTTGGAAGCACTCAATTTGAATTTGAGAAAAATACAAACATCAAGCAAGTTGAGCAGATGCGGACAATGGAAATGAACCTGATAACCATGACTAAACAAGCTGAAAAGTTACGTGCTGATGTGGCAAACGCTGAAAGGCGGGCACAAGGTAAATATTCTCATTATGTTAATGTTTTACCTGCTCTTTATGCCTGTTCTCTTCACGTTTAGCTTTTGAGTGGAACCTTACTAGGCTTTACTCTTAAGAGGGGCACTATAATTTCTATTTCGTTCTGTTCTGTGTTTGATTAATAAGTACATCTAGGTTTTCCCTAGTGTGACTGTCACAATATCAGAATTGTGTGTTCCATGGCTTCTGATTTTGGAATCCTGGTTTTCCCATCTTCAAACAGTATTTGCAGTAAGATATTATCTGTATGTCTTAATTTAATGATACATTGATTCCATGCTGTATTAGCACAGCGTATCCATAGCTGATAGTCCCTAGCCTGTATGAGCAGAGTAAGACATCATTTACAGAAATAAAGCAAAGTATTTCTCGCCTATGGAATTTAGTTTGTTCACTGTAATTGTTGATCAAGTTTTTGGCTTTAAGTGCTCCACAGCACATTTAGTGGAGGACAATAATGTGGCAGTCAAATGCTCCTTAGCACATTTAGTGGACAACAAAAATGACCGAGATAGTTGTTAGTCATGAAATGAAATAAACACAGGTCTTGTGACTATTGCCTATTAAATGTTATATTGCAATATGATTCTATACTAATGTATTTGGAAAGTCAAGTAGGACATCTAGCCTAGTACGTTTAGAAGGGTCAAAGGTGGTTCGAGGAATCCAGGAACAATTTGCATGCCACATTCTGAGAAATTAGCAAAATAGTGTTAGCATCGTAGCAGCATGCCTAGTTAGTAAGCCAATAGCCGAATACCACTGTCATAATTTAGTTAATTGTTATGACATAACATAAATCACACATTGATCCTGAAATATCCTGGCTAGATTTTCCTCTGAAAACTAGAATTTGATTTACAGTTTGAGGAAACTGTAGAACTGCATTCACCGTTCGAGGTGCGTATTGGGCACACAGGCAAAGTCTAGCAAACTGGGCACACTGGCTGATTCCTGTGGGGCAGCTTAACTGCGAAGCTTTAGTTGCTGCTGTGTGTATGATAACTTATCTTTTTCAGACTTGCCTGAGGAGATGTTGGCTGAACTTCGCCGAGTATATTATTTGTCAGTGTGCCACCTCTCTATCATTGTATTTTGGGCTTTACCATCATAGTTGGAGGCATATATGAGCTTATCAATAGCAATTTGTCTTGTAGTTCTAGGCCTCTAATATGTAGACTGTAGAGAAAACCTTTTCCATGCATAGTTTTTTTAGAATTCGGTATAATTACATTTCTGTGGATGTGAACATTATTTGTCTTGAGATATGCTTGCATGCATATTTTTCACCTTTGTCTGTATAATGGCACATTCTAATGTTTCCTGCTTCCATCTGATTCTTTCAATAAACAGCAGCTGCAGCTCAAGCAGCAGCACAGGCGGCTGGTGCACAGATGACAGCTTCACAGCCTGGGACAGCACAGGCTACAGCAGTGTCAGCAGCAGCCACCACAAACCCATATGCAGGTGCATATGCCAATTACCCCACAGCATATCAGCAGGGAACCCAGCCAGCAGAATATCAGCAGGGAACCCAGGTTGGGGCATACCAGCAAGGAACCCAGGTTGGGGCATATCAGCAGGGAACCCAGCCTGCCACGTATCAGCACGGAACTCAGCCTGCAGCGTATCATCAGGGAACCCAGGCTGGGGCATACAACTATGCTTACGATGCTGCTACTGCTTACCAAATGCATGCTGCGCAAGCTAACGCATATGCAGGTTACTCTGGCTATCCAGTTGCGGCCTATGCGCAAAGTGCATTACCCAATTATCCTGCTGCCTATGCTGTGCCTCCACAACCAATTAGCAGTGGTGCAGCAACGGATGTCACAAACGCGTATGCCGCAGTTGGTAGCACTGGGTATCCTGCTGGGCAAGTTCAACCGAACAGCGGTACAGCGAATGCAGCGCAAGCACCTCCTCCACCACCGACAGCACCATATCCTGGCACATATGACACAACAAGAGTTCAGAGGTGAAATCCAGGAAGTAAAGCAGATGAGTGCTTGCCATGCACACTTTATTGAGCGGACAACCCTATCTCTCATGCCCCTGATGTAGATTAACTCATGGTACATTTTGTAGATGTGGTCGAGGATAGCTTTAGCGTCGTCGTCAAAGAGGTCGTGTATGATGAATTGTTGGTACTTTGAGTTGACTGCTGTAGCTGTAATTGATGTTTAAGTTTGACTCCATTGGGCATGTGGCGTTGTTAAAACTAAAATGACATGCCCTTGCTACATTGTATGCTTGTTATATCACGGTCTTTGTATGTGTAGATGCACGGATCGTGATTCGTGTACGATGGTGTAGTCACTAGTCAAGACCAAAGTCCAAAAGAGCAATGGGGGAGGCAACGATTACATCCATTCTGAGCTCCTGTCTAACCCCGGGATGGAATTATATGGGTTCGCTTGTGTTCTAGAGCTTCATGCCATTGTATATGTATCCCTGAAATATGCATCATCCAGCTATTCAGGTGAATCAAGCCCATGGCATCTGGAATGATTTTGCCCATTCTGTATGAAAAAGCTCTCTAGCCAGCGCTAAGCGTTAATCCGCTGCCCTCTACTGATACCCGAGAGATGCTGGCTTCATGTGACCCTGCCGTCCAATGGGAGTACCACGTACGGCGGACGACTTAGCTTAGCTCACTTACACCTGGACATCATAGTATAATCTGGTATCTTAATGCACCTTTCTAGTAGTACGAATATTAATATATTATCCTGCTTTGTGAAATTGCCTTGATCCCAATGAGAAATGTACGGCATGTTTGGCTCAATTTCAAGAAGTTGCCAAACCTCATGCGCAATCCTGTTTACAATCAGATCCAACGGCGAACATTGGCTCACATCTTCCCCCAGATAGAGGGCGTAGAAGCAGGCTGTTGTGTTCTGGACAGCAGCTGCCTTTTTTAGAAACATGCCATTTGCCCATTTCCATGTAACGCACAACAGGATGAAAGAACGGGCGGCAGACACTGTACACAACAGACATAATTTGGTTCCGAGTTGCACTAAAGGAAACTACTCTGATTTCAATAACCAGAATATGGCATTAATTTGCAAGGGGAGACAGCGTGACGTCCCACAGTACAGATTCTCGTACAATGAAAAGATTTACAGAAGATCAAATATACTGAAACAGCAATCAGAGAGGCACCGATCGCATCTATTCTGAAACTACTAACCTAACCTGGATATATTGTGCTATTAGCCTGACCATACCGGGGATTCCAAGGGCATGGTACATGGAATGAACTGTTAGCATTTTGCCCTTGCAAAAGAACACAAAGCCTTAATGTTGAACTAACCACGGGACTCCGAGATCTCTCTTTGTGCAGTTTGTATCAATGTATGCATAAAAGTAGAAGCATCGCAGCACGAAGGGTTGGCGACAGAGGCATGTGCCAGAAAAGGGAGTTTTCTTAATGACCGCCCGCTAAGTCCCTGCAAAAGAGAAATAATCCGCCACCGTCAACCAGATGAATCCTTGCTTACAGCAAATAGCACATGGTTCAACTTAATTATTACCTCACACAGTTCTGCGGCTTCATAGAGCAGACTTGAGAGATGAAGCGCACCATGGGGCTCTACAGCCTCAGGACAGTGCTTCTTCTCCTTCAGGGTTGAATAGCTCAGAATACATGGTACACAGCCGCCCTACAGTTGGAGAAAGGTCACATTTTCCGAGGTCACCGAGGTTGCAATGAAGTCAAAAAGTAAATCGCTATTATTTATAAATCCAGGAGGATTTGCTCATATCAAGTGCCGTATGGTCAAAATAGTCCCGAGGACTCTGTTAGTATGACAGTGACAGTAACATTGTATGAAAAGTGAAAAGTTGGCATCATTGGCACCAAGCTGGCGAAACAGGATATACCTGAGGATATGTAAGAATACCAACTCTTAAAAGTTCCTGTATGCACGACCTCAAGATCTCGTACCGTGCTTGAAGTGTAGGGGGGCCCACATACGCCTTAATGTCTGCCCGGTCAACAAACGCAATATCTGCCAATAGATAATAATTAGCATTTGCTAATTATATAGGTCCTTAACATAAAAATATTACTATTAAAGTTACAGAGTGTCCTCAGAAAGAAACTGTGAGATCAACATGAATATCGATAAAATAGATCACTTTGAATTTTAAACCATGAGTGTCGATAAAATAAGTCACTTCGAATTGTAGCCAGTGTTGATCCAACAGATAAAAAATCTACAAAGCACATATGATTTGTATTTTTGCTAGCAACAAAATATTTACAATTTAGCTGTGATATAACTTTAATTATAGCCATAGGGCTATTCTCATGGAGATGAACAGTTCATCAAGCACACATGACTGCAGAACTCCTTTCTCATAATAAAAGGATTCACCTGACCAACTAAATATGCCATTATGAAAAATTTCAATTATAGCCCTATGGCTATGAGTGAAATGGCAGAAAATCTAATACCAATTGCTGTAGTGATATTTGAGGTTGTCAAAATGATAACGTTTGGCCAAGACTTCAGTTTGTCCATTTGTGTTAGCAGCGCATTAACAACCTGAAGTTGTACAAAGAAATAATATAGTCAAAACATTACCCAAGAAACCATGCATGGTCAACAGAATAAAGTGATGAAAACCTTACTCTAATGGAGTCTGAAGGTTCAGAGCCAGATATGGCAGCTTGTCTGGCAGCAGCAAGGCTTTCAACTTCGTCTACAATATGCAAATAAGATTGAGGTTCCAAACATATACTAGTAGCGTGCAGCAAATCAAGTACTTTATCTCATGGAAAAAGTGTATTTTTCATCCCTCAAGCATTGCAAGAGTGTGACTTTCATCCCTTGTGTTTTAATTGATGCAAATCAACCATTTAACTAATTAAACCAGTGCACTAATCATCCCTGTCTTCGTATATAAATGATTTAACATTATATGCTAGGGGTTTAGACGCAAACGTAGACATCGGGTCACATAATGTAAGACCACACGCTGGTTTAATTCTATATGATTTTTTTCATTAAACTCAAATTTTTAGGCTAATCAATGTAGAGTGATTTCTAAAAAATAGGATTAACATAAATGCTTTTCTTTACCTTTTCATAAAAACAAAATGTGTGAATGAATCAAATACTTGAGCAAAGATAATTAATAATTAAGTTGAGACACAAATTTCATAAACAATAAATGTTTGTGGGTTGTAAAATGAACAAAGTAAAGATGAATGAGGCACATAGATGTCAAAAAGAAATATGTAGTGTTTATGTTAACAATTATACGGTAGCATGGATTATTAGTGTACAAGTGAGATGGTTACAGTGCTTAAACTGTTGTCAATGGGCACTAAATTGTTAATAAACTGAGGTTGGGATGATTAGTGCACCAGTTTAGTTACTTAAGGGGTTGATTTGCACCACTTAAAACATTAGGGATGAAAATCACACTTCCACAATACTTGAAGGATTAAAATTACACTTTTTCCCTATCTCGACGCTTAGTTACCACTCTATAAGACTATTATTTTGTGCTATGGATTTGCTTGCTTCATACCAAAAGGCAATGTTAGAGGTCAAGTGAAGCTGTGCTGGATTCAATTAAAATTCAGATTATGAACTCTAATAGTTTTCCAAGCACAAAAAGAATAAGCAATACTGCTGTGGCTCGTGGCCTGTGGCAATTCATTGGTCCATGAGCCTATGCACAAACAAGATTTGCTATTTGATTAAGACCAAAAAGAGCAGAGTAATCCAGCCATTTCAACAGCTTTGGGTTAGCTTTCTTCCTCCACTACTCAATACTCAAAGAACATACCTATCAATACAAATACAAGGTTGCTTTCCTCCTCCACCATCTCTTGAATCTTCTGGAAAAGTTTGGCTACCTAAGGACAATGAATAGAATGTGCAGTGTCAAATGTAAATGTGCAAATGAATATGGACCATAACAAGACTATATATTGCAGCCCATTCAAAAAGGTGCAGACATAAATAAACCCAAGTTCAATTAGACACAAGCGATTCAAGCATTTGAAAAGGTAACAGTCTAGCACAAAAAGGCATACCAGTTTTCCACTTTCAGAAAACCACTTGCTGAATAATGAATGGGCATTCACTTCAATCAATTGACACATAGAATACCTAGAATAAAATAGAGTCAGGAATGAAATGCACATACTTAATACAAAAATGATCTTATATCAAATTCAGCACAGACCTTGACTTGAAGCGAATAGAAAGTTTCTGTGCCAGTGCTTTACACAAGGAGGTCTTTCCTGTTCCAGGTGGACCATGCAAAAGTACAATCCTGTAATTTGTAAAAACTGAAAGGATGAAGGATCACTCTCACTACACACATACACAAGCTTTTACTTTGTCTTTTCTTTTGCAAAATACTGACTGCAAGTGTGCATAACAATGCTGCAGATGCTTACCGGTTCCACGAAACCAGACATGGGTCCACACCTCTTTCAGTAAAAAGCAAAGCACTGGCAGCATATCTAAGCAACCTCTGCTTCAGACCAACTTCATATAGTAAGCTGCAAACACCAATGAGATCATCCACAGGACAAAAATGGAGATTGAAGTAGGTAAGGGTAAAACAGTACTTACCTTTCCCACAAACCATCAAATTCTATGGCAGGTAAGGTCCACTCGTTGAAACTAGAGAGTGTATCACCCTCACTTGGTTCCTCACCAGGACCATCTTCGCTCAGCTACAGCATAACCAAAAGAGCTTGAGGTAAATAAATCCAGACTGAGGCAAGTATATTGAATTGGATACACTATGGAACATTTTTTGGGGAACGAAACTATTCATCAGGATAACATTAGAATGTAGAATGTCCCCATTGAAAACATAGCCACACAGGTAACTCAAAATAGCAACAGCTGATATTCAGCAATGGTTAAAAATTATATTAGTATTATGTTGTCCAGATAAAACAGCTACAGCATGTTACTGACGAAGCAAGATAAACAACATGACAGCATATCGACATACAAAAAAGACCTAGTTTTGGATAGGACTGCAACTGATTAATGAATAAACATTAAGAATTTCATACCTGGAACACATGCACATCGGGCTTTACTTGCCAAAATAAGAGAACTTTGTGATTCTCAACCCACTCATCTGTGTAAATGCTTAGTAATCAGAACAAGGATGCCATGAGTAATAGAGGACAAGTAAGAATACTTCCATTCTAAGCGAATGACCATACCAGTGTCACAGATTTGGATCCTTTTCACGTTTTCAAGAAGAAAAGAATTATCAGCAGGAATTGGCACAGGCCCATCAACATAGCTTAAGCTTCGAGCTTCTAGCATCCTGATTAGAAAGCGATAAGCATGAGCAACACTAAATGTTAATGTCTTGGAAGAGAAGATGCAAGTTATGGTCAGTGTTACCCGGACACCCATGTCTTAATTTTTTTGCCGAGTTGGATACTCGGCACCCGTGTCGGATTCCGACACCCATGTCAGATTCCGAGTGTTATTTGCCGTGTCCTAGAAAATTCTACCGAATCGGACACCCACACCCGTGTCCATGTAACACTGGTTATGGTGCAAGGAGTTTACAGAACACCTACGAGCTAGTATTAAAATCTGGAAGGTTTCTTCAGGAAACTATTTTTAATTCGTGGCTTTATAGCTCCAATTAGCATGTCAATAAGAAAGAATGAAACCTTTTGGCATTGGTTTCTGCACATACCAGACAAAACTTATGGATTATTCTCTGAGCATGCCACTGGCACTAATGATGAAAGGATTTAGAAAATATTTGTATTCCTCACAATTTCAGTAAGCCAGTGGTGATTATTTTTTTGGAATGACTGGATGCTAAGCTTTTCACCAGTCAGTACCTAACCGCTATCAATCAATCAAAGTACTTAAGATTTGTCTGATATTTTCCTCTATATTTGCTCTAACTCTGCCGTGCACTCTGATCACTGATTTGCCATGGCAACGGCAGGTGTGTGGATTACTGCCGCACTAGTCTGGGCTCTGCTTCTGTGGTATGCTCATGAACTGGCATGTGAACTGCACTTCTCTCTCTGGTGACTGAGATATGGATATCGGTGCCATCCAAAACCATCTATCTACACTGTACGAACTGTCTAGTTGATGTTATGCTTCCGGTTTGCTATTTGCAACCGATATCTAGCGTTTGGGTTCACACTGGACACCTATTAGAATCTCTTCGAATCTAGCTCTTGGTTTGCCACATTTTTCAGCTAGTTGCATCCCCCTACTTTCTCCAGAAATACAAGCTACTAAAAGGTAAGCAACTGCGACACCCTGCACACTCCGCTAAGTCACTGCGAGACAAGACCTCCAAAACTTCCTTGAAGCAAGCCTTGCACGTTTTTGGTACCCTGCCATCTCTAATCCACGGGCTTCACTCACGCTCCATCACCAAACCACAAAACAGCAAGAGAATTTTCGAAACAAAGTCTAGCTAGATCAAGCACGAACCTCTCAACTGCCGCCTGTACATCCCCGTGGCGAGCCGCGCTCGAGGCGTGCAGCAGCACCTCAACTGCAACAGGCACAATAGAAAAATGGGAACGACACGGAATCAGCCTGTCAACGCCACCCGAATTGGAAATCGCTAGGACATGCCCGAACTCGGGCGTGGCAGCGCTCACCTGAGACGAGGACCTTGTCGTCGGCCGGGGAAGGAGCAACCACGGCTGCCGGCGCTGGCGCCGCCGCCTGCTGCGGCTGCGGCGGCGAGGAGGAGACCGAGGCGGTAGGCACCAGCGACAGCGACGGGGCGGGCACCACGGCGCACGCCGCGTCCGGAGGGGGTGGGGCCGCGGAGAAGGAGATATCCATAGGGGCGCTCATGGCGGGCGGCCCCGAGCTGCGCGGGAGAGATTTTTCTAGGGTTTGGGGGATTTGGGGAATGGGGAAGGTGGTGGGAGGGTGGAGAGGTGGAGGGGGGAGGTTTTGAGCGAATTTTGGGTTTCCCGCCCGGAGGTGGAGAGAAAGTCGTAACGGGAGAAAGGCGGAGTGAACTGCGCCCTTTTTTGGGTGGGCCTTGAGCATGAGGTTGCGCACTGGTCCAAAATCATGATGGGTTGGACCGAAAGCCCACTGAGAAATAGTACAATCCAGAGCCTGGCCCAGGCGGCGTACCCACCACCACCGCAGACGGACACACACCACAGGAACCGAGGCCCCCTAACAGCAAGTTTTGTAATGGGCGACTAGTAGGCGAGATAGGTGTCTGGCAACACGCCCGTATGAGGTGGGCGAAAATCAGGGCATGTTTGGTTCGCATCCGCACTTCGCCGTGCCGGACATGTGGCCACGCCAGACGTTAGGCGAACGAATTCGGCGCCGCAAGTTAGGCGAGTATCGGCGTGAAAATCAACTACGCAGCTGCGGTCGCGATTGCGGCGTGCCACAAGTGTGGCGTCGAAGCAAACAGCAGCCCAAGCATCTACGGCGCGCCGAACCTCTGGCGTGGCGAAGTGCGGACCCTCAATCCGTATGCGGTGCCTCAACGGCTATTTGCATGAGCTCTTTGCATCCCCTCTAGTGTCCATTAAATCCTCATGGGACCCACCACCACCTCGCGAGATCAGCATGCTGAGACATCGGCAGCAAGCATAGTTGTTAGACCTGCTCTTAAAAAGCACAACAGAATTTCTTTATTCCTTTTCCGTGAGGAAATATGAAATGTCCAAGGTTTTTTTCTAAATACACAAGTCGTGGTTTCCTAATACCATATGATAAGTAGGAGTGCTGCCTCAATTTTAAAACGTAGTTCGTTTGACTTTTTAATCTCAAATTTGATCGTTCGTCTTAGGCCCCGTTTAGATTTTAAAAAAATTCCAAAAAAATACTATCCATTTAACTTTTCTCTATTCATCGCATCCCTCCCACTCATATACCATTATTCGTCTATAGTGTTTTTTTCCTACAGTGCTTTTTCGGGGAATCTTTCCCAATCTAAATACAATCTTATTTAAAATATGGTATAAAATCTCACATATGGCTTGCTTTCGGTGTGCTCGGTTGAGATTTTCTACACCTATGACTATTGCTGTGCAGCGAGCCATTTAGTTGTTTGTTGTTGGCTTAGCTGCAGGTCCTATAGGAGTTGTTGGTTGTATAGCATGGGGTGTAGTGGCTGCAGCGGTTGGAGCCAGCGCTACCGAGCACATCTTTTGTTAATCAAAGCTCTTCATAAAATAACATAAATTTGACTATGTTTTATATAAACTTTTTGAGTGAGATGAGCGATAAAAGTTGGGGTAAAAAAAATCAAACGAATTACTGAAATGGAGGTAGCATAAGGCTAGAAGCTGACATCATTATTTATATTTATATAATTTGTCAACAGTCGCACCTGCATTTTCGAAAACGTTAATTTGTTCACTTTAGAAGAAAATTTTGATAATTATTTGGTGTAAAAACATGTCTCGAGCTATTTTGCTCAGTTAATTAGGTGCATCCTACCTCCGTCGCAAGAAAAATGTCTCTTTTGGCGTCTCTGTCGTGACAACGTTGGTGAGACTGTCTGTCTAGCTAGCAGCTCAGCTCTCGTTGGATATGGAGGCCGAACGGGGTCGTGCGCAACCCATCCCTGTCCATGTCCTGTGCTCGCGAGTCGCGACCCCGCGGGCAAGTTGCGACTTGCCCCGTTGCCGATACAGTGCCGGCCACGGATCCCGTGGATATTCCCCGCGGCATGCCCGGAAAATTCCCGCTCACCAGCAGCAGTATACACTGTCACATAGGAGTACTCACATGCCCGTGCACAGCAGGCGTTCATCCTGAAAAAACCTTGTTGTTGTTGTTGCTCTGCAAACTGCTCGCCTAATCAGTGGCTGGCCTGCGTGGGTGCTTCTGGTTCGCTGCTCGCCGCTATCAGCAAAAGGGAGCTGCCGGGTGCGGCGATTAGTGAGCGTGACTCGTGCTCGCGTCACGGGCACTGTGGCACCAGGGGGAATGGGGTTTTCGTTCTCGTCGGGTCGTGATTCGTGAAATGGCGTCGTGATCAACAAGCAGGCACGCCGCGTTGATCGCTGGCAGCAAAAGCAAACGCCCAACAGTGCCGGTGACGCCGCGGGCGAGCGTGCGTGACGACTGACGAGCGAGCGAGCGGCTGCGGATGGGCGGGAGCAGATGACGGCGACGCGCGGAGCACGCGGGGCCTGCTGGTGGTGGAGAGCCCCTGGGTGGGACCTTGGGAGTGGTGGGCTAGTCGGGAGAAGAGCAGAGCAGGCGATGGGCGTCGCTGCTGGCACGGTTCACCGGTTCAGTGCGCGCTAGCGCTGCGGCTGCTGCGGGTAGTGACGAGTGCGAATCATCTGCGGCTGCACTCGCTGGGCTCAGGCGCTCGGCCCAGCCACGCATTGTGCGATGGATGAACAGCGACGTCACCGGCCTCCACCGCCGGCCCTCTCTCGTTCTCTCCACCTGTCTGTCTTCTTGCCACAACTCAGACGGGACACGAAGGCGAAATGCATGTTGCTCTCATATCGTCATATCTTCTTCGACTCTGTTTTTTCTTTTCTTTTGGGGATTGTGGAAAATGCATGTAGTACTTCTTACTATCACATGCTTTTCTTCTCTAGCAATGAAATAGACATAGAGATAAAAAAAAATGAAATGGACACATCCTCGTACCGTTTGATAAAGAAAATATCGCAAGCTCTCACAAAAGCTTACCATCTCCAATTATAACCAATCATCAATCCATATGCTAGTTGTAGTTGAACGATCTATTCTCTCATATTGTAGATCGCATTTTCGCGGCTATGAGCTGAAACACACAACGAGCTCCTTAGATTGATTACTGGTTAGGAACTTGCCTCTTATTTTTCGAGCGTAGTACACATTGATGTTGATCTGGATATGTGATAACCTTGACACTCATGTTGCCTTAAAAAAATACAGGGTCGAAAAAAAAATCTAGCGCATCCTACAAAGAAAAGCAATAGCCGCAGCTCAAACATGCGATCCGCATCCGCAAAGAAAATTCCAAACACTGAAGCACGTACCCGTCGTGGGTACAGAGTTTTCAAACTAGTTGGACTCGGCCCCTTGTCATCTCACCCAAAATTCCAAACAGCGCATCAGACCGCAGCTCGACCTCGACGCCGGCCTTTGGATCCTGCCACGAGCCGTACCCGTACAAAACGAAAGAGACCAAGCCAGCGATCGCTGTCCCTAGCTCCAAGACGAAACCAAGCCGCTGCTACGCATTTTTTTTAAAAAAAAAAACGCCGTTCGATCAGCTCGTCGCGCCAAGTACGACTCCCGAGCTAGCAAACAAATCAACGGGCTTAAACTCCACTTGGCGTTTGAATTAGCCTGCCACAACTGCCTGCCAGCCCGCGTGTGACAGGGACATCAGGACATGCATGCCCCTCCTTGATCGGATCAAGTCCGAGCCCAATCAACTTGCTCGCCTATAGGGCGTTAAACTAGTCGTTGGAGACTTGGAGTCATGAAGAACTATGCGTGCCATTGTTTTATCCAGAGTGCTGTGTTGTCTTGTTAAAAATGGGAGCTGGTCGATGCCAATTGCCATGGCGATCGAGGATAATCCTAAACTGTTTAAGAAGAGTACATGTTAGGGCAATAATGCAGAGTAAACAACCATTCCTTGCTCGCGATTTTCAGCTCTCGATGAATGGCGGTTGACGGACGGCGAAGACCGCTGCGTTGTGAGAGCGCATTCGACGAACGCCACGTTATATATGGTTTCCGCGAAATGCTTGCGTTTTTTTTGGGTGTTTTTTTTTCCTTTTGCACCTTTGACTTCAAGCGGATGAGGGTGGGTATTTATATCCTTTGAAAGCTCGAATAATATCGTATCTCTTTGGATTAACGTGCTATCTTATGATGACGTGGCACGTGTTTTAATAAAATGCCTTCCTTCCTTGACGCCGACCGCGAGCGCCAGTCAGGCAGGAGCCTGCAGGACGAACGGCAAGGACATCGACGACCCGGCGGGCATATCAAAGCACGGCAAGAATGATTCCATGCTTCGGCGGCATAAGTATAACTAGCTAGGGGTGTGTTTAGACCTAAAAATACATTGTAGATTAATATTGTTATGTCAGTGAAAGAAATGAGATGAATAGAAAAAAGTTAGATACACTGTAGATGATGTCGGGTACCTACAAAAGGGTACCCCAATCTAGGCCCAAAACTACTTGGCATCAAGGCCCGCAATGACATTGACCTGGCTCAACAGCCCAGCAAAGGCCCGCCATCGCTACGAGTCCTCGGCCCCATCCAGCTCGAGGTAAACGATCACCCTCGAGCGGGTGGTTTCCGTCTCGTTCGAGACTCAGCGGCCTCGAGGGCGACCCCTACCCTCGAGCGGGTGGTTTCCGTCTCGTTCGAGATTCGGTGAACTCGAGCTTGCGATCCAAGCTCGAGCCGGCCTCGCCGGGAACGATGCCCAACGCACTACGACTCATCAGAGTCATCATGACGCGGTCAAAAAGCAGGGATCACTGCTCCACGCCATCACCTACTCCCGGAGAGGACATCGGTCAAATCCACTCGCAACAGTGAACTCTGAGCGCCATACTGCGCGCCAGACCTAACCCTGCCAGCAGCACTGTGCCAACCACTCCTTTGACTTTACCCCCCTACGGACGCACAGCCACCCTCGAAGGCAGCCTCGAAGGAGACCATGGAACGCCGTACGCAAGACACCACCCTCGACGCCGTGAACTGTCACGAGAAGGAAGGACGATACGTCAGCCCCTGCCATGTCGTCAGCAGAGTTGGAAGGCGCGATTCCCGCTCACACAGTGCGCGGCATGGACGAACAGTGCACGCAACGACAAACACATGTACTCGCACCCCGCCCCCTTGGTCTATAAAAGGGGGAGGGAAGCCCATGCAAAGGGGGGAGGCAACAAGACACGCAGAGAACACAAGTCTCAAACACACACAGACCATAACCTGGGACCTAGGAGCTCATCTCCTTCTCCCACCTTGCTTGTAAACCCCTACCACGAGCAACACGTAACCCGGTGCATCGCACCACTGCTGGACGTACGGCCCCGTGGCCGGAACCAGGATAAAGCCCCGTCTCTCACTCTCGCCATCAGGGAAACGAGTGGTTAGCACCGCAATCACTTGTTGGTGCCGGTGCGACCAAATCAGGCACCGACAGATGAATATTATTTTTTTTAGAAATGTTTTGTAACTAAACGCACCCCAGAGCACGATACCGCAGCATCCAAGCTAATGCGACCTGCGATGCCTACGAAAACTACTCCATCTCTTTCAAGCGCGTGTGCACTCAGCGGTTGGAGGCCTTGTTGGTCAGTCAATCAGTCATTACCAAAAATAATGCGCCATCAGCCAATACTGACGTCGTCACACGAGGAGTAGGTGGTTTCCGAGGAAGAAGATGATAGGGTCTCGAATTATTTGCGGTGGCGTGTGGTGCATGATGGGGATCGACCGTGCCATGAGTCTCCATGTGGAGTTCATGGGGTGCATGACATGTGCCAGGAATTGTTCGTTGTTGCTATCTCAGCTCGCTGCAGATTAAAAATACTACTTGGTGCCGCTAGAGTATTGCGTGATCCCTCCCTGTGGATAAACTAGCGTAAGCACGTCACACACCCACACACCATGGATGGAATCTGCCAATAGCGTGCTTTCATATGCTCATCCGTGCGTCACGCGCTACCCGTGCCGTGCCGTGCCCGACGAACCGTCCAGATCCTCCGCCCCCCCCCCCCCCCCCCCGGGCGCCTGGTTGGTGCTGGCTGATGATAAGCAAGAAAAGGAACAGGTTCGATTCGATTTCCTGAATCCTGGATCAGCAACCCTCTACCTCGCCAAGCTAAACTCGTATTTACAACCAAAGCTGGGAGCCATACGCATCAGATTACGCGCTTTGTTGGTCATCAATCGTGATGATTTAGACGCCAGAATTATCACTCTGTTTTTTTTAGTAAAAGAACAAAAAGATTAGTGCGAACAGTGTGCCAGGAAATTGCGAGTTCAGAACTTCAGATTGGTTTATCAGTTTATGTCTAGGGCACATTTCTAGTCCATTTCCTGGCTGGCACCGGCCTATATTGGCACGCAGGCCAAGCCGGTAAGCAATCGCCCTGCCCTTTTTGTTCGTTTCTCGAGAGATCATCCAGACGAAGCAAGTAACCAACCAACCACGCACGCACCGTCCATCGCCGACCGCCGATGCACCTCGAGAGCGCCACTTGGATCGACGTACTGTAACTCTCTGATCTTCCCCGGTTGTGTATTGACTCCAATAATACTATTGTCAAGTACCTTTAGGGATGAGGATCTCGGCAAGATATGCAGTTCTTGCAGAATGAAAAAAAACCGTGTCCATGGCTCAACTGGCAGCGCTCGACACAGACAGGTGGGCCGGCCGGGCGTCGCTGGTGATTAACCTGTTGCGATTTGGGATGCTCTGATCTGTGAGAGAGGACAGAGCAGCGCGAAGAGCTGGTATTTGGCCTTTGGGTGGTGCCGGTCTCCTGGAGCCTAAAGGTGGTCAGGTCAACCGTGGGTGCGCCCTGTCTCGCATGATGATTTGGCCTTTTTAATGGTGTGTGATTACGAGCCGCTAATCCTCCACCACCAGGCACCGTGAGGGCCGTACCTGTCGAGCCTCTCTGATGGACCACGCACCACTGGTCATGCACTAACTAATGCTGCGGCGCCTTTCTTTTTCCTTCCTCCTCTCCACTCTGCGAAAACGACCGGCAACAACACAACACAAACATGATCGGGGTAGGATGCTCGACTTGGCAAGTTGGCATCAGCTGCCGCTCGTAATTTCCATGGCCTTTTCTTGGCAATTGCTTGCACGGGGCTTCAAGGATGAGATGATGCATCGAGCCAACGTATGGAGACTGAAGTAGTGTACAGCTTCACTCGAAAGCCATGCTGCTTTGCTTCCAGTCTTTCAGAGATAGAGAATGAACGGAAAAGAAAAGGCAGAACAAAAACACTTTTGGGTCGCTGGTAGCCAAGGACACGGGGAAACGCTCAACTCAAACGCAGGATCGTCAAATGAAGTCCGTCGTCTACCGGCCAGGAAAGAGGTCACTCAGCACAGTCTACGCCCCTATCAAGCTTTGCGTGCCAGTACACTACCAGCGTTGTACGCTAGCCTTTTGGAGTCTCCGACGAGGAGGTAGGAGAGCCCAGCGGCGGCCGCCAAGGGTATGAAACGGAGCCATCCCTTTTGCCCCCTCCAGGCGCCATGTTCAGTTACAAAAGTAATTTTTATTTTCTATTCATCTCTCTCACTGAACACGCGTTTTAAAAAAAAATTTTTTACCTTTCCTATTCATCATCCTCACAGAACACGTATTCCAGTATTTTCTCTCCCATCAACTAAACACGCCGCGCGCGTCCGTCCGTGGCGCTGGACTCTGTTGACTGTTGTCCGTTTGCCCTAGGCCTTGTCCCTCCGCCCCTCGCCATGTCCGGCGCTCCCGGTCCCACACGAACCAAACAAAACAAAAACCTGTCGCCGGAACACCATGCTGCTCCGACGAATGCACGGTGTTCCGGGAGACGGCCACCCCTCGCGCCCGATCGCCTTGCGAAAAAGCAGTTCCGGAAGGCTCCGGTCAAAGCACCAGAGTCCAGCCCCGTAGCACGAACACGATGCCATCTCGTTCGGTTTATAAAAGAACAAGAAAGCGTAGAGCAAAAAAGAATAAAATAAAATAAGGGGGGGGGGGGGGGGGACACGAGAACTTTGGGGAGTTGTTGTGTGGGACACATGTTTCACGTCCCAGTGGTAGAAGAAAGATGCCCATGGGAAAGAAGGGGCGCAATGCCTGGTCCTAGTTTTTTTCGGCGAATACGATGCCGCGAACAGGTGTGCGAGGAGCGAGCGTGCTCCTCTACTCTCGCAGAGATCGATTGGTTTGGGTTGGTGGAGGCAGACGAGGACGGGGGGATATGCCCGGTGATTCTGATTCCGTTTTCGCACTGTGGATAATAATTTTTAGCCAGCGGCAGCGAACGACTGAACGAGGGAGGGAGTAACCTTACTTATCATTTATGCTAGTTTGTACGTAATACTAGCTTGTAGAGGGCATCTCACCTGGGATGCCTTGGAATCGTCAACGTCACTTGTTGAGTGAGTATCTGAGATCGTCTTCGTCGCCATGGGAAACGATTCAGGTTCTTCTGGCCTTCTTTTCTTTTTGCCCCTTTTATTATGGATCAGGAGGAGTTCCGTGGTAAATTTGGACGCCATACATGCCAATTTCTGCCTATAGCCATAGGATAAAAGGCTGAGTTTTTTTTGGAACAAAACAAACGAGTTTTTTTTTTACTTCCACAGATCGTAAAATGTCGCTATCAAGACTTCGAAATTATAAGAGCTTTTTTCTATTTTAAAATGATCAGCCATATTTGTTCATAAATACTACTAGTGTCGTAATATACTAGCAATACAAGATAAGAGACTTTTTTTTTTCAAGTTTCAACGACTACAAATTTATAGGGGCAAGTGTAGGAGAGGTTCGAGCCTCATCCGTCCTGATGCTAGACCCTCCCCAGTGATCTGTTTCATAATCTTCTTTAAGACAAAAAAAAAATAAACACCAAGCTGGCGTTTAAATAAACCCATGCCAATGAGTAAGCAACATGATGTTCGTTGAAAAAAAAGGAGAGTAAGCAACAGCATAATCTAAGCATCTTGCGATTAAAATTGTACTTTGTCCTGCTAGAGTACTACCACACCGATACATCCATGACGGGCCACTAGTGGCGCTGTCAATGGTGTGCGTAGCGTAGCGTAGCCTAGGCTAGCTAGCAATTGTTCCCCACGAGCCCAAAGCACGAGGACAAAATCGCCCAGCTTGGAACGAAGCCCCGGGGCGATGGATATGAGGGGGACGCACGCCCGCAGGCCGCACCAGCCACACCGCACCGCACCACCCAAACGGCTATAATTAGGCGGTTCCAAACGAATCGACCCCTCTCGCTTTTGCGCCGGCGACCCCGCGGATCCCCCACTAATCACCGCCGCGTCCCGCCCCGAGAGCCCCTCCCTCCCGAGCGGCCGCGCGCGAGCACCCCTTCTGCCACGGCGAGCGGCGGATAGCCCGCGGCCCCGTCGGCGGAGCAGGGAGAGCGCCGGCCGCCGGAGTTCCGCCCCCACGGCGGGCGATCGCCGGGGACGTCGGCGCGGCCACCCACCGGCGCCCGGGCTCGATCGGCGCGCCATTGGAGCTGCTCCTCGCGCGCGGCTGGTTCTTGTCGGGGGATTTTTTTTTTCACCCCGGTTCCCTAGCTTTCTCATCCCTCGGCCCATCCGACGTATCGGTCGGATTCGTTCGCGCCGGCGGGGGGTGCTCCTGCTGTGAAGGGTCCGCCGCGATGCCGGAGGCGGGGCACTACGGGTACAAGAAGACCGACGGCATCTGCGACGGCGTGTGCGGCGAGGTGAGCCCCGCTCGTCCCCCTCCTCCCTGCCCCATCGCTTCCTTCCCTACCTACGGTGCCAGATCTGCCACGCGCGGCGCCGGGATAGGTTCCTCGGCCTGCCGGGACGTTTCCTTGCCGCGGGTAACCTGACGCATTCGGCCCGTGCCGCGCGCTCGTGGCGGCCCGTACCCGCCGTGGTTCGACCGCCGTGCGGCCGGCGCCGGGAGTCTGGGATGCGTCGCGCGTGTGGTGCGCCGCGTGCAAAGTTCGGGTTTTGGATGGGGGCGCCCGGTTGGATTTGGGCGTGGATGCCGTTGCTGTTCCATGCCCGTGCGCTGTCATCGATCTGCTCTGGCATGGTCGCCGGGGGATTAGGTGTTGGCCGTGGGACTATGGAGTCCGAATTCTTCACGCCTTTCGGGTGGCAGAATCCTGCGACGTGGCCGAACTGCGTGTCTCGGTATGACATATTGGAGGCTTGGGAATATGTCTTTGGATGAGTTTGGGGAGGACTCCTCTGCTTTCTTGATTCCATCACGAGGACTATCGTGATGCCCGAGTCTTGGGCTTTTGCGAATTGCAGAATTTTCGAATGTTTTAATCGCTTTGGACAGCTAAAGTTGCAGCCTTTTCGTGGCCTTGGCAATTAGTGGCGTCAAGTGCTGTTGTTACCAAAGTTGATTTATTTCGGTTGGGCATTGCTATCTAATGCTTTAGGTTCCTAATTTATATAGTGTTGCTAACCTCGTGCTGCTCGATGTTGTCTTTAGCTTTATTATGCGTTTCGTCTATGTAGTTGTGGCATTAGGTTTCCATCTGTTCTTTGCTAGTTCTGTGGGGTGCTAGTCAGCTTCTGCTTAGCTTTTGATGCTTTTTCCTGGAGGTAACAAACCTTGTGCTGCCAAAGGGTGATGTTTGGGATATTGCTTCAGGAGTTTATCTCTCTTTGGCAAGGAGGCTTTGGTTTTGGCAAAGTTTATTGCTTTGGGGATATATGACTAATACATGTGTTTAGGTTCATACTGGAAATTTAAACAGTTTAGTTGAGTAGTTGGTGGTATGCAGATAGCTGGTGTTCTTATTTGCTTTACAGATTTCCTTTTGTCCACTATTGTTTGTTTTGACTTATTATGTGGTTCATGATTCATTTGCAGCCTGCGTCAAAGGCAGCTCTGACGATGTCAAGGCTGAAGTGTGCTCTCCGGGGATTCGATTTAAGGGCACTTATGGCCCTCTTGGTTGGTGTGCCAATGCTAATCTTAATGATATATGCGCATGGTCAGAAGGTCACATACTTCCTTCGGCCCATCTGGGAATCTCCTCCCAAGCCCTTCAAGACAATCCCTCACTACTACCACGAGAATGTCACCATGGAGAATCTCTGCAAGTTACACGGGTGGAAAGTCCGGGATACCCCTCGCCGTGTATTCGATGCTGTACTCTTCAGCAATGAGCTTGATATCCTTGAGATTCGTTGGAATGAGCTAAGCCCTTATGTGTCAGAGTTTGTGCTTCTTGAGTCCAACTCAACCTTCACTGGCATTAAAAAGCCCCTCCACTTCCAGGAAAACCGTCATCGATTTGGGTTTGCTGAATCACGGCTCACATATGGCATGATTGGGGGAAGGTTCGTGAAAGGTGAGAACCCATTTGTTGAGGAATCATATCAGAGGGTTGCCTTGGATCAGCTTATTAAGATTGCAAAAATAGAAGATGATGACCTGCTGATCATGTCGGATGTTGATGAAATCCCAAGCGGCCACACAATAGATCTCTTGAGGTGGTGCGATGATATTCCAGACGTACTTCATCTTCAGCTCAGGAATTATCTTTACTCGTTTGAGTTTTTCCTGGATGACAAGAGCTGGAGGGCTTCAATACACAGGTATCGATCTGGGAAGACGAGGTATGCACATTTCCGCCAGACAGATGAGCTTCTGGCTGATTCAGGGTGGCATTGCAGCTTTTGCTTCCGTTACATAAGTGATTTTGCCTTCAAAATGCAAGCCTACAGTCATGTCGACCGGATCAGGTTCAAGTACTTCCTGAACCCTGAAAGGATTCAAGATGTCATTTGCAGAGGGGCGGATCTTTTTGACATGCTTCCAGAAGAGTACACGTTCCAAGAAATCATTGCCAAGTTGGGGCCCATCCCAAGCACATATTCTGCTGTTCATCTTCCTAGTTATCTGCTGAAGAATATTGACCGATTTAGATATCTTCTACCGGGCAACTGCAGAAGAGAGAGTGGCTGATTTTATGGCTTACCCTGCAATCTGCTGCGTATGGGTGCCACTGCACATTTGTTGTCTTCATTGGGGCTCAGATGGCTGTGGTAGTTGCATCTGTGGTAAGATTGGCTAACATAGCCGGGCAATTGCTTGGGGAAGTAATCTGTGGAGGAGGCAAGTCGATGACTCTGTGCTGTGTATTCGAACATGGGAAGAGGATCTAACAGCATAGCGCATGCTTGGTCCTGGGCTCCTGGCTAGCTGTACCTTCTAGATGAGATGAGCTGAGTGTGTTGATTGCATCCGGGTGTTGTTATCATCATTGCTTCCCTGATTGATATATAAACTCAAAGCTGTTGTAGATTGCAAAATCAAGTGATATTTCAGAACTACAATGCAGAAAACCAGTCTAACCCTGCATACAAATGCATATCTGTTGCTATGTGTTGCCATTGTCAATGGGCATCTCGCTAAAATTCTGAATTTTTTAGAGCAATACTCTGGCTTCCAGAATACTTAGTTCGTTAAATTTCCGATTTCTGGTCGCAGCATGGTGGTGACGTGGTGGCTCATGGCTGCCAGCAGCTGAGGAACCACACTTTCAATGGTGTTCTACTTTTTTTTTTTTGGCTGACGTTTGATCTGTATTGTGCCATTTGTGCGGTCCGAACGGTATTGTGATGTTCTACAAGAGCATCAGATTAATGTTTGGTGAACATTGACTGACATCTGGGCCCTGTTCAGATTGCAATAAAACACTATTTATCACAACTTTTTTGTTATTCTCTCATGTTCAGCTATTCAATGTACGTGAACCTTAACTATTTAATGTTTGGAGTACTATTCTCTCATCTCAAATCTCACGGTATACGTGATTTAGCTACAGTGTTTTTCTAAAGCTGTAGTGTTGTGTTTTTCTAGAGCTGCAGTGTTGTTTGTTGGGAGCCCGTGATTCTCTGCACTGCTGGTTCGATCCGATAGTAGTATGTGCACATGTTCAGCCGTTGCTTGGTTCCGTCGACCCTAGCGTCCTGGTGACACTGTCACACTCGGACATGTTTGGCCATCCCTATGAGACAATGCGTGTACCCCTTGCGGGCATAGCCGTGCGCCCGCGCCCTGGTAGCGTTTCTGACTGTGAGGGCCGGTGTCTGGCTGTCTCGGCTTTCTCTGTGGAGGCCGCAGGCAAGCTCTGGTCACTGGCCAGAGTCATGTACGTACATTGCTGTCAAATCAGGGTTCGACCGTAGCCAACCATGACTTGACTGGTGTCACATCGAGGTTCTGCTGGTGTCAGATGGCCGGCAGCAGTCAAAGATCTGCTGTACCGTTCCGGTCTGCGCAAGTCTCCCGGCGGGTACGCTGAAAGTTCCCCGTGCCCTCGGAGCCTTGGAGGGCATGGCATGTGTGTCCTACGGTGTACCCGTTGACTTGACTCGCGATGGTCGTGAACCCACTCGCGTCGCGAAGTCTGCGTCGCCGGACGGGACGGCCGGAGCGCCGGCGGGGACTGCCGAGTGCCGACGCGGCGGGATCGCGATCTTTTGGCTTGCAAGTGGACGAGAGGTCGTCGAGTTTTTTTTAGACGAACACAAGAGGTCGTCGAGTGACTCGAGTCAAACCACACCGTTCGAACAGATGTTTCTTTATATGGGCCTTTATTTAGCATAACACTTGCTGGGTCTGCAGAAAGTGAACGAGCTGGGCCTAATCAGGATGCCGTGTCTAAAGGTAGGTCACTCGCCGGCGCTGCCGCCACCGAACCAGATGGCAGTAATAATATACGCCACCACCGGTGCGCGGTGCGCTTTGCTGATGCTGAATTGCTGACGAAGTGAGAACATGACGGTCGCTCACAAGTCACAACATCCCCCCAGCCCAGTACACTCGCCTCATCGCAGAGAATCTACCGACGGATCGCACACTACTCAAACCCGTCCATTCCGGAACGCCGGATCGCGTCGCGAACTGCGCCCGCTTTTTGATTAGGGTGTGTTTAGATCATCCAACTTTTTTAAAAAAATACTATTTATTTAATTTTTTTTCTATTTATTTTATCTCTCCTACTTACATAACACGCTTCTTAGCGTGACCTACAGTAACTTTTTGATGTATTATTTCTTTTGCCAACTAAACTCACCCGCGAAGGATGCGTAGGGGGGGATCGGAGCAAATCCAAGGGGCAAGGGTGCATTTACAGCGACGTCGACGCTCGCCAGCAGGGGGATCATGAGGATTTTCTAGGAAACTGGGTGTCGTCCTCTGTTCACTGTTCTCTCCCGTCTCTGGCCAGGGGATTTTTGCCGGTATTTTTTGCCGTGCCTATCCTCAGAACGCTCCGTTTACTCGCTGCCGGCTCCGTCGACACTCCGTGATCTCCGTTTAACACCCCCCCCCCCCCCCCCCCGCGTTCACATGGAGCCCGATTCGGGCTAATCCCGAGGGGGTTTCGACCAACTTGTGTGGGGGCTGCACCTTTTCCCCATGCGTCCCGTTGCTCGCAGGTGGGCTGAGCGCGCGTCCGTTTCCGGTTTGTGGGGTTCGCCAGGGTCCCACCGAGGGTGAAAAGGAACCGACCGTTTTTGCCTTGAGGGCCAAGTAATGGGGAGCTGCGCTGACTCGTCTGTCTCGACCGGGTGTTGTGGCAGCTGGTAGCTAGTGGCGCGAGGCCCGAGCTCGTCGGAGACCGGTTTTTCAGTTTTCGGCTTTTTGCCTGCCCTGCTGTCCATGCTCCTCGGGTATGATTTCCATAGCGGCAGACGTTATACTAGCTAGTGCACGCATCGTCGGGGTACGCCTTGCGAACGCTAGCAGCTGAAGGCCAGTACCGAACCGATCGCTTGGGGCCCTCGTTTATCTTGTAAAACCTCATCAACGGTTGGATTTTGTCGCACTCAAACATCTTATTATAAGTGTAGAACAGAAGGAGACAAGATATACCGTAGAGATGAAGCTTCTCTTTATCCCAGATCTTGATGATTTTGCAATGCCCTCGTGTATATACTCCAAAGCATGATGTTATCTCGCGCATGAGGTATAGTGGTAATTGGGTAAACATGGTAGCTTATTTGAACTAGAAAGTATGATGTTATCTCGCGCGACATTGGGTGAAAAAGGAAGGTAATCCAAAGCGACCATTCTATTAGCAGTTGTATAAGTGTAACAATAATATAGAATCCCGTCAAGTATGTACAGTATGGGCTTTCAAATTTCTATAATATGAATATGTGTGCATGTTGGTTGCTCATGCGTGATTTTAGAATAGCATATGAAGTTTTATCGTCACCTAATCAAACCCACCAAACATGTATTCCACATGGCATTCGCCCCACTATATATGTGCACACAACGCTTCATCTATACTCAGATTGTCAGGTGGAGTCTATATATGTGATCAAATTCGACCACGGGCTAAGCACTAGCTGCCCCACAGTCTACACGTGTGTGGGTCCCACAAACACTCATATATACCTTCTCCATTTTCACTACTTCTTGTGTTACTAAACACCATTTTATATATATCTTTTTGGTTTTCACTACTTCTCGCATTACTAAACACCATTATCTTTCCTTTTTTTCCGTTCCAGATCCAGAGCGTCACGCGGCAGAGAGGAGTAACGGGTAAAGGCACCCGACGGCCCGCAGGATTGGTGCCTAACCGCAGTGAGGCCCGCGTGAGCTCCGGCTCATCTATACTCGATTGTCAGGTGGAGTCTATGTGATCAATTCGACCACGGGCCAAGCACTAGTTGCCACACTCTACACGTGTGTGGGTCCCACAAACATTTATAAATACTTTCTCCATTTTCACTACTTCTCGTGTTACTAAACACCATTTTATATATATCTTCTCGGTTTTCACTACTTCTCGCATTACTAGAACACCATTCTCTTTCCTTTTTTCCGTTCCAGTTCCAGAGCGTCGCGCGCACTAGAGAGAGAGAAAGAGAGAGAGAGAGGAGTAACGAGTAACGGCACCCAACGGCCCGCAGGATTGGTGCCTAGCCGCAGCGAGGCCCGCGTGAGCTTCGGCTCCTCGGCTTCCCCAGCACGTGGCACGGTGGTGGCCCCATAGGACCATGGGGCCCACAAGTCAGCACGATACCGACAAGCGAGGAGTGGGCCTACGCTGTCTTTTTTTTGTTTAGATATTAGTTTTTTCTCCAATACTTTTGTTATATTTTTCTTCGAACCCTTTTTCCCATTTGTTAAAATGCTTTGCATTTTTTCTCTTTTTAAATCCATTTTAATTTTGTTTTAGTGTTTAAATTTTTATATATGATTTGTTATGTAATATTTTGTTGCATAAACTTTGCTAGAAATCTCTAGTGTCGACCAAATTTGCATTTCCTTTTGTGTGTCTTCCATTCAACCGGTTGTATCCTGCATTTGTTTCTGTTCGTCTAAGAAAATAGTCGGGTCGCACACTCGCACACCACTGCGCGTCCGCACCACGTAGACGGGGGTATCTTTATCTTGCGGGCCAAGAAAGTTTAGCGCGGGGTTGCGCTGATTGGGTCTGCCTCGGCTAGTAAAATGTGGTGGCAACCTGAGCCCGAGGCATAGACAAAAAAAAGAAAAAAGAACAGGTCCCACCCGAGCCCCCACCAGTGGGAGACCCCCAGGCTCCAGCGCGCGGGTTGGTTTGGCCTTGGGGAAACGTCCGTCTGCATCCGTTACGCCACGTTGGCCGTGACCCGTCCCCGCCGCGCGCCCGCGCCGCGCATGCATGGAACGCCATTTCCGAGCACCCATGGTAGATGGATTCGCGTCACCGCTCTGCCTGAAGCCCGTCCGTCGACAAAGACATGGTGGGTGACCGCGTGACGGTGACCCGGCACAGTCCTGTCCGCAGCTGAATTGCCGATCAGCCCCAACCGGACAGGGCGAGATCAAAAGCCGCTGGGCCAATCACACGGAGACCCGGCCAGGCAGATACTGGCGAGCGAGTAGGGAGGAGAGAGAGGAGGATGACGAGGAGGGGTTGCTTGTCGCGGTAGCCAAACCGAGCCGGGCAGCGCGTACGCTTTCCGGGCGAGCGCGAGGGGAGCGCGACTTCGTGGTCTTTACCCTCACATCCCATCCCACCCTTGCCCTCGCCCCGCCCCGCCCCGCCCCGCCCATATAAAAGCAGCGACCACCCGGCGCCACTCCACACACCCGCTTCGTCGCAATCCCAACACAAGTTCTCCCCCGGATGCTCGCGCTCCTCCTCCTCCAGCAGCAGACGGCTCCGACTCCGCTGTGAACCGCCGCCGCCGCCGACCCTCCCCCGTCCCCCGCCATGGAAAAGTAAGTCGCGCTTCTCGGGCGATTTTTTTCCCCCTTCTCTAGTCTTGTTGTTCTACTCGCTCTGCTTCGGCCGGGCCATCGGTTCCGTCACTGCGCGCGGCGGGGGAACGAGGCTGGTGGGTCGGCTGCTGGATGTGCGGATTTGGGGTTTTGTGGATTGGGGACCTTTGTCCGGCTGATCGGTTGGTGATGAGGGGACGATTTCGGCGCGGTGCGTGCTGGTGAGCGGCTCTGGTTTTGGACGAGACCGATCTGGTGCTCGTGAGTTGTGAGCTTGCGCGCGGTGGGTTGTCCCTGACGGCGGAATGTGCTGCGCGTGAGATCGCCCGGAGGCGGGGCCGTGGACCGTGGACGCGCCTCGCGGCCGCTCCCTGCGATTTCGGAAGGCACGGTTTTCGCGGCCCGTCGAGGCGCGCGAGGAAGCTTCTGCCGGAAGGAAGCAGAAAGAGGGGGAGTACTCTGTTTGCTGCAGGCTGGAGCTGGAGTACGGAGGGTCGGAGACTGATCCTGTGCTGATCGATTCGACTGGGTTGGTGATTTCTGTGCGGTGCTTTGGTGAGCGGCTCTGGTTTTGGATGAGACCGATCTGATGCTCTTGAGCTTGTGTGTGCTGGGATGGTTTCTGACGGTGTAACGTGCCACTCTCCGGTGCGATTTCCCGGCGTTTCTCGCCGCGAGAAGGCAGAGTGTTTTTTTCGGTCCGTTGAGGCATCTGCTGGAAGGAAGCAGAGAGAGGGCTCTGTTTGCTGCAGGCTGGAGTACGGAGACTGATCCTGTGCAGATTGGCGCTCGATCGCAGCTTACCCTGATTGTTCTTACACTAGCTGGGCTGCATTGATCTCTGATGGTTGCAAGCCAGAGAGGGGATCTAGCAGCTATGTGCGAGGAATTCTGGAACTGCAGGTGGGATTCAGAGTACCAAATCTTCACAAACTTCGTATACCCATCTCTGGTGCAGGGGTTTTGCATTCTGTTATGCGTGCAAGACGAAGCTTCCACTGGAAGGAAGCAGGGGAGGGTTTGTTTGCAGTCCGTTGAGGTGCAAGAGATTCTGCTGCTGGATTGTAGTTAACCGTGCTGATCTGATCCCTGCAGATATGAGGTGATGTGAAAATACGGAGGAACACCGAATACTGTTCTTCGTATATATGCCATCCCATCATGTGAGATTATGATTATCGGTTTGTAGCTATTAACTGAAGGCCTGACTAAGTTCAAGTGACAAGTGTTTAACTTTCTTTGGATACTTTGATTTGCAATGACAATGAGAATGGGGACTAGTCCATCTACGTCGAAAAGAGAAGGTAGTACCAGGGTGCTCTGTTCAGACTCCTGACATTTGTTGTTTTCATGGCAGAGCACTTTTGACAACTTCAGGAATGAGCAGTGATAGATAGCATGATTTGTGTCTCCCTTCTTGGTGGCTACTATTAGTGACATTGTCCTCTGCTTGATCGAATCATAATGGGGCAGAGTGTGGCAATGACTGAGAAAACTCAGCAGCTCCAATATAGCATGTCAATGGGGTTCGTGAATGTCCCTTGGTCAAATTAGGGAGTTGGAAATATCATTCCTGCAAATTTTTATTGGATAAAACTACAAGGAAGTTATTTTGAGGACGAGCACTATTTGTTGAAATAATCTTTTGTTTGGCCTTTAATAAGACCAAACAGTTTGTGTCCTAAAGTTATCTGCCAACTTTATTCTTTGCTTGGCCTTATTAGAAGTAGTTGTTAAACCATTAATTTCGTATAATTTGATCAGGCAGTTAATATTCTTAATTTTCTGTTTACAGTCTCTGTGCTACTCTGGCATTAGAGATGACCAAAGATCAGTAGTATGTTCTGTTAGAAAACAAGCCCTGGCAGTAGTGATTTGCATCGAATCTGTTTAATTTAGATAGAATTATTCTCAAATGTGGACATGCTCTTTAAAGCTTTATGTTCTGCTCTATAGATAGCATGCTTTAGAGTAGAGAGATGAAATCATTGCAACATCCCTAACTGTTTAATTTCGTGATGTTCACAATTGACCATCACCTCGTGCCCCCATTGCATACTGTTCATTTGATCAAGTTTCTGCTACACAATGTCACACCTTTTATTGAACAAGCCATTGCTTGAATTTATCACCCTAAATCTTAACATCTGGTCTTTAAAAGAAGTGTTGGTACTTGATAGCATTGTGCTAAAATATATTTACTTCTTAAACATAAAGATTCATTTCTCGAATGTGAACTTGTTCTTTACACTTTTATTGTGCTTTGTAGACCACCTTTTAGAGTGGAAAGATCAGATATGCATTTGCCCCTTACCTTTTCTTTTTAAGAAGTCTTTGCTTGAATTTTATCATCTGAGGTTCAGAAGTTTTTACATAAATCCTAACCTGAATGGATGTTGTACCTTTCTGCAGTTCATGGATTATGAATGGGGTGGGACTCATTACTAAAATAAGAAACGCCGCTCAGTTGACCTATCTCCGACTTGGTGAATTGGTTGCTAATCCATGTATCAAGTGTCCCAACTGTCAGTTTGGCATTGATACTAGTAATGTAAGTTCAGCAAACTATTCATTTATGAGTCAATGACTATTCGGTTATCAATATCATGCCTGCACTTTCTTAGGCATATGACTGTCATGGAACCTATTTGTAATTAACGATACAAATTACAGCTGCCCAACTTTAAGTGCAACATAGTTACCTTGATACATAAGTTTTATTTTGGCTGAACTTTAAGTTAACATTGACTGTGTTTCATGTTCTGCACTCCTTTTTTTTTCCCCTTTGGAACCTCACACCTTTCTTTGCAGGTTTCTTTGGTGTGTCCAGCACTACCAGCTGGTGTAAAATTTGATCCCTCTGATCCAGAACTACTTCAACATCTACAAGAAAAATCCAGCTTACTGAATTCGAAGTCTCATGCACTCATCGATGAATTTATACCTACTATAGAAAAGGAGGAGGGAATTTGCTATACGCATCCCAAAAACCTCCCTGGTACGTGATTATTTCTTTTGAATCGACCACTGCCTTTTCGAACTAATAACTTATCTCATTTGTTGTCTTGTAGTAGTTGTCTTAAGTTGATTAACTCATACATTTCTATTATTCTGGTAGGTATAAAAATGGATGGTAGCAGCTTCCATTTCTTCCATAGAGTATCATACGCATATGGCTGTGGTCAGCGCAAGCGTCGCAAGGTTAGTGGCGATGTTGGCAGTGCTTGTGATGAGCACATCAGATGGCATAAGACTGGAGCATCCAAAGCCATATTTGACGAGAATGGTATCAAGAAAGGCTGGAAGAAGATCTTGGTTCTTTATAGAGGTTCTAAGAGAGGTGACAACAAGCCAGACAGAGACAATTGGGTGATGCATCAGTATCATCTTGGTGCAGATGAAGATGAAGAGGATGGTGCATTGGTCGTCTCTAAAATATCCTACCAATTGCCGTTAAAGAAAAATGACAAGTCTGAAATGGATGATATTGTGGTAGAGTCTGAAACATTTGTGGCAAAAATCGATCCTAGAACCCCAAAGACCGATCCTCCCCAGCTCAGATTCCCGATCAACAGCCCATGCACCGAGCAGTATACCCCCATTCAGTTGGATCAGGTAAATCTAATTATCATACTTGATGATTTTTCAACTTACTGCTGGGCAAAAAGATCCAAAAGTTGTCCTCTGTTTTTACTTTATCTATCATATTCAAAACAGCCTCGTTCATTTTGTTTGTAATGATCACAATGGCTCTACATATGAATCATCCAGAATAGCTGTGTTCACATAACTGTTTTTTCTGGGGTTAGCTGGAGAACATTCTTTCATATCATTTCTTTGAGAATACTGTATCTTTGCGTTTATAAGAAAAAAAAAATAGATTTTTACAACGTGGGCTAGATTGGCACACGCTTCATCTTGTTACATTGAATTGTGAATTTGGTTATGCGATAGAATATTTTTTTCATATTGCTTTCTGAATTTGTGACAGGAGGAAGAAGAATGTAGCACAGCTGTTCGCCCGGTGAAGGTTGAAGCAGGCGAATGCTCTGCATGGTTTGCTGAATTATCACCAACTGCTGTGGTCGCGAACCTTCCTGCTGCGGATGAACCAGGGGAGTCCAGGAATACCCCAAATTCAGTCCCTGAGCCTGAAGCACCTATCCCCGTCGATGATTCTAACATGGAACTGTTTAATGGATTGCCTGAGCTGGATAATACTTTTCCAATGCTTGGAATGCCTTCAGATAACGTTAATTTTGCCGTGAGTGTATCTCTAGCTCGTTTGCTTGATGCAGTAATATCTTATGGTCACAATCTTATTGTCAAGGTAAAACGCTCATCACTTTGTTCTGTAATCCTTCAGGACATGTTCGGCTCACAGGATAGCTTGGGGGCCTGGGTAGACGGTTTCCGCTGACGCGAAGAAGACTCCGAGCTGGAAGCATTGGCACTGTTGTAAAGAGCCAGTTTTGTATATGACTTGCAGCGTCTGAATCCTCGTCTCATGAGACGCTTCTTTGTTGTGCAACTTTGCAATGTGCAAGCTTGCAAATTCAGCATCCCGGCGGGATTTTGTACCTACTAGTGGTAGAACCGAGAGAGGTTCCCACATGACATCCCATCCAATTACAAGCAACTGTATGTCAGCCATGTTGTTGTGTAGTAATGCTTTATGTTTAATGCACCTCAAAAGAATGATGTTGTGTAGTGAATTTGAGCACCTCAAAAGAATGATGTTGTGTGGTGAATTTGAGCTCGCGATGCTTGGACGTTTGAGTAATTGAGTACATTGTCTCTGTGAGTTCTTTCCTGTTTGTCCAAGTTGCAGTTGGGTGCAATATTCTTTGGCGGTCCCTCAATCACATGTTAATGTCCAAGTGACCAAGTTACATGGTTTTTGTCAAGCAACTGTAACTTAAGGATTGTCAAGCAATGTGAACCGTTTATTTCTTAGATGAACGACTCAGATCAACTGCTACAACAAGGACTGATGAATAGGAGCGCTGCAGAGATATACAGTGGTCAGTGGTGAACGATGATGATCCAACTCTCACCCAGGGCTGCTTATTACCTCCGTTCCAAAATGTAGGCCGTTTGACTTTTTCAGCCCAAGTTTGACCACTCGTCTTATTAAAAAATTTGTACAAATGTAGTTAAATTTAAATAATTATTGAAATTCGTTTATTATGAAAGCTAGCCACAACAAAAAAATATGATATTCTATAAAAAATTTTCTTAAATCACACCTCTACCCATTCCATTTGTTACATCTACATGAGCAATATTATACATACAATTCAACCACGAAAACAAATTCAAATCAGAAGCTACTCAATATAAAATTACTTAAAATTTCAAAATCTATAACTTTATTTTAAAATTCAAAATCTATGATTAGGCAGGACTTGTTAAGAAAAAAATAAGCGCCACCACTAAGTGGATCTATCTCCGACTTGGTGAATTGGTCTTAGAAACAAATGTGCATTGACACTAGTAATGTAAGTTCACTTAACTATTTGTAATTATGAGTTTATGACTTCTATGTGTATTGGCCATATGATCTTCCTAAGTCTAACCTTGCTGTAACAAAGTTTCATTCAAGCAAGACCTTAGTGTTATTTTGTCGGAGTTTAGTTAATTTATTGACCTATATATGGTTGACACTCTGGACATTTTTATTTTATTTATTTGGACCCTTAAATTCACACCTCCCTTTGCAGGTTTGAGGTGTCTTTGGTATGGCCAGCACTTCCTGTTTGTGTCAAATTTGATCCGCCTATGACTCCTTCATATATTTGCGAGTGAAGTCAAGACTACAAAATTTGAATCCCCATGCAATTACCGAGAATTTCAACTTGCTATAGAATAGGCGGAGGGAATTTGCTATACACATCCCCAAAATCTCCCAGGTACATGATTGTTAATTTTCAATTGATTAGTGTGTTTTGAAGTAATATATTGTCTCGTACCATGAAGGAGTTGTCATATGATCCGAAAATCGATTCATTTATGATATGAACGGTAGCGGTCTTCATGTTCTTTTGATAATGTGTCGACTACATTCGTTACTTGTATGCAATGTTCTTTCGATTGTGTGTCTGCTACACTCACCACTTGTACTTAACCTCTCTCTTTAAATGGCTCTTCCTTAAATTAATCTGTGAGGTTTGAAATGTCCTTTGATAAATCATAACACGAATGTATGTTGTGTATTTCTATTCGTGGATTATGACTGGGGTCATATTGGTTAAAAAAATAAAAGGCACCACTAGGTTGATTTGTCTCCGACTTGGTGAACTAGCCTTAAGCAAATGCGTGTTGACACCAGTAATGTAAGTTCACTTAAGTATTTGTAGTTATGTTTTTATGACTGCTATGTGTATTAGCCATATGATCTTCCTAAGTCTAACCTTCTTGTAAAAAAGTTTCATTTAAGCAAAGCCTTAGTGTTCTTTTGTTGAATTTCAGTTTATATATTTACATTAGGTTGACATTCTAGGTGTTTTTATGTTTATTTAGTTGGAACCTTAAAGTCACACCTCCTTTTGTAGATTTGAGGTGCCTTTGGTGTGGCCAACACTTCCTGCGTGTGTTGAATTTGATCCGCCTAGGACTCCGTATATTTACGAGTGAAGGCAAGCCTACAAAATTTGAATCCCCATGCAATTACCGATGAATTTCAACTTAGTATACATAATAGGTGGAGGGAATTTGCTATACACATCTAAAAAATCTCCCAGGTACATGATTGTTACTTTTGAATTGATCAATGTGTTTTGAAGTAATAAATTGTCTCGTGTCATGAAGTAGTTGTCAAATGATCCAAAAATACATTCATTTATGTTATTCTGGTAGGTATACAGATGGAGGTAGTGGTCTTCATGTTCTTTTGATAACGTGCCTAGTACACTCATTACTTGCACACAATGTTCTTTTGATCGTGTGTCTGCTGCACTTTACATGGGAATGAGCTGATTGCTTATTCCACTATCATGTCTACCATCTCAATATTCCAGTCATTCCATGTCGACTTCCCCATGCAATTATCAATGAATTTCACCTTACTGTAAAATAGACGAAGGGAATTTGCTATACATATCCCAAAACTCTCAGGGGTACATGATCAATGTGTTTTAAAGTAATAAATTGTCTCGCGTCATGAAGTAGTTGTTTAATGATAAAAAAATCCGTCATTTATGTTATTCTGGTAGGTGTAAAGATAGATGGTAGCAGTCTTCAAGAGTAAAAATATGCGCATATATAAACAAAAGTAATTGAAACGAGAAAAAAGAAAACTATATAGTAGATTATTTACCTTGTTCTAAAACACATAATATTTCCACTTTCCACTTTTTCGTCTATCTTGAATAGGTGGGGCTCACTTAGTAGTGGTGTTCCTGCTACTCCCTATAGTCCCTTGGGCACAAATACAGTAATACTTGCCATACGCCCCCACTTACGCGTCTCTCTCTCTCCATTCGTAGGGCCCACCACCTTCACCCAAGATTAAAGGCAAGGACCCCAGGTAATTGAGGTAAAGACCGAACACCAAGATTAAAGACATGTCTCAATGCAATTAGATGGTGAAGACTAAAGCGGGAAGGGGTGTCTTTTCCAAGGAGTTCAAAATATTATATAAAGTATTTAAATATGATAACATGCTACTGGAGGTTGAAATCGAATTTAAGATGTTTAATTCAAGCAATATTATTTAGTTAACCTTTGGCAAAGCACGTATACATTTTTTTTAGGTGAGCAAAGCCCCCGTAAGTGTAAATAATATAAGAAAAAAGCAAGAAATCTACAGTATTGGGCCGGTCCGGCCCATGAACACGCACCAGTCATCATAACGAGCCGCTTGCCACAAGCCCACAGGCGATCGCACAGAGAGAGAGAGAGAGGGAGAGAGACAGTCCCGGGTGGCGGCGGCGTGCGCGGCATCCGACCCAGTTGCCGGTGCCACCCATGGCGCCGCCCACCTCCCCCGCCGCCGTGGCGGCGGCCGCCCGCGCGGCGCCGACGCCGGCCGCGGCGCTCGCGCTCTTCAAGTCCGCGCTGTCCGCGGACCAGGCCCTCTGCCCGCTCGCCGTGCTCCCGCACCTCGCCGCGTCCCCGTCGCTGCCGTACACCCTCCTCACCGCCTCCGCCGCCGCGCGCCCCCACGCCACCTCCCTCCGCCTCTACGCGCGGCTCAAGTCGCTCTCCGTCCCCATCCCCGTCGCCTCGCTCCACCCGCTGCTCTCCTCGCTCCCCTCCGCCCCGGCCTTCGCCCTCTTCGCCGACATCTACCGCCTCCGCCTCCCGCTCTGCACCACCACCTTCAACATCATGCTCCGCCACCTCTGTGCCACGGGGAAGCCCGTCCGCGCGCTCGAGCTGCTCCGCCAGATGTCCCACCCCAACGCCGTCACCTACAACACCGTCATCGCCGGCTTCTGCGCGCGCGGCCGGGTACAGGCGGCGCTGGAGGTCATGCGCGAGATGCGGGAACGTGGCGGCATCGCCCCCGACAAATACACCTACGCCACGGTGATCTCTGGGTGGTGCAAGATCGGCCGGGTCGAGGACGCAGCCAAGGTGTTCGAGGAAATGCTAACCCAGGGAGAAGTGAAGCCAACTGCGGTGATGTACAATGCATTGATCGGAGCCTACTGTGACAGGGGCAAACTGGATGTTGCGCTGCAATACCGGGAAGATATGGTAGATAGGGGGGTTGCCATGACGGTTGCAACGTATAATCTACTTGTGCATGCGTTTTTCATGGCTGGACGTGCATCAGATGCTCATGCCGTGCTTGAGGAGATGGAGAAGAATGGTCTTTCCGCAGACGTGTTCACTTACAATATATTAATCAATGGGTATTGCAAAGAGGGTAATGACAAGAAAGCATTGGAGGTGTTTGAAGGGATGTCTCGGAAAGGGGTGTGTGCGACCGCGGTGACCTACACGTCAATGATATATGCATTGTCGAGGAAAGGTCATGTTCAGGTGACAGATAGATTGTTTAGCGAGGCTGTGAGGAAGGGCATCAGGCCTGATGTTGTCATGTACAATGCTCTCATCAATAGCCACTGTACAGGTGGAGATATGGACAGGGCATTTGAGATCATGGCAGAGATGGAGAAGAAGAGGATCACTCCAGATGATGTGACATACAACACGCTCATGAGGGGGTTGTGCTTGCTGGGCCGTCTTGATGAAGCACGCGGGCTCATTGATAAGATGACAATGAAGGGTATACAGCCAGATCTCGTCAGCTACAACACACTGATCAGCGGCTACAGCATGAAGGGTGATGTTAAGGATGCTTTGAGGGTCCGGGATGAGATGATGAACAAGGGGTTCAACCCAACACTTATGACATACAATGCGCTGATACAGGGGCTATGCAAGAATGGACAAGGAGATGATGCTGAGAACCTGATGAAGGAGATGGTGGAGAAGGGCATCACCCCTGATGACAGCACATACATCTCGCTGATTGAGGGACTTACGACTGAGGATGAGCGAATGGCTGCGGCAGATGCTGCAAATGCTTGAGCTTGCTAGGAGGGAGATAGGCTTGATCTGTACAGCAGAAGCCCATCTGTTCAAAGTGCACTGAAGACTTACTCTCTCTAAGGTGTGCTTTTGCGCAATCGCATTCTGTAATGCCATAGCATTTCCTGACTGAAGCACAAGCTGGCCATTTCAATATTACCAGCATTGGGAAAAGGGCCATGTGGCAGTGGCATTTTGCATGTTGTGCCAACAGTGGCCCTTGAGGCCTTGACAGAGTTGTAGCCTTAGAGAAGGGTTCCTGTTTTATCGGTTAGTCTGTGAAGAACTTCTGTAGCATTTAAGGATAAAAGGGGAAAATGGGCATACTTGATATTTTGAAGCCCAACAGGAAATGAAAGTTGGACTTTTCTGTCTGGTTATATATTACAACTGAGCATATTTATATGTTATCTGATAGAATAACCTGTGGCTTGCCACTAATCCTGAGCAAAGTTCATTTTATGACCTTTACTGTCCAAAAATGTGGTGACTAGAATAATTGTAATCAATAAACCTCCATTTTACAATCATTGACGACATCACCTTGTCTGCACTTGGTTTGGTCTTTGGTCCTAATCTTATTACTGTTTTAAGTATATATTGGAGAACTAAACAGTAAACAAATGGTTTCTACATAGAATTCTGCTATTCATGATTTCTGTGGGGCTTGCTGGTGTCTAGTACTCTAGCTGACTGCAGCCTGAGATGCTTCTGCATTCTTGCTGATTTGGGCATTTCATTGTCATAGTTTATGTTGCCTCCTGAAGCTAAAGCTACAGGCTGAAGCCTTAGTTTAGGTCATGTTTTCTTTGTAGAACTGCAGAGCTGTGATACTTGACTACTTGTAGGACTGTACGGTCCTGGGACCCTGTTTAAACCATAACTAATCGAATACATGCATATGAACAAAGGAAATTTGCGTCTGTACTGAACCATATACTACCCATAAACTGATAAGACATCTTCTTTTGTTTCCCTGTTTTTCAAGAATCAACTACATTATTGGAAATCTAGGCATGTTGGAATGATCCACCAAAACACCTGGTCATGCCCCATAGTCTACTCTAGCACTAAGTGGAAATCATAGCGTGATTTTTCAAAAGGATGCATACCCAGACGAGCATCAGTCACCATGCGATGGTGTGCTTCGACATGACCTATCCTTGGAGAAAAATGGGGGTAGGCTTGGTGGCCACAAAAGTGACCTGGGTGTCCACATCTACTACTGTTTTCTGGTCAAAAATTTAGGCTGGGATCACATCATCCTGATACATTTACCAACTTTAATGCCATTGCCTCTTTAATTAAACTCCAGTCGCTACCTAAGATTCTCAGATGTATGCCCTTTTCTTGCCCTTGTAAAAATCGCTCGCTTATGGAGCATCAACTCATTGTGACGTGTCTTTCTTGTTTCTGCCGTGGTGGGCTGGTGGCCCTCATCTGCTTATGCATTTTTATTTTTATTTTTATTTGCCTTTCTTGCTTTGTAGTATAGCCGGCGACGGCGCCGGTGTATGTATTATATATGCTGTCAGCTGTCTCTTGCCACTGCTCCGATTTGTCAGTGCAGGGAACCTGTGTGCGATGGAAGCGGAATCGAAGATGGGGGCGCCGGTCACCGACGAGGAGAAGCAGCAGCCGTTACTTCTGGTGGTGGCGTCAGCAGGCGAGAAGGAGACACCGCCCGAAGCCACCTGCGGCTGCGAGGCGTTCCCGCGGGCCTCGCCCACGGCGACGCGGACGCTGGCGCTGGTGGTGCTGGTGGCCGGCGCCGCCTTCGCCGCGCAGCTGGCGGCGCGTGAGGAGCACGTGCTCCTGGCCGTCTTCGCGTCGCAGCTTGCCAGCTTCTGCGTGTTCACGTCGCTGCTGGCGCTGTGCGCGCTCCCGGAGGGCGGCGGCGGCGTCCGCCGCGCGAGGTGGGCGGCGAGGGCGGCCGAGCAGGTGGTGCAGTGGTCGCTCGCCATGGCGGTGCCCACGAGCATGGCGTGCTGGGTGGTCCAGAGCGCGCCGGTCGCCGTCGGGGCCGCGCTGGTGGTGCTCGCCCTGGCCGTCGTCCTCGCCTGCTTCGCCGAGCTCGTGCGCGCCCTGTGGCCTGTGCAGCAGGGACCTCGCTGACACCGACCCAGGACCTCTTCTGAAATTTTGGAGCATAGGCAGGCATGTAAGAAGGATTATGATAGCACGTTAGAATTCTCTTATACAACAAAACAAGAGATCGCTCGAGATGGAATATCAAACGGCACATGTATGCAGTTTTGGAGAGATGTGTTTCACTGGCTAAAGAGGCACGTTGGCTATGTTGTTCGCGTTGTTCTGTGAATCTGACAGTGATGTCCATCAGCCATGAAACAGTGTCTGGTTATATCAGCAGAAGGTGCATCTGATTTGAACTTTGAAGCCACGAGGCATTTTTATGAGATCTTTTCAGTGGACGCACGGTATCACCTTGCCGAAAGAAGAGTGTCTGTCCAGATCACTTCCAACTGCACTAACGATAATTTAACTCTAATGTGAAACAACTGCGCTGCACGACTATGATACCAATGGCCGCTGAACTGAATGTGTAAATAAAAAGAACAGAGGTTTATCACAGTAGTTTACAAGCATGCCACACCTAAGTTTATTAAGTCATAAAATTGTTTCATTGCTGCCAGGTGTCCAACAACTCTTAGACTGCCTAAGGTCATTCGCCCTGGTACAAGATTTTTCTCTCCGGCACAAATCACCATCAAGCTACAGTGTTACAAAATGAAAAACAAATTTTCTTCTTGCCACCCATCTTATGCATAGCAGCTGACGCTTTTTTTCCCCTTTCTCTACTCAGAGTGAATAGACACAAGTTTTCGAATCGGAACAGTCTCTCCTCCATGAATTGATTCGTTCCAATGGCGATGATCCAATTCTTTAGCTCCATGTCGGCTCATGATCCTGTTAGTGGAGAAGCCTTAAGTTCTTAGCCCGCCCTTTCGTTACAGACATTGAAAAGTCATCAGCCTATATGCCACGAGGCAATGTTGACCAAGTCACCTTCACTGATATTAATGCGAAATCAGCCTTTATCTCCTGAGTATCATGTCCATGGTTTTTCGACTCGAAGCAACAGCAACGTTGGTCCGAATTAGAGAACAATGAGCCTAATTTGAACTTCAAATCTATAGAAAAATCCAAGATAACTGCAACCACAAACTTCTTTAAGTAACATGACTCAGCAATGGCACCATCAAATAGCAGGATTTCCTTATTCAAGCCACTGGTTAAACACCCGAGATACATAGTGAAGGTGCTTTGCACTTCTGATATGTGGACCTCTACCGTCGCCTCAACAGCAGCTTCGAGACGCGAGAAGGTTAAGTCAATTGCACCAGAATCACCACTGATGTGAATTGTGGATGGGTTATTCCATAGTCCCGCAGGGCCTATCATTGATGCACCATCGATCAGCTGTAGGTCATCCTCTTCTTGTTTGCCTGCCTTGATCCTCATGTCAAATTCAATTAGAGCATAATCCATCATGTCTATCCCTCGCTTAGGCCGGACATGTTGATCAGAGAACCCTACAAAATTATTTTATTCAGTAGCTCGTCATATTAAAGAAATCAATATTTGAAGCTAAATCTTCCCTTATGATGTTCCACTTGTGACAGTATTTATTTTAAGGAATAGTCAGGAGGAGGAAATTGACTCCGCATTATATTCATATGATTTTGTTTCAAATCCCATATCTTCAATGAGCCTGTGTGAAACGAAGAGTGACAAAATGACTTGAGTGGTGATGGCTAATTAATGATATGCTATATGCATCTCATATACCTATAAACAAAAGTAAATCAATTTTTATATTGTACTAAAAAATCAAGTATTTCATACAATCTAAATATATAGTATGAAATGATTCTCAAGGGTCAGGTCTAGGTGGGTGGTTTTACCCACATGGCAGCGTCCACCTAACAAGCCATGTGGGTGAAACCAACTCCACAACTGCTCCAAGGTAGTTTTATATTGGTATAAATGGATAAATCTCAATACTAAGGGGTTTTAGGTAGACTTGAAATATTTTCATATAAATATGAATGTGATCAGACGCACCTGCTGCACAATGATGGGTTCATCCCTGCTAACATTGACGACATAATTGAGTAGCGGGTCCAAGTCATCCCGCACTGCTATGTATCCATACAGCTCTACTAAGCCACCATTCACAGAAATTTTAGCCAACTCTAATGAGAAAATTTGCAGCATGGAACAAGGAACGTGTTGCAAGCAGGTTCCCTCGTGAATTATACAACTTGGGGGATCTGATAATGCCATTGCCTCCAACAGAGCTTCATAACAAGTAAACTCATATTGTAAGTTTGTTGGAAATTAATGCAGTAAAAACATAATTGACATTTGACAAGTAAGCATGCTATTTGAGGATTACATGGCCCCATTGGAAAATTTTCCTTTTCATCTACTACGTCAAAACAATCAAATGCTCTCTTTATCAGGAATTGTGCTACCTCAAGGCTTCTTTAGAAGCACCCAAAGAAGGCACTGTCTTGGATCGCTTGCATCTAGTGAAAATACTGAGCATGGGGCTAACGAGGATTAAAGGGGATGGCTTCTTTTGTTACAAAGCATACAACATGTGTCATCTATTTAGACAAGATTGATGTGCTAGGAGTTGACTGGGATTATTTCCAGTCCATTGATGCTTCAAGTCAGTAGCCTTTAGTATCACCGAAGGAGGCTAGAAGGAGAGGAAGGACTGAAGGAGAGTGACCTCTATTGTTCAAATGGGACAAGATTCCTAGTATCACCTACAAGTATATGGCAATAAGACTATTACGCTTAAGAGATTCTGGTGAATGAAATAAAGATCAATGGGCCTCCTGTAAACCGACCTTTGCATGACAAAAAGGCAGGTTATTAGGTCTAGGAGGTTAGTAAAAAAACAAAATCATGAAGTGCCAGGGAGAAACGAAAATCTAAGCATGGAATCATAATACAGTGCAACTATTGCCGCGAAACGAACCACAAAAGGGATGTAAAGAAAGATGGTATTAAGCCTTAAAGACGAAGAAAAAAGGCTACAAAAGATGCTTGGACCAACAGGGTGAGAATAACTCAAAAGCATACTACTTCTACATATCGAAACTGAGATAAGAAGCAATTGATGTTCCACAAACAACAGCAAGCAAGCAGGCGGCAATTTTTTTTTCACTTACTCTCTTTGCGCTCTGCAATACGGTACTCCTTTTTCCAAAATGAATCCATAATGTTCCTGTATATAGAACCGTCACGGTGTCTACTGTCTGGAAGTATATAATCAATAGTACACTCTCCATCATCACTTAATTCTTCTTTATCGCTGACAACGAGTTCCCCCTTGTGATACTCCGCTGTGCTCATTCCATCTTTCTCAGAGCCAGTGTGTTTCGCAAATTGCCCACATGTATCATCTTTAGCATCAGAACACGTAAACACATTCCCCCCAAGTTGCCTTCAAAAACCAACATGAGAAACGTAAATAAAAAAAAAACAACCCAAAGGTTGCCGCAATCCACATCCAAAATTATACCGATCAAGCAAAGGCGCAAAATTAGTAGCAAGTGATGAAACACACCGGAAAAGGCGACTGGCAGGTGGATCGTGAGACATCATGAGCGGGGAAACTCGTCGCGTAAGCCCTGGTGGACACAAGCGAGTCGTCGCAGATGCCATGAAAGAGGGGAGAAACCGTGGAGAGAAGAAGCGGTGCATTGGTGCGTGCAGTCGTCGGAGGCGGCGAGGGCTTTGCTACAATACTCCGAACTAATTGTGGACCGTTCATTTGGTTAGATCTAAATAGAAGAAACATATAATATTTATATATTTTTATTTTAGAAAAAAGATAAAATACAAAATATCTTGCAATTAGATGTAACTACCTTTCACGTTGATGAAAATCATGCAACTTGGCAAATAAAACTATCCTGCATGATCTGCTTTCATTCGTCATATAATATACACGACACAGCGCACGTCGGTTCTATAAAAAGTTTATTAACCAGAAACTAGCGTGACATAGTGACATTTTTTTAACGTAAGACCATGACAGGTTTTCTGGGCGAGAAAATGTGTATAGTGGTCGTGACATGGGCATATTTTTTTTACATCAATTACGTATTTACATATATAAAATAATTTTCATCTATGCAAGTACTAACATCGAGCGTGTATGTAAGTACGGTTGAGGTAAAAGACTGCCAATGTCATGTGTGCAGGATAAAAAAACATTATTTACTTGTAAAAAAGCATCCACTTGACACGTTGTACAGAATTAAGGCGAAAAAATCCCGTGAAGGAGAAAGATAGTATGAAGAAACTGCTCCCGTGAAGGATGGCGAGATGTACAGTTTTCTCTCTCTTTTTATCTAAATGTTTATTCTATTTCAAAAATGTTTATTCTATTTCAAAAATCAATGGTTGAGATTTGTTCATACTCTTACCTCCTAGGGGGTAAGAGGAGTACCATAGCAAGGCCAAAAAAAAAAACTCGCTGTGACGTGTCATTCTTGTTTCTGCCGTGGTGGGGCCCTTATATCTGCTTCTTTCTTGCTTTGTGGTATAGCCGGCGACGGCCCGAGTGTACGCTTCTTTTTTTTTTTCCTTCAGTGCAGCTCCACGCAGAACCGGTGAGCAATGGAAGGGAAATCAAAGATGGTGGCACCGATCACCGATGAGGAGATGCGCAGCAGCCGTTACTGCTGCCTGTGTGACGTCAAATGGGACGTTTGTTTAGGCGTTGGCTGAAGCCACGTTGGGACGTTGGCCGTGCTGTTCGCATTGTTCAGGCAATGGGACAGTGATGATGGCCATCAGCCAAGTTGAACGTTGTGTGAGTGGAAACTTTGAAGCCATGAAACATTTCATGATCTCTTCACTCTTCAGTGGACGCCTGAAACCACAATGGCGCGAGCGACCCATCAGCAGAGCAGATGCTAGGCAATAGGCAGGGTCTCCTCAACCCCTAGAATCTTACGCTTTGGCCTTTGGCACGGCATCACCTGGCCAAAAGAAGAGAGTGTCTGTCCAGATCACTCGGTCACTCACTCCCAACCAGTGACAGGTCTTCCACTAACGTCCTATGCCAAGACATGACCAATCCTTGGGAGAAAAAGGGATTTGCAGAATCAAAGGCTTGATTGATGCTACGCTATGCAATGATAGAGAGATGAGATGAGCAAGTTTACCATTGCTGATCAGCTAGATCTTCTTCCCTTTCCCCGTCAGAGATCATCGCACTCATGACCATGCGTGCGTGTCTTTTATGCACTTCTACTCGCAACAACTTGCAGTCTTGCACAGAAGCTGTTGGTGTACAGCACTCGATTCTTCCCCATCAAACCATGATTCCGAGCGTCCGTGTGCCGTGTGCGTATCTGTGCTTCGTCTGTTACGCATGTACCACATCTTTTTTTTCTCCTTCAGCTTTGCTCCATTCTCTCCTTTTTTCTGTACTGTAAAGCTGGTACCGGCAATCATATGCCGGCATGTAGTGGGATAAGAGCTCATGAACAATGATGCCAGCGCCTCCAGAAGGGAGATTAAGGTAGGTGCAGGTGTCCGGTGCAAAAGAGATAGAATCACTTGATGTGTTTGCCAAAGAAACGGAGCATCATTCGCCAATGGTTGGCCCCTGGCTGACTAGTGACTGGCACAGCGAGTCTGCAACTACAAAGCTCTTCTTCCGGGCCACATTTTTCATGAGTGGGGGACAGGAAAAGTGCTCCTGTTCTTGATCGAACGCCGCCATTCTGCCCCCACGCCGCCGCCCTTCTTCCGCCGTTTGCCGTTTGCCTACCTGAACTCTGAAGATGATGGGAGCTTACCGATGCCTAGCACGAACGTTCAAATCAAATTTTCTTTATATAACCCTTTTCTGTTGATTTTTTACTACTATATATTCGGGGTTCTTTAGATGTAATTTTTGAACCAAACCATTAACGTGGCGAATGTTCACCAGCATGATGGTCAGTGTAACTTCCATGTAAGAATCTCAAGCAACTATCGATTTTTCGGTGTTTTGTTTCATCGGCGTATTAAAATTACAGCGCAGTAACATTTTGAGCCTTTTGTACACACGGCGCAGCTATCAGACCGGAACATAGTTTGCAGTTTTTGTTTGCTGCCACGCCGCGTTCCTCTTGAGCAGCTCTCTGTCTCAATGCCTGTCACTCTCAGCGGCGGATCTGCTCGACGGCCACAGCCTGCTGAGCATCCGCTTGGGCTTCCCAGCCGGGATCGCGCAGAGCTTCCTGACGCGCGACGACGCGCTCCGGACAAGCCCCGGGCGCGCCCTGTGCACGAACGCCCCGGCATCCACGTCATCCTCGTCGTCATCCTCCTCCAGCTTCATCCTCAGCGTCGACACCCTCGACGCCGCGCGCTTCAGCCCCTCCACGCTCCAGCCATCGTCGCCGTCTCCCAGCTCGCCGGCGGCGAGGCCCCGGAGCCTCTGCTCGCCCTTGTTAATGGCCTCCTCGCCGCCGTTTGCCTCCCTGCTCGTTGTTGCTGCTGCCTTGGCGAGCAGCGCCTTGACGCCGCCCGCCACGCCGGCGACGCGGTTGCTCGCCCCGGGAAGGTGACCGGACACCGCCGCGGCGCGCGCGTTCTCGAAGAAGAGCACCTGCACGACGACTCGGAGCGGTAGAAGCTCGTTCTGGGCGGCGTGCATGGATGCCGTCTCTGAGAGCTTCCGGCAGTTGAGCACCCTGCACAGCTTCTTCCTCGAACCCTTGTCCATCTCTGGACGCACCTGTTGTTATTATTACGCGAATCCAACCAAGAACAGTAAAGACATCAAAATTCAATCGAGACACCGTGAACTACTCCAATTAACTGGAAAATGATCATCTCTGTGTTCTACGCACGCACTCTGAGGTAAGTGTCGACGGCTCGGTAAAGATCGTCGTGCACCGGGCGGGCGCAGTCCGGCACGGCCTCGGCGATGGCGGTCAGCTTGTCGAGCGGCAGGTTGGGGTCCTTGGCGACCTCCATCAAGAACCCATCGACCAGCCTCCCGATCCGGACCATCTCCCCGTGCGACGCCGCCGCGGCGGACGTCGACCGCCGCGCAGCTCCCTCGAACTCGGAGCTCTCGGCGGAGCGCGACCGCCTGTGTCCGCCGCGCCGCGCGTGCGCCGGGCTCGCCTCCGCCGCCGCCGCCGCTTGGCGCAGCGCGAGCTCTTCGAGGATGGCCATCACGGCGTCGACGTCGTACAGCGTCTCGCACGGCGAAGGGATGAGGAGGTCGCTGACGCTGGCATCCTCCAGCTGCCGCGCCGCCCTCCTCGTCAGCTCCGTCTTCGTCGCCGGCGAGGCGCGGAGGACGTTGCCGGCTTTGAGAAGTTTGAGCAAGAAGCTGCAGGAGACGGCGTTCCTCTCGGACGGGAGCAAGCTCACCATCTTCTCGACGAGAATCCGATGGCTCGCTGCGGCGACCACCACTTCTTCGCCAGCGATGCCCGAGCTGCTGCTGCTGCTGCGGCCGGTTTGCTCCACATCCACAAGGTACCCAACGTTCCGTGGCAGCCACCGGCGCGCGTAGACCTTGAGCGTGTCGCCGATGGCTCTCCCTTTGACTGTTCCGGCGGCCTTGATGGCCACCATGACGCGAAAGAAGAGGTCGACGCCGAGCTCGGAGACGTCGCGAGCCCACCACGGCGACGACGACGAGGTGGAGCAGCCGGCCGCGGAGGAGGCGTTGGTGGTGCCCGCCGCCGTGGCGAGGATGGCGACGGCCTCGACGCAGCGGGAGGTGACGCCAAGCTCGTCGCAGGAGGCGGCGTGGCGGGCGGTGGAGCGGAGCACGGCGAGGGCGTCCCTCCAGCGGCGGAGGAGGCAGGAGGCCATGAACGCGTCGAGCTTGCCGGCGAGGTTGTCGGCGGCCTCCGTCATGCCGAGGCGCGCGGCGGCGCAGCGGAGGGGCACGAGGTTGTGCGCGCCGACGGTGATGGCGATGCCGTAGCAGAACTTGGCGCAGGCCTCGAACGCCTCCGCGCCGCCGGGGAAGCCCGCCAGCTCGACGGCGTCGGACTCCGCGCAGAGAGTTTGTAGCAGCTGGCACTTGGAGAGCAGAGGAAACTGCCGAGATCGACGACGACGCGCGGCAGAACGGAAAATGTAAACAAACTTGAGGTCAGAACAGAACATCAAACTCATGCTACAATTCAACTCGTAGCCACGAGCAAGGTAGCTAGGTAGAAAGAACAGAATAATCTGCATGTACCTTGTGGAGACGAAAGAGGCAGTGATCGACCAGGACGTCGAGGTCGGTAGCCACCTCCGTGTAGACGGACCTGACGGGCCCGGAGGTGAAGAAGGTGTCCGGCCGTGCGCCGAGCTTCATGAGCTTCATGGCGGCCTGACACAGGGATGCACGAGTCCACCGCGCGTGCGTGCGTGCCCAGCAGCGGACTTGATCGCTGGCGGCTGGACTAGCTATATGACGCGGATGGACGGATGGACAGCGAGGGAGACTACGGTTAGGGAGCGACGGGGACAGGATCCAAACGCGCAGATGGGACTGCTGGGAACCTCGAGGAAGGGTCCAAGATCACAGCTCGAGGTGACACCGGTTTGGCGGCACGGCCAGTGCAGGGAACTGTGCCTATCGCCGCCTGCTTGCCGGGGATCCTGATCGGAGATCCGGAGAGAGCCGGGGACCAACAGGAGTTCAGACATTGACAAGGTAAAAAAGAGCTTCCCAGCGGCAAATGTTCGCCGATCCAGTTTCACTTTCACTCAGCTGAATTTGAAAGCAATGTAAAACTTGTAAAGGGGGTATATAGTACTGTGCAATGAGAGCTAGCTGCATTTTGGACAGGAGCTGGAGGTTTTGATTTGCTGATTGGTTTGCGCCAGTAGTTGATTGTGGGCACAATAGGGAAATCGACTGTGGTCCAGCAGGGAGGGGAAAAGGTGAGACCTTCCTTCAGTTGAGGTACATGCATCATTAGCATCAAAAAGCTGTCTCTCACTTGATGAATTCCAGGCTTCCAATCTCCCCATTCCTGAAAGTTTAACAATGGACGGATTTCTTTTCCACACTTAACAACTGGACCACTGCAGTAGTGGTCACCCAAAAGCTCTCCGTCCTCTTCTTCTTCAGGGCCATGAATCCAACAATCTTGATGTTAGCTCTGCACCACCAGCAACATTTCTTACTCTCAGATTGTGGCTCAAATTTCCTAGGTGCATGTCTGAAGAATATAAACTTTCCTTATCTCTATATTTTTCAACGATAACCTCGCAATGCGTTGGATCAAGCGCCCTCGATGCGACTTGGGGCCGCCATTCCACTTGTGGAAACTTTAAGCTCGCATCCCCAGTACAAAAAGAAATGGCGTTGTCCAATTTTAGGTGGTAACTTGGGCCGCACTACACTGGCAGTGAACAAGTACTGGCCAGGCACCGAAGGATGTTCTTGTTAATTTCACAGGCGATGGACCAGTTTTCGGCATGATGACAGGCATTGGCGCTGCCATTTCGTCGTGTGTTATCAACACTGTTGATCGAACGCAAGTAGGCCGTTGATGCTCATCAGTGCGACGGCCATGGAACAGTGAACCTCGAAGTTTTTACTCATCTTAATTTTTTTTTGAGATACTTTTACTCATCTTAATAAGTCCACCGGTTCAAGAGAATAGAGTCTGGAAAAAAAAATCCTGCTGGGCCGAACCTCGCGCACAAAACGATCGCCCGTCGTAAAACAGCCGGATTTGTGCGCGTTGGGCTGGTATTCTGCTGGGCCGAACCATGGACGATCGGCAGGGGTTGGGCTGTAAGCGGCTCGAAGGGCCCTGTAAGCCGAAGGACGGGACACGAGAAACCACCCGCGCGGCGCATGCGAACTACGTTGCGTGCCGTTGATGCAAAAGAAAACGTCTTCCACCAAACGGCTCTCCCCTGGCCTGCGCAGCGCGCGTCCTTCCTGCCATGGTTTGCCGTGCCACCCCGACTTCTGCCTGCGTGCGTGTACCCGCCAGCAGGCTCGAAATTAACCATCGGTCTCATCCCACAGCCAGACCAGGATTTCAAACTAATCGATATTTATTCTAACTTTAAACTATTATACTAATTTTTCTCTTAGAAAATACAATTTCTAAGACTTAGTTGTAATGTTTTTTTAGAGCTATAGTATTCTTTTCTGCAATCTGAACACATCCGTGGGTTTAGAATTATCTAAGGGTGTGTTTAGATTGGCCGTGTTTAGATCCGTGCTAAAAAATTAGAAGTTCCAAAAGTTCTAAAAAATTAGAACCTTTTAGATATTTTGAGTGTTTAGATTCATTTGCTTATTAGAATTTTTTTATTTTGGACTTCCATGTAACCATTTCAAACATTTTCCAACAAACATTACAAACAGTATTGTTCAAACAAACATCCGTGCTAAAAGGCTGATTTTTCCAACAAACATGAAACATACCATATCAAACTTTTTGTAGTACAACATTACAAACAGTATTGTCCCACAATCATAATCCAACCATTTATTGTAACAAGCATAGACCATAGGAGGACCTCAAATCAGCAACATGCGGATTTCAAATTACCTATTTTGAGACCATAGCTGGAAGCACTCATTAGCTATTTCATCACGCAAAAACCATTCATGTCACATCTTCCTCTGCGCCTCCGCCTTCCTCTTCCAATACATATCGCTCTTCCTCGTTCAGGTCCACCTCATCCTCTTCTTCTTCGCCATTGTCGATAATGAAATTGTGTAGTGCTGCACATGCAAGGATAATTTCAGTTTGTTTCACCTCCGAATAACTTGGCACGCTGAACAACATCCTCCACTTGTTCTTCCACATGCCAAATGTGCACTCCACCGCTGATCGCAAGCTAGAATGTGCTTGGTTGAATACCTCCTTTGGCTCTCTTGGTCCCGGGCCTCTCCTCCAAGCTTCTTGATGGTACTTCACCCCCCTATAAGGGGCAAGGTAGCCTGGCCGGTTCGGGTATCCCGCATCGGCAAGGTAATATTTCCCTACACACAAACAAAACCAATATAGTGCACAGATCAGGTCTGCTTTAGAACATATGGCAGATCAGTTCTAGACTGACATACATCAACCTAAAATCTTTAAGTTGTTGTGCTGGAATATCATCATTAAATATCAGCAACACAAGGTAAATTCGTACCTGGGGGTGGATTGGGAAAGTTTGCCCCAAACTTTTGTCTTGCTTCACGCAAGACTCTGTAATCATGAGCAGAACCAGGAATTCCAGCAGCCACAAAAGTAAATCGCCGATCAAGGTCCACGATGCCAAGCACATTCTGCGATTTCTCACTTTTTCTATTGATATACTTGCCCACTTGTTCACCAGGCACACACACCTTCACGTGGGTCCCATCTAGAGCTCCTATACAGTTCCTGAATGCATGGCCATACCTATGGTTTGCTACCTTTGGATGAACTGTACTGAAGGTTGGGTCCTTTGGGCACACATTATCTTTTGCTAATTTCAACAAACAACCTATGACTTCCTCAAATTTTCTGCTGACAGTACCAGAGGACCTAGCGAAGCGGTTCCGTGCTTGCCAAACTGACTGGGGTGATCCCAGCATCCACAAGACCATGCCTAATGACTCTCTGGACGTCATTTTTGCAGTAGACTGAAGACCATATGACTGCACTAAGACTTCGTGTAGTAGCTCAAAGACATAAGGCCTCATCCTAAACATTTTCAAGCATTCATTACTGTCTTCTAGTGTCTCCTCTACCCACTGAATACCAGGCATCCCTGTTACCCTCTTTGGTGCCCTGTGCAAGTATAGTTCTTCGTGCATACCTAGCATGCAGGCCATGTTCAACACTCTTTGTCTTCTTTTTTTGTTCTTCAAGTATAACATGGAGCAATGCAATGTCTTCAGGTTCGGTCAACATGGTTTCCAAGGCGGCTGTGCAAGGATTGATTTCAGTTAAGTCTGCATCCGAACTTCCAATTGGGCCTCCATTGTCACCTGTGCTGGATGGCTGCATGTTCAGTGAAATATCGAATTAATAGATGAAAGTGAAGGAGGAACAACAAAATATGTATTTAATAGGTAATTATTATTCCCTGAAACCAGCAAGAATAAAATATGTAAATAATACAGCCCGCAAACCAACAGCAAGGAGACAAATGAAATACATGTGCAAGTACTAGCTGAAAACATCAACGAGGCAAATGAGTCTGCATACAAGTTACCAGTAGCAAACAAGGCTGCATACAAGTTACATAATGGTGGAACAAAGCACATTCATAGTCGACTCGATTCGTACGATGCTAACAATACCAACTACTCAACATGCTGCTGCATAGTGCCTAGTACTAACAGGTGTTAACATTTTTTGTCCAGACAACCGAGCGTCATCATCCTCAAGGTCGAGGAACACGATTCGGTAGTACTCCTTTTCAAACAAGTGGGTGCACTTGAGGTATAGTGGATTTGTCTGTGATATCCCACACTGTCGGACCAACTCAAAGCAACGCTTAATCTGACTGGTTTCGGCATCCTTCGTCTTCTTGCCCTCTACAATTTTGTCAAGGGCTGACTGGAAGATGTTGTTACCCTCCTGATTTTGCTGCAGCAGAGTGCTCCAGACATTGTACATTGGGCTCTTTGTGCGTTTGGGGATGCTTTCACTACTGGTTCCGCCACTGCTTCCCCTCTTGCGGCTACTTGTACTTGCAGGCGTCTTCAGAGACGGGGCACGGTGTGGTTGAATTCCCTGTCCTAGTGGTGGCGCTGCCTCCTGTCCAGCTGCAGCGGTCGCTGCTTCCTCTTCTTCCGCTTCCTCGTCTTCATTGTCGCTTGGTAATTCCCGAACTGTCCCGATCATGGTGGACGGATCCACGTAGACCTCACGAAACATGAGGTGAAGATAATGGATGTACGGAGGGATGTACTGCCCAAGTCTTTTAACTTCAGAACAGTCCTGTGTGGGCGCAAAAGGAATAGCATTTAGGCCAGCAGAAGGAAAGTACATTAGAGATGGACACCTATTTGAAAAACTTTATTCAAAGGAAATAAAGTACCTTTGCAAGCTCATCCCAAGTTTCTTTGCTGGCTTTGAATGCCCCGTTGGGGTAAGTGCCAACGCCGCTACGATTCATGAGTGTGTTGTATGCGTCATGCACTTTTCTCAACGTGTTTTTTCTGTTTAGCATTGCCTTGGCGTCATAATGTAAACCAGTTAGTTCTGCGAATCGCTTAACAAGGCCAGCATAACCTTCTTTGTTCATTCTACCACGCGGGCAATTTCCTAGATCCTTTTGCTCAAGCCAAAGTTCGCAAAATTTGAGTATATTGTCATCAGTCCACCTTGCTCTACACGCTTGGATCTACAACCCAACAAATAGAATTGCTAATGCATGTTTCAGTACATTGAAAGGAAGACATGAGGGGGGGGGCGTGCAGTCTTACCGACGTGCCTTGCACTTGCTCTTGATCTTGGTGGTCAGGGGCATCTTCATCGTCATGAGCGGAAGCTCTTGCAGCTTGTGTTGTGCTACGGGTGACGCGGGTGTTCCCCTGGCGCGGAGCCCCGGTCACACCACGGGAAGAACCAGGCACCGATCCGGACGCAACGCCCTTTCCTCGTGCTCCCTTTCTGCGGCCAGAAGCACGACGACGAGGAAGCATTGGTGCAGGCAAATCATCATTGGGCTGCAGGTGCAGGTGGTACGTATCCATCCCCGTCAACTGGGCGTCGTCGGAGTTCAGATCGAGGCTAGAAAACCCCATTGTACTGACGCCTGCACCAGATCCGAATGCCCCCGAATCCGCGGTCTGGTCTTGCGAGAAGAAGTCGAAGGGGGCGTCGGTGGGTGAGTGGTTGGCCTGGGGGTACCAACCGGCAACCTGATCCCACGAGTTCCCATCCAATCGGCCTCGGAGACGACCTGACCGACGGACTGGTGCGGATCCGTTGGCCCCCCGCTGTGGACGGCGGCGCCGAGCCAAGGATATGGGGGCTCGGAGACGCGCTGATCGGCGGACTGCTGCAGATCCGGCCCCCCCCGCTGTTGACGGCCGCGGGGAGCCAGGGATGCTTACGGCGACAGGGTGGGGGATTGGGGAAGAAGGCGACGTGAGTGTTAATGGAAGCGGCTTGGGGCGAGGGCGAACGACGGCGTTGGTGGCGAGGTTGAAGGGCGGCGTGTGCGATGGGGATTGCGACGGGCGACGACGATGGAGCGGATGGGGGCGGATTGGAGGAGGCGAGAGATTCGGTGGGGAGCAACGGGTGGATTGGGTTGCGGGCGGCGTGCTGCGTACAGGCGAGGAGAGAAGAGAGCTCTGCGATATGAGAAGAGAGAAGAGAGCTGCGTACTTTTTTTTTAATAAACAAATACGTGAGAAGCAGGAGGCAGCCGGATGGGCCCTTTTTAGTAGGCCCCACTCATGGCCCAATAGTTCCCTTGGTGGGCTGCAAACTAGAGAGCTAATTTTTTCATGTGTTTAGATGAATTAGAGCTAAATTTTTAGATTTTACATTTTTAGCACTTGAACTAAACAAGGTCATTGTAGGAAAAAATACTGTAGCATAAGAAAAATACTGTAGCATTAGCTGGGAAACGTGTTTTTTGAGAGAGGAATAGTAAAAAGTTGGAATGAACAGTGAAAAGTCGGGACATAGCCTAAAAGCATACCATGGTCGTAAAATACTATTATTTTTTTCGTAAGCCCGTGAACTAAGATACGACCAATGATACCAGTGGCCCCACGCATCACTGGCATGCCAGTATGTCACGGACGAACAACACGAACCCCTGCCCTCTGCTCCCGAAGATGGCAGCAGACGTGCTGACAACCCAAATATCATATTCTATCCTTCCTCGCGAAAAGAAACCAATATCATATTCATATTCTTTCCATATCTGCTCCACCCCTGACCGGCGGGCCCCACGGGAGTATTCCCGTGCGGCCGTGCCAAAGAAAAAAAAAATACTCCTCCTCAACCTCAAGTTAACGACCCCCCCACCGAAACATCGAAATCACAAAAACCACCGGCGCGCATCGAAACAGCGTGCTCCTCCTCGCCCACAGACAGGTAGGACCAATCCGGCCACAAGGATCCAGACGTGATATCCAGAGACTCCTAGGGGCGAAGATGCGAAAAATGCCCCGTCCTTCTCGTGGAAGGAAAGGAAACTGAAACGGAAACGCTCGATAAAAGAGGCTCTGGAGCGGTGACGGTGAGGCCCCTTCCTTCCTCCTCTGCCACTCCGCCCGCAGCCCATCCCCCCACCGCGACTCCGCCGCGCACCGATCGATCGCACAAGGTTTTCCGGTCGCCCCCGTCGCGAGTTGAGGTCCGGGCCGGCCACCTCCGACGCCTGGTTGGGTCCGCGGGGGCGGACGTTCCTGCCGCGATGGATGCTTTCGGGCCCGCGCCGATGGGGTACGGCGGCCTCGCGTGGCCGCGCATCGACAAGCGTGATCTCGTCGTCAAGGTGAGGTTTTCCCCGCCGCGGTTCCTTTGACGGGTGTTCGATCGGGGAGGGGAGGAGGAGAATGCCGCGAGTAGGGTTTGGCGGTTCGTAGTGTGAATCAGGGTTTTCTTTTTTCACCCGGCTCGGTAGGTTGTGAAGCGATCTGTTCAGTGATCCTGGCGTTTTTTCTTAGTTTTTCGCCGAGCTTCTTTTTAAGTCACTGGTTAGGGATGAAGGCGCGGCCTGGTTAGGATGATCGGATCATAACAAATTCATTGTTCCTTATGTGGTTGCAGAGTAGAGGTATTGCATCTCTGTGGGTGCATACAAGATCAGATGTATCCTATCTTGTTTAATAGAATAGGGCGTGATGATTCACAGTATTGTCGATACTGTTCTGTATTTAAATCGTTGCTGCATAGGGACCTTGTGATCTGATGGCAGATGAGTGAATTCTGCACTTGGCACAAATATTTTTATAATTGCTGTTTTTATCTTTTAGATTTTATTTTTCATAGTCAGGGAGAGAGCATCCCCACCATAATTTTCATCAATAAGGGTGTGGCACAACCTCAGATTACACTTGTTCTGTCACAGATCAGTTCAACTGCACTATAGCATGTATGTTTAAGGATTTTTGTTGGGGCTTTGTTGCTTTATCGCTTGGAGGATGAAAAAAATTCTGCTTTCTCACGCCTTTGTTCTGTTCTGCCAAGATTTGGATAATTTATCTTTAACTATTTGCTAGGTTAATGATCTTGTAGTTACTCTTGATCGATCATTCGTTGACAGTGGTGCTTTGGAATTTGATTAAAAGCAAGGGATTAGCTTCTCTTACAGGTTTTGGTCATCTGAGGTTCTTATAAACTTCGCACATGTATGTTATTTATGTGTTCAATGCACTAAATTTAGCATTTATATAGTGAATCAACACTACATTTGATACACAGCCTACTAGCTTACATGCGTGCTCACTCTGGAAGAGTAATTGGATGTGTCATCTAGCGGTAGTTCATAATTGTTTTGGTGTTTCTCAGTATAGTTCAACTGGTTTTCAGGTCAAATATGGTGACACTTTGAAGCGTTTCAATGCTTGTGTGAATGGTTCACACTTTGATCATGATCTGTCTGCCCTTCGGTTGAAGATTGCAAGTGCCTTTAAGTTCACTCCTGATGCTGAATTTATTCTCACGTATACTGATGAGGATGGAGATGTTGTCTTGCTGGATGATGATAACGATCTACAAGATGCTGCTATTAATCAGAAATTGAACCCTCTTAAGATTAGTGTTCAGTTGAAGAGTGGCAATGTTTGGGCAACTTGGACAAAACAGCAGGCCACAAATTCCAAATCTCCCAGGCCCATCTCTCTCGAAGATCAACTTGCCCATGTGAAATCAATTATTGATGTAGCTTTGAAGCGTGTGCCAGAGCAAATCCCTGCTGTCCTCGCAAATCTATCTCATGACCTGCGTTTTAGAGCTGCATTATATGCACCACCATTGGCTGAGTTGGTGGACTGTTTTGCTAAACTGGTAACACGAAGTAGCAATGTGCATCCTTCTTGTGGCTCTGCTGATGGTTCACAAAATTTGAGAAATGCAAAGGTTAAGCTTGAGTCTGCACTTCTGACAGGTGCATCTTCAGGGCCCTCGGATGGGAAACATTCTGGGATATCTGAAGCTGGACTTAAGGGTGTGCTATCTGAGGATACCGCTGCTAAAGTTGAACAGCCACCATCATGCCATTCATTTAAGGATTCACTGGTTTTTACTAGTTCAGGTGGAATGAAATCTGATCTCAAGCGAAGCCTTGATTCTGAGATTAAGACTGATGCTTGTAGTAAGGGAAAATCTGTAATATCCTTTGTGCCACCTGTTTCCACCACATCACATGGTGCACCTGCTCAACGATCTGTTCCTGTCCCAACATCCTGTGGATCCAATGGAATGGCCAATGGTGATATGCGTTCATTATTCCCACCTGTAGTCTACCCTCCCACACCATTCTACCCTCCCACACCATTTTTGACCACTCTCAATCCTATCTTTGTATCTAATGGGAAAACTACTGGTGATTTGCACTCAACATTCCCCCCTCCACCCAACATCTATAGACCTTTCCAGTTGAACACACCTTCACCTGTCAGCACGTGCTTTCCTAACATCTACTCTACTGGGAGTTCACACAGAGATCAAACAGCCTCATTGTTGAGTTGTTATGTACCCAGTCCAGAAGGCGTTAACTCTTTTGGGAGCTCTGACAGAGGTCTTGGTACCAATTATGGGAGCATCCCACAACATGCACAGCATAGATGGATACAATGTGATGGATGTGGGCTGACGCCGATTGTTGGACCTCGCTACAAGTCTAATGTGTAAGTCTTTTATGCTAGTTGTCGATATAATTTTTTGCTTCTTCTGCTGACGTGCTTACTTTGCTGACAGTAAAGAAGACTACGATTTGTGTGGTGATTGTTTTTCTCGCCTGGGCAATGAGGCTGAATATACCAGATTAGACAGGCCTGCTTCAAAATGCGTAAGTTCGAGAGGCATTTAACTCCCAGAGTTTATTCCATTACTAGACAGTAAGTACATCTGCAATAGTAAGGTGACAGGATTGCATCTTAAATTATTCGATGCTTTCAGAACATGAAGATCCTCGGGCAGATTCCAGCAGTGAAAACTGACTGTCGCTTCATCAAGGATGTTACTGTCCCTGATGGGACACCAATGGCACCGTCGACTCCATTTACCAAGGTTTGGCGCATGCATAACAATGGGTCTACCATGTGGCCGTATGGTACCAAGCTTCTCTGGGTTGGTGGAGATCACTTAACATGCCTGAGTTCAGTCAGATTAACGGTATGCGCATATATTTAGCTTTCGTGTAAGCTGCTAATTTATGGTTGAGTGCAGGATGGGATGTAAATCTGTCATGTGCTGAAATTAATCAAACTCACTTAGATTTGATGTGATGTGCAGATTTCAGCGAATGCAGGGGTAAATCCAGGCGAAGAGACTGATGTTACTGTTGATTTTCTTGCCCCTGCGAAGCCTGGTAGGTACATATCTTACTGGAGATTGGCGCTACCCTCGGGTCAGAAATTTGGGCAGCGAATTTGGGTTCATATTGAGGTTGTTACTCTACCTTTAACTCCTTGTTCTCGTCCTTGATGCTTCCAGTTATCTGATCATTGGCATGCTATCTCCGAGTGTAGGTGGACCATCCTATTCGAACCAGTGGCAACAAACAGGGTGCTGCAATAAACCTGAATCGCCGTCCTGAAGCTAACTGCACAGGGCCTTTCACATTCGATATAAACAGGGCTCCAGTAGAACCTTTCCATGGATGGCCTAGAAGCACCTGGTTTGCAAGTGGAACCATGGAACCCAAGGAATCTGAGCCAGCTCCTAGTGACATGCCCTCTGTCCCAGCAGCCGTTGAACCAGTGCAGATTCCAGTAACTGATGCTCCTACCTCATCTGCTGAGGCTGCATTGGCTTCAATGCCTGCTGGTGTTCCTGCACCTGAAGCAATTTTCCTGCCCAACCTTGTGCCTATTTCTGCTCCTGTTAGTGCACCCGTGCCTGCCCCTGCCCCTGCTGCTGTTCCTCCTGTTAGCATGCCTGTGCCTGTAACTGCACCTGATCCTTGGCCTGAGGAAGTCGTCAACCACCTGGAGGAGAAGATGATGGGTGAGCTTGAGGTTCTGGGCTTCATGCAGGCTGACCTGAACAAGCAGATACTCCGGCAGAACAACTATGACCTGGAGCAGTCTGTCGTCGATCTCTGTGGCTTAAACGAGTGGGATCCTCTGGATGATGAGTTCTCCGAACTGGTAAGTATGGATGCCTTATACTCATCTATGTTGATGCCATTGTGAAAACTTTCTCAACCGGGGCATGTCTGATTGTTTCTAGGGTTCTGATGACACAGAGATGAAAGAGGAGGTGGTCATCAACAGCGATGAGGAAGGATTCATTGTGACGGACCTGGTGACCAAGGCGAAGAAGGATCAGTGATGGATGACGTCGTGTGCGGCTGTGGACAGTTCCTAGCAACCATATGTAGATAGTAGTGGTATGAAATAAGTAGACAGACGCAATGCAGTATGACCAAACCTTGTAGAATGTGGCGGCCGGGTTGCGTTTCGTTGCCGTTTAGTGATCACCAGGGCACTATTTGGTGAAGCAGCTTAAGTCAGTAGGTGAACTCCTTATGCATAATATTATCGTGGCTCTAATACCTCTTGCTGTTTAATAAGTTCGATCGTCCCTTTTATCGTGGCTGTTCTTTTATTGCGTCCCTGTATCCTGGCTGTTTCTTGGGTCTTCAAAAGTTTTAAGGAATAAAAAAAAAAGGAAAGCACAGTGTAATTGGATTAAAAAACTACAAAGGCGTATACTGTCTCTTTTTGAGTTAAAGGGACACTCCATGCTCCTCAAGACCTCCCAAATGTAACGGATGAAGTGCGGTAGTAATAAGTTTTTTCCAGAATTCACAGCAAAAGGCGGATGAGACAAAAACACAAAGAAACTAAATGACGAATACAAGTTGATTTCTTCAAAATGGTCATCTTGAGTGTAATCTCAAGTCCTAATGATTGCCACAATATTATTCGATGGAGTAAAACCAGGAACACACAATGATTTCCTAGTCAAGATCTGGTAAAACTATATTTGTATGTATGTACATGAGCCACAAACGCACACACACACCAGGCAATTGAGATCTAACTTCCAGGAATCAGAACTGCTGGTCCAGATATGCATCCTTCTCCGACTTCTCATTCCCACTGAGGTAGCCTACAAGACTCCCAGAAACATCAGTGACCCATGAAACGCTGCGCTGCAGCCAAGCTTTCGGAGTTGACGATGCTTGTGGGGTCTCCGCCGCAATGCGCCTCTGTTCTTCCTCAAGCAAGATGTCCAGCCACCTCTTTGACATGTACTCCTTTACCGCATCAACACCCTTGTTCACGATATCCATTGGTGGCATCGCTAGGGGGTTCTGCTCTAGGTTAAGTTTCTCCAGTTTATCCAGTCGACCAAAAGTGTCAGGAAGAGCATGGATCTGGTTGTTGCTCAGGTCAAGCTCACGCAGATTCAACAAGTCACCAAATGAAATAGGGAGTTCCTTCAAGTCGCTGAAGTTGCTGCTAAGGTTGAGAATTTCAAGACTGCTAAGTTTCCCAAATGCAGATGGCAGACCACATAGTTCATTGAAATGGGCATCCAGGAGGTAGAGTGATGTCATCTCACAGACCGATGATGGCAGAGCTCGTAATTTGTTCATGTGGACCCAGAGTTTCCGTAGATTGACCAACTCATAGCCAATATTTGTTGGCAGGTACGTGAGCCCGTTGTAGCTTGCATCAAGCTCAACCAGTGACCTGGAGTATCAACATCGATCAGATGGACAGCATTATTTACCAGTAAAACAAAAGAATCAGAGTGTTCCCTACCTGCACTTGGAGATGCTATCTGGCAGTGCCCTGAGCCTATTACTTGACACATTCAGAATCTTCAGATTGGATAGCAGTCCGATGGTATCAGGAAGAGAGATCAAAGCATTGGAAGCGAGACGGAGCTCTTCAAGATGATCAAGTCCTCCGATAGCGTCCGGAATAACCTATAATGTCATTAAAATGGAAAATTATTGATTAATCAAGCTGGGAGACAAAACAACACCAGATGAAATGTATACATTTAAGGAATTACAGCTCAAAAGCATTCAAAGTCTATTGACTAACACTTGAGAAAGATGATGAGCATTTTGCAGGCAATATTTTGCTTGTTTTCTTTTAATGATAATATGCCAAAACAAACTATACACTATCTAAACATCAGATACACATACAGAAAAGCAATTGGGAAGTCAGAAAGAAACAGAAGTTATTTCTCCCACTTTAAACTATGACTTACAAATTCTAACCCGAACAAGATATCAATGGATTTTTTGAAAAAATAGACAAATCTAAGATGGAAGAATCCACTCGAATCAATCTTTTGCATGATATATATAGCAATTCCATCAGGCAATGCAGTTGCAGCCTCGTGCTGTTAGATTTTTTATTATTTTTTATTTTTTGCAAACAAAAAATGTTCAGCTTCAGCAATTGTCACTCAACTTTTTACTAGTTCTAACCTTCAGTGCTAACACCAGCAGAGACAAAGTATTATCACACCAAAACACACCTGATTCTTGCCTCGAACGAAAAAAAAAACTCACTACAAATGTAGGATTAATAATCAGATAAGAACTGCTAAAAATATCAATTCATCCCATCTAGATTTTTGCAGTTAACAGTCATATCGTGAAGTAATAGCGAATTCAGAAGTAGCGCACTCATCCTAAAACACAAAACAGTAGGGATCAGGCATATCATACAGTCACTGTATTTTTTTTTGGAAAACTAAACACAATCACTATCCTTTGCTACTTATGGAGAAACCCCAAATCAACCATAATGTGTTCCCGTTCATAGGTTTGCAGGCCAGCAGAGTGGAATATGTGCAAACATCGCACAACAATGTTCATGCAGAATAAACACCCCAAAACATGCCCATGGCTCATCAGCAGAGGGCAGCGGCATATGTGCCCTAAACATGTAGATCTAATTACGCACATGAAATGACTAGTTTGTTACCTCGAGCTGGTTGCGCGAGACGTCGAGCACGCGGAGCCCCTGGATTCTCCCGAACGCCTCAGGCAGCTGGCGGAGCTGGCGATCCACGAGGCGCACGCTCTCCACCGGCTTCCCTTCCTCGGCCTGCTTGAGCACCGCCACCACTTCCTCCTGCACCACCTCGTCCCCGTCCTCAGCGCCGCCCGCGGCGGCGGCGGGTGCATCGTCCTTCTCTCCCTCCGCCGCATCGTCGTCCAGGTCCGTCCCCTCCATGGCGGACCGGTACACCTTCTCGAGCCTGGACTCGGCCTCCTGCAGCAGGGCCTCGTAGGCGTCGTGGGTTCCCTCGAGCCGCACGACCGCGCGGCACGCCTCGATGTCGCCCTCGGGGATCCGCGAGTCCCCGGCCTCGGCGGCGGCCACGATGGCGCGGGAGGAGTCCACGAGCTCGTGGTCGGGCCGCGGGCCGAGCACCTGGAGCGCGGAGCGCGCGGCGGAGACGTCGGCGACGGCGCGGGCCATGGCGCGGAGCACGGACGGGTGGCGGAGTCCCGGCATGCGCTCGACGAGCTCGAACTCCCCCGCGGTGGGCGGGGCGGTCCGCGGGGACGGGGTGTGCACGGGCGGCTGCTCGATGTCGAACTCGGAGGCGGCGGCGGCGGCGGCGGGCTTGGGCTTGGCGAGGGTGGGGATGCGGGAGAGCACGTAGGAGAGGATCGGGTGGGTCTGCGGCGCCGGATCCATGGCTGGCTGCCGGATCGGTTGGGGGTGCGGAGATCGGAGTCTGGAGCGGGGAGGCGGAGGAGCAGAGGGGGTGTTCGTACGGAGCGGTGGGTTTGGGAAAGAAGAAGACGGCGCCGAAGAGGAGAGGTTGATGCGGATGACGGGATGAGTGGGGCCGCCTGGCCTGCCCAGCAGATTCGCGGGTAGTTTCCCGGGGCAGCGACCCAGAGCACGACGGCACGAGGTCAAAGCTCTCGTTTACCGCAAGATCTAGGGACTTTTTTTTTTTTCGGAAGGTGCGTTTAGACAGGGGAAAGATTCCCCGAAAATACACTGTTAAAAAAAACACTGTAGATGAATAGTGTTCTGTGAGTAGAAGGGATGGGATGAATAGTAAAAACACTGTAGATGAATAGTGTTCTGTGAGTAGAAGGGATGGAATGAATAGTAAAAAGTTAGATGAATAGTGTATTTTTGTGGGAACTAAACGGGGCCATAGTAAGATCTATGGACTATATGGGGGCGTTTTTCTCTTGTTACCGCACAAGCCAAGTCGAATGTAGTAGCCACTCGGCAGCAGGCTCACGAGCTTCCATATGCCGCCCACGTTGCACATGGCGTCACACTACACACCGCCGTGCCTTTGCCGGCGCGCGGCCCAACCGCTGGCTCTGCAGAGTGCGTGCCGACCGACGATCTCCAGCGAACGTGCCGCGCCACGAGCTGCAACTCCGTCCTCGTCACGAACCCGGCGGCAGCAACTCTGTTCATTCAAAAAACTACCACTGTGCTCACCTGGTACAAGAGTATGAGATTGCTTCAACTTGTTCGCCTTCTCAGTATTTTCACCACCTGGGGCAGTAGAGCTTGACAATAACACACCTCTCGATCTACACATCACACTAGCACACTATAGGAGTAGACTATAGAAGTATACTAGTATAGCGTAACATAGCCTAGTAACTACTACCCCTACTCCTAGTACTACTAACTAGTATAATTAAGAGTGTCAATAATGCCCCTCTGATGGCCAATGGCCATCTTGACGCGGGAGCGTGTTGCCCGGCAACTGGAAGACGGTGGCCGTGGCAGCGGTGGGCAGCTGTGGCAGCGTGTCCGGCAGCGGTGGCAGCGACGACGACGTGTGCCAGAGATGCTCGTCGGTGCCCTGTGGGAGTGGGATAGATGGGAGCACGGGCGTGGCCTGGAGATGCTGCGGGGTGCCGTGGGCCGCCTGCGACGTGCCCCGAAAATGCTGCGGCGTGCCGTGGGCCTGCAATTGGACCAAGTGAGTGTTGGCGGCCACCGTCGCTTTCAGCTGGAGCAGCTCGTTGATGGCGGCGTCCCTGGACTGCACGGCTGCTTGGAGCTCCGTCGCGGTGAAGGCCCGGATATGCTTCTGGAACGACTCCACCACGCTGTCGAGGGTCACCGTATCCTCGCCGCTGCTGCGGCGGCGCTTGCCGAGGACGTTCGAACCACCGGCAGCCGGTGAATCCTTCTCCTCCTCCTCCTCCTCCTCCTCCTCCTCGTCGGAGCTGGACTGAGAGCCCCAAGGCGCCGGGGGTGCTTTGAAATCCGGAGGCGCCAGATAGTCGTCTGTCATTTTTGAAATTTCTTCGAGCTCGTTGAAGAACGGGACGCTCTCCGCCTGCCTTCCAATCTCCACAGCATCAATGTATATGTTCATAATCTGCTCGAACCTTTGCTTACAGTCCTCCCCGGTTAACCCGACGAAACCCATCCTCTCGAGTTTACTGCGAGTCACAAAAAGAAAATGACAGGAACAAGGATATAAAACAGTCACGATCAGTGCAAATCAGAACATGCATAGTTTACACCATAGTGTACGTACCTGGCCATGTCATTGAACCATGGTTTGTGTGGTCATCTCTTTGAAGAAAAAGATGTAATGTGTTGCGATAGATAGCTAACATCTCGTATTCTCGTTGGTCGCGGAGGGCGTCCAGTTGGGCCGAGGCCGACGCCCACTGGATGGACCAGCTCCGGTTGATTCCCACATATCTCTCTCCATCCCTCCTCCCTCCTTTCTGACACTTCTCTATGCAAAACCAAATAGAAGGAAATAAAAAGAAATGCAAATTTTAAGTTGAATATCAACACTGGATTTAATAACCCTAACAATATTGCAATTTAAGTTTTAAAATGAGTATTTCTACTATAGGTAATACGCTACCAGTAAAAGGGAAACATACATCAAACCTCATTCTTCTTTACCCGTACCTTTTCTTTCACATCTAATTAGAAAGCTGCCAAGACAAATGAAAAAAAAGGTCATGTAAGAATTTAAACTATTAACAACAATAATAAAAGATAGAACTTCCTAAAGTAGCATTCAGTTTTTGTGAAATAAAAAACCTTAGCTGTACTGATAAGTAGTATTTCTAATAATTAATGGGCTCAAAGTTTCCTGCTAATAACACTGCCTTCCCTAAATCAAAGGCACCATACTAAGGAAAGGGGGGGGGGGGGGTTCGCATTGACATGTTGGCTATTGTGCCGATACATCTCAGCATTCAGCTAGAAAAGGCTGAAGCCTCCAAGGGACTATTGAAAAATGAATTAGTCTTTCGTAAAAAACGTCTTGTGGGTGGTGACTTTTTATTATGATTATAACTCAATGCGAACCGTTAGAAAAAATGTTATATATATTACATCAAAAGGCACACAGAAAATAAATAAAAAAAACACACGGAAAATAATGCTGCCGTATATCAAGCTGTGTGGGCGATCTACAGTGAAAGAAATGACATGATGCTGGAGATCTAGAAGGTCTTCGACATGCCGTGGAAATCAGTTCAACAAAGTACCAACAACGAACAGAAAATAATGTTGGGCTACGTACAGAGTATCAACAACGAACAGAAGATAAATGTAGTACAGGAATTGAATATTCACCTCTCAAAGTCTGCTGGTGGTGTTGAACATAGTACAAGGAATATTCACCTCAATTTCGAGATCGTGCTTGCGACGGGGAGGAGAGAAGGGATCGGCGGCGTGATTGGGAAGGGGGTTTGCCACGGATTGCCGGTGCGGGCAGCGAGAGATGGCGCCTTGGGCAGCTAGCGCTGATATGTGCAGTGGACGCGCGGAGCGGAGGAGACTAGAGATGGCACGCGCGGGGGAGATGGAACGGCGGGGAAGTAGCTCGGGTTTTTAAAGGAAACAAGAGAAGAGGCGGCACGGAAAGCGCACACACAAAGACATATGATGCTGGAGATCTAGAAGGTCTTCAAGATGCCGTGGAAATTAGTTCAAAAGCTATTCTGGGGCGATCTCCCATGCATATGTTTTTGTGAGGGTGTGTTTAAATTAGGGAAAGATTTCTAAAAATACACTGTAGATGAATATCTGTGAGTGGGAGGGATGTAATAAATAGAGAAAAGTTTAATGAATATTGTTTTTTTTGAAAAGTTTTAGGAACTAAACGCAACGCACCCTTTATTGCTACACACCTGAGCTAGTGAGTCACATATTTTTTTTCCTTCACTAGTGCTTTACATTTTGAACGTGCGCTGTCGACTGTTGTTGACAAGGGCAATGCCACGGCAAATAAAGGTAAAAGGTGCTTCCATGCTTCTCTCCTCCTCACTCCTCGATTGGAGTCCTTGTGTCGGTCGACACCAGCTCACGGTCTTTTCTACAAATATATTGAATGGTGTCGCTGTCTGAATCCAGCTTCGTCTAGCTGACTCTCCACGTCGTCCTGTGCCAGAGTACGTATCATGCATGCACGCTTCAAGGGTCAAAGTGCATGCAAACCGTTCCCTGTCACTCTCCAGGTGCAGAAGGAAGGCCGGAGCTGACGATTAGTGGGAGTGCGATCAGCGGTGTCGATGCGATGCCCCTCGACAAAGCTACCTTGCTTGCACTCCTCCCTCCTCGCCCCTTTTCTCTTCCATTGCATGGCGATATCTCTCTCCACTTTCGACATGGACTGCACTCTAGAAATAAAAACCACACCGAACCTGGAGTATCTAACACGAGATGCATGCCCCCATCGTCTTTCATATCACCTCGCTCCACCTTGTGTTCGTCTCATCTCGTTATGTAGTCCACCGCACACATCGTCTCGTGGACATTCTATGGAAAAAAAGCATAAGGGAGCTAGTGATTTGTGGTCAATGCAGAATAGGAACGGTAGCAAATACCAATGCAATCCTCCAATCTCCAAGCTCCAATCCGGCAATCCCACGGGAGGATGAAGCAGAGTCAAAGAAAACCGCCTCTCTCTACTATTCATTCATGAACACTCGAGAAGGCACCAAGGAAAAACTGGGAAATAGGGGTTGGGATAGGGAAACGAAAATGATTGGATGGTCGACATTTAATGATGAATGGCTAATATTTTCCCTTCGGTAGTCATTTCCCAATCCCACTCTTTTTTCCCACTACCCAAACGGCCCCTAAAGTGAAAACATCTGGATGCTTTGACTTTGTTGCATAGGGTAGGAAGAAAGATTTTATCAATTTTTTTCTACCAAAGATGTTATAGCACTTTTTTTTTGTGAAACAAATTTTTCTAAACTTGGTGATAATTGGTCATTTTCTTTTCAATGATGATAAACTATGATGTCCAATTAGTGGATCCTTTTTGCCTTATATCCTATAGCAAATCTTTCCACCAGAAGATTAAGATTAATTGTTTGATTGCATTATGTGTGCCAACTAAGTTTTTGATCGACCTGTTTAGAATATTTTAAGAAAATTGGTTTTTTAAATTATATATTTAAGGTCATGACAATAATGTTCTAGTGTGGAAAACATCCCCTAGCCAGTTATGATATTGTTCCTAATTTTTTGGCTTATGCTCTTGTCTTTTAGTTTGGACTTTGTTAAGTTGGCCACGTCCCGTCCAAAACACCATTTAACCTCTTGTGCTGCTCTCCTATAACCTGGACCGATACACAAAAAAAATGCGAGACAAGTTTAAGAATAACTGTTGCACATCAGAAGAATGCCAGGACCAGGATGAGAATGTTGGACAAGTTTAAGAACTGCTAGCAAGTTATACATCTTTGGGTAGAACTACAACTAAGGATAAGATCAAGTTGCATATCTATGCATCAGATCTACCCTATTGAGACTCGGTAGAACTAGCAAATACTCATAGGGAAAGGCTACGGTGACCCGTGTGCTTCACGTTGAGGGATCGAGGCGCTGAGCAGGGGCACTCACGTCTAACGATTGAAGATTTGTCGAAGTAGAAACATCCAGTCATATGAGGGCTACAATGCACTGGACTAGTGTTAGACTAGGGATTTGTAGGACATGAGGTATCGACGGTACCAGAAAATGTATTAGATTAATATGATAAGTATAGGATGTCCAACGGCTAGATTCAAACACGTGTAGTACAAGCCAGTACATTTGTATATCCTTTTGGTGATATGTTAGGATAACAACTAGTCGTGGAATTTATTGGTGTGGTGGTAATAGTATCAAAATATTTTTTTTTGAGGAATTCATATTTTTTTTACAAAGAATGATATATTGAAATATATTTTTGAATATTTGAATTGCGCATATCCTTTTAGTGCTATGTTGGGATACCAACTAGTCATGAGATTCATTAGTGTGGTAATAGTATAAAAATATTTTTTGAGGTGGTCATATTTTTTCCAAGGAAGCATATCTTCAAATAATTTTTCAAATATTTGAATTGCCCGAGGCAAATCAACAAGTAGCCATGATCCATCCATCTTAATTTTAAGTGCCAAAATAATTTAAATGGGCATATGGCCATCATAGCAAAATTATGTGCTCAAAGGGCTGGACAAGATGACAATCACATCCCTTCAAGTGACCAAGGAAGTAATAAGCTGCTAGTTTAGAGGGATAGGTGATACAGTATAAAATTTTAATGGGGCTAGATAAGCAATATTGTATATCAGATGATCTTTTAGGATTAGATCCCATGATTCATTTTTTATAATATATCAAATTAAATGTCACATCCATGTTGCCTATCTTTTGATTTCAAACTTTTTTAAAAAATAATTATTTAGTTTTTTTACTAAATTTTAATGCATTGTTGTTAGTTTGTTCGAAGATGTCTAAACATTTGCTTTTGCTTTATGATTGGAACTTTTGATGTGATACTTTAGTCCAAGGATTATTCAACATTAATTTATATAGATATTCACTTTCTCCTATGCTACAAATAGACGTACGCGGTGCAAACATGGGTCATACAATAATCGGTATCCACCATTTGTAGGGTAACAAAGAGGGAATACTTGGTCCTACAACATCATCAATATATTAGTACATGATGACCATTAAAGTCATCTTTCAGGTGTTGGTATTTGTTTTAGTTCTTGCCATGTTCACAACACATCAGGCTTGGGGCGAGGGTGATTGTGATAGACAAAAGAAGTCAGTTTTGATCAAATGCAGAAAGACCGTTGAACTTGGCACTGACTATGTCCGTCCAAATAGAAAATGTTGTGATGCTGTGAAAACATCTGACATGGTTTGCATTTGTCTTGCCCTTTCCCTTGATGATGAATACCACGTAAGTGTTGTTAAGCTTGTTGATGCTGCAGAAGAGTGTGGTAATCCGGTGCCAGCTGGAAACAAATGTGGGAGTAAGAATCTAGTCCTATTTGTCTTATTTTTTCCAAAAAGAAATAGTGTAGTATTATTATGTTCGTGATCAAACAATTTTATTTCATAAATGTAGAAATCAACATCTTTTCAACAAGCACTGTTATGCAACATAAATAGCAGAATTGATTTTAAATCTTTATTTCAGGTTGGACCATCACCTCAGCGCCGCCACCACCAAGGGGATTTCCATAAGAGTCTATCATGGCGAGAAACCTAAGAAGGAATCATGAATGAAATATCAACTATTTGTCCAACAAGCCTTCATGTGTTGTTTCTATTCATGGAAATGAATGAGTAATAAAAAAATTCATGTTATAAAACATGGTGAAATTATTATATGGAGCTTTTATTTCATGAGTGAAGGACTTATTTTGGACTGTCAGAACAATATAGGTTATACAATTTTCGAAAATTAATTTTTATCCCATGGGATTTATTGGTATTCTTTATGCCTAGAGAATAAATTCAGGGTCCGTTTGGAATTGTTGATCAGCACTATGTGGTGTTGCTTGGCAAGGGGAGGCAACAAGACAATGTGTTTGGAAGTGTGGTAAGATTTCATCGATGCTTGTGAGAACAAGAATTTGCTTGCTAATGTAAGAGAGCCAAATCAACTCTCCTGGCTTTGCAAGGACCTCGTTGTCCATGCCAGCGAGACCAAGCGAGGCGAGGCAATAGCGGTCAGCGATCCAAATTGTCCCTCAGTCAATCTGCAATCACATCTAATGCCATTATAAGCATTTCATTCATGACTATTATAGAGTAATATGTTTTGCTTGGTGAAGTGATGGTTAAGCATATTGGTAATTAAAATACCCTTTAGACCAAAGTGAGGATAAACAATGATACAATCCATAGATAGCTTTGACAAATAGGCATTTGCACATCTAAACATACATGAAGCTAAAATTCTAGTTGAGAGGACGCATAATTATGCCTAAGGGCGTCTAGATTTTCCTCAACTTTGATCCACCTAGATATCTAACTCAGAGAAACAACAATCGGCACGAAATTACAATGAAGATAAGGTACAACCTCTACCACGATAATTCTCCTTGGATCTAAATAGATGTGGGAAGAAAAACCGAACCCAAACCTGAAAAAAACTGATACTCGAAAAACCTTATACCTGAAGAACCGAACACTATGTCGATGTCCGATACCAACTCTAGAAACATGAAATTAGGCTGGATAATTCAGGTTTTAAATCTTGGTACCGATAATCCTGAAAACCCTATTTTTTTTATCAGCCCAGCAGTCCAAGCACTCAACATTTAGCCCAGCCCATCTTACCCCCTCCCCCCTCACACCCCAACTAACCCTAGCCGACTCGTTGGCTCCCCTAGGTTCAAAATGACTGCCGATCTAGTGCCCAACCAGCCACATCCCGGTCCCCTCCTGTGTCCCATCTGCATCGCTGGATCTTGTCAAAACTCCAGTGGCGACAACTGCACCCTATGTCAACTGCACTTGCCTTTGCCTCACGTTCCATATCGCATCTGCATCCTGCTCCATGTCCCACCTCACTCACAAGTTGCAGGTAGCTTGCTACTTAAGCGCATCTCCTCAAGCAAGGAAATTCACACCGCAGGGAGGATGAAAAGGGCACCATCGACAAAGCTATGAGGTACCAAGTACCTCTACACGCTCCCTTCATTCTAAAATGTAGGTCGTTTGATTTTTTTAGCCTCAAGTTTGATCGCTCGTCTTATTCAGTTGTCCATAAGTACTCAAGGCTTACAAGTGTCTAGTGTTCCCATAACATAAATATCTCTATCCAACTCAAAGATTTTATTCATCACCACATAAATCACACAAAGAGATGTTGGTAAGGCTTCTGTTCTCTCTAAAAATCCTGAAAGAACCAGCATAGTTCTTTTTTCAAGTATTTGGTGGTAATTAAAAAATATAAACCAAAAAAATGAAGCACCTCACTACGAACTGCCCACCGCTACCACACACACGCATAAAAAGATAGGGTTTATATAGTTCTTGTTTTTGGACCTGCACCATAAATTCCATACAATCGAGTTCCCAGGGGCCAACCTGTTTATGAAGATTATATGTTAGAATGCCATGTAATCAAGCGACTAAACGAAAGTAGCTGAGGTATACTATAGGCCCTGTTTGTTTTCCACCCTAAATTATATAATCTAGATTATAATCTATAAGCTAAAGGAGGAGAGCTTATTGGATTACAATAGTATGGCTTTAGAGAATTGTCATAATCTACATATAATCTAATGTGTGTTTGTTTCAGCTTAAAGATTATTAGATGGATTATATAATTGAAACAATTATGTCCCAATGTAACTCGGTAACATGTATATATGATACTATTAATTGTCTCTATGTATAAGCCAACTGAAATTTAGATTTGTGGAGCAGTTGAATGATTATAAGAAGTGCTATATGTAAAGAGATTATTTTTACTTAATATCCAAAGAAATGTTCATGGCCAACCGTATCCGCATTTCATTTGTCCTGAATTCAAAGCATGCATTTATTCGTATTCGTAACAGAAACAAATTTTATCGGTATTTGTATCTGAATCCAAAATATATATAAAAATAAATATAATATTCTCTGTACCTAATCCATTTACACCCTCCGTATCCAATCCATTTACACCCCAGGTTAAAATTCAGATTTAATATCATTTGGAAGTGTGAAAAAGACTATCATGTGGAAGTGTAAAAGGGACTTTTTTTCTCTCTTTCTCGTGTTTAGGTACAGCTTCAGAAGGAAACATTGACACTCGTCACCGGTATTCTCTCCTCCTCTTTCTATATTGAGATTTGACTAGTCCTAGTGGAACTTTTCCTGTTAATATAAACTATCAAAAACGGGAAAAAAAAACAGATCAGTGATAGAAGTTAAGCTACGGTCCCGCCGCAAGATGGAGAACAAAGCACAAGCTCCTCCAACTTGGAGAACACCTCCTTGCCAGCCGCCCCCTAGCCCGACACGGCCGAGGCAATCTCCTTCCCAGCCACCTCGAGCACCTCATTGGCCCTGTGCGCCAGCTTCTCGCAGATGTTCCTGGCGATCCTCTTCTGGAACTTGCTGCTCTTGAGCCACTCGATGCCGACCAGTATCTCGCACCGGCTGCTCGGCGCCTCCGTCGTGATGCTCTGCACGTTGTACCTGAGATGGACCTGTGAACGCACACGCAGTTCGTACTGCTAGTCACACATCTGTCGTCATCCCACTCGCCGATCTAAAAGCTCACCTTAGGAGAACAAAAAAAAAATGGCGTACCCGGAAATAGTCGCCGAAGGGGACATTGTGGAGCGTGACGACGTCGTGGATGGTCCACCCGCCGCCGTCCTCCGCCGGGAACTTGAGCTGGGTGCTGACCACCTCGCCGCCGAAGATGGACATGTACCGGTTGAACTTGTAGCTAACGTGCCGCTCCAGGACGCCCGGCCTCGCGGTCTCCCACGGGGTCGCCGAGTAGTCGAGGCACCCGACACGGCTCATCGTTCGCGTCTCCAAGGGACCCCCGTCGAACACCCCCATCAGCAGATCAGCCTACGACAAAGCAAATGCTCATCAGGTTTTCAGAACTTCAGGAGCAGCGTGCTGCCAACTGAATTCGATTCTGCTCGTCTTTGTTTAGCCAGCACGGTGGCATTAGGGAAAACAATAGCTGTCCTATAACTGTATAACATGAGGAACACTTCTAACTAATGAGGCACAGGCTACTAGGCTAGCCAAACCAAGTGGTTAAGAACTTAAGATAACTCATCCAACATTGGTCAGTAAAAGAGGCAATAATAAGCATAGGGAATTAGAGGTCTCACATCGATCGGATGTTCCAAAGTATACTCCTTTGAGAGTGGCACGTCTCCGATGCTCAATACAGCATGGACATCATCAAGATCGACGGAGTTAACTTCCTCTTCCTGATCTTCTTCTAGTTTGGCCCTCTGTTCAATTGCTGTTGATTTCGTTTTCCACAGGCCGATTATAGTCCTAAACAGAGAAAATAATTCTTTTTCATCAGTGGGATCGTCACTGAGCTACTACCGATGGCTAAACAATTGAAAGATGGCCACCTGCTAGCCTTGCTGAACGATGCAAATGAGTGAAACTGAAACTTCAGTCTCCCCTCCTTGTCTTGAGACTTTGCACCGCTCTTGGCATCCAATCCTCGACCGCTCTTCAGAGTAAACAGGAGCGATGGGGTGCCTACCGTTGTAAAAGATGGCTGTAGCACTTCGATTTCCTCCACATCTTCCCACAGAAAGAAGAATTTTGTTTTGTGTCCAAACAAATTAGCGTAGAAACCAACTATTCTGGCTGACACGAACAGCCTCCCCTGCAGCAGCAGCAGCCAATTACAAGTCAACATGTATGCACAACTATGACATGCAAAATCAAACAGATAAATTGTGGGATCTCATATTTCTAGGGTCCAAAGAGCACACCGGATAGCTATGACATGATATTGCATTATCATCAAACCATAATGTTCTTTGCAAAAATAATTAAATAAATCAAGTACAACGTGCTTAGGGTATTTCATAAAACCGTGACTTATTGAGTTGTTAGCTGACAATAAGAAATTTAGCAGTGACTATATCTTATACAACTAACATTGGTACGTAGATTACCTGCAAAGGCAGCTTCCTTTTCAAGGAGCATGCATAATCTGCTATAAGGAATTCTTCGTGTGGCAGACTGAAAAGCTTCTGGAATGTTGAATTTCTGTGAGGCGACCGAACATGTAACTGCACATGCATGCATTTTTGTCAAGATGATTAAGGGCAAAGGTTATTTTCGACCCAAAAAGGACAAAAGGTTATTAAAATCTACCTTTTTACCAACTTCCTTCTCCATCTTACTTAGGTATTCTCTCATTGATGTCTCTGGTCCTTTTGTGTTTTCTAGAAATATTCTCAAATGTAACCGGCTCTGACATGTCTGGGCAAGTTTCCCCTCCAGGGGCACCCATATGTCTGCCAGTTCTACTGATGTGTGTTTCAGGAAATTAATTTCTGCATGTCCAAGTGAGATCGCCAAATCGAATGGGCCATCAAAATTGAAAACTTCGACATCCAACACTGCAGGTGGTTCTTCCATAGCATCAAACTCCATTATCTCTGCAATGTTTTTTCAGTTTACCACAAATGATAATCAGACAAAGCTACAGGCTCTATACTATGTTTGCAACGTGCTAATATGTGAAATGTACTAACCGTTCCATTGAGGTTCCTGAGTTTGAAGTTGAACAGAGCTTGTTCTTGTGATGCCATTACAGCTAAACACGACATAAGGGTCAACTGATCCACAAGAAACGGGTGGCAAGCTTGTAGCTTCTAGCAGAGCAACAGTTAACAGCCAACCATCACCACTTGCTTTAACTCCATGATCACTTCCTGTCATAAAAGGTGGCAGATAAGTAGCATATTCATGATACCAACGAATTGAATAGCATGCCTAATGTATGGAAAAAAGGGGTAAACAATTGAAAAAGGGAACATACCTCTCTGTACCCTTGCCTGTACAAAATGAGAAACCATATTCAGTACACGCTCTAACTGAAGAACTAGTACCCCAGCTGTAATCAGCTCTCCAAATGAGTCTGGTAGATCTAGACCGTTGAATTCAAGGCCCATAAGTGGGCCTGGTTTTGACAGGAGGATGTGCACAAGAACATATAGTGCAAATAGCACCGTGAAAATGGCAGAAAAATTGCAAAAGTACTTGTAAGCAAGCCTGAGATCAGACTGGTGTTCTCCCTGTAATGGTGCCAACAACTGCTCTTTATCCATCCCTACAGAATCAGCCACTTTCACATGCCTAGACAATACTTCAGCAAAACCTTCAAAATTTTCTTTCAGCCCGTCCCGAACACTCCCCTCAATCATGCTTCTCATCATGGTACTCTGGAGGAATTCAACATTGTATGATACAGTTAAATGTGCGCTTTCTTCACCTCCTGATAACACAGTGCTGTGGATTATCTTGTAGAGCAAAACAACTGCAAAACAGTTCCCAAAGGGGACTTCAGGAGTACGAACACGAGTCATAACCACAAAATTCTTGCCATCTGCTTTAAGATATGTCTGCTCCTCACTAGTCTTGACGGCTTTCATAAACTTCGATGCGCCTTTGGTGTATTGACATGTCCTAGTTAAGCTAGGAGGATCCTTACTCTTCCATGTCCATGGCTGCTCCTCATAGTCGATGGTACCTTGCAGCTCACGCAGTTCTTTGAAGAACTGGGAATCAGGTGTGAACAGAAGATGGTTCAGTTCTTTTGATTCCACAAGATACGTATGCTCGAAAATGATGCCGCCATCAAGATCTTCCGGCATGTCTGGTGTGCTTCCAGATTTCATGATCTCCATAGCTTCTTCAAAGGTACTCATATCCGGAGCCATCTGTTCGGTGTCACTTGCACCATGTGTTGTTGCAGCAACAGCCTCTGCTAGATCGTCATCTTCAGTAATTGAAATGGAATCTGCTTGCATCGAACGGTCAGAGTAATCTAGAGAAGTCCGCCCTGTGTCACGGCTCCTGGGAGAATCAACCACCGCACCATTATAACCTGAATGTTCCATATCAGTTGATCTCTCCATTCCCACATTATTGTCACTTCTGGAGCTAGAAGAAGGGGACATGTGGATGACAGCATTGCCGTTGCTTTCTCCATAGAGCGAAAAGCTAAGGAGAATTTTCCCTGGTAGACAGCAATAAGAATAAAATCATTATCACTAGACCGTTCGAAAAGTGTAATCATGATACATCCTATGGCTCTGAAGGCTCAAGCATGCCACACACAACACAACCATGACTAAGCCAGCCTTAACTGAAAAAGGAAAGGTGCACACAGTATGATACTCTATGAAAGCCTGAAACCAAATAAAGTTTGCGTTGAAGTGGACAGGACCTGCAAAATTGGATCATATTCATAGCTAATCCTGTAAAAGCAAGGCATGCTATCTACATCTAGCACTAGCATTTCTGCCCCCAGATAGTCAATTCCTGCGCAAGCTTTTCGACAGGCACTAGTCTATTGCAGAAGCAAATCCTAGCCACATGATACAGATTAGTTCATCAGACTACACCTATTTTACTAGTTTACTACTAATAACCAAAGCGAAAGGCCTATCATGTTCCGTAAGCATCTCGGTTATTAACTACTCCTAATCACCACACGTATGTGGCGGACTCCGTACTTGCTAACGACTCACGGTTACGGAACCTAAATGGCTTTCTACTCGGTGACAGCGGCATGCTGATCCGCTAAAATTCGCCGAGCTTGCGTGCGGCAATTGGCAAACGTAACGAGCGATACGCGCGGTGGCTTCGCCGACAAGGCCTGCCGCGCGCGCCGACCAAGCACGATCGAGGAACCCAACGCACGGCAACAACAAAAAAAAAATGTAAGCGTATCGAGCTCGCGAAAGGCAACTTGAGCACGCACCGCAATCCGCCGCGGCGTCGTCGGCGTCGGCGCCGCCGCCGCCGCCCTTCCGCCGGTCGCCGACGGGCTGCAGCGTGAACCACGTCGGCGGTACGGATGACCGCATCTCCCCGGGTGCGGCGGCGGCGGTGGCGGACGGGACGGGGAGCGTGACCGTGCCCACCACCTCCCTCCCTCTCCCTCCCCGCCGCCGCCGCCGCGCCACCGCGACCTCGAGCTCCTCGCCCTCCTCCGCCCCCACCGCGAACACGAACTCCTCGTTCCACGCGGCCGCGTCCGCCGCCGCCTCCACCGCCCGCGTCCGGAACCGCTGCTTCCCCACCGTCACCTTCGCGTAGCACAGCAGCCCGCCGCCGCCGTGGCTCGGCCGCGGCGCCGGGAGCCCCCGCGCCTCGAGCACGTACACGTAGAGCCGCATGGCGATCTCGGTCGCGGGTAGCTAGCCAACCAGCGCGCGCCGTGGAGGAGATTGAATCGGCAGGGAGCTACTTACTAGTCACCTCGCCGTGGCGTGGGAGCGGGGGGGTGGTTTGGGCGGGGGAAGTTTTTAGAGGTGGCGGGTCTCGGGGTGTGGGGGCTGACGTGTTTCCGAGCGCGCGGGCACGCGGCTGGAGGAGGAGCGGGACACGCGGGTGCTGGGGGGTGATGGGGGCGCGGGGCGGTTTGGGTTTCGGCCGGCCGGTGTCTTGACTGCACGGCTGCACCAGCGTGGGAGAGAGGGGAGGGGGGGAGTTGTCACGGCCGCGGAGGCGGAGGCGGAGGCGTTGGTCACGTCGCGGCTTTGACAAATCTGGGCCTTCGAGATGTCAGGTGTCCATGCCTCTGCTTCCTCATCGTCGACGTCGTGGCGTCGCGGCACGTGCACGTCGCGCCCATCTCGCCGTACGGGTTCGTCGACGGTGCCATGCATGCCGGGCGGGACAAACTATTGGAATGTAACCGTCGGCCTCGTGTCTCTAGAACGAGAAGAAGCGGACAAAATACAAACCACGCACAAGTCCACGGACACATCACACATAGCCTGCTAACGGCAAGTTTTCTGGGTCTTTGAAAAGTGGGGCGTATGCAATTCTTTCTGCATGGTGATCGGCGGCCCGTGCTCGACCCGAAGGGAGCCCAACAGCTGCCATTGCCTACACTTCGCCTCGCTCCAGCCCTGGGAAAGGAAAAGCGAGCAGTTGCAATGCCCGATGGATGTAGCAAGTCGCGCTCTTCTACAGCTCATCGGTCACCACCACACTGCATCCAAGTTCACAACATTTTACAGTTTGGCAGAAGCCATCGAATAGTTTGGTCACGGACTGAAGCAGATGGTAGCGGTCTTCTCAGCAGAAATGCAACTGAGCTGAAATGAAGACAGAACAGATGGTAGCTACAAGATCGCAAACAGATATTTACATTCATAATCTCGAGTGCATGTCAAATTACTTCCAGCACGAAGGGCAATACTGTACACCAGGGGCAACCCAAATCTGGACTAATTAAGTGGGATCGGTAACTCATTATGCTCTCCAGTCTCCACTAATTGATATGCAGCAGGCAGACTCACAGTGGTGGATCTAGCACAGCAAACTAGGAGGGGCTTATCTTCATATTTTCTCCTCTTCCTCCTTTTCTCTCTATATTTCTTCTTCCCCCCACCTTATTTTGTTCTTTCTCTCCTTCAACCATGGCTAAAAATTGTAAGAGGGGCTCCACTACGCGCGCAGCTGTAGGAGGGGCTTAAGCCCCGTCCGACCCAGCTAGATCCTGCAGAAAAGATGGTGTGTGTTCATGCCGAGGCCTGATGCGGAATATAAGACCAAAGTCCCTTTGTACTTCACTGGTCAGAAATGGTGTTAGAGACCTGGAAGGACACACAATCAGGGACGAGAGATAGTGAGATAACATGAAGAAAACAAATTTCAGGAAGCATTGCAACATGCCAACATAGCACAACAAGACCAGTATGCAAAAGGCAGCTTACTCGTCAGTACTATCTGAAGATCAATTTCTTCCCTTTCTTTTCTTCCGCTTCTTGGTGGTGTTGGAGGCAACATCGCCTACATTGGTTGCTGGTGCAGCAGGTGGGGCTATGGGTGCTACTGCTGGTGGAACTGCAGGGCCAAATGGCGGGAAAACCATAGGATGCGGGTGCATTGGTACTAAAAACATTCCTGGGTGCACGGCTGCCGAGGCAGGCGCCACAGCCATCATTGTTGGTGCTGCTGCCATTGGTGTAGATGACACCACTGTAATTGTAGCCGCTGCTGTAGTCGTAGGTGCTGAAACCGATGTCCGGTTTCCAGCGTCTTCTGCGGTTGGCTTTGAAGACTTGCCACCTTTTTTACTAGCAGAAACTGGACTCTCTCCAGGCCTTTTCTCTTTTCGAGACTCTTCAAACTTGCGCACTTTCTCTTTAGCTTCTTTCATCACAGAAAGGACATACTCCATTGCATCAGGGTCAGTAGCTCCCATTTCAACAATGTCAGCGAAGTACTGGTGTCCATGCTTGTAGAGATTGTCCACCGTATCTTCACGGATGTTTTCTGGATTTGTGCCCTTCCCTGTAGCTTTTGCAGCACTAGGTGAAATGGGGGTTTCCTTAGGTTCCTCAGGGCATTTGTAATCCTTCCGCCATCGATCAAGAATATATTTAGGAGGTATTAGCATCACAAGCTCTTGCCTCAAGACAGCAAGAGCATGGCTACATAAAATACCTTTAAATTGGAAAGACCTGCAGATGCACCATACTTCTTTCTCAGCACTGTTATACATCACTCTGCAGTCAAACTTCCTCTCCTTTCCAATCACTGTTACAGTGTAAGTCACTATTGAACCACTCCTACTGACTTCAGTGCAGTTCACATTCATCAGCTGCTTCAACTGATCCTGGAATTTCTGGAACATATTTATTGTATACACATTTGCAAATTGCTCCTCAAACAGAAGACCAGACAGGACTTGTGGCCTTTGCTGAAATGAACGGAAATCATCATAGGCTTCTCGATCAGACCTGAGCTTCATAGCAGTATCAAATTGTTCAATGAACGTCTTTATTGTGGTTTCTGGTGTAATGTATCCATCAAAAAAGGCCTCCAATCGTTCGCTACGACGAACTGTGGAGATACCAGCCCAGAAAGTATCCTTTACATATGCAGGTACCCATTTTGCCCTCTCTTCAAACAAGGTTGTAAGCCACCGGTTATCATGAAGATTATACTGATTGATCATTTCAACCCAGTCCCTCTCAAAGTCAGCTGATGTAATGGTATCATAGACTACCTTCTTCATTCTCAAACTGATAGCTTCTTTATCCTCAACTCTTCCTGACATTTCAGGAAGTTCTTTCATTATATGCCAAAGGTTGTATCTGTGCCTAGTATTTGGAAATACTTCACTGACTGCTTTGACTACTGGCCTTGAGTGAGTTGTAATGATTGCTTCAGGTGTTTTATCATTCATACATTTTAGCCATTTTTTGAATAACCATGCGAAAGTCTCTGGAGACTCATCACCAAGTAGACCACATCCTAACAATACAAACTGCCCATGATGGTTGATTCCCAGAAACGCAACCAATGGAATGACAAACTGATATGTCAAATAGACAGTATCAAAGCAAATAACATCACAGAAATGTTGATATGCAACTCTGGATCTAGCATCAACCCAGCAAACATTCTTGAGCCGACCTTCATCATCCATGTCCCAGTTGTAGAAGAAGTTGGAGTTTTGAGCTTGCATCTTATCAAAGAAAACTAACAGTGCCTCAACATCACCCTCTGCAAACCTCAACTTTCCAGTCTTCCCAGCCCCTTCGATGGAATAATTTGACTGAGAAAAGGATCTCACCATGAAATCTTTGTTTTGGTTAGGTGGTCTGCCTCTACCAGAGTGAATCTTCGGGTTCAATCGAGTTTTGGCATTGAATGGACGGTGCTCCCTTTGCCAGTCAGGAAGATCTTTGAAGCACATCATGAACCTGACCATCTCAGGATTGCATGGGTGGTTATGTTCCAGTTCAACAAACACCACTTCCCAATGGTTCTCACTGGCGTTAAACTTCACTACCATCATTGCTTTGCAACCAGTCTTTGCAACAAGCCTTCTTCGAGCTTTGAGCCCAGGCTTAATCCTAGCAGTGCCACCTTTGTAACAGACAAATGTAGCGCGGTATTTAACCCCATCAACACTGTGGGAAGTCCTCTTTGAGACCCCAAAGCCAGCACGATAGCCATACTCTAGGTAGAATTGATATGCCAAATCAACCGTCTCAAAAGTCATGCCAACTCGAGGGCTGACAACCTCATGCTTATCCAAAACTGTGCTGTTGTTCTCAAAGGACGTGGAGGCATCCCTATATGGATGCAATTGCAAGCTGCTCCTGGAATAAGGATTGCTATGAAGGGCTTCCATATCAGCACTCAGTCATCCAATCCTAGGTCAACATAAACTGTAAAATAGAGACAAATGTAAGAACCTCTTGTGTACCAGAGAACAAATACTCAGCAGAGAAATCTGAATTTAATTATGTAACTTACTTCTAAAATAAATAGCATTTGGTTAACACAAAGCATACAAAATATCATTTTACTTAAATGAGTAAACAGTACCCAAACTGAATGTGATCGTGGAATGACGATGACAGCGTAGCATTCCTAACTGCCACGTAGGACCCTTCTAAATGTTTCAATTTGCCCAGAACCATTATCGAAAGAATTGGTGAATATGTGTCAAATACCATACTTGTCAACCTAGGCGTCAAACGAAATTTACCTTTTTGCACTTTGCAGAAATAGACAGATCGACCCACACCCCATCCACCCACCCACCAAGGCACCAACACAAGGAAATGAGGGATCAGTCCCCTCACATCTCACTTTACAAATGGTTCCGATAACTATTTGACAGTTCCAAACCCCATGTGCAATACTGCAGGGTGTTTAAGCCAGTTCAGATATCACCAGATTTGGAAAAGTTTGTTTGTTCAATGGCTAACTGGTAGGCGTGTTATTCAGCAAACACTGAGTCATAAATCAGTTACCCTGAGTCTGCAAAGATCCATATATTTGGAAAGCAAAGTAACGAATCCATGCTTTCAAGGCACAGCAAATCTACCCAATTTCGGAATGAAAGAAACCCTCTTATGACCATTAAGTCCAAGAGGCACAGCAAGAAAATATACCATAAACTACTATAAAGTTTCACAGCATAGTGGTGCTTGCAGCTAAGGTTGAATACTTATGACTGATATTTCAATGGTATTTAGTGAAATAACAGCATGTAATAAAAAAAAAAAGCTATTGCAAGTAGACCTCAGGGCTTCCAAAGAAAAAAAAGGTAGAATGCAGCTCTATGCCGAAAAATGCATGTAGTAGAAGTACTAGAGCAATAATCATCCTATATTTTTTAAACTAAATACCAATGTAGCTGTAACTGTAAGCTGTCTACTCTCAAACAAGTATATTTGGTGGACAGGAAAGGAAGAGGATTATAATCAGGAGAAAGTGATATGACGAACTATTCTAGGGATATGGTACATGGATACACATCTAAACTTGACTGATTAACAACCAGGGTTATCTCAGCTTACTGAAGATGTCCAACTTCTCAGTGGATATAGAACACTAGAAAGGAGGGGGGGAAACCATTATCAGAATCCTAAGACCTAATCCGAGTTCCAGGCAGGGGCGGACCCAGCATAAGATACGAATACATCTTACATTAGGGTTTGGGGTTCTTCATTTCACACAGCATGAAGGGAAGATTAGGTTCGGGCATACCTCGTGGGTGCTCATCGATGGCAAAGGGCACGGTGAAGGCGTCGCCGATCGGCCGCTGCAGTGCTGCTCGCTCAGTCTTCGCCGGCGGAGGGAAGAATCGGAGAGGTAGGCCCTGTTTGCAGCGGATCTGAGCTGGGCCGACCACGAGTCCCCTCGGCCGGGCAACGGCTCGACAGCAGGAAAGAGGAGGGACAGAGGGAGGGAGGGACGGCGCCACCGGCGAGGTGGCAGGGAGGAACGGCGTGCCGTAGGGGAGGCGACGGGAGTTCGAGAGTGAGAGGGAGGAAGGTAAGGACGGCGCCGGCAGCGAGGTGAAGGGAGAAATTTTGATATTTGACGCTGAATTCACGTACCTCAGTTTGTAAGCCTTCAGAAACTTGACATGGTATGGGTGAATTCTTTTGATTTGGAGGTTTGTCACCTTTTCTCTCTATTTCACGAATTTCATTTATCTTTCCCCTCTCAACACCCAGTGAACAGACAAGTCTGTCCCTCCCTCATCCTCTCGTCTCTTGGATCGAACCAAGTTCGACGTCTCAGTTCTTTGCTCGCCTTCTCTACTTCTCTCTGCTATTCTCGTCTCTTGGATCGAACCAGCCCCAAAGCTAACTTCCTGCTGCAGTATGCTACTCAATACACATCGTCGTTTCCTGCTGGTTGCTGCCAACCCACAGCCGCCGCAGGCAGCGACGCCGAGGTGAGGCGGACGACGCCTGTAGCGAGCTCCGTACTTGTCTGCGAGCACGAGCGGTTTGTTGGGCATCACGAATGACACGTCATTCGGCCGGCGACTGGCGCGGAGCTCGCCAGCTCGAGCATCCTCGACGCCAGGATGACGCCATGGTGGAACGAGCTCAAGGTTAGGCTATGTTGGGCTGGCCATCAGGTTCCACTAGAATGAGCACGCCATAGCAAGCACGCTGCACGCACATCGGGCAAGGGAGCAGGAGGAGGGGGAGGTGTGGAGGTGGAGCACGAGGTGTGGAGGCCAAACTGAGAGCACGCTCTCCATGCGGCGGGAGGTTAGGGAAGGATCTGACATGTGGGGTCAAGTCCTAGGGAGAAAGAAAGGGCAAAATCGTAAGTTCATGTGGCCTGGAGAGGAAAAGGAAAAAGAAAAACCGCGAAATAGAAAAAAGAGGTGAAAATCCCCCAAATCAAAAGAATTTGTAGGTACGGGGTTAAATTTCTGAAGGCTTACGAATTGAGGGTTATGTTTTGAAAGGCTTACGAATTCAGTGTCAAATATAAAAAATTCTCAGGTGAAGGGAAGGGAGTGAGGGACGGCGTGCGGTGGCCGGTGGGGGAGGCGACGGGAAAGGAGGGGCACGGGAGGAGCGCCTGATGAGATAGCCCCCAATTGAAGCATAAAGCCTTTTCTGCTATGGCGTCTGCCTGGCTGGCGTTACAAAGAACGGTAATGCTACACCTAGGACGTCCGATGTGAGATGAAAATATCGGACACAGCCAATGTTGCAACGGATAGTAAATGTTGCAATATTTATGTTTCAATGTTTCACTTTCATGGTTAATGTTACAATATTTCTATTCAATGTTTCACTTTCATCATCAATGTTGCAATATTTTTTCTCAATGTTCCATCTCGATTTTGTTTTAGCCAGGAAATGTTTCAACCATGCACGATTCTTTGTTCTAATGTTTCAAATTTCAAACTTCTACTGTTCCACCGAAACCGTATGAGCCCCGACACTCTAATGTGTCATTCTTATTTCCGGCATCTCCCTAATATTTCAAATTTTAAACTGCTAATGTTCCAACAAAACCATATGTTCCCAAAATCTGTTCAATGTTTCAAAATTCTACGTGATGTTTCATGCAACATTTGACTGGAACACCGTCCAACGCTAGCCCCGGACAACGGACGTCCGGGCGCTAGCAAGTCCCTACAAAGAATTGCGATACAAATACATTATACATCCCAGTAGGGTTGTACGCTAGCAGGGTTCACTACTCGAATCATCATACTGAGTTACTGACACTACAATGCCAGTCTATAGTTAGTCGTTCAGCTGCATGAATCACTCTGCAGGCCAATTGATGGCATGCCAGAAAATCCAATTCTGGAGATAACTTGGCGTCTCCAAAGGCATCAATCTCCACGAGGCATTAGCCGCACCCAGGTTACAAAGGAGACTTCATGATCCTGATCCACTTCTAGTGACCCTTCGGAACATGTCTTTGATATTCTTGGATCCTACCTCTGTCTTTGGTTTCTTTGCTGGCCTCACTTTGCTTGACTTGGCACTGCCATTCCCCGCCTTACTCTGCATGGGGCACATTACAAAAGTTTAGAGATTATGGCCATCAAAACAAGCCCAAGCATTGCCAGGGAGTTTACCTCAGGTGCGCAAGCAGGCACAGGAGAACTATCCGCGTAAAATGAAGCCTCACTAGTTTTGGTCGTTGTGTCATTGATGATCTCATTCATATCCAGCCTGCAACAAAGTTGATTTTTTGGAGCTTGAGCATAGGGAAGCAGAGAAATAATGTATTTTTTAAAAAAATCTAAGAGTGTGTAAGGTCTTACTTCAGCTTCTTGCAGAGTAATGTTAACCATGGTTCATCCTTCAGATATTCACGGACCATTTGGACAGCTTCCTTCACTGCAGATGAAGCAATTGAAGCACCTCTGTCAGGATATCATGCACACATCACATAATCAGGGCATCTCTATAGCACTCTTCTGCTTTGGATGCTACCAGTGCCAGGCTACAGGCACAAAGCCAGTTTAATCCCTAATAAGCATCAGCAATAACAAAGTCGATTGATCCAACAAGACAATTTATGTTTTGTATCTTTTTTCCCTTTTGAGATAAGAAATCAAGCAGCACCCTTTACTCTCTTGAGATCAGAAATTAAGGCTACACCATTTTAAAGATCACCACAGGCATAAACCCAAATTGGTGAGCATTGTTACATTCAACCAGACTATTTTAAAAAGCAGTTGGAAGAGTTTAAGCCATTTTAAGTGATGCACTAGGACATAAAGCATCGTTTGTACTACCCAAACAATTATGCTATAAAATTAAGTTACACTACTATTCAACAGTTTGGTTAGAGATGTACATGTGAGATTATAACAACCCCCCAGAAGAAAAGTAAACAGTAAATGACCAGGAGCTACACATTACACTGCCTGAGTATTATATACTGAATAAAATGAAGACTAACAGAGGCATACATTGTTCCCTTTCTGCTTGAGCAGCATAATTTTTACCCAACTTGGGAAAGACCTCTTTTAGGTTTTGTACCTGCAAGAGATTCAAATATAAATTGGTAGTTCAGAACAGCGACCGAGGATGAGATAAATATGATTTAGGATTCACATATGAATGCCAAGCACAACAAAGATGTACTAAACTACCTAGGGTCTCTCTCAGGATTCACTCTTTCGATGACCCTTTTCGGACCAAAGTGAAAAGGCCATTGTTTTGTTCACAGTCCACATCCCATATAACCAAAGAAAATTGTAATTTTGTAAAAGAGTCCGGACAATCAATATGACTCAGTAGGACTCACATATGAATGCTGAGCACAAGAAAGATGTACTAAAATACCTAGGTCTCTTTCAGAATTCAGTCCTTTAGTCCTTTGAATACCCTATTCAGACCAAAGTGAAAAGTCCATTGTTTTGTTCACAGCCACATTCCATATAACCAAAGAAAATTGTAAAAGAGTCCAGAGAATCAATGTGACTCAGCACACTAAAAATCTCAGTATTATGCTTAATGGTAAGTTAGAAAATGTCGTTTATATACCTCAAAGGAAAAATAGGGTGAGAAAACAAAACAGGCAAGGCATTCTAATTATCACAGGAAAAAAAACTGTTTCCCTTGTAAATCAGTACAGCATACTCATCGCCTGGCTGCAGTCTAAAGTTTATATCATTGACTCATTGTTTATGTACAACAGTAAACAAGTATAGCCTAGTTGAGAATATGTGGCCTTCAAATTGAGTAAACAAGAGCAATAAGAACAGTAAAAGGCTACCTTGCAGCACAACCAAGATAAGACCTTGGAGTCATCCAGTCTAAAGAACTTCATGTTAGCTACTTCTGCGATAAAGGTAATATCTGTGTGAATAATTAATTTTGTAAAACTATTTGCCACTACAGAAAGAAGTCATACCCCAAAACGAACAAGGAACATATGACTGTGCAGGATGGATTGACAGTCACAATGCAACTGTAATCATCAATTAACTCGATACAGAAATCTAACATCTACCAGGTTGCAATGAAATCTAGGACTCTAGTGGTTATGATGTTTCAGCATCTTAGCATGGTATGTAACAAATGAAATATCTAAAGTTTAAACATCTACCTTTTACTTCACAAACGAGTTCCATATGGTGTCCAGCTATACTCATTAGCAGCTGATATCCAGGATATCCCTCAACATACAATATTTCATCCAACTGTCTGAATTTTCCTGGATCCTTCCCATTCTGCAGCACAGTAAAGTGAGAGGATCCAAAGTAATATGGTTTATGTTGAACAGGAACCGTGTACTACAATTTATTTATTTCATCAATTGAACATACCGACATGCGTGCAGCTTCAAAAGCTGGTAGGAAAATGAAGATGGGGTCAACAGGGGTGCAATAATAGAGGCCGCCATCTATTAGGGAAGCAGGATTGATTACCAAAGTTAGGCACTGAAGTATGTGTTCAGACACAATTTGTTTCGAGCAGATTATCGACTCAACATTTGGTATATTGATGTGCCGTAAATGGTACAAAAATGCCATCTCGTAAGTTTAGTATGTTTCTTTTTAGAGAGCTGAATTCAGTATTTAACAAAATTTACTGGCTGTTTGAAATGGCATGGAAGCAATGACTATTGTTCATTGGCTATACAATAATAATAGGAGACAAAATTAACACAAAGGGAGGAAGAGCTCCATCCACTTGAGCCGCAATGACAAAATATGTAGCTAGTTTACGACTGTAGATACCTTCACAAACATAGTCCCCCAAGAACCAAGCACCATAACGCTCCTTAAACCAATTGATTTCTTGAAGTTGACAGTCAATAAACAGATACCCCGTTTCATCTCCTGATTCATGACAAGACAAAGCTCAATGCAAGCTGTTGATGAATCGCAAGAATGAGGGCTATTCCTAAGCGCCAACCAGGCTATCACATTCCACAAGAATCGTCCAGTATTTGTCTAAATTTTCAATGATTAGAAACTCATTCCGGAAAGCACTGTCCATCCGAGTAGCGCAGGTGTACCTGATCTTGGATGGCGAAGTGACAAAACCTTCCCTTGAGCACCGGCATCAGAAGGACCTGCAAGGTACAAAATAGTAGCGATTGTGGGTCTGATTGGAGCAAATTGGCATAGGCAATCAAAATCAAGCCTCGGGGCCAAAGGTAGCTTCGCTGGGTGGACAGATTCACAGCCACATGAGGTTTAATAGGGAATCAAGCTAGCAGGGCTCAAAAGCCTAAACAGTAGCAGGACCGACGTTCTGCCCAGGACCAATCCCAAAGCCAAAATCCCTAGTTCGCACAAGGCACTAAAGCGCAAACGGGGCAGGGTAAGGAGGTCAGGAGTGCGCTCACGTGGGGAAATGAGGACGCGCGGCGGCGCCGCCAGGCCGTCATACCAAGACGCCATCGGGGTCGGCCGATCTGCCTCTCCCGACTTCGCCGATGCCGCCGCCGCAGCAGCAGCAGCTGGACGTTGCGTGTGCTTCGGCTGGCGCCGCCGGGTAGGAGGGGATGGGGATTGGGGAATGGGGGAATGGGGCGGGAGCCGGGAGGGCGCGCGCGGGGAAGTCAGTCGTAGGGTTTTGGCGCCTCGCCGGCCGGGCAACCGCGGGATGTCGCTGCCTTTTCTTTTCCCCCCTTCTTTTTCGCTGCGTATTTATTCGTCTACGAGTTTGGTGGATCGAGCCGAGCGCATGGGTGTTGCGGACTAACGGCCCAGTTTTGGCCCACCTGCGCGCGCGGCTCAAAGAGGCTTCCGGCCCATTACGTGTGTGCAGAGCAACGTGAGTTACGTGACGAGGCTAGGTGGCGGCGGCGGCGTACGATACTGTAGCATACTAGCATAGTAGCATGGGCGTGGCAGCGAGCTCTCGTGTCGTGCGTGTGTCGGCACGCGGCGAGACAAAAGCCAAAAGAGCATCCAGCTGGGACGCACACCTTGGCGGCGGCGGGCTAGCTGGCGCAGGTCATGGGCGAGCGACAGCCGCAGAGCATTCGTGCAGGATGGCGGCCGGGCAGCAGCTAGTGCGCCGCCAGGATCCGCCCCTGGCTATGAGTTCAGTTGGAAAAACGTATTTTTTTTTCTGAGATGCGTATTACTATTATGTGAGAGAGATAAATAAAAAAGATAAAATTTTTTAAAAAATATGTGTTTTACGAGGGAGATGAATAGGAAGTAAGAATAGAATCTGAACATGGCCGCTGCCAACCGAGAGCCGGCCGGGAGCCGAGCGCGGCCGAGACGACGACGTCACTACTACGTGAGCGAGCAGCCGCAGCAACCGACCGGGACACTGGGACAGCTGCAGTGTGTCGTCCTCGCCCATGAGTCCATGACGTCTTCATGGTGCTGGATTAGTGGATTACACTGACTGAACACAATCGTGGATGCTGGCTCGCGTGCATGGCATGGGCATGAACATCCAGCTGTGCGGCACGATCGGCCGATCGCACGGCATGACTCCACTTAGGAACATCTGGATTGGAGGCACCTCAGGGTGACACAGGCGTACAGCTAGCTACTACTCACACACATAAACTACTGCCCGGCCATGATTTGGACATCCTAGTGGCCGGCCGGCTAGCTCTTGTTTGTGGTTGTGGACGTCGCTTTGCTATGTTCCTCCTCGTCCCTCTTCCTCCGTGCAGGCCAGGTATCGAGCCGTGATTTGGGAAAGAACGCTACTACCACTACTGTACTGAGTAGTACACTCCTGAGTTCCCAAAAGCAAAATATTATTTTAGAGCTGCTCTCATCACTGGTCCGATCATGCATGAACGTATTCTAGTCTGCATGATGAGGCGCACTATCTACGATCGCTAATGAACTAAAGCTGGGGGTCAGGACCAGCTAAAAGATGCAGCCGTACCAGCACATAGTATACGACTATACTACTAGAGGTGGATATATGACCATATCGAATCCGAATCTCCTTCGCATCGGTGGATAAATAAAAAAAACAATGAGACGAAAAAAAAGTGCGCCCAAAAGGAGCATCGTCTCGTCTCCTTGCCGTTGTGGGTAAGCCGTAAGCCCTCTCTTACGAAACAGGCAGGAGTGGCGGATTAAAGTTAACGGCGCATTGGATTCCACACGGCATGACAATTGACATGGCATCCGTCCGTGCGTGCGACTGGGCGAGAGAGCAATCATGCAGCCAAGTGGACCGTGCGTGTCGCCCTCATCCAGGGCATAACACAAGCTCAAGCTACCAGGGGCAAATGTCCATTGATCGAGCGAGATAGTGTTGTCCCAAAAGATACCATTAGCGAAAGGTATTCGTTTTCTAAATGCCAGAGCCCGGAGCCGCAACCATGATTGGGGTTTTTTTGGAGGGCGTCACTCTGGTCTTTCCGGGAATGGAATGCGATTTGACGTCGGTCGTGTCAGTCTGCACGACCAACCACTGTTGAAGAATAATTATATTAGTGCCAATAATAATCCTTGGAGATGGCCTCCCTGCCTGCGTCCATAGATTCGATCTTACCCGTTGCATGCAAATTAAGGCCCTTATAAAATGTTTGTGCAGAGACAGAAGGTTGAGCATACTGGTAGAGGTCGATAGGGACGGACGTGCGGTCGTGCACGGTGCGCCCGAAGGCATCGGGGAAGTGCGGCGCTGGTGGACGTCAATGTTACCGAAATGGGAACTGCAGACGTGGCCATACGCTTTTCTAGTCCATGGCACGCAGCAGCGGCTAGTGCCTTCCTCTCACCATCAGTGGTCGTCCAAAGGCACGGATTACGTGCATGAGCAATCAGCAAAAAGTCAATTGCACGGGAGTCAGGGTGCGTTTAGTTTCACCCACACCCACCTAAAAAAACATTATTCATCCAACTTTTTTCTATTCATCCCACCCCTCCCACTCACAAAATACTATTCATCTACAGCGTATTTTTGTGTCTACAGTGTGTTTTTATGTCTACAGTGTTTTTTCGGGAAATCTTTTTCAATCTAAACACCCCTTTATGGGCATAGCTCACTTGATTCTTTTATCTTATGATGATATATCTGTGCTTCAGCTTAGTCGTCATAAGAAAGACCTTTATTTTACTGCTTATGGTGTTAAAGAACCATATATGCAAATCAGGGTGGATGTCAGTTCTCACCCATATATTGGCCTTATTAAAATTTTAATCACGCGTGATGTGTCGAAGAATAAATTTTTTGCCATTCATGAGCACTGTCAGGTACTCGCCCCTTCCGTGTAGCCATAACCATATTTGTCCTGCTAATTGATTCATCTTGTAGTTTCCTCAAAAAAATTGATTTATCTTGTACAGCTACTCGTTAGAAATGTGTTGTCCAACTCTATCTTTTCCTTTTTTGTGCAAACGGGTTGTGATTTTTCCATGATAGGAACAAAACAAAACCGACAGCGAGAAAAAAAAACACCTTCCGACAATATATAATTGATTTTAATTAAAAAACGACATATGATTGATATAGTACCTTGGAATCCAAAGCGCAAGATTAGCGAACAACACCTAGTGACACGTAAATTTGTGAAAATCGGAAAATAGAACACAATTTCCTGAATTTTTTTTTTTGAGTCTGGAACTCTAGATTCAGGCAGCGGGCCCGAGCAAACACTTGCTCAATTTTCGTTACCACTGGAGCAGTGGAGCACATGAATATATGATTAATTCCACACCACGGTTCAGAAAAAATCAGAAGAAATAAGTTGAAGCAGCCTTTCACAGAGAAGAACCGACTGTCGCACACTCAGAAGGCACTGACGCTTTGGTCCCAGATACGTAGGCCCACGATGTCATCGACTCGTCTTCATATAAACCCCACTTTGAAACTTGTTTGGGCCGATGATGCGGCCAGTGAGCGGAAAAGGTTACTGGGCCCGTGACGACGTGCTGGCGTACAGTGGGGAATCTCATGGACCCACAGGCCACAGATGCTTCAGCTTTCCTTTTCTTATAAAAATTATTTTCATTTGTTGTTTCATTCAAAACTAAATCTTTTCGTTGCGCGCACTCGTGGACTGCACAGCTGCAGCAACTCAGTCTCAGTCAGCCGCACTGAGCTGTGGACTGAGTGGGTTGGTGGCGTGACCATCGGGTGCTCCTATCATGCCCGGCCAACTCTATCGCTCGCCTCCCTTATCGTTATCCAGACCGTCAAATTCTCATCTCACTATGAGCGGATCCTACGCCAAATAGCAGCCCAAATTACCAGGGCGACCACACCGTTTCTATCTCACCCTAGCAACCTCGTTTTTTTTCTCCAATCTCCTCAATTAATTTCCAGTACCGTACGCAGACAAATCTATTTTGGAGAGTTGCGTAAAGCTTCAATCGGTATTGTAGCCGCTTTGTTCTAGAAGTTAGCAAGATTGGTTAGGATACGTCATGTTTCGTTTCCACTCTGAAACGGGTTGAAAAATCGGTTAGCAACTGCGAGTCTGTGACCAAAACGAAATCAGGTTCTTCGCAAATACTGCTGACATGTACTGTATGAGATAGGGTATGGACCATACTTGACCTATTACTGAAACAATCACACGACTGATCGATCACCATTACCATGAGTACGAATTTAAAAGTATTGTATATGCATGCAACGAAGGGTGCGAGCTTCGTGAGACCACTCGTGTGTGGTAAAGGATAAAACAGAGAGGCTATGATACAGAACCTCGTCATCCACTCGTGGTCCGCCCGTGCCACGAAGCTAGCATGTCAGAGCTTGACGTGTGCGTGCCCTCGCCCACAGATCACGCACTCGCATGCACCACCAATCACATTATAGCTGCGTTAAAAAATCGATTAGCTGTTCATAAATCATGTTAGGATCATGGTTACGTTCAGCCGTTCAGGACGATGCCCTGCGTTGCCATGCCGCAATATTCTCCTCTCATACTGTGACAAGCAGGACGGACAAAGTGCCTTCTGGTGCATGAGCACGACCCACTGGTACAGCAGTACTAGTTGCCCCCTTTTTTAAAAAAAATGATGAGAAAAAAGAGAAACAAGAGACTAGCCAAAGCACTATTATTTGACAACACAAATTAATGGCCTACCTCCATCCGTTATCAGTGCACAATGAACACTGAAAATGAGAGCCGTCCTGGAATGGGATGGTAGAAACATGTTTTCGTTTCAAGGCGCCATCAGTGTGTCCCCGATGTTGATTGCGTCCTGTCACGTCGATAGGGGCCCCGTGGTATGAGGAACTTGAACCGCTTTTCGCGATAAGTGTATCGTGACTAGAATCCTGTACACGCCCTGCCTACAATGTCAAACACGTCTCGGCTCGTCACTATCGTGCGCACGACTTGAGGTTCCCGTCATACTGTCGTGTAGCGTCACGAAGGGAAGATGTGAACAAAAGTTTGTTTGCACGATTGCAGCTGTTGCTCGTCCATAGTTTGGGTCCTTTGGGACAAACCAAATAAAATAAACCATTATGCTCCAGTTCTTACCTACAAATTGAAACGTTGTAAATGTGACACAGAAACAAAGGTGGCCTCCACTTGCAGATTGTGATAAAATCGAAGCAATCCGATCCTGATACTAATGTCAAGTAATTTCTAGAATTATCTGTTGCATGTAAGTCCCAAGGAAAAAAAGAACAGTAATTAACCATCAGCGATTCTGAAGGCGCAATTTAGGCAGTACACGCCCAATGCATTTGTTTCGTCCATGATTAAACTGCTCGTTCTTTCGAAAACGCAAAGTCGATAGGTTATCCTAAGACCATCTCCAGCCGTCTCCTAATAAATTTTTCCTAATAAATTGTTATTGGGATATTCCAATAGTACTTTCATGGTTTATTGGGAGATATGCTTTTGCAGTCTCCCAATAACCTCATCACACTATCAACTACCATATTGGGAGAGGCTAAACTCTCCCTTTATTTGAGGAGATCTGTGGTGGATTATTGGGATGTCCTAATAATTTTTGAAAAATAGAGATGCATTGGGAGACTGCTGGAGCATTATTTTCCCATAATGTCTCCAATACGGTAGTTAGATTGGGGAAAGGAAGACTGCTGGAGATCCTATAAGTCAGAATCTGAAATGCTAAAAGTTTGATCACAATTGAAAATTTTGATAGATGAAATGATTCAACCAACTTACCTGTACTACTTGATTCACGCTACCTAGTAGAACAATATATTAAGGGTGTGGCCCCATCCTAATGTGTTGGTACACCAAACAAAAAAATCATTATTATTTTATACTATCATTTTATACATGAATAAAATGATAGAACCAACCAAACACACCAATTTAGCCCCGGTATTGTAATCTTGTTACATGTACCAGGTTTCTCGTAAATTTTGTTGTTTTTTAAGTAAGGCCATGCTCAGATTCCCAACTATTCACTGTTCATTCCAACTTTTCACTATTCATTCTAACTTTTCACTATTCCTCCCTCACAAAACACGTTTCCCAGCTAATGCTACAGTGTTTTTCCTAGAATCTAAACACACTCTTAAGAGATTTTGTTGTTGAAAAGTAAAATCTGGAAGAGTCCAGCCAACTGGGACTAGGACCCACGTACACAGTCACACAGCGCAGAGCGCACGCGCTGGTCACCTTTCCCATCGCCTTTCTATAAATCCACGTGACGATCCGACGCATCCTGCTCCAGCAAATCACCCGACGCCCACCGCAACAGGCCAACAGCCCAACACAACTCTCCCTCCCTCCGACTCCGAGAGTCCGAGTCCTCACCGCCACCACCAACACCACCACCGCTGCAAACTCCACTCCCCTCCTCGGCGGCGGCTCGGCGGACGGAGAGAAACCCCGCTTCCTTCTCTAGGGTTTCCGGAACCCTAGCCCCGACCCGTACGCGCGAGGGCCCCGGCGACACGAGGAGGCGGCGGCGGAGAGGGGAGGGGGCACAAGGCGCGGGAGGCGCAGGCCTGTGCTGTATGTCAGATCGTGTGAGCCGGGGAGGAGGAGGAGGAGGCGGAGAATACGGACACGGTCAGCTCGCGAACCCGCTCCAATGGCCGCAGCTCAGGAAAAGGCGGCGGCATGCTGCCGCGCCGCGCCCGCGCGTGTCGCTGCTGGTGGCGCCCCCGCCGTCCCCGTGCGGGCGATCGCCGCGTCCCCTCCCGGGAAGGTCGTCGCCATGGCCACGGGTGGCGGTGAGCGTGTGGCCGCGTCGGCCGCTGGCGCAGGCGGCGTGGTGATCGAAGAGATCGTCGCGGGCCAGCCCACCACAGCGAAGGCCTCTTCCAAAGGTATAACGGGGAAGCCACCTCTCTCCATCTCCGTCTCTCAGTCTCTCTGTTTTGATCTAGTGGATCATACGCCGATTGGGCCATGAATGCATGGATCTTAAATTAGTTGAGGCATGCGATGGTGGTGTTTCTAGCCATCACGATTTCTCGCGAGCTCAGGTTTTAGTGTGGAAAACGCAATCTACTGGTGGTAGTTGCACCGTTGCACGCATGCAAGCAGAGGATGCAGATTAGATCGTATGATTGGACGGTTCTCTTGTGGGATCAGATACATGGGTGATATTTGTTTTGCGCCAGTTCTCGCATGCATACGAACCGGTTGTGTTTTAGTTGACTAGTTGGTCTTGGCATGCAAATTAATCGGATCTCATAGAGTAACATTGCGGTTTGTTTTGCCTTACTGGTTAGAACACGGGGGGCCTGATGTGATGGCACAACCAAACTAGTGGGACTTAGCTGTCACAAATCTCAAAAATGGCTCGGTCATGTAGCTTTCTGTCCAAACCTTTTGTGCTCGATCAACTTTTTCTTTGATCACGAGTGGCCTGATTACGAGTTGTGGTGATCAATTTGTTTTTTATTTCTATACCTTTTTATTTGGTGACAAGGTTTCTACCTTTCTGGTAGGGAAGTGAGAAAAAAAATGTCCTGATCTGGACGATGATGTCAGCTTAGCGATGGAACCGATGTGCTACTTATTTTTCTTTTTCACTTTTTAGTCATGGGTCAACAGAGTTTTTGGCATTCACGTTTTTTTCCCTAGATGCGCCACTATGCAGATGCAGAAGCTGCTGATTCTGCTGATGCATGCTGCTCCATCCAGTTCACATGGCGCATGGGCAGCTGGGCAATTTTGTAGTAGTAGTGTTTCTGGGGATTCTGAAATTGGTGAGGTGCACGCAAGATTAACACTTAATCGCTGTCTCTCATGCCAAGGCTACCTTTGTTCACAGGATGCTCAAAGTGATGTAGACTTCGATGGTGTCGTTTTATCTCTAATAATGGGAAAATGACATCGTATCATCCTGAACTTTCCTGTCAACCAGAAATATCATTAGAGATTCGAGAGATCCTTCTTGATAGCTTATCTCTCACATATAACAAATTGCTCAACGTTTCATTTGGTGGGGCAGTGTAATAATACTGAAATAGTACATGCCTAATAATGTTGGCATGGTTTTCCTTTTAACATTTTTTGGCATCTAACTCATCAGATCTATTCTTGTCAACCATTGACTTTTGCATTACGCAGCGTTGAGAAACATGAATGGTTGAAACTCGACAATCCTAATCTAATGAGATATACCATTACAAATAGAACAAATGAAGACCTACAACAAGTCACGATCCAGGACTCAATAGTTTGCGACTTGCATTTATACATCATGCCAGCACAATTTCTTATCTTCTGCCTCAGAGAGATCAATACTTATTGATCTACAATTGTGTTAATTCTCTGACCTCCTGATAAACACAAGAAAAAATAGTGCTCCTGGGTCCTGATCCTAACCTGCCAGAGAACATGTGCGTAGTGCAGTGGTACTGGAAGCAGCTGTGCAAACTACAGGTCTGACTCCCCATTCTCACAGCTAACAAATTGCTGAAACTTTCATTCTGTGGGACTAATAATACAGATAGCACATTTTTAATGATGTTGGTATGGTTTTCCTTTTTAAAAATTTTTGGCATCTAACTCATCAGATCTATTCCGAGTCAACGAGGATGAAGCATGAACAGTTGAAACTCGAGAGGTCAACACTCACTGATCTGTAGTGGAGTAGTGTTTATTCTTCTGACCACCTGATAAGCACATAATAAAATAGTGTTCCTGAGTCTTGATCCTGACCTGCGAGAGAACACACGCATATCACAGTGGTAGGGAAGCAGCTGTGCAACTACAGCTAGGGAGTTCGACCCCCCGTTCTCACAATAAAACGTCACTCGCTGTGCTATTTTCAGAGAACTACGTGGTCCACCGATGGTTTGGGGCCTTTTCTCGGCGCTGCGGACGAGAAACTTCTATTTTTCATCAATGCCTCGGGGAGGTCTTACCCCATGGGTCGGGAGTTTTCTTTTTTTATCTTGACCTGCCAAATTATCTATTTTGAAAGCTTGGCACACGCTAAAACTGTCTTTATTTTATCCCTGAACTTTTGTGATTGGTGATTAGTCTATTTATATTAAGATCTGGTTGAAGGATGTTTTTGTAAGCAGTTCAATATACAACAATTGTCTTTATTAATGAAGCATGGCTTGGTTCTCTGAATTTACCATCTATTCCACAGCCTATAACTTAGATTGATGCACTCTATTCGAAATATGTAGCATGTCTTAACTGAATAATGTTTTACTGGACCAAAAAATATGCAGGGATACCAATAATGACAAGAGCCCAGAGGTGCCACCCTTTAGACCCATTATCTGCTGCAGAAATTGCAGTTGCTGTAGCAACTGTAAGAGCTGCTGGAAGATCTCCTGAGGTATGCCAACAGAAGTTTACATATATTTTTCCATATGATCTTGATAGAAAAGAATTTGAAAAGCAACGTTCTATGATTGTAGGAAAGAGATAGCATGCGCTTTGTTGAAGCTGTGCTGTTGGAGCCAGAAAAGAATGTCGTGGCATTAGCTGATGCCTACTTCTTCCCACCTTTCCAACCATCATTGCTCCCAAGAAGCAAAGGTTCTGCTGTTATCCCAAGCAGGTTGCCTCCTAGGAGGGCCAGACTTGTTGTCTACAACAAACAATCAAATGAGACTAGCATTTGGATAGTAGAACTATCTGAAGTGCATGCAGCTACAAGGGGTGGACATCACAGAGGCAAGGTGATATCATCTGAAGTTGTTCCAGATGTTCAACCTGCAATGGTATGTCTACTAAGTTCGTTTAGAATTCTACATGGCTTATGCCTATTTTGTTGCAATCTTCCAATCACTTGGAACATGTATTAGCATGTCATGACCTTTGAAGTTTCTTGTGCGCCTTTACCTTATGCAGCCTTGGTTTAAAATCTTATATTTCACAGGATGCTATGGAGTATGCTGAATGTGAGGCTGCTGTAAAAAGTTACCCACCATTTATTGAAGCTATGAAAAGAAGAGGTGTGGACGACATGGATCTTGTTATGGTAGATGCTTGGTAAGATATCTGCACGAAAATGTGGTGCTACATTTTTTAAATATATGCTAAGTTTCAGCTTACATAATCATATTGAAAAATGGAAAATTAACTTGTTCAATCTATTAAATTGTCAGGTGTGCTGGATACTATGGCGAAGCTGATGGTCCTAGTCGCAGAATTGGCAAGCCTCTAATATTTTGCAGGACTGAGAGTGATAGCCCCATGGAGAATGGTTATGCTCGTCCTGTGGAGGGAATCCATGTTGTTGTTGATATGCAGAATAATACTGTGATAGAGTTTGAAGATAGGAAGTTGGTTCCTCTCCCCCCACCAGATCATTTGAGAAATTATACTCCTGGGGAAACAAGAGGTGGTGTTGATCGAAGTGATGTAAAACCACTTATTATCAATCAGCCTGAGGGTCCAAGTTTCCGCATCAATGGCTATTTTGTGGAATGGCAGAAGGTAAGTGTTTGCAATCTTGGGTCTAGAATGCTTGCATATTAACATAATGCCCTTTGAAATTAACAATACTTGATGGTGCTGTCAGTGGAACTTCCGTATTGGCTTTACCCCCAAAGAGGGTTTGGTTATCCATTCTGTTGCGTACGTTGATGGTAGCCGCGGGCGTCGACCTATAGCGCACAGGCTGAGCTTTGTTGAGATGGTTGTTCCTTATGGTGATCCAAATGAACCACATTATCGCAAGAATGCATTTGATGCTGGAGAAGATGGACTCGGCAAAAATGCCCATTCTCTTAAGAAGGTAATTTGTTCAATTGTTTATTCATATATATATACTCGTTGACATTTTAATGTCACTTTGACAATATTCTTTACCTTTCTTTGCAGGGATGTGATTGCTTGGGCTACATAAAATATTTTGATGGACATTTCACAAACTTCACTGGTGGTGTTGAGACAATTGAAAACTGTGTTTGTTTGCATGAGGAGGACCACGGAATTCTCTGGAAACACCAAGACTGGAGAACTGGTTTAGCAGAAGTAAGGCGATCAAGGAGGCTCACTGTCTCATTTATCAGTACGATTGCAAACTACGAGTATGGTTTTTACTGGCACTTCTATCAGGTAACTATATAATTGAATGTTCTCTGAATAAGTTATCAACAAGATCCAATATTGTGTTTCTTATATAAGTTTGGAAAAAGTGTAGATTACCCCCCTAGTCTCTTATAGAAGTGTAGATTACCCCCTTAAGCTTTTAAAGAGTGTATTTTTAACCTTAATCTTTCTAAATCGTGGAGATTACCCCCTTATGACCAGTACATTGTTGATAAATTCTGGTCTTCCCTCTCGAAGTGACATGTAATCGCTAGATAATTAAACTAACTTTTTACATGATACTTGCCCCTTCTTCCGATAATGACATGCTTAGTATGTACATAATCTAATAACTTATTGTTATGCAAAAAACCAAATAAATTTCTTTCCATTTCAATAAATCATGAGTATAGATGATTAGATTATATATTTTGTCATGTTTGCCATGTGCAATGTAATGCAAGACCTACTTGCTTGCTCTGATGTGCTTATGATGTTGAAACTTCAGGTTTATTGGGTATTTTTGTTGCTTGACACTAGGCATATTACTAAGCTTACAGCTGACAACATGTTTTATCCAATGCCCATGTCCATGATATTTGCATCCGCCATTCCCTCATGCCTCATGGCCTAACACTAGCGAGGGTAATCTATATTGTTGCATTATAAGAGAAAAAACTATCACTAAGGCTTTGTAGGGGGTAATTTCCATGGTTTGAAGAGTTTAAGGGTTAAAAGTACACCATTTGAGAGTTGGAGGGGCTAATCTACACTTCTCTCATAGTTTAAGGGGGTAATCTACACTTTTTCCAATAAGTTTGCTTAGTTATGCATTAATGAGTTAAATTTTGGTATTACAAATATCATGGTGTACTGATGGTTTATTGAATCCAGCTATGAATTTATTCACTCAAAATATTCTGGAGCTGCAAACATTGTTGACATGCCTTGTGTCTCGTAATTATACGTTGATCCTCTTGGTTGCAGGATGGAAAAATAGAAGCAGAAGTAAAGCTTACTGGAATTCTCAGCTTAGGAGCCCTGATGCCCGGGGAATCAAGGAAATATGGAACAACTATTGCCCCTGGTCTGTATGCACCAGTCCATCAGCATTTCTTTGTTGCCCGTATGGACATGGCTGTCGATTGCAAACCTAATGAGGCTCATAATCAGGTACATTGGTATGCCTTTGCATCTTTATTTTTCCTTTCAAAACGCCCACAGTACTAGTTTTGCAATCTGAATGGGAGCACACAAAACTCAGTTATATATTTGCAGTAGATAAAATGAAATGGAATGATCTTTTAGGCTTGTAGCTGCTAATTTTATGAAAACTAATTAAATGAAATTTGCTTCAGTCTTCAAAAAGTAAGTTCAACCTTGATTTGTTCTAGAACGTGCATTGTATGTATTTCATTAACAGGAGGTGTACAATGTTCACTCACTGCTCTTATGGCAGTTTAAACAAGAAATTAATCAAGAAAACAAGTGACCTCATTCTTAACATAGACAGAACATTACAAAATGGAAAAAAAAAGGCGAAAATCATGGCATCCTGCTTGACACTAAAGTTTGTCCATAGTCCTAAATGCGGCTAGCAAGTTCGATTGGTAGGAGGGTGTCTGTCCAAACTTGTAATTTTAAATTCTATGGCAGCTTAGTCTTCTCATTCCTTGTTGTGAAAAAAACACCTTGCGTTCATATTATCTCCGATGTCCATGATAAAGCCATTATGATCGATAATTTCTCTCTCGACAGGTGGTTGAGGTTAATGTTAAAAGGGAAAGTGCAGGCACGCATAATGTGCATAACAATGCTTTCTTTGCTGAAGAGAAGTTGCTGAAATCTGAGTTGCAAGCAATGCGTGATTGTGACCCTTCATCTGCGCGCCATTGGATTGTAAGAGTTCAGTTTGCTTCTTGTCTTAACCTTATGTTATTCCAAACACTGCTGGATACCAGTAAATTGTGCATTCAGTATCTGGTCACTATTTATGCTATTCAATAACAGATGAAAAATAATGGCTGCTCTCTGGTGATTTTGGATGCAATTAGCTTCACATTGCATTTACTTAGTATTTGTACCGTTATTAATCTTCCATCATGCCGATGCCAGTTAACCTATCTTTAGACTTTTAGTGATTGCACGATTGTTGATCTTCCATCAAGTAATGTCAGTGTGGAATCAGTTCAATGACTGAAGATGCTAATAGCAATTCCCAAATACAGCCTTGAGCACATTACTAAGTGCATTAGACTTGTGATACCATGCTGTTCATTTTATTTTATACTTGTTGCAATCTGATCAGGTAAGGAACACACGAACTGTAAATCGTACTGGGCAGCCAACTGGTTACAGGCTCGTGCCTGGTTCAAACTGCCTGCCGTTGGCTCTACCCGAGGCGAAATTTCTGAGGAGAGCTGGGTTCTTGAAGCACAATCTCTGGGTCACCCAATACAAGAGCGACGAGATGTTCCCTGGAGGGGAATTTCCCAACCAGAATCCTCGAATCCATGAGGGTTTGCCCACTTGGGTGAAGAAGGATAGACCGCTGGAGGAAACCGACATTGTTCTCTGGTACTTTCTTCTCCACAGGCCACTATCTTGAACACCATTTACCATACCCTGAAAATTAGAACGGCCTGTTCAGCTTATATGTTGCAAACTCTTGTAAACTGTGTTGTGCATCTGCAGGTACATGTTCGGGCTCACGCATATCCCAAGGCTGGAAGACTGGCCGGTTATGCCAGTGGAGCGCATCGGCTTCATGCTCATGGTAACAGCTTTTAAACCTTTCGGCATTTCTGTCATAGGAAGTATAAAGATGTCAACCTATATCTTATAGTTTCTGAGTGATATTCCTTTCCTTTCCTACAGCCGCACGGATTCTTCAACTGCTCACCTGCGGTCGACGTGCCTCCCAGCTCCTCCGATGCCGACGTCAAGGAACCCGAGTCGCCCAAGGCCATCCAGAACGGTGGCCTCCTGTCGAAGCTCTGAGCTTCAATCTTCCTCGAAGTAGTGACCGCCATGGTGCTGCCTCATCTACTATTTGACCTTTGCTCCAATAAAAGGAAAAACTGTTTCCGCTGCCATGTGACTTGTCTGTGTTTCTTATAATACCTTTCGTTTGATTCTATGTAATAATCGTACTGCTATTTTGTTCTCTGTAACATCGTTTCGCCGATCAAGCAGCCTTACCACATGGCCTGCATCGTTCTAAGTGGGATAACTATGAATTTACAGAGATCTTATCAAATTGTTTTTCCCTCGAAAGAACTTCTCTAATAATGTACTTTAGGGAAACATAGCAGGACTTCTCTAATAATGTACTACTTCTTTAGGGAAACAGCTATTCGTTAGACTCCCGTGGCGCATCGCGCTCGAGGAACGACTTCACGGTGACCGGAAACTCAACGGCCGCCGTGTCGCTGGAAGCCCTGGCGAGCAGCAGGTGCGCCAGCCTCGCGGGCTCCCTGCAGCCGCCGACGCCTTCCCCGCGGTGGTAGTGGCGGATCCAGGCGTCCAGCCTCCGCTTCTCCGCGTCACACTTGGGGCCCGCCACGCCGACCACCTTGGCCATGAACCCGTCGGCGCCGCTGCAATCGCACCCGCCCGCTTCGTCCTCCTCGGCGTCGTCGTGGCTGCCGTCGCCGTCCGTCGGTGGCGACAGGCCCAGCAGCGCCATGAGCCGCGCGATGTCCTCCTCAACACCCCCGCCATCGTCGTCGTCGCCGTCCTGGTGGACGCGTTGTTGGTCCTGTTCGGTGTGGTCGGTGAGGAAATCCAGCGCCGGGCCGCTGCTGCCGCGGCTCCCGGCCGCGCTGGGGAGTGCTGGGTCGAAGAGGATGAGCGGGGACCCGGTCGTCATGGTGTCCGAGAGCGGCGATGGCTCGGGTTGCTGTGCCGTTGCCGTCGGCCGCGGCGGCGGATCCTGATGCTGCTCCGAGGCCAGCCGGTCTTCCACCTGAGGAGCAATGGACGAGAGCTCTCGGCGTCAGGACTCAGGAGAGGGACGGTCGGCCGCTTGTGTGCGATTGGGGAAGAGAAGAGTAGAGAAGGGAAGAATGGCTTGGGATCTGTGGAGGTTACCCACCCGCTGGAGGGAGGCAAAGAAGCCGTCGTGCCGGGAGAAGGGCCGCCGCCGCTGCATCGCGTCGTCGCCGGGTCCGGAGATCGGGGCGCCGTGGGGTTTGTTTGGGTCACGGGGATGAGCGGTGAGCGGAGATCGGGAGATTGGGTTAGAAATCAGAGTGGATCGTTTGTTCGTTATAAAGGACGGCCGCTCGAGCGAACAAATCACACGCAATTCGATCAATGTTTGAACTTTAGTGACAACTTCAAGTGGATTGTCGTCAATTGAGTTGTTCGAAAATCTCCAATAAGTCAACCGCATCACACATTACTAAACGCAACATGTCAACTCAACACAACGATACGCATAGCATATGCTACTGTTCCTCAACGGACAGACACGTAACAAACGGTGGTATTCATTAGCAAGAAGAGCGCGCTGGAGCTCTCCCTCGCTCGGGTCTCAGCTGCATCAGTAGTTGAGTTCACCACGCGCGGTCTCCACGAACCGGCATGGCCGTCAGTAGTAGGTGCAAGATCCGTAGCCTGCAAACGCGGCATACATTCAAGTCAGACAACACATCATGGATTAAACATTTAGAATCAGCATCTGCAATTCAGCAACGTCGGCAGCGACGTACTGGGGTCGGACTGCACGACGAGGGCGGAGTTGTTGAAGTAGCAGTTCCAGGCGTGGCGGCCGCTGAAGGCGTAGTAGAGGTTCATGGCGACGGCGGCGCGGGAGACGAGGCTGTCCGGGTAGTAGCAGGGCCCGCCCTTCTGGATCACGGCGCAGCTCACCTGGGAGCACGCGTAGTTGAGGTTCTGCGCCAGGATCTCGTTCGACGCCGACGGCTTGGCGATGCACCACGTCTTCTGCTTCATTTCATATTTCATTGCCAATGCCATCTCACCGGGTCAGGTTCAGATGCCTCTGGTCGTCAAGAGCAGCGGGAAACAAAGAAGGGGGAGGAGAGCTAGCGTATCAGGGTGTGCATGTACCTGTGCCTCCACGAGACGGACGGTGCTGCCTGCAAAATCATCAGAAGAGAAATGGACATGTTAGACGAAAGCACAATCCCCTAGTGATGGACAACGGGCAGCGAAAGCTTTGCAGATCGAGAATTCACAGGTGGTGGATCTTGGCTATCAGTTACGCTAAGTTCAATCAGACCAACGGCATCTTTCCTCGCTGGCCAGGCACCGGCCACGCTACAGAGAGTGAAACTGACTACCCTTTTCAGAATAGAATACATCTGGAGGAGATAGTGCCCACGGCATTATTTAGGGCATAACTTTTGTTAAAGAGAATTTCTCAGAAAAACAGGAGTGAAAGGTCTCGCATTGAGATTCAGATATCCAAGAACCAATTAGGGGGGGGGGGGGGTCAGTCGCTCATCCTCCAACTGGTCAGAAACGAAATCTCACACTAAACCATCATCTAGAACTAGGCCCTAGTAAAGAACAACCAGTGCTGGATGGATTGCTGCTAGTAAAAATGGACTTGAGCTAACCTGCGGTGAAGTAGAGGAGCACCAGCCCCAGAGAGAAGAGCAGGAGCGACGCAGACGGCTGAGCACCTCTGCCCATCTTGCTCGTTGCTGCAGAGCAGGCACCAAGCTGGCAAGCAGGAGCTGGGAGCTTGTGAAGGGGCAAGCAGAGCTGGTTGCTTGCTTGGGTCTGGGGAATACCGCACTAGTGCCTCGGCACAGGGGTAGCGAGCTGGTTTATAAAGGAAAAGGAGCTGCTTGATTGCCTTCTTGAGTAGGGTTAGGTGGCACTCTGTTCCTTTGCTTGCTGGGATGGTCATGCATGCTCGATGCATGTGAGTGACAGTGTGAAGTTGAGACTGGCAGAGGTCTCTTCTGGCTTCAACCCAAGGCAACCAACCCATGTGCTTCAGCAAGATAACAAATCGATCTTGTCCTGATCTGAGATCTCCCCACTCAAATCCAACTCTGCAGTGAACCTGGTGACTAGTGTCCCACACAGCTTGATGGATGCACACAGGACATTTTGACCAGCTGGTGGTCCTTCAGTAGTTTCCTGTGTCCCCAGTCTGTGACGTGTGCTAGTCAAAACAGAACAAAAGGCGCTGCTCACGTTCAAATTTCCTTCAGATTTCACTGCTTTTGGATTTCCAAAAGTCCTACTGGTTTTCCAACAGAGCTCATTTATGTTTTCCTTGCTACCCCAGAGTTTCTATCAACGTGTGGCTCTAAATGCGCAAACATACTCCCATACAGTATTGTTCAACAACAAACAGAAAGACATGATTACCAAATGACGATGCATTACTCTGAGATCCATGTCGGTTCCATAACTATGTGATAGATCCAGAAATCAGTGCTACCTTCTGTCAGTAAAATATGTCATCAGCCACTTTAGAAACGTACTTTCTTCAAACGAGCTTTAAAAACATACCTTGCTTTGCTCCTTGTTCTCAACCTTGCACGTTTTCTGTTCGGCTTTGCTCCCTTGCTTTGCCAACCAGATTGTCGGTAGCACCAAACCTGCAACCAGTTACAAATCTTTTGTCGCTTGTGATAGTAGCTATGTTCTGAGTGAAATCATGTATATGTTGTCTGTTTGTTACTTTGCTTAACCATTATATTCATTGTGATTGATCTACAAAGCAGGACTCTTACTATAGTTTCTAAAAAATAAATTGGATACCATATGGGGCGGGCGGGCGGCACATTCTCTAATTAGAAAACTCGGGATCCTTTTTACTATTCATAATGCAGCAAACCAAACATCCTTCATATTAATATATTATATCAGTATTTTGGTCATGGCCTAATCTTGATCATGCCAAAAGTTTTGTTGGATTTGTGGGGGCTCATACCAAACAATCCTGGGTAACAAAAACTGAGCTGTAAGCACATACACACTCTAGGGAAACAATCATCAAACAACTGATGTGTGTCACAAACTATTACCTTTATTAAGATTCCAAAGGACAAGATATATGAAGCATGCAAGAAGAATTGCTTAGGTGATCATATCTCTATATGGACAATGCAACTGACTGCTAAACACATCATCATGCAATTAGTATTGATAAGTATACAAAATGCAAAAGAATGTTTAAGAAACAGATGGTCCTGTTCTGGAAACATCTCCATATACTCTTCTCCTAATGTTGGCTACAATCCTATCTGCAATCTCCACATCAGTTTCTTCAGGATTTTTGAGCATGTGCGCTTTCTTCGGATCTTTACGCTCCTTCAAAACATCTGAAACGACCTGAGCTTTCTGTAATATTGATTTCTTCTTCTCTATAGCTTCATCTCCTTCCTTGTCCCTGTAACTCCCGGGTAACTTTGTGGAATGTGGTACTGAACGCATTAGATCTGTCAACTTTTGGACCAGTTTGACTAAACCAAGCCGCTTGAGCTCTTTCATAAGCATCCGATAAGTGATATATTGGGGCACAACCCCCCTCTCAAACATATGCTCAAACTCTGCAAAAGCCTCCTCAAACTGATGGCGCCGGCAGAGCAAATGAATCAGCATGGTGCTGGTTGCAAGATCTGGCTCAAAATCACTATTTCTCATCTCTTGAAGCATTTGCAGTGTTAATTCAAGCCGGTTCGCTTCGCACAACATCTTGATGAGGAGGTGGTAAGTGAGACGGTCCGGCGTATAGCCATTGTTGACCATCTTGCTGTAGAGATTCATCCCCAACTCGACGCTACAATTCCTCGCGAAGACCATAAAAAAATAGTTGTATGTCCTTGCGGTTGGTGAAATGCCCCGCCCCATCATCACCTTGAGCACTCTACTAGCTCCAGCAAGGTCCCCATGCTTGCAGTAGCCCAAGACGAGGGAGTTAAATGTTGAGATATTCGGTGCCACACCGTAGAGGGGAAATTTCTCAAGCACCTTGTGTGCGTCCCCAAAACGGCCTGCCTGCGCAAGGGCATACACGATGGGGTTGCAGGTGAGCAGATTGGCCTCAATCCCCTCCTCCCGCATTTGGTCAAGGAGCTCCATCGCCTGGTCAGGCCGCCGCATGACGCAGTGCGCATCGATGAGAGTCCCGTATGTGAACACCGTCGGCTGCACACCAGCGTGGCGCATCGCCACCCAAAGTTTCTCCACCTTGTCAAGTCGGCGTGCACGAGACCATCCATTGAGTAGGACATTGTAGGTCCGCACATCGGGCGCCCAATCAGGGTCCTCACGTCGCAGCTGCTCAACAAGCTGTGTGGCGGCACGTGGGTGCCCCTCCTTACACAGCGCATCGACAGCCAAGATCAATGGGCAGACCTCTGTGGTAGATGATGAACCATCTTTGACATTCCCATCGTCGACGACAGTGTATCGGTCAGGGTGGCGGTGCAGGAAGTGGAACGCACGGATTGCAGCAGTGGTACGCCCGAGGCGGGCATAGCGCCGGAGGAGCGAGGCGAATGCTGAGAGGGGAAGCGACGGGGACGGAGGAGATTGAAGCAAGAGGAAGCGCCAGGCGGTGGCGAAGAGGCCACAGGAGACGAGGAGGGAGACGGTGTTGGCAGCACCAGCCCAGCAGGCAAGGGCAGGGATTGCGAGGTTGGGTACAGTAGGGAGTGCAGGGCGGAGGTGCTGGAGTATGGTGGGCGTTGGGGCAATGCTGGCTGCTGGGAGAAGGCGGTCAGGCTCAGCCCCATGGAGGATGGAGAGCACAGTGGCAGCAGAGGCAGAGGCAGATGCGGAAGCTGAGTCGCTGGGGAAAGCAGGAGCAAGGAGATTTGTTGGCCTGCAAACTTTTTCCCGTTGCCTCTTACATTCTTTGGTGTTTATGAGTGTTGGTTGCTGACAGGATGCCATGGCTGAAGCAACATTGCTACTGCTGATTCTACCTAAGATAAACAAATTATGTATTTAGTTGTCATGTATCAAATGGGGCATGTAGACAGTAGCTTATCAGTATTACTTGTGCAGTTGGAGTTGGATAGGTGCTTGCATGGACTGCGAACTCCAGATAGTTTTGAAGACAACATCTGCAAGGAAGGTAAATTGCACTTGATCAACACTATAAGTAACAATGGTATGATAAGGTGAATATCTTGCTAACATGATCAAGAATCTGGTATATAACATCATTAAAGTATTAAAACTGCAGGGCAGCCACAATGGGAGTAAAAAGGTAGCATTAGCCATAAATTTTGCTACAGTATATTGACCTTTACCATTGTGGAGTAGCACCTTAAGGGGGAATCTCTTAGAGTGCACCTTAAGCTTGTGATGCACCATAAGCAAATAAAGAATTATTTGAATCTCTCTCATCTCTTCATTCAACTCCTCACACAGGTACAATTGAATAGTTTCTCTTTTTTTTTAATTATTATGTGGGACCTATCTTAAGACACACACATTGTGCACTAGGCAATAACTATTGCTCTTCTTTACTGACAAAGTCTTAAGGTGCAGCACATTGAGCTTGCCCGACAACAAAGATTGACAGTGCCTCATTTAAAAAGCCATACCAGGTAAAGCAAGCAGGCTAGCCCTACAAGTGCCACAAATCAAATGCCTGCTCCCTTAGACCACAAAACTGAAGCCTGCAAGGCTGCAAAGAGATTAGGCAAACATATTTGGATGTAGGAAGTAGGAACTAAAAGAAGAAAAAACCCAGAAATTTTGACTGCATGTGTACAAGGTTGTAGCATGATGCTAGGTTAAGCAATCAAATTCATGGACTGTACGGATTAAACAAAGCACTTTGATCTTGTATAATTGAATTATTTGCTTGATAGTATCAGATCATGATTAAAAAAACAGTCAAACTAACATGTTGATGGCTGAAAATCAGCATTAAACGGTACAGGGTACACTTGTCAATTTTTTTTTTAAACATACACTTGTCAGTTAAGAAGCCAAATATGAGCAATTAGCAGCATAGACTACTGTTCATTCCATTGCGATTTTCTTCTCACAGTTTATATATTTGATAGTTTAACACATGAAGGAATTCATGTTAGTAGAAAAGTCCATGTTTCACCAATCTGGGGGTTTTCTGTGTACTGTTTTTATGTTTAGCATATTGCTTCCACTCTTACTTAAATGTAGTCACAACTTCTTCAATTGTGTCTTTAAGCAATGAAGAAAAACTGTAAGTTGATAGGAAGCAAGGACTAACTTACAAAGATTAGAATAAACAATGGGCTTCTTACTATCCTTCAGGACGTGAAATAAGCATCCTGCCATCCTCTGCAAACTTCCGCAAAAATAACTCCTGCAGTTACAAGTGTAGATATAACATCAATCGAAACTGCAGAAATGTTGCAAGTATCAATTGCCAGAAGGTATTTCCAAATGACTGAATGGCACAGAAATGCATGTTGTAACTTGAAATAACAGTACAACCAGCATGAACAATCAATATTTTGAAAATTATCATTTAGCCAATTTCTAAAGGACTTTTTGTAAATCATTTTGTTTAGAATCTAGATCTCTACAAAGGTACATCTGATTCAGGGGTGCATCAGATTCAGGGAGTAGGTGACACAATACACATGTGCATGACAATGAAATCAGAGAAGAATCTTAACATTGTTTCATCTAGACGGAGGATCCAGGTGCAGTGAACCAGAACACAAGGTTATAGGAAAGAATTTGCATTCTTAAATAACTGAAGCTCAGTGCCTAGCTAGTCGAGTTCAGAAAGGCTCACTTGAATGATGGATGCGAGATGTTGCACAAATGATAGTACAAAAATGACTAAGGTAACCAAAACCCTGAAGACAGGCATATCACAAGCAGCCAGTCAAATTTTCTGCTGCTTCCACATTCACTAATCCAGTTAAAAAAAAACTCCCATCCTAATTGTCTTCCCAGGTTCTGAATTCTGATTTGAAACAGCACATTTGCCATACATACCCTCAATCGGCCATGAATGGTCATGACTACCAAACCCTCTGCGACTCATTTATCTGTTTCGACATGGAAATCGAATTTCCCTCCAACTTCACTATGCGGAATCAGTAACAGAGTTGGAATGAAACTGAATAATCAAGAGTGCACATTACATACGTTGAGGATGTGGTAGATGCCAGGCGTTTGAGCACCTTGGAGCTGGGGATGCTAGGCGCACTACACACGCCGTAGCTCTCGGTGGGAAGGTCGTCCGCGCGGTTGAGGTCGGAGAGAGCCCGCGGAGGAATGCGTGGTCGGCGTAGTGAACCTCAGTGAGGGCCACACGGATGAGGTGACCCCAGACCAAAGCGGTGCAGTGGAAGTGGCCGGCGCGAGCGATGGAGTTCGCGCAGGGTAGAGCGGAGGAGGTGTCCCGGTGCCGGAGCAGCGGAGGCCCGACGCGGCGGCGGCCGCCAGGCGCCAGGGAGGTGGACGGTAGCGAACGAGCGCGGCGGCGGGCGGCGCGGAAGAGCCGAAGAGCTGAAGAGGGGAGCCGGGACTTGGGAGTGGGGCCGCGGGGAGGGAGACTATGGACGCCGAGATGCCGGGGACGGCCTCGTTGCTGCCTGTGGGCCGTGTGGCCTGCCGACTGGCCTGTGGGCCGTGTGGCCTGCCGACTGGCCTGTGGGCCTGTGGCTTTGCTTTCGTTTCAGCAGTCTTGAGCTCCAGGGAACTTCAGAGAACTGAACAAGCAAATCCAGAAAGAACTGATAAGTTAATAGACAACCAGGTGCCTACATTCATGCAAATAGATAAAAGTTTATTTTCTTCAACAAAAGGATGAATAATTCCATCTCTTTTTTGTGGTTATACAACATATTCTACACATCCTGCATCCTGGTTTAGGGTACCTCATCTTCATACATCTTATCAATCATCAGAACCAAGACTCTAGTGGAATTGATTACTTCTTTTGATTGTAACAGCGATACAGCATTCACACATTTGACCACTATATGTCTACTCCAAACATTTGTCTTTTTTCCAATGGACAAAGAAAACATTACACAGATGTCCAGCTTCCAGGCCTCAACTATAAACTGATGGAATCAGCAACTTGCAACTGTGTAGGAAATTATTTACAACTTCTTCACAATTTTTGCACAGGAAATTCTTTACAGCTTGTTCCTTTGTTATCTGTGATGGGCGGTTCTGTACAGAGAGGGAAGGTACAGCTACGTCAATGAAACACTCATGATTCATGAAGATGCTACCGAAGCGTATTTCAATCATGGCCATATGGCCCATATGGATGATATAGTGGGTGACGTTTTGGTTTGCTCCATTTCCTCACCTTCTGGGATGGAGTGCCCTAGGTTTCCATTTATCAGCGTCTGCTAGGGCACGCTGCGCGTTCCCAGCATTGAGTGATTCCAGTATTACGTCTCTCATATGGGCAGCTGCGGATTCTCCACGCCGTGTTGCCAACTCCAAATACGTGAGAGACTTGACCTTGTCTCCTGTCTGCATATAAGAGAGAGCATTTTAAAAATGGGTGCCACTCAGTTACAGGTAAATGCATTGATGATGACATTGAGGATGTAAAAACAGTAATGGATTCTGTGTTACACAAGTCGGTGTTAGTAATTCAACATTAGTTTGGATCAATTTAATAACATGCTGTGTTGGTTGCTACCATCTTTGTGTTTTAACCTACCTTGTCTTCATTACCAGCACATACACCCTTCATCAAAATACCTTGGTGAAGGAATTAGATATGGCTGCAGTGCGGCTTTTAGTTTACCTATATACAACTTTCTTTTGCAATTCCAGTGGAGCAGTGCTTAATAAATTCCAGTGGGAAATTAAATTGCATGAACTCCTTTCAATCCCAAGAAATTAATTGTTATTACTATCATTGTGTGGACATTAATACAATAGCAAAGAGGAAAAAAAAAGTACAGAACAATATTTCTCCCGAAAAGAATAGTTCTAACATGCATGTTAAATTAGAAGAATTGGGAGTAAATGAATAATGACAAGCAACTCAGAAGTCAGAAATCTCATGAAATAGGAATGACATACCGCACAAAGTTTAATACCACACTCATAAAGAGCCTTCTTGTGACCACAATCAGCAGCTAGTTGCAACCACCTCTTTGCACGCACTGGATCCTGTGCAAGGCCTTCACCAAAGCTGTAACACAGGGAAATGTTGTACATGGCTCGTATATTCCCTCCCTCTGCAGCTCGCAAATACCATTTTGCCTGCATTGATAAGTTTTTCTCAGTATTACAACTCAAATGCTACAAAGACGACGGCAGGAGCCTGCTGATAATTTGGTGTCTGCTGGTTAAAGTTTCTGATTATTTTTCGTGATATAATCCTAATTAACTTGGCAGAAGAAATCCGACCAATATAAACGGCTAATTTCTCTTGGGCTTAGTCAAGGAAATTCAACAGATCTGGTAATCCCAGCATCATCAAATAAAAAGGACAAACAGTTGTTGTCTAAACTAATCTACTTAGTAGTTAGCAAAGACATGTGTGCATGCATAGTTTGTATAATCATCAAGGCACTGTAGCATGGGATTGACTAAGTAGTCGACAGTTTAGCTCATCTAGACAACCAGAATATTTCTGTTATAGGAAAAATGTTCGAACTGCGGGTGTTCAACATAGCATAGGTATCTTACAGCTTCCTTCTGGTTACGCTTGATCCCTTTCCCATTCTGCAAGCAGAGGCCTAGATTGTATTGAGCACGAGCATTGCCTGCTGATGCAGATGGATAAAACCATCGGATTGCTTCCTCAGCCTTGGGTGGATCAGCTGCAGAAATATTTAGCAGCAGTATCAAGTATAATGCCTTGAGTGAGACAAACAAGACGATTGGTTGCTAACAAAGGAATATCAAGCTTGAGTAAGCTAATAAAATATTTATTGATTCTTCATTACTATGCAAAGTTTAGACGAGGACCTAAACAATGTAAAGCTTACTAAATGAATGGCAACGGACAAAGGTGACAGAGCACAGCCAAATCTTCCAGTAAAATATTGAATGATTCTTATTGCGCTGCGAACAAAACTAATAATGCGCATCGAATATAAGATAATTGGAAACAAGCCTAATCCATCCTGAATCCCGAATCTATCTACAGCCGCCTAGAAGAACAGAACAAGTCTCCAAGCTAACCACTCCCTGTAAGCCAAATTCACCGATACCTTCGAGGTAGGAGACCCCAAGATTGCACATCCCGACGGGGTGCCCCAGCTCCGCCGCGTTCCGGTAGTACTCCACGGCCTCCTCCCGGCGCCCCTCCTCCCAGCACATCAGGCCTGCGTCCACCATCGCCGCCGCGGAGCCCAGCCTCGCCGCCCGCCGGAACAGGCCCAGCGCGCGCTGCCTTTCCGCCTCGTGCCGCCCGCCCCCGACAACGCCCCCGCGGGCGGCGGCCCCCGCCACGGGGCCGTGCTTGACGCGGCGGCCGTACGCGTGCATCGCCGCGGCCTCGCGGAGCGGCCGCAGCGCGTCCCGCCACGCGCGGCACGCGCGGCTGGCCGCCGAGACGTCGGAGGCGCACGCGGCCGCGAGCGCCCGGTGCACGAGCTCCGGCGGGAGCGCGGAGAAGTCCGCGCCCTGCGGCGCCGGCGCCGGGGGCGAGGGAGGCTGCGGGGCGGCCTTGTGCTGCCTCTTGGAGTGGCGGCGGTGCGGGGACGGCGACGCGCGGGGCCGCGACGAGAAGGGCGGCGGCGAGGGGGCCGGGGGCGGCCAGGTCTGGCTCGCGGCGTCCATTGGAGGGAGACGGGTGCGCGCCGAGCCGAGCCGAGCCGAGCCGCGTCGCGTTGCGTTGTGTGGGGAGAGAAGGGCGATTTCGTGGGCTGGGACGGCGAATACAATACGCGCGAGCGAGTGTATATGAGCGGGCCTGGGTGTGAGAGCCTGTGAGGGGTCAACGGGTTCGTGCGCCGTTGGAGGTGGGTCGTTGTATGGATGGCAGGTGGGGCCACAGGTCGTTGGGCCTGTGACAGTGACTTGTCTAGCAGCCGGGTGGGTTGTGCACTTGATTTTTCTGTTCCTTGTAGTTGTAGGCTTGTTTTGTTTGACATCCGAGTCTGACCTGACGTATCAAAAAAAAAGAACATTTTTTTCTTTTTCCCTTCGTCACGGATTAACAAAACAGTAGTTTTATAAGATCGATTGTGACTATAATAGCATCCAAATGTCCTAAAATATTCATGTGTTACTTCTCTGTTCCTGAAGGCCAGCCATCCGCATTGTAAACAATTGATTGAGGAAATGAAGAACAAGGCCATGGGTCTATGGACTTGTGGTATGCGTGCCTGTTTCGTTAGGTTACTCAGACTCAGAGACAGGAGAGGAGACAGCCATCTTTTGAGTAGGCTCGTCGGCTCACCATGGCCCATGGGCCTCGGAATACTTAAGAAACAACAGTCAGCGACACATCGAAGGTTTTCTTTATGACGAAACATTACAGCAGTCTGACATCATTTATACAAGTGCCAAACAAGGCTCTCTCTCCCTTATTTACCCATAGATAGAGGAGACATAACCCCTGGCTTCAACAGACACCAAAGCACGGAGCATCAAAGGACAAACAATGTTGTAAGTTTGCAATAGCGCACAAATTAGTCTGATTTCTTTAGACATCGCTTCTACATGTTTCTATTAGGCACAGTATTTACACAAGGGCCAGGTCCCCTTTCTAGGCTGGGCAGATCGCAGGAAGAGCAGCCTTGCCACGAGGAGGCTTGTCCTGCTGGTGCTCGGTCCAGTAGGCCTGCGCTGCCAGCACACGGTCCAGGAGTTCTTGTGGAACTGGCTCGCCTCTTCGTTGGTGTGGGGCTATACTTGCAGTGTGAACTAGGGTCTTCCACTTGTCCTGGTTCATCAATCAGTATTTCAAGTATGTTAGATAACTGCAGATTTCATGTTATCCACTAAACAGAAAGAAACAGGGTCTAGCTCCCACAGAGCATTAGATCACCAGCACAGCATTGAAATCCAACACAAGGAAACTGTACTATTGGCTGATTCTGTGAATCTTCTGATTGACAGCACAAAATTAATTGTGTGCAAAGGTGATGATATTATGTCTAAGAAGATCACCTTAAGGTCAACATATGTCCTGTGATCCGCATGGTCAAATGCATGCATTTTAACAGCTCTCCACCTGAACAAAGCAAGATTAAGAGGCAAACATGAGGCAACATGTGATCTGCAGTGAACTTGCATCAACTGAAACAAATTTATTGCACACAGACCTTCCAGTCCCAATCAGTTCAACCGCATCCACCAGCGCCTCGACCTCGTCAACATGGAAGGGCGTCCTAGTGCGCCTTTGCCCAATTTCAGTCCGCCTGGGTCTACAATGAGGCACAATGGCTAGAGCACCATCGTCTGAAGGTGCAACAGGGACGATAGCTTGGGAGCTTGCTGATGCATCTTGTGAGGCCATCTCAACAGGATGAACATCAGAATACAGATCAGAGAGAGAGCGACTTCGGTAAGGAGGTGTAAGCTGCTGGTTGTCATCGCCGCCAGTTTCAGGAAAGGGCTCTTCACACTTCACCCTGAAAATCAAGCAATATGTAAGCTGCATCCTGTCGATATTTTCCAATCATTACACTTAAGAGACAACTGTACCATCACCTACCTAGCTAATGGTTCCACAACATCCGCACCCAGTAAATCCATATGTTCAGGTATTACGACTCCAGAGGGAGAATCTTGCCCACCTTCACATTCCAGTGTAAAGTCTATGTTATTTAGTTTTTTATCATGGCATATCCCAGCTTGACGAAGTGTCTTGTTGTCATCTTGGATATCCTTTCCTTGAAGAAGAACACCAACGCGTAGGCCACCTTGAATTATACTATTGACGACATCCATAACGGTTCTCTATAGACAAATTGAAAATGTTTACTAGGCAACACTTGCAAGAAGGTAATATTTATTCTTAAAAAAAGGAAATTAATGTTCTGGCTAGAAAAATGCTCTGTATCGGGTAACGATTAAAACTATTGTGAAGACTCATTATTTCACATTGCGACAAATTGTTTGGTTATTCAAATGCAGAAACCTAACATGAATGTCCAATTCAGCATTTAGATCAGGTAATTTACATACTATAATTTTTTTCCAACTGCAACAACAACAACAACAACATAGCCTTTAGTCCCAAGCGAGTTGGGGTAGGCTAGAGATGAAACCCAAGAAACAAAGCTCAAGGCTCAGGAACGTTGATAGCAAGTCTCCAAGCGCTCCTATCGAAAGCTACCTCCTTGGAAATATTCCACTCCTTAAGGTCTCTGTTTATCGCTTCGTCCCAAGTCAATCTAGGTCTACCTCTACCTCTCTTTATATTATTGGCCCGCCCTAGGACCCCGATACGCACCGGCGCCTCCGAGGGCCTTCGTTGGACATGTCCAAACCATCTCAGCCGATGTTGGGTCAATTTCTCCTCAATGGGTGCCACCCCGACCTTCTCCCGAATGTCTTCATTCCGAACTCTATCCCTTCTTGTGTACCCGCAAGACCATCGCAACATCCGCATCTCTGCTACACTCAGTTGCTGGACATGTCGCCTTTTAGTAGGCCAACATTCCGCCCCGTACAACATCGCCGGTCGAACCGCCGTCCTATAGAACTTCCCCTTCAGCTTTTGTGGCACCCTCCGATCACAGAGGACGCCAGAGGCTTGACGCCACTTCATCCATCCTGCTGCGATTCTATGCTTAACATCTTCATCAATATCGCCATCCTGTTGCAACATCGATCCTAAATACCGAAAAGTAGCCTTTTGGGGGACCACCTGTCCGTCGAGGTTAACGTCTCCATCCTCGTGCCTAGTCCCACTAAAATTGCACATCATGTACTTAGTCTTGGTCCTGCTAAGTCTGAACCCCTTCGACTCTAATGTGCGTCTCCATAGCTCTAGCTTCTCATTAACACCTTCCCTACTCTCATCGACTAGCACCACATCATCAGCAAAGAGCATGCACCAAGGGATCTTGTAGTCTCACAGATTTCATAAAAAAATACTGCACAAAAGAATGCATGATTGTTAATCAGTAACTTATAAATGCCCATATAGTACCTTCAACGAACCAATGGTTGCATTTTCAGGGACATCGATGAACAATTCCGGGATATTGAATGACTTTATTCTTAGCTTAACTGAAAAGAGAGAAGAATGATAAGCCATGGATATAACAGCAATGAAAATTACACTACACGCTATCCAAGAATACCATGGTAATTGTCAGATCCACATGATTTGTTTCGGCCTTCCGTAGAGAATGATGTCCCCCTGGCTGAAATGGCAAGAAACATTTTCTTTTAGGAAGTGAACAGAAACCAGAATTGAGGTCATCAATGCATGTGGAGAGCTGAGTTGGGCCGACTTACTGAAATAATGATATGTAAGAACTGGATGTCTGCATAATCCTAAAGAACTGAAGACTTCAAAATTACCAGGTAGATGTATTTAGCAGAATAAAATACCTTCATTTAGCATCTCTTTAGCAAATGATGTTGCACGATGCGCTAGTTTTTTCTTCTTGAAAATCGTCCTTTGCATCTTTTGACGTGTGGCTGGGATCTTTTTGCTGCATAAATTTAGCTTGCTACCTATATAGTTGAGTAAAACAATGAATGGCGCATTGATTAGTATAATTCACATGCTGGCTAGTGGCCATGACGGTAGACGGGGAGAGAGAAGCAAAAGGAAACATGTCTCTCTCTCTCTCTCTCTCTATGGCAGCTATTGAGTGTTAATGAGTGTGGATGATGTGAATACTAACACCTTGGGAACATCAGGCTGGCATACCTTTGTTGGACATCCCTCCACAAATATTTTTTGATGGAATTCCTCCATAAATCTTGTTATCTGCTGCCTTCCTTACCTTCGAGGCAAGCAATTTCCTTATCCTATGGTTACCTAGATACTGTGGCTTGCAACCCTTATCCCCAGTGGTGCTTGGATGAGTGCACCCAGAAGAATTTTCGTCGTCCTCTCTGTTTGCAATATACTGCACTTCACCCGGACACACGGTAGCGATTTGATGTTCCTTGTCATGGCTGCACGGAGGAACACACGAGCTACTGTCAGAACTAACCAAAGCAGGAGGTCTACCATCCAGATCCGCAGAGTCCAACAAGCTGTGAAGAACCACAGCATGCCCATCTTCTTGTGTTCTGATCACTTGTTCAGCTTGGTGCTTTTGTTCAGCCTCTGCTGAACTTGAGGATCCTGGATGGCATATCCCATGAGCTTCAAACTCAGGAATTATACCAGGACCACGGCTAGTCTCACATGGTCTTGCACGGCTAACCAACGAGTCCCTGACTAACATATTTGATTTCACTGTTAGTGACTCTAACACTGATCCAACTTCATTTCTTGTCGACGAGTTGTCTGCCGAGCGGTTGTTAGCTTGCCTAGGAAAGGCACAGGTACCATCAGAACCCAGAGCACATCCACTGCGGCTATCTTTCTCCGTAACCATGTTTTTTAGGGGGAGAATTTCATCATAATGTTCTTCTTTAACTGCTTTCTTGTTCTTAGCTTTTGCCGCACCACTAGCATTAGGAGCATTGGCTGAATTGTCCTGGTCATCTAATAATGTTTCGGCAACAGTAGCGAGCAGATCAAATGCGCGCATGTCATCTTTCTTTTTCCTGGTAGAGCGCTTCCCCTGCATTATCGTTGGTCGTCAATAAGGATTCAATTGGCAAATCGTGGCCAATGAAAAACACAGTCAAAGAGCATGTACCCGAGCTGAGTTCGGAACCCGTGGCGTGTTTGCAATTCGGCGGCCACGGGATCCATTATCCGATCTCTTCCGCATCACCATATCTTGATGTCAAGACAGCAGATCTTCACAGGCGGCAAAGGAATACAAAAACCACATTCAGAATCTTTGTCTGCACAAAATTGACACAATAAGTAAGCATTCACCCATTATGCAATTGCTCATGGCCCAATCCCTGGGAACCAGCCTACAACCACTATAGAATTCCCCCCATAGCACGTTTTGCTGCGGTACCATGAAATTTTCCGGCGATTGCAAAAAAAAAAACCACCAGATTCCTTCCTGTCCTAGCCCTGTCAGCACCGTAGCCCTCCGGCGAGCTTTCCTCTTTGGCGGGTGCAGGAATCAGAGAGCGAGGACGAGAAAGTGGGGTACCTGCCTGCGGGAGCGTGCGTGGTGGTTCCGCAGCCGGCGTCGTGGGCTTTTACCTTCGAAATCCCCTCACCAACCTTTCCACGTCGCCGATGGGAGGAAAAATGGATCCTTTCGGACGGCTCGGCGGAGAGGTCGGCTGCAGAAGCTCAAACACACCGGATGCGCAGCCTGCTTGTACCCCGACGGGAGCCGGTGGCTCGATTTGGACAGGGGGAGCCGCTCCCTTCCGGATCGGGCGGGAGGAGGGAAGAGCCGGGGACCTGGACGAGGGGCGCGGGGATGCGACGGCCGCTGGGTGCCGTCGCTGCTTCCAGATTTGGCCGGAGGGAGAGGAGCTCAAAGCCTCTCTGGTAGGAAGAGGGGATGGGGAGGAGTGGAGGATAGAGAGGAGGAGGGAAAGGGGGAGAGGGGTTTAACGGAGCCACGGGAGGGTAGATTCCAGGCGTGTGATCTGGACGGTTTTGCACTGTGGCAGAGGGCAGCAACCGATGGAAAAACCCCCTTCGACTTTAACCCAGTGGATCGTTTTGCTTTTGTCCGTCCAATTTGCTGTCGATTTAGGGTTAGGGTTTCAAGTTCCGATCTTACAGGGAGATTGGAGAATTAGTTGGATCCAGATCGCTTCTAGTAAACTCTGATCATACAACGATGCTGAAATTTTAGCTGTGGAAGGCAGCCAAGTGTATGTTATGAAGATAGGTGTGGACATCACGACGTGTTTTGCGATTTTGGATTGTTGATAGTTTTAGTGGGTCATGTATTATACCGTAAAAAGAAAGATAGGTAGGACGAACCACGACGTCTAAAGATGGTTCTATATATGTATGGTGTAAACTAACAAGTGTATTGGTTTCAAAGTTTAGAGATCTGAATAGGCATGCAAGTATGAGTTCAAGAGTAACAAGACATGCCGTACTTTTTGCGACCCCAGTACAATTGAAAATGCTCGTAAACATGCATATACACGCACCCTATATGAATACACTTACACAACCTTACCCCTATGAGCACATTTTAGAGACTGAGCTAGTTGATCTCGAAATTGACGAAGTTACCATAAACGCCTGACTATATATCGATGAGAACGTCGCCTACCAGCACTGGTTAAATCTTAAAATAAATTTAGAAAAGCTGCGAGCATCCATGTCGAGTCCATGACTCGAACCCGGGTGCACAAGTTCTACCACAAGAACCTTTAAGCCACGCTCAGTTCGCAAGATATCTCGCTCTTTCATCTAAGTACAAAATATGGTAACCTCGAGCTACCATCCATCATTACATATATAATTTCAGATTTTTAATAAAATTAAACCAATTTGTTTGCACATTGATGCTTTTGAGTTTTATACCAGCCTAAATTTTGAGAACACATTACGCGATTAAACTAATTCTAACAAAAAGCAAGTTTAACTCTTGCCAACCTCACCCGGGCTAACCTTAAACGATACAGTAATCGAACCTACCAAGCAAACTCTTGGTTTTCTTGAGGGGAAATTTGGATATATATCTAACTTTTCCTTTCTTGAGACAATGCGCGCTTTGCTGCTGCTCCTCGTCCTGTCCGAGAGAAGTCGCTTCCTCCGCAGATGACGTGGCTTCCACGTCAGTTGCTTTCCCCTCCACGCGCGGCCTCACGTCGGCCGGCGGCAGGAAGTACCACGCGGGGCTCGACACGCCTCCGGTGAACGCCACCGGCCACCGGACAGACGCTCCGGTCTCCACGCCGTACACCACCGCCTCGTAGTCTCCTCCCCCGCCGCCACGTGGCCCGTCCCAGTAGTACACGCTGTTGGCCCTCACGCCCTCGCCGCGCACCACCGCCGCGTCGTTCATGCCGACGAACACCGCGTTGCCTCCCAGATCCTTCCCCTCCGCCACCGTCCAGCAGGTGCCCCCCGGATCCTTCTCCGGGTCGTACTTGAGAACGAAGACGTCGCCTTCGAATATGTGAATCCACCTCGCCGCCGTTGCTCCGGCGACCGGCGCGTCGACGGTGACGGGGCCCGCGCCGGTTGCCCTCCTCCATATCTGGTACAGCACGCCGTCGCAGAGCGCGAGGCTCTTGGCCTCCGTAACCAGCGAGATCGCATCGTACGGTGGAGGGAAGGCGGCGGCGCCGACGGGTGGTGATCTCGGCGGTAGCGTCCCGACCTCCATCGGTGGCATCCGGTGGTTGACGCGGCTTCGCCGGGGGAGGTGGAGCACGTGCACCTGGCCGTCACGTGACAGGCAGTAGACCTTGTCGCCGTCGCCGCCGTAGGCCAGGTCGACGAGGAACACGCCGTCGAGGAGCGGGCCCGTGTCCTCGCTGTACGAGTACCCGTCGGCGGCCGCCCTCTGCACGGCGACCATGTCGGGCCTGACGAGGCTCACGGCGGTGAAGCCATGCCCGATGGGGTTGCGGGAGAAGACGATCTTGGGCGCCGGATGATGCGCCGGCTGGTACAGCGACGGGTCCAGCGGGATCTCCTCGCCGGTGAAGGGGTTGAACAGGACGGGGCCCACCGGCGCCGCGGCGTCGCCGGCGACGAGGGCCACCCACCCGTCCCGCGACGCGCCCACGCAGCGGCAGCCCGGGGCGTCGCCGATGATGCTTGCTGGCCGGTGGAGGAGGAGGTCTCCGGCGTGGAGGAGGAGCCTGGCCCAGCGCCGGGCGTGGAGGGAGCAGGCGGCGAGGGACACCGGGTGGCCGGAGGCGTCGTCGGCCGGGAGCACGGCGAGGGGACGCGAGAGCGGCGGTGGCAGGGCGGAGCGCCACGATGAGCAGACGCCGCGGCAGGAGGCGTAGTCAGCGAGGGAGCAGCAGGCGGCGATGCTGGAGATGATGCCGGGCTCGAGGTCGGCCCACGGCGGGAAGCAGGGAGCGCCGCCGGCAACGACGACGGCGCTGCTCATTGATCGGGCGTCGGGGCGGGGCACGTCTCGCGAGGTAAGTGTAAGAGTTGGAGACGTGGGGCATCCAGGGTGTCTCGTGCCGGTAATATACAGCGCACGCGCACGTAGGAAATATCGAGTTGGCGTGTCTCTATAGTGTTCTCCTTCGTGTAGTACTCGAGTTGTCCTACGTATGGAAAATCCAAACACTACTTTTTGTACAGCACTCGTATGATCGTATCGTATTTGTATATGTTACTCAAACTGCCCTTTACGGAAACGAGAAACGCAGGCGCGGCTGGAGCGGCGTCGAACGAAACGTTTGGTACTTTGTACAGCAAGCGAAGCGCAAGGCCACCTCGGTGGCGTGCAGGATCATCGTGGCGTCACACCACAAGTCTCTCGGTGGTCGGCCCCGTTCGCCGTCCTCCCCGACAATCTGAGCAACGAGGCGCGGCCCGTGTCCCCCATGGCGTCGCCGCGTCGTTGTCGCGGCGCACGCAGCCAACGCCTTTAAAAACAGCCCGAGAGTCCGAGACTCGCCACCGACACCGAGCGAGCCCAATCCTTCGTCACACACGCACGCAACCATTTTTTTGTGGGGCGGCGGAGATGGCGAAGGTCCCGGTGATCGACCTGCGCCTCACCGGCGCGGCGTCGCCGGAGGAGTCCGCGCGGCTGCGCGAGGCGTGCGAGCGTCTCGGCTGCTTCCGTGTCACCGGCCATGGCGCGCCACCGGAGCTCCTCGCCGAGATGAAGGCCGCCGTGCGGTTGCTCTTCGACCTCCCCGACGACGCCAAGCGCCGCAACACCGACGTCATCCCCGGCAGCGGCTACGTGGCGCCCAGCGCCACCAACGCTCTCTACGAGGCGTTCGGCCTCCTCGACGCCGCCGCCCCCGCCGACGTCGACGCCTTCTGCGCCCGCCTCGACGCGCCGCCCGGCGTCAGGGAGACCGTCAAGGCCTACGCGGAGAAGATGCACGACGTGATCGTGGACGTCGCCGGCAAGCTGGCGTCGAGCATGGGGCTGGATCAGGAGGAGCGCTGCTCGTTCAAGGACTGGCCGTGCCAGTTTCGGATCAACAAGTACAACTACACGGAGGACACGGTGGGGTCCTCCGGCGTGCAGGTGCACACGGACTCGAGCTTCCTCACCGTGCTCCAGGAGGACGAGTGCGTCGGTGGCCTCGAGGTGCTCGACCCGGCCACCGGCGAGTTCGTGCCCGTCGACCCCGTCGCTGGCTCCTTCCTCATCAACATCGGCGACGTCGGCACGGTATGTACCCATCTCTTCCTGAACATGATGGCACATATATACGTCTTGGTGGCGATGTCGTTGCTACATCTCGATCGACGGTATCGTGTGCGTTTTCCAGGCGTGGAGCAACGGGAGGCTGCACAACGTGAAGCACAGGGTGCGGTGCGTCGCGCCGGTGCCGCGCATCTCCATCGCCATGTTCCTGCTCGCGCCAAAGGACGGCAGGGTGAGCGCGCCGGAGACGTTCGTGGATGCGGACCGCCCGCGGCGATACAAGGCGTTCAACTACGACGACTACCGGAGGCTCCGGATGTCCAACGGCGAGCACGCCGGCGAGGCGCTCGCGAGGTTGGAGGCGTGACGTGGCCGCGTGGTGCGGCGGCTGGTCCACCCGTTTACTGGAGGCGTCTGACTTAACGACTCACGAGGATTATCCACCCCTTTTATCAGCCCAAAGCTAGCAGCTTGGGGAAAACGATGACATGAGCCATGTGATTTGCGATTAATATCTATTCCAGTCAATAAAGTCATGCACTCACAGAGACCGGTATATTAATTTGGCTTACGTGTTAATTGTAGTCTAACGTCTACAGAAAGGCGAATTTAACATTTGATTTGGAATAGCGTAGACATTACAGACTCACAAGGATGGTTCGATTTCAGTGATCTACAGTCCTACTTTGATAATAATCGTGTAAAGTGTTCGTGAAAATACATCATCAGGTTGTGCCATGCGGATCTAGTATTTCATCAGGGGCATTACCTTGATTTGTGCTTCATCTGGTATGGTAAAAGTTCAGCTTAGCTTCCCGTGAAGAGGCTTCAAGGAACTGTAGTAAGGCTTCAGCTAGATCTGCCAGGATTTGAGGATAACCATTGATGTTTCGGTAATGCTATGGTGAAGACATCCGATAGGACAAAAAAAAATAATTGGACGCATGTTATAATTCCTCTTGAATGTTGCAAATAATTGACATGGATGTTTTAGGAGTCGATATGTTTCAATATTTCATTTAAATGTTGCAAATATTTCATGTAAATGTTTCAGAAATCAACATACTGCAATATTGTGCAACATCCTCCGACATCGGGCACTAACGAGCCCCATGTTTTCTAAGTTTTGCTGTTTATTCCTCTGTATGACAGATGTGTATTTCTAGTCTCAGAAAACATGTTATTCTTGGGACTACTCCCCAAACTTTCTGCTCGGCTCAGGGCTCAAGCACACATGGATGATGAGTTTCATGACTATGTCAATCCTTGTCCATTTTCTTCCAAGCCAATGCGTTCTCATTATTCAGAAACGGTGGTTTTCCTAAGGATGCCGTTTCTTAAGCATATCAAGAGATATACATAAATGAACTGTGAAAGTTTCCTTGTAACGCATACTCTGCAACAACAGTCTTAAAGTAAATTTGTGTATCAACATGGCTTCTGTTTTTTCTTATCAAGAATAATATATTTTTTCTCTTACCATGAGTGAATGAAGACAATCCAGTGGCAAAGGTCTCAAGCTTGTACCTTTTGTTATTGCTCTGTAAATGCTATCTTCTGTACATAGTTATATTGGGGGCTTCATTATTGTTGTAACTTCTACACATCAATGTCCCTTTTCTTACTCTACTGTTCTTTGCATATAGGATTAATAGACCCTGCTGCAAGCAGAAACTTGTCTTCCAGAAGTGAGAAATGTAGGTTGCAATCTTGCAGACCGAGATGCCTCTCACAATGTGGTTGTTGCTAATAGGTCTCTGAGGGAGCATTGGTACAAGTATAGATTGTTGTGGCACATAGTTACAGAGGAAATCTTATATTGGGGGGGGGGGGGGGGGGCTTCATCTTTGTTGCTGCAAGGACTAGTGACTAGTGGGTCGTGACCCACTGATATCTTGCTGATCAATATCCGAGAAACCTTGAAGGACACTTGTCAGTCCATGTTTTCTTTTGCGATTTTTTTTTATTTTTATGTTTGTTGGTTTGAGAAGTTCTCTGTATCTAATCACGCTGTTGCCACTGAGTTGTAATCACATACAGAATTTCAGAGGTGGAGCTCGGTGGTTGCCAAACTGGGCCATTCCATCCTGCCCCCTAAATTTCTTTCAGGAGTACTTAATCCTACCACTTAAGCATAAAAATTGTTAATCTGCCCCCCTCTAGTACATGGTTGCCCCCTCTCATTTTCAATCCAAAGCTCTGTGAATGGTCAAAGTTTCTGTTCCATACAATGATACCCGGGAGAGAGAGAGAGAATAAGGGGCGTGAGAGGGAGAGAGAGTGAGACTGGGTAGTCTACGCAAGAGTAGATTTTATCCTTTGTCCGCCTGCATGCGCAGGAGAGGTACACCTAAGGAACTAGGAGGTCTCGGAATCCTAGACTTGGAAAGGTTCGTATGGGCACTCCGCCTAAGATGGTGTTGGTTCAAATGGAAAAACGAGGATAGAGCATTGTCATACCCGGTTTTAGAAAGAAAACCGAGTACATCTCATATGTGTGCCAGGATCAAATTTCACACATATGATAGACCGTGAGTGAATAACAGAAACAGTACTCAAACGAATATTTAATAAATAAAGTATTTATTACACTCACGAATATGGCTCAAAGGCCAAAATAAACTGGTTCACACGTTAACAAAAGACGATAACTCCAAAAGCACTCCACAGGCATCTGACTGGTGGAACACACGCCTAGAACTCATCAAGATCGCTGAGGTACTCCGCTCCATTATTATCTTCTGATCCAATATAAGCAAGGATGAGTACACTTATGGTTGGTACTCAACAAGTGGGAGAAATATGCAAGCTATCAAAGAAAGGCTTGGTTTGCAGCGGTCAACATTTTAGTTGGTCAAGTTTTTATTAACAAGCAACTATTTACTAAGATATAAGTATATACCACCCCATATTAACAATAGTAAGCATAAAGTAAATCATAAACATAACCAATAACATATGCATGCAATGATTTGATTTCATGTTTCGATAGATTAATCACGTGAGGGTCCAGGCCGTTCATGACCGCGAACACGGCTGTTATAACAGTTTTACACTCTGCAGAGGTTGTACACTTTTACCACAAGTCGCGTAAAAGCTCCGAAGAACTTTAACCCAACCATGCTGTGCAAAAGTAGGCACAATATCACACTTCCAAGGTGTGATTGCATAGGGACGCTACGAAGCCTTTACAAAGAATTCCTACATGTGTGTTTGTTCCCAGTACTTACGGTTTCAACAGAAGATACCCTCTTCCGATCCCCGCACCAACACATCCTCAAACAAATAACCACCCAACAGGCAGCACAAACACAGCATGTAGTTCATCTAATTATTCAGCTAAGACCAGAGCCATATGGTATTGTGGTTGTACGGTAAATCCCGGGTGGTTCTCCATGTTCCGATTAACATGGTGATCTTGTATTAACATGACAAGATATAAATAATAAGGATATTAATCAATGTTGGATAGAACCCATCATGAACCAAGGTTAAGCATCTAGCATAGCTACCCAACATAAAAGTAAACCCGGTTTATCAAGGCTTAGGTGTAAAAGACTAGTCATCCTTACATAGGACCCATCAAATTAATGCATCGCGAACATAAATATAAACTTTGTTGTCATGCAATGTGTATGGGTTCAAAAGAGTATGCAGATGGGGAAATCCACTTGCCTTGCTCAAAGTACTGCGGTGGCTCCTCCTCGTAGACTTGATCTTGATCTCCCTCGAACGGACCGTTCTCTATACGATTCACACAAGCATTCAATCAATAAAAGTAAAACAATACACCAAACAACTTTGAAAGACGCAAAGACGTATCTAAAACTATTCTTGATGCAGAGACGATCGCGTGAGCGCAAAGATCACTCAAAACGGATTTAATACGGTTAAGATATGGCTAAAACAAGGTTTAAGGGCTTCTTTGAACTAAATCTAACCTTCCAGGGGCTTAAACAGAAGAAACCAGGGACCTAAAACGTAATTTTATATAAAAACAGAAGGAATTTTGTGAAAAACTACGCGGCAGGACGGCGGGTTAGATTTTTAGAAAGCTCAGGGGCTAAACTGAAAGAAACAGGACCTAGATCTAATTATTTTTGAACTGGCTTGGACCGCGGGTTGATTTCTAAAAAGATCAGGGGGCTTTCTACAAAAGTGGCGCGACTGACCGATAAGGCTCGGTTTGACTCGAGTCGGCTCGATCCCCGACCGTTAGATCTCGATCGAACGGCTCAGAACGGCTCCAATCTAACCTCGTCGGCGCCGGCGACCGGAGTCGAGCACCCGCGGCGGCGCTTCGCCGGAGACGGGCGAATCTCGAGCTAGGAAGCTCGAAACCTCGCCGCGATAGGCTTGGGAGGAAGCTGGGACAACGGGGAAACGATTTTGGGGAATCTAAACGACGATTACGCAACGACGGGAGCTCTCGACGGCGAGCGGCGGCTCGGGAACGACGGTGAGCACGCGTGACCTCGAGAGAGCGAGACAGAGAGGGAAAAGCGACTAGGCGGGTTCCAAACCTCAACGCGAACCTCGACGACGAGCTTGGAGCGACGAAGGCGGTCTCGAGGGCACGAAACGCGGCGGCGGCTCAACCCTAGGGTTTGGCGGCTATGGCGGCGACTTGCGGCGAAGAGCTCGGGATTTTGGGTTGGGGATTCAAGGAGGCTCGGCAGCGCGCTTAAAAAGCCCGGAAAACTTGCGAGAGGGGAAACGACGCGGAGGCGGGAAGCGCTCGGACTCGAGCTCGGCGGAGGAGTCCGGCTTGGCCGCGACGAAGAAGAAAGCACTGACAGGGCGGGCCCACATGTCAGCGACGCGAAAGGAAGAGAGGGAGAAAGAGCTCTGCTAGACCACGGCGCGCGCGAGTTGGGCCGTGAACTGGGCCGCTGCTGCTGCGCGAGGAACTGGGCCGCAAGCTGGCTGGGCCAAGAGAAAAGACTGGGCTGGCTAGAAAAAGAGAGAGAGAAAAGAAAGGTTTGAATTTAGTTTAAACTTTTGCAAACTCTTTTCAAATTCAAACAACAACCAAAATATATGCAAATCAGCATGAATGCAACAAAGACTTTATTGGCTCTAATTTAAATGTTGTTTAAATATTTATGGGCCAAGATTTGCATTTGCAATTTAATAATTCCTAGAACAAAATATAAAGAATAATGTTGCCTAAATTGATTTTTAAGTGTGATGAACAAAATTGGGGTGTTACAAGCATGGCCGGAGATGGACATCCCATGTGACTCAAATGACCTGAACCTCTTCTATGCATCAACAAATGTGAAGGTAGGGAATGGAAAAAAGGCGAGTTTCTGGCATTCTAGTTGGTTGGATGGGTCAGCCCCAAAGAATTTGGCCCCATCCCTCTTCCGGCGATCGAAAAGGAAAAAATTCACGGTCCACCGAGGCTTGCTAAACAATTATTGGATCGATCAGATTTGGCCGCTGACAATAGGGGATGAGATCAGAGAGTACGCCAATCTATGGGAAATGATACACACTTTAGAGCGTGATCCATCAGTCGAGGATGAGATCACTTGGAGATGGACACCCAATGGCGAATATACGACCAAAAGTGCGTACCAGATACAATTCCAAGGCCGTTTCAAAAGTCTCAACATTGGCCCAATTTGGAAGGCTAAAACCGAACCAAAATGCCGGATTTTTGCTTGGATCCTCCTCCAAAAAAAATTTTGACGGCCAACAATATAACAAAACGAGGTTGGCCACACAACCCCTTATGCCCTTTGTGCACCATGGAGCCGGAGACATCAACCCATCTATGCAAAGAATGCACTTTCACGGGACAAGTGTGGAGTAGGTTGATCAACTGGTTTAACCTGCGAAACCTACCCCAAAGCTCAGAGGCAACAACATTACACGGGTGGTAGAAGAAGTGCAGATTCACAGTACGTAAGGACATAAGATCCGCTTTCGATGGATTCATAATCTACTTTTGGTGGAACATTTGGAAGGAGCGTAACAGAAGAAACTTTAACAATGAGTTCCTATCGGAGGACAACATAGCTTATTACTTAATTAAAGAAGACGTCCAGCAGTACCTCCGGGCATTGCAAACAGAAGTGCCTCAGTTGTTCTCAGCAAGTGGAGCGGCAAGTTAGTGGTTTAGTGCCTCTTTATTTGTAGTGCGGTGTCAGCTCTCTTTTTCTTTCTCCTCTATCCCTAGCTAGTTGTTTAGGTCCGTGGCAGGCTACAGCGTTTGAGTTGTCGTGGGGAAGTTGTAATTCTTAGTTGTTTGTTGTTTTTCTCTTCTTCTGATAAAAATTTGGCAAAGCGCTTGCCATCAGTTAAAAAAAAAAGGTACGGATCATCTTCACCTGCTCTTCAATGAACGTTAGTGACAGTACATGGATTGTATTCGACGCCTCAGCGACGGCGACCCTTCCTGGGCCTGTCTGTTTCTTGGCATCCCTATCCGATCTCGTTGTCCCCAAGCCGGCGACCCTGTCGACATCGCTGCCACACCCTGTCCTCTAAAGAGACAAGAACGATGATGCCAGTCCGCCGCGTCCGAAGGTGTGTGCCAACTGCCAACGACTCTTTCCCAGTGTCGCAAACAATGGTGTGAGATCTCGACTCAAATCGTAGGAAAACAAACGTTCGCCAGGTCGAGCTTCCGTGCCAAACTGCTCTGCAAATTTCCATTCCCCTGCTTCTTCACAGTTTCCAGATCAGCCGGCAACACAGTCTGGATGTCTGATGATCCACAACAGCAAGCCTTTGCCGTGGAACGCGCGGCTTGTCGGTCGCCTGTCTCACCAAACCGGCGGTACAGCTGCGATCCCAGCGAGCAAGCCTAGCAGGGAGGTCGTCGCGTGGCGCCGCAGCTCTCTTCGGTGGCGGCCGCGGCCGCCCCCCCCGACAAGCGGCGCAGCCACGCGACGCCCGTGCTCCTCACACCCACGGCGCGCCTCGCACGCCTCTAAATACAGCCGCCAGCGAGGGAGGCCGAGCCAATCCTCCCGCGACACGCACGCTTGAGGACGGGGGATGGCGGTGGTGGAGATCCCGGTGGTCGACCTGCGCCTCGCCGGCGCGGCGTCGTCGCCGGAGGAGTCCGCGCGGCTGCGGGAGGCGTGCGAGCGGCTGGGGTGCGTCCGGGTGACCGGCCACGGCGTGCCACCGGAGCTCCTCGCCGAGATGAAGGCCGCCGTGCGCTCGCTCTTCGACCTCCCCGACGACGCCAAGCGCCGCAACGCCGACGTCATCCCCGGCAGCGGCTACGTCGCGCCCAGCGCCGCCAACCCGCTCTACGAGGCCTTCGGCCTCCTCGACGCCGCCTCCCCCGCCGACGTCGACGCCTTCTGCGCCCGCCTCGACGCGCCGCCGCACCTCAGGTTGGTCGCCGCGTAGAAACAGCGCCTTTCTCTTGTCCATTTTTTCTGTCACCCCAATTTAGAAATTTTTGTCCCGAGCAACGCAAATATCTGAAAATCCTGTGCGCAGGGAGACCTTCAAGGCCTACGCGGAGAAGATGCACGAGGTGATCGTCGACGTCGCCGGCAAGCTGGCGTCGAGCATGGGGCTGGAGGGGCACTCGTTCAAGGACTGGCCGTGCCAGTTCCGCATCAACCGGTACAACTACACGCAGGACACGGTGGGCTCCTCCGGCGTGCAGATCCACACGGACTCGGGCTTCCTCACCGTGCTCCAGGAGGACGAGTGCGTCGGCGGCCTCGAGGTGCTCGACCCCGCCACCGGCGAGTTCGTGCCCGTCGACCCCGTCGCCGGCTCCTTCCTCATCAACATCGGCGACGTCGGCACGGTATGGTCGTAACATCTTGGCTGGCAGATCTGCTGCCGTCTCGGTGAGCTCTCGATCTCTCGATTTGATGCTCTCTGTTCGTGTCCAGGCGTGGAGCAACGGGAGACTGCACAACGTGAAGCACCGGGTGCAGTGCGTCGCGCCCGTGCAGCGCATCTCCATCGCCATGTTCCTGCTCGCGCCCAAGGACGACAGGGTGAGCGCGCCGGAGGCGTTCGTGGACGCGGAACACCCGCGCCGCTACAATGAGTTCAGCTACGACGACTACCGGAGGCTCCGGCTGTCCACCGGCGAGCGCGCCGGCGAGGCGCTCGCGCGGTTGGCGGCGTGACGTGGGCACGTGACCCACGTGGTGGAGGCTGCGAGCCCGTTAATTATAGGCGGACGCCTACACGAGGCGAGCACCGTTGTCTCATCGAGCTGTTGTGTTGGATTAAGCATTAAAACTTGTGGGGAAGAAAGGGTGCCTATTTGTCTTTGTGGTGCCATGTGAAATTCTGAGTTGCTATCCAGTCTGATCAATAAAAACCTCTGTCACTTGCAATTGCAAGTCGCATTTTCAATCGAAAGAAGGCGAATCTTACAAACTCACTCTGAAGTATATACATCGTTTTTTTAAGGAAGTATACATCGGTTAGTGATCTAACAATTGAGCTAGCTCTGAACTCAAAGATAAAACGTCTGAAGTCTATAGAGTCTGAACTCTCAATCTCTGAACCCATCCAATACAGCCGCAATCCCACACCCCTATCCGAACAGAGGCAGAGGCAGAGGCAGTAGAGCCGTGCGGCGGCGATGCTCTCCCCACCCGCCCACTCACCACTCCGCCTGCCTCCAGTCCACGGCGGGGCTCGCCGGAGGAGCGCCGCCGCCGCCGTGACCATCACGATGCGGGACCGGAGCAAGAACCGGAAGCCGACACAGCGGGGGCGGTACCTCAGCACCGAGGCGATCCAGGCCGTCCAGTCCCTCAAGCGCGCCGTCCTCCGGGGCGGCTCCGCGGCGTCCGCCGCCGCCGCGGTGGAGCCCAAGCTGCGGCGCCTCCTCAAGGCCGACATGGTCGCCGTCTTCCGCGAGCTCGCCGCGCAGGGCGAGGCACTCCTGGCCCTCCAGGTACGCCGTGCTATGTGCGCTTGCTGCTTCACCGGCAGAAGTGATTGGGATCGCCTTTGTGGCTTTGCAAGGCAAATTCTTAAACCAAATCGTGTTGATCAATAAATCTGTTACCTATGAACGTGCAGGTAAGCAACAGATGTGTAGAATCGTGAATTTCTGACACATCATTGTGCGATTGTGTCATGCCGGACTATCCCATCGCCCTAAGTTATTCCCACTGTCCAAATCTTAATGTCGATGGAGATAACAAATTTGAGAACAATGGTATACCTAAAAGCTGTTAGCCTTTGTGAACTACAACAGATGTGCACCCACCATTGTTTTTTTACATACTTCCTGTACTATGACATTGGCAGACGTGTCGTATTTCTAGTCTGATCCACCAATAAATCCTCTAGGAAAAACTCAGTCTAGTCATCAATTGTTGGTTCAAATGTTCTAACTTCCTTCAGAAACAGCGTGATGTGCTCATCAGGCCCTCATGTGGATGTGCTTTGCGTGCTTTTTCTTAAGCACAGAAAGAAGTAATCTTTTTTTTTTCTGTCAATATGGCTGCTATTTTCACGATATACTGATTTGAACGAAGACAATTCAGTGGCGCCTCATAGAACTACCAGGATCTATTTCTAACTTGCTGTACATGAAGTTTCAATGTTAGTTTCTGTAAATGCCATTTTTGGGGCACATTTTGTTGCAAATTTACATATCAATCCACTCTTCTTAGTTGTTACTTGGTGATATATGTATTTAGGATTACTAGATTATGCCATGGCTGACAAGCAAAAAACTTCTTGCCCTAGACAGAGAAATGCTTCTCAGTTCTCACAATGTTGTCATTTCTGATAGGTCTTTGAGGAGATTCGGAAGGAGCATTGGTACAAGCCTAGATTGCTGTGGTACGTGGATCTTGTTACAGTGCTTGCAAGCAAAGGTTTGCGGCCTGAGGTCGACAAAGCCTGTTCATACCTGAAGAGGGAACAATTGGAGCCAGACACAGAAGGTTTCCATCTGCTTCTGAAGGCACTCCTGGATGCTGGGTTCACGCAATTATCAATGGATTGTTTCCGTCTGATGAAATTGTGGGACAGCGATCCCGATAGGATAACATATACAACGTTGATCAAAGGTCTGGAATCTCTAGGAAAGATGGAGCTGTGTGCTGGTATACGGTTGGAGGCAGAAAATGATTATGGTTCCTTGGACTTCCTTGATGAAGACATTGAAGAGGAAACCGAAGAGGCTTGTACAAGTCATAGTTCATAACAGGATGGCCAATGGTGGTCTGCTTATCGATCAAACAAGCAAGAGCTATATCTACATGGTTCAGAATGATCATATGACAACCTGGCAAAGAAATCATTCCAAATGTATGCAACATTTGGGGTTTAGGAAGTAGAGCAACATGTTGTAGTGACAACTACTGACCAATGACATCTAGCAGATCATGTATACAGAAACCCAGAACGACTACCGCAGCTTTGTCAGTCTATGTTCTCTTATAGCTTGGCTAGATTTTTGTTTGAAAAGTTCTCTGCATCTATTCATTCTGTCGCCAACTGAATTCTAATCACATTGCATGCTTCCATTCATAGTGAATTAGAGCATGATTGTAAATGATACTTATGTTTTAGAAATGAGCGTGGAGATTGCTGTGTATAACTTGAGATTATGGTAATTGCTATTATCCATTCGCACAGTGTTGAGAGCTTGCCAGCTTAGGTTTCTCATGATGATGTTCAGATGACTCTGAAGTCTGAACCAGGAATCGAGGATAAGAGAGGAGGGAATCAATGAGTCATTTGGACGCAACCTGAAGGATAGTAGAATATGCTAGCCTGAAATTTCAGAAGCAGAACGACATTGTTATTGCTTTCTCGAAACATGACAAAGGGTTGCCTATTTTCTTTCGGTAGCCGTTCTGAAAACGCCAACCCATGTACGATACATGAAGAAACTATAGTCTGACATCAAAGCATTCCCAATCTGAAATGTGAAGCAGTTGCTCTGCATCTGCTTCGACTCTGAAACTCCGAACCGCATGCAACTTATTCTCCGGGCCCTCCTCCGGGCCCGCGCTACGACGGAGACCGTCATGCAGCAGCGGCTGCGGGGGCGGAGACGACCCCGCCCGCCGCGACGGCGATCGCTCCATAGCCGCCGCCGTCGTCCTCCTCCTCGTCGCTGATGTAGTAGTGGAACTCCGGCTCCAGCTCCGGCTCCTCGTCCGAGTGGATCACCTCGTTGTCGACCCTGCAAACCACCAGGCCCGTGCCGCCGGGGTGGAACGCGGCGCCGCGGAAGGCCGGCGCCGCCTCGTTCAGGCGGAACTCCTTCATCCTCCAGTCCGTAGCCGTAACGCCGCCCTCCCCGGCGTCGCAGAACACGAACCTGCGGCGGGACGCGTAGACGCTCCCGTCGTCTCCGGCGTACTCCTTCACGCCGCCGTAGCTCCGTCAGCACCCGCCCGCCGCCACCTCCCGGACATACTCGTGGTCGCTGCTCGCCGCAGCCGCGGTGGGACGCGTGGCGAAGAAGTAGGCCCAGACCTGGTTGTGAGAGTCGCGGTGGCGGGCCGGGAACGGGAGCGCCTCGGGGCGCACGGCGTAGAGGTCGACGCCCTCGGCGACGCCGTCCTGGAGGACCTCCGCCGGGACGCGGCCATGGAGCGCCTTGGGGATGAGGTAGCTGTCGAGGAGGCAGCGGGCCTTGGGGCGGAAGACGTAGCCGGCGGGGAGCCCCGACGTGGTGAGTGGAGGCGTCATCCAGTCTTCCAGCGTCAGCAAGGGGGCCGTGGTGCCTACGGGTGGCTGCGCCATGGATGGATCGAGCGGGGCTTGCACTAGTGATGGCAACTTGGTTGGGGGAATCGGGGTTTAATGTAGTTGGCACTGCAAGGGAGTCGTCTATATATTGGGTTCTACTTGTGCCGATGTTAAAGTGAGTCTAAGATAAAGCCAAACATGCCATATCACAAAGTAGACACGTCATGTTACGAAGTAGACACGTCACGTCACGGGGTACGCTAATCTCGAGGAGGATCAAGAAACCGCTGCGAGGATCGGCACTTGTTTCGGGGAATCGGGGTTTAATGTAGTTGGCACCGCAATAGAGACGTCCAGTCTAGCTTCCATCGGGGGTCGGCGTTAAAGCGAGTCTAGATAAGCCAAACATAGTTCGCGAGACTTTGGGCATGTTTGGTTCATATTCACGACACGCCACGTCACAAAGTAGACACGTCATGTCACCAAGTACACCCGACACGCTACAAAAGTACGATAGTCTCATAAAAAAACATGGCACCGTTTGGTTGGCTATAAAGCTGCGGCGGCCGCCGCCGCTCCCGTTGTTTTTCGTGTCACAAGTGATGCGCTGATTTTTGTCGCCACAAGTGAGGACTCTTCGAGTCTCTAGTGTGGCGTGTTGTGCTATATATACAAGCCAAACACAATCATATGTTTTTTGTTAGCCAAATGAAAAAGTTAGCTAGCTAAAAATACATATAGTAGTTAGGCTTAAGACTCTACTATATAGTGTTGATCGCATCCTTCTATACAACTAAACAAACATCATTGCAAGGATTACTAAACCACCCATACAACCAACCAAACACTACTTAGTTTCAAGCTCATTACACCCGCTCAATCTACTTCCATCGTCTAGGATACACAATGTTGATCTATGAACCCCATGTGAGCAACTGATATAACCATACCATTAGTTCAGGGTTACTACATCCGTCTAAAAATAAGTGTTATTTTAGAATTTAAATTTTGTTCCACAGAACCTTTATCTTCTAGTGAGGCTCATCAAAATAAAATAAACCCCACACAAATTAAAAATCGTTCGGAGCGAAATACTGATTAATTGATCGATAATATTTTCCTGTTCTAAAATGGATGCATTCATTTAGGATCTAGCTAGAAAACCAAATGATGATCAGTGTGACTTTGAATTACAACTACCACCAGTAATTAGGGGCTACTGTTCATTTAATTGGCTACTAATTTCTATGAATTTTACTACTTATAAAAACACTTATTTTGGACAAAGTTAGTAGTTACCTTTTTTTTTAATGAAAATGGGTAGCTACATGAACTTTTCTGTGATAATAATGACATAAGCATCTATAGTCATATATACTCGAAGGATGTGATAATGACATATATAAGCACCTATAGTCCTAGGACATTGCGAGATCTGATTAATTACAAGAAACCCAGGAGTACCACGTTAATAAAAGTTTTTAAAAGTGCTTCATACGTGACAAGTAATAAGTTGACCAATCCACCTCATGTGGATAGCGACGTCCACCGTCTCTGCCGCCCGAGGGGATCCTGCGAGACGACCCCGTATCGAGCTCAATGACAATGTCGTCTCCGTTTACCTGAACGACGAGCACACAGCCGCTCCTTGGGCAGAAGACGATCTCGCTCTTCCAATGCTGCATCCATCTGTCGTGTGCCTCTACAGCGATCGTCCGCTCCAGCGCCCACCTGTCCTCGCCGACGAGCGTCCACACCTGGATGTAGTCGTCGCCGCCGCCGGCGAACCGGCGGCAGTCCATGACCACAGAGAGACGGCCATCGGCGGACGTTGCCAAGGCAAGCGTGCCCAACGAATAGCCGAAGCGGCACTGGTCCGGCAGCTTGGTCGCCCATGTCCTGCCGGTGAGCACGTCGACGGCGAGCGTGTACGCCTGCAGCTCGTCGGCCGTCAAGTGCTCGCCGAACCACTTGTAGAAGTCGAGGGACCAGAAGCCGAGCCAGTGGATGGCGCCGCCGCAGACGACCTCGGTGCCCGGGGAGACGTTCGTCCAGAGGTTACTCTTGGACTCCGGCGAGCGCTTCACCGGGCCCCAGCCGCAGCCGGACGTGAGAGAGAGCTGCTGGTGGCGAATGGCCACGGTATGGCCAGCGGCGGTGTACTCCGATCTCACGGCGACTACACGAGCTTCGTCGGACGACGGGGAGAGGACGTCGTAGCCGCAGGGCCGGCTCTACGGTTTCGAGGGCCCTAGAGCGAACCGGCCCTAGTTTTTTTTATTTTTATAATGATAAAAGTGATAGTAATACTAATAAATAGACTACAAATTAAAAGTGGTACAATGCAAATACAACTACTATTACAATGACTTTATATAATAATGCTTTATAGTGCTTTACGAGAAAAAAACTGTGGAATTTTTGTTGCAAAAATTATTAAGGTTGAATCGAGATCAATGATTCAATGCTATCTAAAAAATTAAATAGTAGACTTGAAGGTTTAAAAATCTAGCATAACGTGCTAAGCGAAAGCAAATGAAGCCGTAGACTGATCAACATGATGCACAGTCTCTTCTCACTTAATCTTGATGGCTGATGCCACGAGAGCAGAAGCTAGTAGGATGGTGGAAGACCGAGCGACATGCAACAAGATCGATGGCTGGACAATTGGAAGAGACGAGGGTATGAACGATCGTTACCTTTCACGAGCGTAATCAACACAATGCCACGCCTTCAGCGCTAACTGACGAGGCGACGAACCGATGCTGATCGACGACGTTTCTACGTGGGCCAACACAAACAAGTCACTTTTTTTTAGGAAAAAAAACATACGTAAGAAACACAACAATTGACATATTTCGTATGCCTGGGCCCCCGGCGATCGCCTCTCCCGCCTAGGGCTCCCGCCTAGGGCCTGAGCCGGGCCTGCGTAGCCGGTGACCAAGACGTATGAGTCCGGCTTGAACGCTGCGGCAGGGAGGAGCGTTTTGTCGCCCGTCATGGCGTTGTAGAGGCAGAGGCGATCGCCATCCACCTCGCTGCTGCACTCGAGCAGGAGGAGGCCATCGCGACATGACACTGGCGTGTTGTACAACGCTAGTAGATGATCGTCGACGTCTCCACCGGCTGTTCTTGGCATCGCGACGGCGGCGTGCTCGGACGGCAGCGGCGGCTCGGATGCGTGCTGCAGCCTCACGCGGCCTGCTTTGCGGTCGAGCGGCGCATGGAAGAAGCCGAGGAGGAGGTCGGGGTGGAAGCGGTCGGGGCGGGGAGGAGGCACGAGGCGTTGCCGGTGATGGCGCGCCGCCAGGGCCTACAGACGCCGGCGCAGCGGACGACGTCGGTGGTGCCCATGTGGCGGAAGACCTCGAGGAGGATGTCCAGCGGCGGCGAGGTCCACATGTCGTCCATCCACACCGACGGTGGGTGCGATTGGATCGGTGGAGAAGTCGGTGTAGAATCCGATTGGACGACAATGAAAGTTGCAATGTTTTGCGATTGGATCTTGGTTTTCTGTTTTTCTTTGGGATTTTATTTATTTAGGTTTAGACGGAAGAGGGAGATCGGTAATCCGATTGGACTACAATGAAGGACCATCCCAGTCACTTGTTCCAAGCTGGGCCTACTAACCACGTGAAACCCAAGTAGGCCGGCCCATTTTCTGAGCCAGCCCAGCGCCTAATCTTCTTGATTCCATATTTATTTTCTTGTTTACTGATCCCCTTCCCCACCTATTTTCCCTGATTCCTCTGCTTTTTTTCCTGATTAATTTTTTTTTCCCGAATCTTCCTGATCCATGTTTTGCAGCTTTAGTTCTACTGTGGCTTTATCAGACGTTCTTTTTTTAAAACGAGAACTAGCAGGAGTTATGACGCTCATATTAATATATTAATTGAACAGGGAAGCAAAGTATACGTATAAAGACCTAAGCAAAAAAGAATTGATAGAAACACAGCTCGAATATAAAGTACAAAGATTTATTTGTTTAACTCAAACCAAATTATGATTTCTCCTTTACACCTAAATATTGAGTCAATAGAGTGTTGGTTAAGGGTCCATTTGTCACAACTTTTAGATTATCTTTAGGGCACGTCGTCCTCTCTCCCCGCGGCGCCGGCTCCCAGGCACACTTGTCGTCTTGTCTACGAGCGGAGCTCGTGCTCTAAGACCGAGCGACGACTCGACGTGTGTTGTAGCAACCGCTGCAGGGAGACGGTGGCGGCAAGGATCCCTTCTGCGCAGGAAGGTTCGCACCAGAATCCCCTCCTAAATCCATGGCGAGTTCTCGCTGTCATAGCAGCCATGGCAAGCGGCAGCTAGATTCACAAGCACATAGACCAAATCAAGCTCCAAAAACGCATAAATGGCAACCACGAAAATCGAATTGAAGAGAAAGAAGCCAAATCAAACCCACTGTCGCTCCGTCTGTTGCTTTGCCTGTAGGAGGTCGAGTGCGGAGGGCGCCACGCGTATTGGAAAGAAGAAGCAGAAGGGAGATGGAGGGAGGCCTGGCAAGCGGAGGCTAGAGAGGGAGGGGCTACGCGCAGGCCGGCGCGCCTGCCGCCCGCGAGAGCGAGGGAGGAAGAAGAGGAAGGCACCGGCGGGGAGGCGTGTGCGGTGCGGGCGAGGGAGCCGGAGAGAGCGGTGCGTGCGATTGGCGGAGAGAGCGAGGGAGCCGGGAGAAATCGAGTCAACGAGAGACTACGATATCCAGAGGACGCACCGATAGAATACATGGAAATATAGAGAAAAAAAGAAAAAAAGAAGTGGAAAAAAAATAAAAGAAAAGAGATGGAAAAAAAAGGTAGGGAGAAAGATAATATCGTGTATGTAAAAAAGTGGCTACAATGATCAAGCATGTATTAGATCACCATGATTTATGTGTGGAAGAATACATTAAACACTCTGCAGTCCATCGTACAAGTTGGTTTAAGTTATATATCTGTATAAAAGGAAGCAAAGTACATGACCTAAGCCAAAACAGAATTGATAGAAACACCGCTCGAATATAAAGTACAACACTCAAACCAAATTATGATTTCTCCTTTACACCTAAATACTGAGGTAGTAGAGTGTTGGTTAAGGGTCCATTTGTCACAACTTTTAGATTATCATAGCACTGTTTTTTTTAATAATCTAAGGTCTTGTTTAGATGAGAAAGTTGTGGAAAGTTGAAGGTGTGAATAGTGCATTAGTAAGCGTGTATGTGAGAGAAGATGTGACTCGATATGTCTAGAAAGTTGGTGAAAGTTGACGAAGTAAACGTAACTTTTTTTTTTCCGAGAATCGACGAGAAGCAAAAATATAGTCTTATCCTGTCATTACCGAATTCTGTGCTTCTGATTGGCGTAGCTTTATCCTGTCAGCGGTTAGCTCCCCGTCCAGCCCGTCCCCGTGCTCGCGTCGCCTCGCCCTCCTGCGGTCCTGCCTCCGCCGCCGCCGTCTCCCACCCGCGCACGGCGCACCCCGCATGACGGAGGAGGTCAAAGCCCGCGGCCAAGCTCGGCTCGCTGCCGCTCCCACGTGGGCGCAGCGGGCCGAGGCCCTAACCCACATCCTGACCCACCCGTCCCACTCGCCGTCGCTCCACTCGCAGCTCTTCGTCGCCTCCCGCGTCCCGTGCCCGCCGTCGGGGCCGGGCTCCACCACACCGTACCCGCCCTTCCTCTGCCCCGGCGCCTCGCTCTTCCGCTGGGCGCTCGCCTCCGTCTTCCTCCCGCGCGCGGCGCGCCTCTGCCTCCCGCCGTCGTCCTGGCGGTCCCGGTGCCCCTTCCAGCTCCCGCCGCCGCTCGTGCCCTCGGTGGGGATCGAGCCGGCGCCCGAGCGGTGGGGCGACGCCGAGCTCACGGCGTACGCGCGCCGCGGGCGGGCGCGGAGGGGCCCGCTGACGGCGCGGCCGCCGGTGTCCGTGGCGGGCGTGGTTTTCGTCACCGTGCCCTGCGTCGTGATCACCGTCGCCGCCATAAGGGAGCTCTTCTGGGTCCGCCCCAACCGCGTCTGAGGTGCCGTTGAGGTATACTAACAATTGCAAATCTGTGCGTTTTGCTATGATGATTGTGGCAAAATGTCACGTTATTTGTGGTGATTTCGTTGCACAAACCGTTGTCTGTCAGAATTGCTTAAGCCGTGTTGAACTTGAAAACTTGTGATTTCATTTGCCATGTACATCTGCAAATGCAACGGTAGACATGACACACTGGTGGTAATGTGGTATAGGGATTAGGAATAGAGATTTGAGTGATTTGCTGCTTCGAATGTCTCGCGGCAGACTGAAGTACTGAACTCACTGGAGGCATTGCGTCGCTGAGAATTTTTGCTGAACTCATGAAAATTGAAAGTGCCTGGCTGCCTGCATATAGCTTCTGCTCCTTCTTTAGCGTCTCTTAGTACTGGTATCTGTTTTGAGACTGCAGCTTATTTATGACAGCATGCGGCATTGCTGAGTTTAAATTGAACCTGCGCAGGATGCTGGATCAGGATTCAGGAAGCACAGGGATCCCGGCAGCTCCATCAAACACCTGGGGTCTATTTATGCATGCCTGGGGCACCAGAGAGCCACGGGCACGGACCATTCTAGGCCCTTGTCAAAAGAAGCCTCCTCGTGGACCACCACCAGCAAATCAATCTGGCCAGATCAACAGCAACCTACGGCTGAGTCATTTGGTGTTGTTATTGTTGTGTTGAGGCTTCTGTTCTCTTCAGCATTTCGCTTGAGAGAAACAAGTTCCAGAAGGATCAACATCTAATTTGTTGGGGGGATGCCGATGTTCTTGATTCCAATCAGGGTGCGACATATGGTCGGGGCTCCATGTGCTCCCAGCATATGTGGTCCATCTGCAGAACCTTGCCTCGACAAAGTCATTTGTATTTTGGCTGAAATATCATCGAGAAGAATGTTTGTGTCAATGTTGCAGTGGGTAATATGTGCTGCATCCCTCCTGCTTGTAGACCAAAGGCTTCTTTGCAAATGTCGAGTAGGGCAAACTGAAATCTGGAGGTCTAGTCGAAGCAGCCATGTCGAGCAAGGAGGTCGATAAGTATAAACTAGGTGGCCAGATTGTACAGTTTTTTCTTTTTCTTTTTGTCGTATTTCACCATGCCTGATCACCTAGAAATTGGAAAAATGGGATGTTCTCTGACAAAACAAAGGTTGTTCTGTACCTGCTTTGAGAGTGTTCATAGGAAGTTCATATCATGGATGCACAATGTAACAGCAGATGATATGGACCACTCCCCTCCGGTTTGTTTCTAGGTGAACTGAACTCAGAAGTTGGAGATTTAGTTAAACCAGCCATGCCAATTGTCAAGCAAGGAGGTAGGACCATTCTCCATTCACTTCAGGTTGAGGGGGTCTAATATAAACTAGGCAGTCATATTGGATATTTTTTTTTAAGCGTTTTTCGTTTTCAACCATGATTAATTACCTAAAAATTGGGAAAATGGGATATATTTCTGTTTCTGTTTCTGTCAAACGAAGGTTTTTCTGTACCTGTTTTGAGATTTCTGATGGGAAGCTCGTCGTAGCCTCATATTTTTTTTTCTTGAATTCGCATGAGAGTCATAGCCTCATATCATGGGATGCAAAATTGATTGTCTGGCCATATGGCCCATACTTCATTTTAATGCACAGTACCCCATTATAAGCTGATAATATGAATAATCTTTATTATATGATTGAATTTGATATCCATTTCGAATTGGGTTAAATAGTAAACACTATATACATTTCAGCAAAATATCACACAACTAAACAACCCTAGTGTGCAACTATAAGTTAGACACCGTGACAACCGGTTGTGTAAACGATTTCAGTCAGGATGAGGATGCACCATAGCAGAGGTCGCCATCAGTTCTTACTCTGGTTTTAAGACTATCGAGCACGTATAGTTTTCCAGGTGAGTGTCACTGTCCTTGTCTCGTTGTTTTGTGGCCGTGCTTCTTCTGGGTTGCCCTTGCGAAGCTGTCGGCCTCGGTGACGAGCCCGAGAATTGGGGAGTCCACCTTGTTGGCCGACCCACAGCCGCTGCCGCTGGACGGCCCGGAGAAGTTGGAGGTGGACCCTCCCGACGCCGACGCCGACGCCGAGCACGACGCCGAGTACTCCAGCTCGCCGATCCCATCCTGTGAACCCCACACCACACGACGCAACGTCCATCAGAATCAGCGTCACATGCAGATCATGTGAAATTAAAGACAATCAGTGTCACACTTGGTTCTTCCAGAAGGGAGGAAAAGCAGACCAAGCTACACATTTTGCGATCTTTCAAAAAATACATATTTTGGGAGGTTAGTTGAAATATACTTATACTTGGTAGAGAAGATACAAAGCAAACGGTGAACATGGGAGCTGGGAGTTTAAGTCGCTGCAGGAAACTATGTTCAGTACTCTGCCGTCATATTTATCATGAAGCGTACATATACTCGCACCGTCGCACGAAAGAAAAGGGTACTCCTATCACCGAAAAAGATGGCTGGATTGCAAGTACTGGCACCGACGATCGTAACACGAGTTTGAAACGAAATGCACTGCTAATCTTTTATTGCCTCGCTGCTGTACGCGGCTGCTAGGAGCTCCGGTACGGTGGAGGTAGGTGGCCAAACTCTACCGTGCAAGTGATCATCAAAATCGAGAACGAATCGAATCGCGTACGTACCAGCCGTTGGGGCTCGTCGTCCTCGGATGGGCACGGGGTGACCGGCGCCGCCGGATCGTCGTCTTCGTCCTCGTCGCCGCGCGAGGGTTGGTCCGGCGGCGGAACGACGATGCTGTAGAGCTCGACGATGCGGTCGCAGTTGTCGGCCCACCATGTCTGCGCCGCCCACGCGTCGCCGAAGTATTCCTCGCTGAAGCGGATCCGGCGGAGGCGGTTCGTCCCGTCGCCGCGCGACACAAGCGTCATCACCACCCCGGGCTCCGGCTCCGCCGTCCACTCCCCGTCGCTCTCCGCCCTACACGCGGCGGCCTCCTCGTCCTCATCGCCATCGCCGCCGCCGTCCAAGGGAGAGCAGCACTTGTCGCAGTGCTCGTGCCCCGCTCCTCCTTGCGGCCCCCGTTCTACCTCGCGCTCGCGCGCGTGGGGATGGCGATTCTTGTGGTGGTGGTGGTCACCGACGTCGGATTCGTGCGGCTGCGCCGGTGCGATCTTGGCGGATGAGGATGCGGAGGAGGACGACGCCGCCGCGTCATCCTTGTCCCGCGCCTCCTCGTCCTCCGGGGACCGCCGCCGATGCCGCCGCCACCGCGCCCGCGCCTGCCCCCCGCCGCCGCCGCCCGCGGCCCTCACCTTGATGAGGGACAGCGCCTTCATCTGCGCAAGCGTAAGGACACAACGTTAGTTACATGGCATCACTCGCACCGCGATGTAATTTTCGAACAGGGGATCGGGCGCCGGCGGCGTACGCTCTTGGCGATAAAGCCGACGGACTTGGTGACCCTGCCGCCGCCGCCGCCATGGAAGCAGGCGTGCATCGGGGCGACGAAGCCAAGCGGCCGCTGGTATCTTCTCTCCCCCCTCGATCTGCTCCGCTCCGCCGCGGGGCCGGACCTGTGGCACCTACTCTGCTCTCGTGGCCGCGGTGTGGTTGGAGACGGATGGAACGAAGGGCGAGACGCGAGCGAGAGGGAGGGGGAGAGAATTTTGAAAGAGGCGGAAGGGCGGGCGGCACGGAATTAACGGGCGGGGCGTGCCCGTCCGTCCGTCCGTCCGTCGCGCAATCAATGCCGCGGGATTGGCCGTATTTATGGCAAGGCGTTTTGGATTTTGCATCTCCCTCTTCCTTCCATTCCATCCAGCTCGCCACGCCATGCCATGGCCAGAGGAGGAGCTAGCTGCCTTAACTGCTGCGCACGTACGCGGCGCACGGGGGGCTTCGAATTTGCCCCGGATTTCGTTGAGGACGCACCCGAAATTACCGTTAGATGACGAGGCTGGCATGGCACGCGGCGCGGTGGTTGGTTTCTGAAACCAAAGCCTTTGTTATCACGCCTTCGTTTTCCCGTTGCTTTGAGCTAGAAATAACTGGCGTCACGTACCGGCCAGTAACAGGCTGTCACTCTGTCAGTTCATTAGGTGGCGATAAACTTGTCCATTTATGCATTTTTTTTTGAATTTTGTATACCGTGTTCATTCATGTTTTGAGTCTCCCCACGTGACCATGATGCATGCATGAATCATGATTATCACGCATGCAATGCAACGCATATGTCCGCAAATTGTGCGTCGTCCTGGATGCAAGCGATCTTTGGCCCATCTTTTCTGATACTGGGCTGTTACACGCGTCTCAGATAGGGTCCAAAAGCATCTACGGCCCATCTATTTGTAGGTTGCAACAGAACATTCGGCCTGCGCGCCGGAGATCGTTCCTTCGTTTCTCTGTGTGACTGTGTCAAAAAAAAAAAAAAAAGGGGGAATCCGGCCGGCGACAGCACCGACTAAGCCCGTCACCCGTGGCGGACGGTCGCGGTCCCGAGGGGCTCCCCGGCGGCAGACTAGCCGCGTCGGAGATGAAGCTGGCGAGCAACTCGTCTTGAGCCGCTCGGCCCTGCTACGGCGGGAGGCGGTGGCCGGGGAGACCTAGGAACGCGCGGCCGCTGGTGCCGTTGAAGCGGGAGCGTCGGCGGGGGGTGTCTGCTGCCTGCTGGAGCCCCATTGCGATTTGCGAAGGATGCTGCGTGGCCTGGAGCCCTGGATGGCTGGATGGTGAGTTCGCTGACATTTTGTTTTCTTATTATGGCAGTAGTGCTCTGGCACTGTTTGCTTCTACATTTGTACCGCTAATCTTCTAAACCTAACACTCGATTGGTTATAGACTTGTAGTTGCACCACCATAGCAAAAAAGTAGGAATTAGGATTTCGAACACAACTATCTGGAATTATCATATTACTGCATCCAAACTCTGCATTCTGTTGAGTATTGATTTACAGGAAAAGAATAATAACCTTTCTTATGGAACCTTGGCATACCAGCTGTTCCTGTTCTGTTTTGACCGCTCATTTTGTGATGGTACGTGATGACAGTGAGTGCATTTTCCTTGTCCAGAGACGTACCCTTTTGGAAACTTCTCCTGTTTTTAGCCTCTCTTTGCATTGAGACTGTAAAGCATATCTTCCTAATCAGTACATCAACTGTAGATATATTTTTTCGTTAGAAAAATCCCTTAAAAGTATGTGGATAGGCTATCATGGTTCAAGGAATGCAATTCATATGCATACAACTGTCTGTCTGTCACATGACACACTGCAAGCCGATTTTTATTTAAAGGACACACAAAGCTTGCGTGTAGGAAGGAGAAAACAGAACAGATTTCAGAACCTGTTGATCACCAACAAAAGGGAAAGCTCCCTTCTCTAATGTTTGTCAGACCAACAGCACAACTATGTAGTACAATGTCTATCAACCTTCAACAACATAGGAAGATGAAAAGATAGACCCCCTAATAAGAGAAACAAGTACCACTTGCTCAGTTGCTCTTATCAATGCCATATCACAGAAGTGAACTTATGAAGGCTGGGGTGTCAATAGGAGGCTGGGGAGCCTCTATTGCTCCATCAAGCATCATGATCACTTTATTCATTGTTGGGCGCATTGCTGGTTCATCCTGTATGCACCAAAGTGCAACTGTTATGAATCTTTCCACTGTCTTCATATTAATAATTGCTTCCTCATCACCTTCAACTAATAAGTCAAGTTGGCCACAACGGTAGCATTCGTATGCCCAGAATGTCAATATAGCTTGCTCCTCATCGGTGGCCTTAAAGTCTACGTTCCGTCTGCAGCATACAATCTCTAGAAGGACTATCCCAAAGCTGTACACATCTACTTTACTAGAGATACAAACATTCTTGAACCACTCTGGAGCAAAGTATCCTCGGGTACCTCGGATTCCAGTGCTTGTCTGTGTCTGCTCGGATTTCAGCAGCTTCGCAAGGCCAAAGTCTGATATCTTGGCTATAAAGTTGTAATCAAGAAGGATGTTCTCGGGCTTTATGTCACAGTGTATGATATGCTTGCCACACTCCTCATGCAAGTAGAATAGTCCTCTCGCAATCCCATGGGCAATATCAACTCGGAGGTCCCATGATGGCCTCATGCCACTGAAGAGGAACTTAGTAAGAGAGCCATTGGGCATGAATGGATACACCAGGAGCCTTTCAGTTCCTTCGTAGCAAAATCCCAGCAGCTGGACTAAGTTCTTGTGGAGGGTTTGCCCAATTGTTTCGACTTCCATGATGAACTCCTTTTCCGTCTCTCGGGGGATCCTATCAATCTTCTTGACTGCGATGCCAGTGTCAAATTCATCATGCAGGTGCCCCTTATAGACTATACCAGAAGCCCCCCTACCCACCTCCTCAATGAACCCATTTGTTGCCTCCTCAAGCTCTCTGTAAGTAAAATCTCTGGCCATAACCCTAGTCCAGGGTCGTAATTGGTTCCTTTTTGTACCGGCCCTAAAGCGTGCTCCGAGAAGGTGTGCTGAAATGAGGAGAAAGTTCAAAAAGACCGAGACACCTATAATGATGGACCCTCCAAATATTAAATCCTTCCTGTTGGCTTTCCATTTACTTCTTGACTCAATATTCATTGGAGGATGTGAATAATTATTATTCGGTATCTTGAGAAAAACCGTCCTTTGAACTTCAGTTCCTTCATTTCCATTAGATAGAGGTAGTCTCTTCTTCCAGCAATGTCCATCCTGATCAAATACTGCGGCTGCACAGAAGCAATCGGTCAAGCATAAGTTTTGGCAAATAGTCTCGCTCATGGGATAGTACTCCTCGTAGGCACGTAGAGGCCAATCAATGTTATTCATTTGCTTCATTTGGAATTGCTCTAGTACTTGTTCCTCCGGCAAGTCGCAGCTTTGTAATGCAAAGTCTGGTTTGCATCCTTTGTACGTTCTTTCTGGATCGAAGAACGAATAGTTTGGGGCACAAGCACATTCTGTTTCGGTCTGGTTCCAGTTGAACATGCAATAGCTGTTGTATCCACACACTCCACTGCCAAAGTCTGAATACACGATGCTGCAGATATTGGCTGGCACTGCTTGCACTACTGTCCAAACTGCAGGCGACCCACTACTTACTGCTTCACTTTTTGGATGCTTATACTGTCGAAGAACACCATCCGGGTCAAGTTTTGCATAATGATAGAACTGATCTGTCGAGTCCATCTCTGCTGGCATGATGACTTTGCTAAGTTGTTGCATGCTGTTCTCCAAGGTATAGTAGATTGCCCCGTTCGCATCATAGACCAGCTTCCCGCCATTTCCACTTGTGTTAGTGGACCAATAAGCATCATACTTGAACCCAGTAGGAACCGCCACTGTGTAGAAAGTCAGGTTGCCATCTGTTTCAAGACTGAGGATGAACCGACCATTTGAGTAATCGCTGTCCATAAGCTTAGCTTGGAGGACAGTGCCACTAGACAGCTCTTGGGATGGCAGGATGGTGTCTGCTGGTGCAGTAAAACTTTGCCACTTGGGGGAGCCATCTTCTCCATAAATCACAAAGTTTCCAGTGTCATTCATGGAGGCATAAGCACCACCAGAAACTGGGGGGCTCCACACCTCAGCCCCAGTGGAATCAAGGAGAGAAAGCGTACCAGTATTGGTGAATTGCAGGCTTGAACCAGAAGACACTGGTGTGCTACCATTGGTGTACCAAACAATTGTCTTCTCATCTATCTGATCAAACCAGATGGCAAGTAGATAGAGCGAGGAGTTGGTATCCAGGGATATGAAACCAAATGCAAAGTCGCCAGAGGGTGAAAGCCACGATCTGTTTGGACCTTCAGGTTTCAGAGTGGATCCTATGCTGATAATGTGCTGAGCTCGAGTAATTGAGTGGGGAAGTTGCAACAGTAGGAGGATGATGAATATGTGCGCCATTGGTCTTGGCTGCTTGCCCTGTCGAACAAAAGTTTTTTGCACAGAGGAGGATAGAATTTTCAGATCATCACGTGATATATATATATAGGTGTTACCTCCTGGGACCAAGACCTTTCCATGGGGGTCACACATTGACCCGTAAGCACATCTGACTTGTTTGCATGGCATGTTTGACAATGGAGCTTAAGTCACTATATTAACCGGTCATTTTCGTGGAATGGGAGATAAGTTCTTTGAATGCTAGACCATGAGAACGAAGCACATAGCCACATAGTATATGTGAACCGCAGAGGCTCTTTGTGTGAGATGAAGTCGTCTTGTTTCATTGAACCAAGTAGGTCCTGATCAACAACTTGTCAGTGTTTCTGTCTTGCTGACCAAAGGTCGCCATAGAACAGCTGGCATTACTAAATTAGCCATTTTGATGAATGCTTACCTTTTCTTTTTTTAACGTAAATGGCAGGAGCTCTGCCTTTCAATTAATAAGGAGAGAGTTTAGACATAATGATCGAGTGGCACTCATGCCGGTGTACTGCACAAGAATGCGCCAAACAAACTCACACTAAAAAAAACAATACACCGAAGGGCACTTATTCTAAGTGATGAATGCTTAGCTTCTGAATCAGTTCTGAACACAACACGGTTCACTTATAGACAAATTCATTCAAGGCAATTCTTTTTTCTGCACTGTCAACTAGAGAAACATAGGGAAAGTATAGATGTGCCCCCATCTGAAAGAATGAACTATAGCACAAACTTTGGTGTGTGTGTGTGTGTGGGGGGGGGGGGAGCTGCTTTCATATGTCCCCATTTGTAATTATCGAAACATAATTCATGCAGTTTTTTACTTTCCAAATAGGGAATGAATTACATTGACAAAATGAAAGTGATTACAGCACTGTAATTGCATAAAGTATCTTGGAGATTAGCCTTACATAAAAGACTGCAATTCTTTCAAAAAGTGATTTCCTCTACTGCCTTCTCCTGCGCAGAGGCCGTGCGGCAGTGACCTTGTTCAGAACTCAGAAGTCTCTGAGAGATTTGAACTGCAGCGTGCACAATGTGAAGCTGATAAAGATAAGCCAGGTTCATGAGCCAGCGTGGCTGGCTATGGAAGTGACGGTGAGACCTGTCGCGGTGTTGAAAACTGTGTCATGTCTAGGTGTATGAGATATACATCACTGTTGTAACCGCGTGAAAGGGTAGAGTTTGTGCTGTTTTGTAGTTGTTTATTTCCTTGCGGAAATCTAGATGATAGACTTTATGCTGGACACTATACTGACTATTGAGCGCCTTGGTTTATTTGACAGGGTTGCAAGGAGTCCCACGAGTGAGCTGGTGACAAACAAGTGCCGACAGTGACGGTGCCACCAAGTCATTTCTCCTTTTCATCGCTTCTGTCTTCTAGTATATATTGCCATCAACCATCATGGCATTCAGATCAACCAGGTCGGAGAACTTGACTATTCTCGTGGTTTGATGAGAGCCTGTTTGTCATCATCCCATACTCCCCATAGGCTGGAAACTGGCTGGGGAACGAAGGTAGAAACTGGTTGGTGGACTTGGTGACTGGTGTGACTGGAGAGGAAGGCCGCCAGGCCGCCACAGCAGCAGAGCCCACAGGCCTTGGTGGTTATCATGCACGAGCCCAGCCACCATATTTTCTAGGCCGTCCCACGAACGGGCCAGCGCAAGGATGCACGGAGAGATCCATGGGCCTCCTTCACCCGCCCGCCGGGGTCCAAATGATTTTTTTGCGAGCGCCTATACACGAGCACATCTCTGAAGGTGAAGCAAAGCCCTATGGCTTGTCTGTGGCTCTGTTCATGAATGATTCATAGCTGTATGGAATATTTCTATATGTCTTGGAGGCGTGTAGGCTCAAATCTTTGGGAAAAACAAAGACCAAGGCTGGGGCGCTGGGCTTGTTTGGTTTCAGCATGTGTTGGACCAGGCAGTCGATTTTGTGCGTGCTGTTGGATGAAGCTGCCGGTGCTACCTGCCTGCCTCAGGGTTACAACCAAACTTGCTCAGCGTGCAGCCGTTTCGGTATAGGATGCCCAAGCAGTTAACCTTTTTCGCACGACCGGTTCAATACTCATTTTCTTTCAGTGTTGCCTCTGCTGACAGGAAGATTGCCGTGTGTCTTGGTCTTTGTTTTCTTCTCTGTTCGCTCCTTTTTATCAGTTTGCGTCTTTGTGCTGCAACTTCCAGGTTCCTTGTTGAAAAGACACGTGGCACTCTTGCCATTCTGTTCTCTAAAGAAAATACAGAAACTGAGGCACAAACGTAGTCTTGTGACAGTGATGCGCCTAGCTGGAAGCTTGAAGAACTTTTCTGCTGTTTAGCATGTCCCTGTCACGGTGGCTAGCAGTACCCATTGAAAAAAAATGCAACCTTTGGGCGGTCATGCTTTGAGCCTACTTATATGGGGGTGCCAAGGGAGCCTAGCTGTTAACAAGCTCGATCCACTTCCTGTCGCCACACTTACTGCAATGACTGTGATTCGTCTACTACTTCCGTTTCTCCTCATAGCCATCGCTTCTGGCACCTGCGACGGCGATGGCGCCGGTCAGACGCCAATCAGCCGGAGAAGCTTCCCTGAGGGTTTCATATTCGGGACATCTTCTGCTTCCTATCAGGTAGAACGTTTTTAGTTATATTCCATTCATACATAGCAATGCTCTTGCTTTTCATTAAGATCGTCTGAGTTCCCATCTGTCATCTGCTGTACAAGGTTTTATTTGTTTTTATTTATTCAGGGTGACAGATATGTACCTTTTAGTACAAGTAAGAAAGCTGCAGTATATTCTGGCAAATAAATAGATGCAAACTACGACATAATGTTCACCATAAACATGTAAAAGTTTTTTTAGATAATGATAATCATGTAATAAATAGTTAGCAAGAAATCAGCATATAGGGATCCATCGCCAGATGCAAGTAGCCATCGTCCTAACTATTGTTCATGATGCTGTGTTTTGGTTTGGAATTGAGGATCTGAGCTATCTTGATCTTCAAATGCAGTATGAGGGTGGCGTGATGGAGGGTGGCAGAGGACCAAGCATCTGGGACACCTTCACTCATCAGCACCCAGGCATGTTTAAACCTCCCTTTCGATCCGCAGTTTTCTTATCTTAATTTACACAAAGTCTGAAGCACTGCCAGTTCCATTACCAGAGAGAGAATTGGAACTTCGTTCCCTAGGATTAAAAATGAGGAAAAGTGTGGCAGAACCACCCAATTTAAACTGGCTCAAGTGCGCCATAACGACCTTTTACGGTCATTGGACGCACTTCAAACAGTTTAAACTGGTGATCTGTCGAGTGTCCCCCGGACTCCTCGATAAACCACGTTAACTTTTATCTTTACCATGCGACATGATCGTTTTCGGTAAGGAGAACACAACGAACATTACCATTTTTACATAACATACCAAGGTCCTTACTTCTTACAAACCAAGTTTTGAAGGGAACTTAAATGCAGTCAAACCATTACTAGGAGTTTAATACAAACCAGTCTAGGTAGTTCTATTCCACAAATATCTACAACCTCCGGCTCAACCCTAGAATCACCGGGACCATGATGATCTAGGCCTTCGGAAACTCCTTTGCGCCTTCTTCAGGAGCCGCTTCTGAAAAACAACAACGAAGATCCCCTGAGGACGAAAGTACTCAGCCAGACTTACCCGCCTTACCAAAGAAAAGACTCTCAAGGAATATGATTGGACTTTATGTGGATTTGGCTGACTCGACTCTTTTGCCAAAAAGCGTTACTAAAGCTTGATTCTTATATTTTCTGAATTTTAGATCAGTTGAGTTGTTACTTATCCATCTAGGTTATAAAATATTTTGCATACAGGTGGTACTAAGCTCAACCAGCATTTATGAATCAAACTGATCTTGTTCAACTTGTTTCCTCTACGATGTTTAACACCTGATCAAGTGCACTCATAACCAAGAGTTGTGTCGATCCGGATCAATGTACATCCTGCAGGAGATACCTAGCCCCCAGTCACGCACAGTCGATCATACTGTACGCAACAACCTTTCAATCAGCTGGGCCAACAACCGGAAATATGCTTACTCGAACCCGGGAACGCACCCCCACGTCTGGCGACCACCCCGTGAGTTACAGGCTACGGCCCCGCCTTTCTCCGACCCAGCAAGCACGGGTAAGCGATATTTCCAATCACTGAACCAACTAATCTAATTGGCTTTACTGGTCCCATAACCCAGTAAGAAACCAGGTACAATCACTTGATCAATCAATTAAACAACGGATCGGTCCTTAGTCACTTAAGCAAGTAGGCAGAACTAAGGATCGAGCTTACCTCAATCCCTCCTACTAACTTCTGCCCACTTTCTTTCAACACCAAGCCTTTCGTGATTCATATAAGATTGGTGACAGCCTAGATCATCATCTTTTAACTTAACCTTACTAAGCATAGCCAATGTAGACATTGCTAATCAAGTTTCTTAACTAGGCAAGGATAGTTCTACCAAGGATTATTTCATGCATCAAAGGGTTTCAATCATTCCCTAACCTAATGCAACATAAAAGCATAATATTTGGACTCGTGTTTATTATGAAATAAATAGGTAGAAATGCTCCGGTGCTTGCCTGGAATCACAAGCAAGTTAGATCCTTCCGTGAGTTGAGATTCCGGAGCGACGACGATCACTTCCTTGAATTGCCGCTGCTCCTCCGAGAATCCCACGAGCGCGTACTCCGGAACTTGAGATGCTAAAGCGTAATGCAAGTTAGTGAGATATGATATGCCACGATTTTCAAAGAAACTATGCAACTTTCCCTTCTCGATAAAGTTGCAAGCCAACTCAAGCTACCCCAAGATTTTTTTTAAAAGACAAGCCTATATTTTTCCTTTAATAAATCTTGCCCTAAATCATTTTTAGTTGATTTTTAATGATTTAAAATCATTTTATAAATGGATAAAACATTTAAATAAATAAAGAAACCAATTTTATAAATCATTTCTAATTATAAAAGAATTATTTAGAAATTTAGCATTTTTTAGTCATTATTAAGCATTTATTAACTAAATCTAAATAAAGGAAGTAAACTAATTGTCTATACTTGATTACTTAGCATTTTTAATGGATGACAAACTTTAGAACAAGATTAACAAAATTGCTTTCAGCATTTTTGGACTTTTCTATGATTTTCTATGAATTAAAAGGTCAAAAACCAAAAATTAAATCTATTTTCAAAACCTAAAAGGAACATTTGCAGAAACCCCCCTGAAGAAACGCTCCTTCTCCCCCGCGGCCCCTCCCCCCGTTCAAAACAGGGGAGCCGCGCTGACCGCGCCCTGCCGGCCTTGACCGGCGGCAGGCTCGCCGGCGGCGAGGTCCCCCGACCCCGACACCGAGCCCAACAGCACCGCCTCGCCACTCCGCATCAGACCGACCCCTAAAAACTACGACACAGCACGCTGACCCGACTCCGCGGCAGCACAGGCGCCGGCGAGAGGCGGCGACACGCCAGCCGGCTAAGCGGCGGCGAAACTGCCCCGAAGAACAGGTCCACGAGCACCAGCGAGACGACGCGAAGCTAACGCACCCTCAAGCTGTCACGGAGAAGCTCTACAACGGCCCGGCCACTTGCGCCTACCCCGGCAGCGGCGCACACGGCGGCGCACCGATGGAGAGCATCGCGACCGGCCCACCCGAGCCTTAAACCTACCCAACAACTAGCCTAGGAGCACCAGCGGACCAAGGGGAAGCTATCTCACCCACTATACCGAACCGAGATGGACGGAGGAAGGTTGCCCACGTGCGCCGGCGACCATGGCGGGTGGTGGCTGCTGGAGAAGAAGAAAAACGGCGGCGCTTTGGCTTAGTGATGGAAGAAGCTCAACGGGAATAGATCGGTGAGGTAGAGGAGATCGTGGTGGAGAGATGAGCGGAAAGAATTGAGCTGGGTTGGTCGGATTGCGGCGCGTGAAGGGGAAAATTGCCGGCGGCCCGAAAGAAACCAAGAACGGCGAAGAGGTGGAAAAGAAGAAGAAAGAGGGCGATGAGAGGCTATATAACAACGAGAGCGGCACCTGGACGATCGCCACCTCCTGCTGATCACATCGCCACGGCGATATCATGCACAGCGACGCGTGGTTGGAGTTACCGACGTTCGAACCGACGTCGGCCGCCATGGCTGCCAACCGAGCTCGGAACCCAGAGATTGCGGCCACGATATCTCCCGATTCTCCTTCTCAACTCATTGATCTCAAAACATAGAACTTGTAGAGGGATCCACACACTATAACTTCTCTGTTGTGACTTCGTTGATTTGGTCAGTAAATCATGCGGATTGGAAGCTCAAATGTTGGGCGATTTCATTCCCCATTTTCAGAACCTTCCTCGACTCTCAAATGAAACTTGCTCGCCATGCTCCTAATTGCTTTTGATCTTTTTGAACCTTGCTCAAATTCCCAGCCAATCGCTCGAATTGGAGCCTCGATCACCGGTCGGCTCAAACTTTCCCATCCATCTCTGAAACCATAGGTTCAGTCCGAACTTCCAATCTGAAATTACTCCCAAAATTTGAATACAACTTGACCATACTCGAAATACAAAAGTTCTTTTCCTTGACTTTAATTTCATTTCTTATTTTTGGACCTCTGTCAATTTCTCAACGGTTTGAGCTGAATTTGAGAAATTCCAACTCAGTTTTTAAAACTCTGAACTTACTGAAACATTTTCTGATTCGATCTTTGAGCTTGATTTTCTCACTGATTCAGACCCGATATTGGTATGACCCAAACATAAAAGTTGTTTAGTGTACTTTGCTCAACATCTTTCCTTTTTACACCTTGGTCATATGATGAACGGTTTGCTCACAAACGACCTCTACATTTGGCTACTTGTTTACTGAAAATGACACTTGATCAAAATTCCATTTTCAGATGGTGAATAGTGACCTTTCCCTTTTTCTTTCTCCATTTAATTGAGCTATTTCCATACTCTTTTTCATCTCAATTTTGTTTCAAACATTCTCCATAGATCTCTTGGATCTATTTGAAATTTTTACTTCAAATTTATATCGAATTTTGACCAAATTTTGACTTTGGTCAAACTTCGTTCCTTTCAAAAATCTAGGATGTCACAAAAAGTAGTCAAACAAATGCGATTCAAATTTTCGTGACCATCACATGTTGCCCATCAGGACTATGATGCCTCAAAAGACTTGGCCGACAGGGATGTATTCCTGACAGTTAGCAGGACCGCGGGAGGGTGCTCCACAAAGCACTTCTGATGGAACTATCGGGAAACTGAATCCTGATGGCAATTCCCCATCGGAGGAACCTTCTTATAACAATAGAGATTACAATAATATTCAAATCCAGATCTGCAAACACTATCACAAAGTAACTTTTGATGAAAGGGTGAAGAAAATAAACACTATCACAATCATATTTAATCATTGGTGCATTACTCCAAGGAGATCGTAATTCGTATCTAGGCATCAATGACAATCACTTTTTGTGTTAATCCTAACTACTGATAAAATTATACATGAATAAGTACACCTATGATCACATTTATATTCCTGGCACTGGCATGTTTGTTTAACAATTAGGCCGGCTATCCATTGGTTGATGGCTTTACCATTACTAAACGCCGACAGTCATTGTCGGAAGATTCTGTCATGCAATGCAACAAATCTTCTTGCAGAAGAGATTTGTGTCATGTAAACTAATTAATCTTGATTGTGTCAGACCGCAGTGAAGCTTAAATTGACGTAGTCTATGGACATACTACAAAGGACAACTTGTACTTTTCAAGAAATGTGGCAATAAGATAAGGAATCGTCTTTTTATCTTTTAACAATTTATTTATGATCTTACAGATAAAATTATTGACAGAAGCAACGGAGACGTGGCCGTGGATTCTTACCATCTGTACAAAGTATGTAGCTTTAATATTAAATCACTTCTTAAAACTTTTCAAGGAGTTACATGGTACAATTGTGCTGGCTCTTTAGTTCTTTCTGATTATACTTCCAGCACGATCTTACTATATGTTTTTCCGAACTACCAACATGAACATGTCACAACTGATCCATATGGGACTCGCCGCAAAAACGCAGGAAGATGTGCGCCTCATGAAGGATATGGGAATGGATGCATACAGGTTCTCCATCTCTTGGAAAAGAATTCTTCCAAGTAAGCAATCAATTGTTTAGACGTTCCAAGTTGCACTGCCTAGCTTGGACAGATCCAAAGTTCAAGTAGATCAAACTCGGCTATTTACATCTAATGACAGATGGAAGTCTGAGTGGTGGAGTGAACAGAGAAGGCGTTAGATACTACAATAATTTGATTGATGAACTCTTGTTGAAAGGTAACCCTGCATTGTCTTTTTGTATTAGCTAGCGTCTTCCGATCCAGTAGTATATAAATATAAACATGCATTTAATTTGCAGGGGTGCAACCATTTGTGACCATTTTTCACTGGGACTCTCCACAGACATTAGAAGACAAATACGGAGGATTTCTCAGTCCAAATATCATGTGAGTGACCTTAAGCTTCTATAAAGTTGTTTTTTTTTTTTTGCTAAAGTCCTTTCGGTGAATACTAAATACTTCCTTGGTACCATAATATAGCTACATTTAGGCTTTACTAAAGTCAAACATTTTTTACTTTGACCATGAATAGCAAATATATATAAAGATTGTCAACATAATAATTATGTTCATAGATTCGTCATGAAACCAACTGTTACAACTTGTAACCTTTTTAATTTAGAATAAATTATACTTTTAGAAATATTGATCAGAATGTTTGACTCTAGAAAAATCTAAACGTAACTATATTTTGTGACGGAGGGATATATTGTTTACATTATCATCTGATTTTTTTTGTTAATTACAAAAGTTCTGTCAGACTAACATTCATACAGGATGGAAGATCTACGCAACAAGCCCTAAAAAAACAGACACTTGTGCATCGACATTCCATCCTTGCAATATAACTTCCTCCGCTAATGATTTATCGTTGATAAATCATAACTGCAATTCTTGCAGAAATGACTATAAGGACTATGCTGAAGTCTGCTTCAAAGAGTTCGGTGACCGAGTCAAACACTGGATCACGTTCAATGAACCTGTGGGCTTCTGCTCAGCAGGGTATGCATCTGGCGTACTTGCACCAGGTCGGTGCTCGCCATGGGAGCAGGGCAAGTGCAGCGCTGGGGATTCAGGAACGGAGCCTTACAGTGTATGCCATCATCAGCTACTCGCCCATGCAGAAACAGTTCGCTTATACAAAGAGAAGTACCAGGTCAGTTAATTACGAACTATCTGTGCAATTGCAATTCTTGATTGAACTGTACGAATGCGTGAAAAATTGATCTTGATACAACATTCGTGTTAAGCGTTCAGTTTTGTCTAGGTGTACCATGGGGAAATGAAGTCAACTCATTTAATACATAACTAAAACATATAGTTTCTCTTTTTCTCTTTTAACCTCAAGCAGAAAGAGATACGAAGACCATATCTTCTATGCTATTTTTCTTGTCTATGGATGTAAATTCAGAAGTGGCACTATATACGCTGGTAATTAGGGTCATGGCCTATATATAGATCCCAATTCAGAGGATCATTTCAAATAATCAATAAGAAGTTTGCTTACACTTTCTCTTTTGTTTGTGATCAACATGTGAGCTTAGAATATTGTTAAAGCTTGGTTGTGTGCAGCGCATTCCCTTTTTCCAAAAATACGACTGATAAAAAAAGGATTTTTTTTATATTTGCCAAATGAACTTCACATTGTGACCCCTTTTTGGACTCACTGTTCATATTTGCACGCAGGTGGTTCAAAGAGGGAAGATCGGAATATCATTAGTCTCACTTTGGTTTCTGCCTTTGTCCCCATCCAAATCCAATGATAATGCAGTGAGACGTGCCTTAGATTTCACATTTGGATGGTAAATCCCCTATAACTTTGTCGTTAGACTCAACAAAATGAACATAAATCTTATTAGCCATATCCTCCTAGGTTTATGGACACCCTTATTGGAGGTGACTACCCCCTAAGCATGAAAGGATTGGTGGGAAATCGCATACCGCAATTCACAAAAGAACAATCTGACATGATCAAGGGTGCATTCGACTTCATCGGACTGAACTACTATACTACATACTACGCTGCTAGCCTTCCTCCTTCGAATGGCCTTAACATTAGCTATAACACTGATTCTCGAGCTAATCTTTCCGGTGAGTCACCATGCCAAGTATCTTATATTTTTCTTATCAGACTAATATTGATGAGTCTTTTTCCTGAACTTGTGCAAGAGTACTGTTGTAGCAAAACTCCATACAACAATACTTTCATTTACGAGAACTACTGTAGCTCTTATGACAAGCATGCTGTTTTATGTCAATTGCAACATCTATTTCTCAATTGGCTCAGATCCGTACTTTGAATATATAATTGTTAATTATTAGTTTCAAACTACAATTGCTTGCAATGTATTTTAATTTTTAACTTCTTATGATTGTATCAGGTGTTCGAAATGGTGTCCCCATAGGTCCTCAGGTAACTTATCATTTCCTATATATGATAGAACATATATGTGATTGATTTCCAGCCCATGTTGTATGTGATGATTTATTTGCATAATTAACTAATAACATGTAGGGTGCTTCACCTTTTATCTACATCTACCCTCGAGGCCTTCATGAGATTCTGCTTTATATTAAGGAAAACTATGGAAACCCTGCTATCTACATAACTGAAAATGGTAATTTTTAATCGATAACTACTATTTTTATTGGAAGAGAGGGCGAGCCAGTGTCATGCAATGCCATCTATTTATTTTGCAATGGACTCAGTAATCAGTCTGATGTAATACCTTCATTCTTGTTCGTCATTTGTGTCTTTGGACATTGGCACAGTCTTCAATATTACTTTAGCGGTAAAATTCTTTAAGATGGTTAGATAATAATTCAGTATATATTATACTTTGTGCATAAAAAAATCACACCAATTTCATGTGGGTAAGCCCTCATTTCTGTGTATATGAGTAGTCAAAGTTTTTGTCTACACTTCACTACAAGTATTCCTTAAATGACACCCTTTGAGAAAGGATGGAGCGTCCCATAAGTTTTTTTTTTTAAAGAAAATGATAGAAGCGTTATATTAGTCTCCTCATCTAGAAGAAAAGAAAGGTTGAATTAAACAACCTGGAAATATTTGTTTCTAGGCATTGATGAAGCTAACAACATGAGCTTGCCACTTCACGAAGCCTTGAAGGATGACACTCGGGTAGAGTACCACAGTAAGCACCTCCTTGCCCTTCTAAGTGCCATAAGGTAATATCTCTAGCTAACTGATACAACACAAAACTCATTTCCATTAAATTTGAATATGCTAGTTGATGATACCTAAACAGCATTATATTTGAGTTCTTTAATTCACAGAGATGGAGCAAACGTGAAAGGATACTTTGCATGGTCGCTGCTAGATAACTTTGAGTGGGTGTATGGCTACACTGTCCGCTTCGGCCTAAACTTCGTGGACTACAAAGACGGGCTGAAGCGGTACCCCAAGAAATCAGCCCATTGGTTCAAGGATTTCCTGCAGAAATGACATGGGCTTGACCAAGTAAACGGAAGGTGCATTTGTAACGAACGGTACAAGGTTATATTGGTGTAGTACGTTGACTGATTTTGCATACTACTAGTCCATCAACCTACTACACGGGCTATCCATTTTGTGTTCTTAGATATTTTTGAATAGATGTAATCATATATCTAAATTTGAAAAGTTTTTTCATGTACTGAACTTAGGAGTATATGTAAATTTTATTTTCTATTTTGTTTGATATGGTATTTATGTTACCAATGTTTGATGCTTCTATTTTTCAAATTTCCTAGTGCACAATAGGCTAAGATTAACTAACAAACAAATAACTCATAGGATTTTTACTTCATTCAAATTATGAAATAGGAATTAAATCATTGTAATCAGATTTACGTCCTATTGAGGTCCCTCAACTATCCCCCAAGTTCGATTTAAGTCCCTAAACTCTAAAACCGGGTAAAACACATCCTTCAACTTGCAAAACCGTTTATATTACATCCCTAAGCGGTTTTGGATAGCGGTTTCGCTACAATAATAGTGGTTTTGTCATTTCCTTTTACTTATTTATTTTGCCTAATCTTTCAAAAATTATAGTAAATCATAGAAAAGCTATATAATGAAAAATCTGTTTTTTGACCCTTCTGAATATAAAATTTTTATTACAGTTTAAGCGCACAATAATTAGTCTACCCTAAAAATTTCACCACAATTGGAATATATAAACAACAGCTATAAATTATTCCAATTAATTACTAAAAATCATAATACTATATCATATATATAACTTAGTTATTTTATTTATATAGAAAGCATAGATCTAAAGGTGAAATAAAAATTTTGTACTAAAAGATACCATAGTATACATTTAACGGGTAGATCTACTCATATGGAGTACGATAAAATTATTTATAATTTTTCTATGGTTTTTTAATAATTTTTAAATAATATTTAGCAGGAATAAATAGGAGGAAGAAAACAAAACCACGTTACTATAGCGAAACCGCTCTTCCAAACCGCCCAGGGATGTAATATGGACGGTTTTGAAAGTTGAAGGATGTGCTTTACCCAGTTTTGGAGTTTAAGGTCCTAAATCGAACTTGGCCATTAGTTGAGGGACCTAATTAGGACTTTTTCCTATATTGGTGTAGTACGTTGACTGATTTTGCATACTACTTGTCCATCAACCTACTACACGGGCTATCCATTTTGTGTTCTTAGATATTTTTGAATAAATGTAATCATATATCTAAATTTGAAAAGTTTTTTCATCTACTGAACTTAGGAGTATATGTAAATTTTATTTTCTATTTTGTTTGATATGGTATTTATGTTACTAATGTTTGATGCTTCTATTTTTCAAATTTCCTAGTGCAACAATAGGCTAAGATTAACTAACAAACAAATAACTCATAGGATTTTTACTTCATTCAAATTATGAAATAGGAATTAAATCATTGTAATCAGATTTCTATTTTTTAGAATTTAAGTTTTTTTTATTTTCCAATAGAAGAATTAACAACATTCTTTGCTAGCCTGTCGGTCTTACTTATTCTAAGTGCACACACCATTAATTTAGATGAAGATTTAACTATTATTATAGTTAGGTTCATAATGATAAATATGGTTAATTTACATGTCAATTTAAGGGGTTATTTTGACTATTTTTGCATGGAAGAGATGGGTAATTTATATGCAGACTTAGAGGTTATTTTGTCTGTTTTCGCAATGAAAGAGGTGGGTAATTTATATGCAAACTTAAGTGTTATTTTGTCTAATTTTGTAGTGGGTAATTTATATGCAAATTTAAGGGGTTACTTTGATGATTTTTATAATGGCAGATGTGGGTAGTTTATATGCAAATTTAGAGGTCTTTTTTGCATATATCATCTCATATGGTGCCACATCAGCATGCCACAATAGATTTCGAAGGGGTGTCGACCTAAGTGGCACAACTTAACAAGTTTAGGGTGCCAGATGTCGATCTTGATAGTTCATGGACCTAAATGGTACATCGAGACAAGTTTAAGATGCCATATGTTGATTTTAAGAGTTGGTGGACTTAAGTGATACATAGAGACAAGGAAAAAGTCCATCTTATTCCCTTCAGCTATTCACTTTGTCTATTCTACACCCTCGTCAAAATGTTGGTTTAATTTAGTCACTCCTCCTTTCAATACCGGATTAATTTACCCCCTAAGTAGTATTCACACCCAATTTTGGCTACGTGGCATGGTTTGACCAGTCTTATCAGGTTGTTGGAAGAGTGACGTGGACTGCATGCATGTCATGGAGCTCAGCTGAGCAGATGCACATGCACAGTGATAGCCGATCCCAGCCCCGCGCCTAACACGTTGTTCCATCGATCAAGTTGAGCTGTAAAGAGCTGTGTTTCGCACTTCACCACCCGAGTCCCGCCGATGGTTTCTAGCTTCCATTGTGTTGATGTATCTGTTTCTCATCTGATCAATATATATAATCGCCTCTTTGCACATGTTTATTTAAACCAAACAAATAGGAAAATTGCAGCACCGTTGTACATGCAAGCATTCAGGACAATGCAAAATGCACTCCGATCATGCTAAATGTGAGTAACCTCACAGAACAATGCATGCGCTCGTGATGGAGTGTGACCGACTGACCGTGTAGGTGTTCATCTCGCGTCGACTTTTTTTTACGAAGGCAGCTCGCTCTTTCCACAGAAAGGGCAAGCCGGCGAGCTGATTCTAGTGGCTGGGACACTACTGATCGGCTCAGTTTGGCGGTTTGGCTTGCGTATATTCCACGTTATACGGCCTTACTTGGCTAGAACGTAAATTGACTTGGTCTAAACCCACATAGGACTATTAGGTTGGGAATTCTGTTTAGGGGATAAATTAATCCGGTATGAATAGTATGAGGGAGTAAATTAATCTAATATTTTGGTGATGATGTGAAATGGACAAAGCAAATAGCTGAAGGGAGTTGTTCGATCGGCGTGTTTCATTTGCTTAGTATGAAATTGAATTGCTCTGGGAGTCGTGCTTGTTGTTTTTAGGGGGTGTTTAGATTGAGCAACTTCTTCATTCCATTGAAAACCATGATTCTTCTCACAAACTCTTGCTACAGTGAATTTTGCCAACATCTGAACTGGCGTTTTCAGCAATCTGTGTAGCACTGGTTTTGGTTGAACGAATTTCAAAGTTATTCCTGAACTTAAGAACTTGACACTTCAATTTTGAACGTTGGGGAGGCATCTTGCTGAATTCTGCAGGGAAGAGTACCCACGTTTCGTCAACATTTGCTTGTGGATCATCGCGGAGCTTGCGGTGATATCTGATGATATCCTGGATGTTGATCAATAGACTATTAGTTTTCTTTCTCTTCTTTTTTTTTATCTGTTTGATATCTGATGATATCCCAGAAGGTTGATCAATAGACTATTAGTTCTCTGTCTCTTTTTATCTGTTTGCCTTTGCATAACATATTGTTTCGCTACTGCAGTGTTGGGCAATATACTGCTTAAGATTCCAGCGTGGGCTGAAGTTTTCTCACAAGTGTTTGTCTCAATCCGACCGCCCAGGAGCTATAAAGTTGAGTTTAGCGTCCATTGATGGTCCATATCCAACTCGTTGCTGTTGTTGTTATGCAATTAATGTGTATGCTGCTGCTAGCTGTTTACGCCGCACATCCTGCTAGCTTCTTAGTCAACTAGCCCTCGGTTGGGGATAAAGGCCCAGTAGAAGGTTGCTGCCACCATCTTGATGCAGACATTTTTAGCAAAGTTTATCGAGTTGCCATTTTAAACCACATTTTAAGCATTCGCCCACAAGGAGCAATCATTTCGCTATCTCTCATGGCACCAAAAGATAACAAAGCAGTCCCTGGTATTCGTGCGCGGTAAAACACATGCTAACTTAGAGATTAAACTTCACATACGGACTAACACATGCAAGTTCAAGGGCCAAGTTGATTCATCCACAGAATGATACGTACAAATTAAAGAGTGCACTTAGAACAGCTGGACACACGACGAACTTAGTTTTTGACGAACCTGCAGAACAAACGATAAACTTGATTCATCAGCATGAAAGTAGAGACCATAAGATAGATGCTTCCTTCAGTTTTGTTGGCGAGCATGGCTTAGCCTTTCTTCAGTTTTGACTCATTCCGTACCCCGGCCCCTCTTCCTGCAATAAACAAATAATGTGACGAATAAAAAATGAACTAGATGGATGATGTTTCAAATTAAACTTCTTGCTTCTATACTGTGACCAAGAGAAGGCTTAGCAATGCAAAGGCAGCGTTTCGTGAAGTTGTGTACTTAGGAAAGAATTGCAAAAAGAATAAAAAAAATAAGAGGACAACTTTTGAGTTTCTCCAACTGCTAGTAATTTTCCAACAGCATATAATAGAAGGCATATATTGGCAGGCAGCTCTTATGTTCCAATCATAAGCTTCAAGGCTCAAATATGTTTAGTATGCTGCAGGCTCCGCTAGTATTGTGGAGGTTGGAGAAAGAGCCTACATTACAACATATGAAATGCCAACAACGCAAGATTGAAGCCATGGACACAGACTTGCAGCAATGTTTAAATATGGAACCGGCAGAATCAAAATCTACTGAGTTATTTAAAGGGCAGCAGCAATATTCAAATATGGAACCGGCAAAATCACAATCTAAGTTATATTTATAAAAGGGCAGCAGTACATACCTTGACAAATAGCAGAACCTGGGGAACTCACAAGGGAGGAAGGGTGAGGGGTTGCAGGTGAAGGACTTTGTTGTGATGAACACAGGGTCATCAGTTGGAAGGCGCTCCTTCTAGTCAGTTTGAAAGAACACATTCGCATCCATATACAGATAAAATGACTCCACACTCTTGGTGCTCATGTCAATGGAGAGCACCGACATCCTATTGTAGGCCTTCCCAAACTCACTGAAAATACAGTGCACTAGATGTGGCCTGTCAACGTCGACTCGAGGGAACACGGGGATGCCGCCGCGCTGTAGGTAGTCAGGGAGATCATCAGAGGTGACAGTGTAGTCCTTCTCCCACTTCATGCTGCCGTTGTTGTTGCCTAACAAGAGGGTGTGGCAGGTGATGGTGAAGCCAGTGCCAGGTTTGAGCGGTTCAAAGGCAAGGAGGCTATCATGGCGGGCAACATAGGCGAACTTGAGCACACGGCCGTTGTCGACGACGGACACGCCACCGTTGCCGCTGCATGGGGTTTTGAGGTAGGTGGCAAGAGAGTAGCTGTCCTCAGGGAACCAGACGAAGGAGACGGCAAGGGCAGGCACTTTCTTGGACACGTCCCAGAAGAGGATGCCTCGGTGGTAGTCGATCCAGCACAGCCATCTTTGGAAGGGAACGGCGGCGTCGGTCTGCCAGTGGAAGAGTTTCAAGAGATCCTCATTAGTAGTGGACACGAGTGGCAAACACGCCGTGTCCCATTTGTGGGGACCGAGCTGATCGCCGGCGAAGGAGGAGCGCAGGAAGCAGATGTTGGCTTGGGCCCCCAGGCAGCGGAGGCCTTGGGTGCGTACGTAAAGAGCCAGCTCTGCCACCACGAACTCATCCTCCTCCTCCTCTTCGTCTCCGCACCATAGGCCCAAGGACAGCGGATCCAGCTGGCGGGGAGTAACATCAGAAGGTTGACGACGACGAGGACGTACGCTGTGAAATTCTAAGGGGGGCTCGGTACAAGGGGGGAGCGCAGTAAGCAAGCACGAGGAAGGGCGGTTCTTTTCGGCTTTGAAGATGAAGAAGTCGCGAGCTGCACCTTCGGTGGGCGTCGTGGTTCCGACTCGTAGCAGGGCAAGATAGCGGTGGGTCGCCAGCAAGCGTAAGGGCTCCGCCTCGTAGGGATGCGGGAAGCCCGGCAGATGCGCGTAGAGGCGGGAGATGGACGGGGGCTCGGCGAGGGAGAAGGCGATGCGGAAGTGGGCGCCCCAGGAGGTGGTGCCGGATGCCCTGATGGGTGCCTCGGTGGTGTCGGGGAAGGACTCGACGTCGTCCCTGCGGAAGACGACGGGCTCCAGAAGGATCCACTTGGGGACCCCCTCGGCGGCGGACATGGCGACAGCAGATCGATCGGGAAATTAGGGCCACGGGGGAATCCAACCTCCGAGAGGATAAATCGGGGGATTTGTAAGGTGATGAGGCGCCTTACCGACGAAGACCCTGGCTGGAGACCCGTGGCCGGCAAGGAGACGGGAAGGCGGAGCTGGCGAGAGAGGGGGTGCGGGAGCAGCGGCTTGAGGATTTAGGGCATGTTTGGTTTGTGCCAAAGTTTGTCTCGCCAAAAATTGGTTATGATCAAATCCTGGGTAATACTAAAATTTTGGTGGAGTAATGTTTGGATTGCGACCTTACCAATAGTTGCCAAATGTTGCATACCATGTGAGTATGACAATTGGGTCACATGTGCCATAAATTTTTTTAAGCTCCAAATATAGTCAACTAAGATCCTGTTTTGTAGAGTTAATTGTAACATGAATTAATATGCAAACAGATTATACATTAGATTCACGGTTTAGGAGATATTACCATTTAAAAGATGTTAATCTTTGTTTATGAGTATCCGTGCAGCTAGTGAGGTGCTGCCACATGGCTCTGGGAGCTTTCCTTGGCTGCCAAAAATTTGGCGAGGGAATCAGCCGCCCTGAGTTTTGCCCACATTGGCTCTCTTCTACAACTAGCAAGGAATTGGCAGCCAATGATTGGCAACGAATCAAACACTGGCCAAATCATGAGGGCGTGCCAAAATTTTGGAATGGTTGCTATTGGTAACCAACCAAACATGCGCCGTGCCTTGTGCTGAGGCTGCCAGGTCATCTATCTTAGATTGATCCTTTTTAGCAACAGATAAGGAATTTAGTTGTTTGTGTTTATATGTAAAAAAACAAAGCATAGTAATATCCGCGTGTCTACAATGGGAACTCAAATTTGTGGGATACGTTTGGTGGAACACGATTAAAGTCTGCTTAATTCAAAATAACTAGCAAAGTGCCTGTGCGTTGCTACGGGTCCTACCTACCTGCTATTAATAGCTTCCTGTCAATATTGCGTATTCTGAATTTAATCTTTTCAACCTTGATGAAATTTTGAGTTGATCTAGTAAGCCCACGTGTATAAACATGATCACTGTACTGTATAACTAAAGAATCACCATATTTTTTGGATTTGAATAAATCGATATTAATCCACTTATTTAGAGATGATCAAAATAGAACAACCACACATCATAAATCACTCGTCATGCTTAGAGATTGTTTCGAGCCATTTAGTTAATTAAACCAAAGAAATAAATTAGAAATTCAAGTTGCAGAAGCTTCCTGCACGTGGCTCGTGGCATGGCCGAGCTCACTACCTTTTTACCTTGTGACCGAGTTGCAGAAGCCGCCCACGTTTTCTCTCTCGTCAACAACTCTAATGGTGAAATCGTGTCATCCCTCTTGCTCCAATAAATCCAGTGGTCCTGGTAGATTTTATTTGAATAATTGTTGGTGCAAAACTCACCACATATTTGCTTGATTGGGGCCATAGTGACCGCAGCCCGCGGCTCAGGTCGATCGTCTACCACTCGTTCATGCCGATTCTCTGCTGCATACTTGTCGTTCCTCGCTGGGCTCCGGAGAGATCCAGTTCCACATCTCCTGTAACCTGGCGGACGCGCGGCTTCCTTGAGCCCGTGCTGTGGCTTCTCCTGCTTCTTGTTGACTCATGCAGTGGAGGTGTGCTCGGGGACAACGGCGAAGTTCTGTGCGGACTCAGCGGGAGGAGCCGAATCGATCGGATGCGGACGGCAGGGACGACGCGGCGGAAGCGGACTTGGGGCTCAGGTGTGGTCTTGGCGAGGAGGAGCTGGCGGGGACGGCGCAACCGAGAACAGCAGGAACAATGTGGCGAAGGAACGGGCGGTGAGGAAGGAAGGAGCGGGAGTCCGATGCAGACTCTGGCTCAGGAAGAAATCAAAACGCAGTTGGAGGCGCAACAAAAGGCAACCTGAGGACGATTCGGGATTTGTTTTGGTCAACAAAGTTGCAAAGGAGAGATGACGGGTTGAGCATATCCAAGAGCTCTTGTATTTATGTTATGTAAATATGAAGATTAGACCCTTTGTAAAAATAGAAGACCACCTAATTTTATGGGACAATCCAAGAGACTAGGCAAACTTGATGGATAGCTATTTTCAAAATTGTTCCACGTCATCCACCCGGCCACGTACAGGTCGTATTCCGTTTTGTTTTCTGATCCACGAGACCCGGAGACTCCTCTTTGCGCCGCCGCCGCCGCCGTACGTGCAAGCAACGACGCCGCCTCCGCCTGGGTTGCGGTGGAGGATCACGTGCTGTCCTCATCGCTGCACATCGCCAGCACGCTCCTTTCCTCTTCGCCTGGAAGTCCTGGACGGTATGTCGTGATCACCCATGAAGGGATCGGCAATGATACCCCTGGTAGACCTATTTTGAAAATCGTTTTGATGACCCATGTTTGACCGTGTCTGTGTTAGCAAATAATGTGAAAACAAGATCGAACACGAGATACGATTTTAACGTGGAAAACCCTTGCGGGAAAAACCACGGGCGCCAGCCAGCAAGAACTTCAATATGTGGAGGAGTCAGGGTTACAACGCCGTAGCGGCGGCTTACAAGAATAAAATAGAATACTAGGTGGACACCCCCAGTAGCGACCTGGGCCTAATGGGCCTTTGACTTGTGATGAAATTGGATCACAACTCAACAAACTCCACCTTGAGACAAATTTCATCTTGTAGCATAATCAACACCTTCATCTTGAAACAATAAAGAAAATATTTCTGGCGCCAAATAGCCTGTTGGGCTAATCCATCAAACCAACTAAGCTTGAGCATAGCTCAAACTTAGCAACCGGGACTGGCTTTGTCAACATATCAGCAGGATTATCATGAGTGCTAATCTTGCATACCTTTAACTTGCCCTTCTCAATCTCATCACGGACAAAGTTATATTTGATATCAATGTGCTTAGTCCTCTCATGAAACATCTGATCTTTAGTGAGAAATATTGCACTTTGACTATCAGAAAACAGGTTAACACAAGTTGCACTTTGACTATCAGAAAACAGGTTAACACAAGTTGCACTTTGACTATCAGAAAACAGGTTAACACAAGATTTAACTCGACAAAACTCAGCAAACAAACCCTTTAGGCAAATCAACTCTTTGCATGCTTCACAAATAGCCATGTACTCAGCCTCAGTAGTAGACAAAGCAATAACAGACTGCAAAGTAGCCTTCCAACTCACAGCACAACTGCCAACAGTAAAGACATAACCTGTGAGTGACCTGCGCTTGTCCAAATCACCAGCATAATCTGAATCAACATATCCAACGAGCCCCTTATCTGTCCTACCAAACTTCAGACAAAAAACTGACGTGCCTCTGAGGTATCTGAAAATCCACTGAACAGCCTTCCAGTGTTCTTTACCAGGATTAGCCATGTATCTACTAACCAAACTCATAGCATATGATAAATCTGGACGAGAGCAAACCATAGCATACATCAGAGAACCAACAGCACTGGAATACGAAACTCTTGACATGTATTCAACATCTTCAGCTGAACTAGCACACTGCTTAGCTGACAACTTAAAATGCGGTGCAATAGAAGTACTAACCGGCTTAGCATCATGCATGTTGAAACGCTGAAGAACCTTCTCAATGTAACTGTGCTGACTAAGAAACAACAAACCAGCAGAACGGTCTCTAGTAATTTCCATACCTAGAATTTTCTTAGCAGCACCAAGGTCCTTCATATCAAACTCACTGCTCAACAATTTCTTCAACGCAGTGATCTCTCTGCTGCTCTTGGCAGCAATTAGCATGTCATCAACATATAACAGCAAGTATATAGGTGATCCATTAACAGTCTTCATGTAAACACAACTATCATATTGGGACCTTTTAAAGCCATGTGACAACATAAATGAATCAAACCTTTTATACCACTGACGAGGAGATTGCTTCAAACCATACAAGGACCTTTTCAACTTGCACACATAATTCTCCTTGCCTGGTACTATGAACCCCTCAGGTTGGTCCATGTATATCTCCTCCTCAAGCTCACCGTGCAAAAATACAGTCTTTACATCTAACTGCTCAAGCTCAAGATCATGTGATGCAACAATACTGAGGAAAGTCCGAATAGAGCTATGCTTCACAACGGGAGAGAATACCTCATTATAATCAACGCCAGGAATTTGACTGTACCCTTTTGCTACTAACCTTGACTTAAATCTAGGAGGCTCACTAGGAGACAAACCCTCCTTTCTCTTGTAAAGCCATTTGCAACGGACAGTCTTCTTCCCCTTTGGCAATGGAACAACCTCCCAAGTACAATTCTTCTCGAGAGATTGCATCTCCTCCTGCATAGCTGAAATCCACTTCTCACGATTACCACAATCAATAGCTTCTCTATATGTTGTTGGCTCATAAGTGCTATCAACCTGTTCAGCACAACTCAAAGCATAATAAGTCATATTGCATTCTTCAATAAGACGGGGTTTAGGTCCACAACCCCTCTTTTGCCTGCGATGAGCAATAGGGACATCCTCCTCTAGCTGCAAAACAGGAGGTGATTGCTGAACATCATCACTATGAGCTTCATCATCAACAACATCACTCACGGTCTCCACCTGCACTGGTTTCTCATCAATAACATGCTCCACCTGCACACTGACATGCTGCAATTCTCTTGCTGAATTTTCTGGAACATGATCCAAGGACAATTTATCAGTAAACATCACAGACTCATTGAAAACAACACTTCTGCTCATGAAAGTCTTTCCTGTTTCGGGATTCCACAATTTGTAGCCTTTAACTCCCGAACCATAACCAAGAAACAGACATTTAATAGCTCTAGGCTCTAATTTACCATTGTCAACATGAGCATAAGCAGTGCAGCCAAAAACTTTCAACTGTGAATAATCTGCAGGTGTACCAGACCATACCTCAATGGGTGTTTTCTTATTAAGTGGAATAGAAGGAGACCTGTTTATCAAGTAACAAGCAGTGTTCGCAGCCTCTGCCCAAAAACGCTTATTCATCTTGGCGTTGGACAGCATACAACGGGCCTTCGATATAATGGTTCTGTTCATGCGCTCAGCCACACCATTCTGCTGAGGTGTGTACGGGATGGTGTGATGCCTAACAATGCCTTCTTGCCTGCAAAAATCATCAAAAACATCCGAACAGAACTCTCCACCATTATCAGTACGAAGTACTTTTACCTTCTTCTCAGTTTGCCTTTCTATCATGGTCTTCCACTCTTTAAAAGCAGCAAAGGTATCATCTTTATTTTTCATAAAGTAAGGCCATACTCTTCTAGAGTAATCATCAATAATGGTAAGCATGTAACGAGCACCACCAAGAGAAGGCTTACGGGAAGGACCCCAAACATCAGCATGTACATAATCAAGAGTACCTTTGGTGGTGTGAACAGAGGTATTGAATTTTACCCTCTTATGCTTCCCAAAAACACAATGCTCGCAGAATTTCCTGCCACTCAAAGTACAGCCAAGGAGAAGGTCTCTCTTCATCAATTCTGCCATGCCAAGTTCACTCATATGTCCAAGACGCATATGCCAAAGGTCAGTCTCTGCATTAGTGTCAGCAGCAGCAGCAGCGGAAACAGAACCACCATGCAAAGTTTTACCTCTAAGGACATATAAATTTGCAGAATTCTTATCACCAATAAGCCAAACAAGAGAACCCTTTGATACCTTTAAAGCTCCATTACATCCAGAGTATTTGAAACCTCTTTCATCAAGTGTGCTGATCGAAATAAGATTTCTGGTCATTGTTGGTATGAACCTCACATTCTCCATAGTGCGAATCATCCCATCATGAGCCTTGATCTGAACAGAGCCAATGCCCACAATCTGACACGGATTATCATCACCAATAGGCACAACATCTCCCTTCTGCACAGGTTTATAAGAACTAAACCAATCTCTGTTAGTGCAGATATGAAATGAATATGCAGAATCCAGAATCCATTCATCATGATCAGAAACACAAGCAGCAACAGCCAGACAATCTCCAGAATCAGAACCCTCACTAGCAGAGACAACAGATGCCTTACCATCAGGATTATTCTTCCTCTTCTCCTTATTCCGAAGTATAAGGCAATCCTCAATAAAATGAGTCTTCTTCTTACAATACTTACAGAACTTCTTGGTGGTGGGTTTTCTGGACTTGGAACGACTTCTACTCTTATCACGCTCGTTGCCATCATTGGAGTATCTCTGCTCAGGTCTGCCTCTAACATGGAGTGCATCGCCCTTGGAGGACGACAACCCATCATTGTGCACCATGCCTTTCATTTTCTCCCTGGATTGGAGTGCCTCATAAACATCCGCTAGGGTTAGTTCATCACGGCTCAAAAGTATGGTGTCACGAAAATTGGCATAGGAATTTGGCAGAGAACATAACAGTAAGAGGCCTAAATCTTCATCCTCATACTTAACCTCCATCGACACTAGGTCGGCAACGATCTCCTTGAAAACAGATATGTGGTTCAATACCGAACCACCCTCCTGCATCTTGAGCGTGAACAACTTCATCTTCATATGCATCTTACTGGTTAGATCCTTGGACATACAGATCGATTCCAGTTTGAGCCATAAATCTGCAGCGGTCTTTTCCTGTAGACACTCTTGCAAGATATCATTAGACAGATGGAGCTGAATTAGAGAGAGAGCCTTACGATCCTTCCACTTCTCCTCAGGAGTCCACTGAGTCTTCTTCTGATCCTCCTTGCCGAAACTTTCCAGCGCCTCATCGAGATCATTCGATTGCGCCAGAACGGCCCGCATCTTCACTTGCCACAACGAGAACCTCGTGCTATGATCCAGCAGTGGTAGATCAAACTTCATCGAAGCCATTGCAAAGAAATAACCAGAAGAAAATAATCTGCAGCCTGTGTACACCTTCGTGTACGTTCAGCGAAGAACTGAAAACCTCCTGGTAGATCTCCGTGTGGCCGTAGCAAGATCTCCCAATCGGCGACAGGCAGCCCGCAACTCGCTCTGCTGCTTTTCTTCTCGATGCGTGTGCAGGAGTACAACTCCTTTGGATGCCGATACGGGGATGAGCGGCCGGTCACTTTTGGGTAAGATCGAACTCCTATTCGCCTCGGAATCGACCCAGCTTCTCGGCGAGATCGAAACGCGGCTGGCGGCGGCGCGATGAACGTGACTCTAACCCTAATAATTTTTTCAATAATCGAATCTCGTAACTCAACAGTCTGAAATATTGTGTGGTTGATCAGGTATTTGACAACAACGTCATAGAGTGGAGTATGGATTCTGATGATGAGTTCAATCAATTTGTAATGGATGAAGTCATTGATTCCTCCTCTTCGGATGACGAGAGAAAAGCTGTTATATGTGGTGCCGCACACATAATAGTTGAAGATACACTTAATCATCTGGGTAGAATTGGTTCTGTCAAGGGACATGGCGTAGTCAATCGTGATAGACAATTCTGGCACCAACTTCTTTATAAAGACTATTTCTCAGATAAACCTACTTTTGGACCAAAGATATTTAGACGAAGGTTCGTATTTTTTCTACAATTTTTATCATAATTTCGAATGACTTGTTATATAAATGTAGATAATTTTGTAAATGTGTCATGACATAGGTTTCGGATGAAAAGACATTTATTCCTACGCATAATGAAAGGTGTTGAGGAACATGATGACTATTTTGTGCAAAAGAGGAATGCGGCTGGTAACCTAGGACTATCTTGTTTGCAGAAGGTTGTGGCAGCATTTCGGATGTTAGCTTATGGCGTCCCGGCCGATGCTTTGGAAGAGTATATTCGTATTGGTGAGAGTACTGTTCTAGAAGCATTGAAAAAGTTTACCGTAGCTGTTGTAGAAGTTTTTGGACCAGAGTACATGAGATTGCCTAATGAAGAGGATACCGCTAGATTACTTGGTATTGGAGAGAGAAGAGGTTTCCCCGGAATGCTTGGGTCCATAGATTGTATGCATTGGAGTTGGAAAAATTGTCCTACTGCTTGGCACGGTATGTACCGTGGACATAAAAAGGAGCCAACAATTATACTTGAAGCAGTTGCTTCCAAAGATCTCTGGATATGGCATTCATTCTTCGGTATGCCTGGTTCACACAATGACATCAATGTGCTTCACAGATCTCCTATATTTGCAAGGCTGGCTGAGGGAGAAGGTCCACAAGTTTCTTTCAACATCAATGGACATGATTATTCTTTGGGTTATTATCTAGCAGATGGCATATATCCGTCATGGGCCACGTTTGTGAAGACTATTCCAGAACCTCAAGGTAATAAAAAAAATATTTTGCAAAAGCACAAGAAGCTTGTAGAAAGGATGTTGAACGAGCATTTGGGGTCCTACAATCTCGCTTTGCTATTGTTCGTGGGCCGGCTCGCTTATGGGATGAAGAATCGCTCGGAGATATTATGAGGGCTTGCATCACAATGCATAACATGATTGTTGAAGACGAGAGAGATGAGTACACTGATGAATATGATTGCAACTATGATGACATGGGAGAAAGGGTAACGGTGTCCCATAATGGTGCTCGAGAGCTTGATGCTTTCATTCAAAATTACAAGAACATCAAGAACAAGAAAACCCACACTCAGCTTCAGGCAGATTTGATTGAGCACTTGTGGAACGAACACCTAGATTTATACCATCTTGATTAATTCTTTAAATTTGGTCATGTAATAATTAAATTTAGACATTATTTGCCATTTATGTCTCACTGTTCATTATCACATCTGAAACTGAAAGTGTTTGCTTCAATCATGGCATATAACGATATATGATGTGTGCAATACATGGCAACTGAGTGTTTTAAATTTCTGTTCATCTATACTATGTCATGCACAATCATACAATGAGCGTTTTTTTATTCAGGCAATTTCATCAGTTCTCAATCAGTGGAAGAGGTAGGCAGTGAGAAGGAAAAAAATGAATGCGGGACATAGGATTAATCACACGCAAGTTAGCTGGAGCATACAGCTTGAATGTAGTGCATCGATAAATAGCATATCAGGTAGCCAATGGTACAATTAGAATATCAGGTTCAGATAAACAGCCATAAACAAGTGTCGCAGGCAGCAAGAATTATTTCACAAAGTAACCGATCACAGGGACCAAGTTTCACAGGCAGGAAGAATTAAACAGGTTCATGACCGAAGTGAACTGAAATGACTCACTGGAGCTAAACTGTTTCATGACCGAAGTGAACTGAAATGACTCACTGAACCTAACCTTTTCATGACCGACAAAACTGAACTAACTCACTGAACGTTCAACTGTGTCAGAGAACAAATTTTAAACAAACTAAACTATAGTAGGCTAGCAACCGCGTCTTGCAAAAATCTCATTCTGGCGCCCTTCATAGTATTGCTGCAGTCTATAGGTCATATTGCTCAAATCCAGTGAAAGAATTCTCTCCTCTTCCAAGTCCCTTTGGAAGTCAAACTGTTCTCTCTCCAACTTGATCTTTTCCAGGAACTTTTCTCTCTCCAACTTGATCTTTTCCTCCTGCAAAGCAAAGGCCTTGTTGCACCTCTCTTCTTTCTTGATTTCTTTTGCAGCATCAGTTTCTTTCATCTTTGCCGCAAGGTAGTCCAATGCTTCGATTGTTGAACGCTGTCGTAACTTCTTCTTCTCGGTCTTCTTTCCATCCGGTCTTTTGGAAGGATCTTCTGTTGTTGCTGCTGCTGCATCAACACCGCCGGCACCAGGCGCAGGAACGAGTGCAGCTGATGATGGAGATGAGTTTGCCTTTGTCTTCTGTTTCTTATTACTAACATTTTTTTGTTGTACCAATTTGTTTGCGTCTATCCATCCACTTGGGCTTGTCTTTCAGAATTCTCCAACAATGCATGAAGGCAAATTTCCTATGCTTCTTGTCTTCTTCTGTGAACAGTGTACATGCACTTGCAATCTGTACATTTCATACACAAGCATAGACATTAATTTGAAGTTTCAACATGATGACATAGAATACAACTATTTGTTTGCTGAAGGAATATATTTACCTTGTCATCAACAGTACAACCACTCTGGTTTCTATCCTCAATTCTGGTCACACATCCACAAAAGATATTCACATCATGTTGTATCCCAGACCAACGATTCATTAATGAACTTCTGGAACGATCTGACTCGAATGACTTGTTGCCATGGAAATAGTCATAAATTCTTGCCCAATATGAGGTTTGTGATTGATCAACTCCTTGTATAGGATCCATGCCCACATTTAACCAAGCAGACACTAGAAGTCTATCCTCCTCTTCTCTGAATTTTTTTGTTCTTCCCTGTGACCCTTTATTAGCAGCTGCAGGAGGACCATGATCAATGGGTGACTCTTCTACATCAGTCGCTAGGAGGTTTCTGAAATAACCCCCTGAACCCATAGCCTCTGCCAGAACAAGACCATAAACAATGTGCATTTAAATATCATAGGCTCAAAAAAATCTGGCAAAGGAAATAAAAAAAGCATCAATAGCAGCACAAAATTCTTTAATGGTGTTGCAACAATGCATGAACAATCCACCAGATCATTAGTTGTTACTACTTATTTAGTTCAGTCAACATGAAGGAATAAGACGTCAGCTCCAACATCCAGTACTAGATTTGCTTAGTTCCAAGTGCGGGCATCAAAGGACTGAAACTAGAACCAAGCAACCCTGCTAATGGAAACACCACGCTAGCATAATCTGAAATGTGCTAATGCCAAACATTAAAAAAATGACTTGAATCTACTATAGTTAAAGGCATGACACTGATACTTTGAGTTCACCCAACAGAATTCAATAACCTATCCATACAAACTATTTCTACTCATCTAGGCCATGCACCAGGAACATGAACAATTGAACATCTCCCGTCAATCATACCATCTCATAATCGAAAACCAGGAACTTCAACGATTCCTCATCTTAGTGCCCATATCATAAAAAATTACTCATCCCAGTGAACCATACCACCACAAATCGAACCATACCTTGGGCCAGGTCATCGCCGAACTCCATTCCATCACTGCATCTGGCCTCCACTTCCTCAAATCCTTGCAGCACTTGCCGCAGAGGAGATGAGCACGCAGCAACATCAGTGCGGAATCCACTTTCCCCGGTCAGCGGCGCACAGGGACGCGGCGGCTGGAACATGGCGGGTACGACGGCGCCAGGACTGGATCGAGGAGCGTGGACCCTCGGCGGCGCTGAGGAGGAGCCTCACCTGTTGCTTTTGGCGGCAACTTGATGGGAAAAACTCAAGGCCTGCGTCGGAAATAGGCTAGGGAAGCGCGGGAGATGGGAAATCGGCGCGGGATCCAGGTCAGGGGCGCGGGAACCAGGTGCCAGGCGCGCGGGAAGGAGGGCGGCGGGCACGGGTGGGCGCCGATTCCGAGCGGAAGGCGTCCTGCAAATATGCCGACGGGAGGCGGGTGGATACCGAGCCTGGAAAGATGGAGACTCCGTTGCCGATGCTGTTGGATACTGTTTTTTCTCTCATTCTTCTTTTTTTAGCTAACCAAAGCCGTATACGAGAGCTCTTGGATATGCTCTTAGGCAGGGCGCCAACGGACGAAATTTTTTTGACAGAACACGTAAAGGATTAGTTACGTGCTTTAGAAATAGGTATAGATAAACAAAACGTAGGAAAATAATTTTTTTACATAATGAAATGTAGGAAATTATATAAGCTTACCAGTACATAATGCTTACACACATATATATGCTCCATGTAGTTACGGTTGTATTAAGTGCTTATGAAATTTAATAGGCTCGAGAGCTGCAGCTCTTAATTTTTTAAGCATATATATGTTAAAACAATCAGTCGTAGAAAGTGTTTTTATGGTGCTTGCTGAGGCTGTAGGAGGGAAGAAAAGGAGATATACATTTAAGTGCATTAATGTAGTCCTCACTAAAATGCTTGAAGTGACAATAGCACATCTTTAAAGTTGTATGTACAACGAAAGATATTAGTGGGTTATACATGTAATGTACACTATAATAGTTAGCTGCGCTTGTGTAGGGTTCCATGTCAGGAGGTTGTACAAATTGGCATTTGAAGTAGCAGTTAGACCTATCAAAAGGAAGTGTCTTGTATACCACAAGATCAGTCACAGAGAGTAACCATGGGCAGACTTTTGTGTACATGTGCCAGACATGGAGCTAAGTTTTCCCTGGTTGATAATGATATGTACGCCGAACTTTGGATATATGTATACCAAAAGACCAACCATGGAGTTAACTTTCTTTGTACCCAAACTGAAAAAAGACCAACCATGGAATTAATTTCCTCCTGGATGATATCTGTACCAAAGGGTAACCACGCAATTAACTTTCCACTTCTCCATCTTGTGCTCTTCTATGATTCAACTACCTGTAGAATAAAAGAGATGAACGGTCAACTCTCATGAGTGGTCTGTCTTATTGCTTACCTTCTCATAATATGTAAATTCATATAGCGTAGCATGGATCTATAATACATGCCTTGGAAATTAGTAGGCTGCTGGTTCTTTGGATTAATTTTGTCAAGGCTTAGATGCAGGGGAGGTAACAAAAAAATATGTAACCATATCAACCATTCACCAGTTTTATCAGCCTTATCTGTCAAAGGGAAGGAAAATTTCTCTATGGTGCTGTGCAATTATTTTGACCATGAGAGAGAGAGAGACAGTGAGGGAGGGAGAGACGAGATGAATTGGCAAGGATCTTACTGTCTTGATTATCATGTACGGAGTACTCTATATAAATCATTTGTAGAATTTCTTTGTATAAAATGTTTTTTTGTTTGTCCTACATTATTAATTACATGTTCCATCCTGAGATAATACTTTCATAAGAGTGAACTGTTTTGTTATGGGGAAGCTAAGAATCTTGAATAGGAATACTCACAAATCTTTGGTTGTGATGTGGGATCATTCCCTTTCAGATATCTTGGGATCCCAATGCATCATAGGAAACTAAGGAACTCTGATTGGAAAGAAATAGAGGCTACATTCCGAAAAAGACTTAGTGGATGAAAAGAAAAGATGTTATCTGTAGGTAGTCGTTTGGTTCTCATGAATTCCGTCCTTAGCAAACTATCTAGGTTCATGCCATCTTTCTTTGAAGTTCCAAAAGGGGTTTTGAAAAAGCTAGATTATTTTAGATCAAGATTCTTTTGGCAAAGTGATGAACATAAGAAGAAACATAGGTTGACAAAATGGGGAATTCTATGCACACCAAAAGATCAAGGTGGTTTAGGTATACAAAACCTTGAGCTGCAGAACAAATGTCTTCTTAGTAATGATTGTTCAAGCTCATCAGTGAGGCGGAGGGTGTATGGCGGAAACTCTTAAGAAATAAATATTTGAGGTATAAAACTATTACTCAGGTTGATTATATGCCTAGTGACTCTCATTTCTGGTCAGGCCTCATGAAGGTAAAAAAAAAGACTTTTTGAGACTAGGCAAATTCAACTTGGGTGATGGTTCTCAAATTAGTTTTTGGGAGGATGCATGGCTGGACAATTCTCCTTTTAGTGAGCAGTACCCACACCTATACAATATTGTACGTAAAAAGAGTGCAAGAGTTGCAACAGTTTTAAGATTGGTTCCTTTAAATGTAGCCTTTAGAAGATCTCTAGTTGGAAATAACTTATTAGCATGGCATCAACTTGTGGCTAAGGTTATGCATACCCAACTAAATAATCAAAAAGACACATTTAGATGGATGTCGCAACAAGATGGAAAATCTGCGATACGTTCAATGTATAGGACGTGTGTCGCACCGGATGTTGTACCTCATAAGCGTATCTTATGGAAAATAAAATTGCCCTTAAAAATAAAGATTTTCATGTGGTACTTAATTAGAGGAATATATAGTTCTTACCAAAGACAATTTAGCAAAATAACGATGGAATGTAGGTATAAAATGTTGTTTTGTAATTTAGATGAGAATATATAGAACCTTTTCTTTGACTATCCTATTGCTAGATTGATATGGAGAATTAATATTACTCCCCCTAAAAGTGTTGATCACATCTTTGCTGATTGGCTAATTGGGGTCAATAAGAAACTTAAGTACAACATTTTGGTAGGAGCTTGCACTTTATGTTGGGCAATTTGGATTTGCAGAAATGATGTGGTTTTTAACAATACAAGAGCTTTCACTACTATGCAGGTGATTTTCAGAGGAACTCACTGGATGCGGTTTTGGTCTCTCTTACAAAAGAAGGAGGATCGAACCCAATTCATTTGGGGATGTCGTATGCTTGAGACCACGTCAATGGAAATCTTCACAAATAATGGATGATGTTTTAGTAATAGACTTCCTTCGATTTAGAGTTATGTATCTTTTTGAGAATTGTGTGGTTGTAATAATAAACAGCTATATGCACTTCAAAACCAGTCTCCAATTTGCAATAGTAAGATGGTATGGAACAAAAGACATTGTGCTAAAACAAATGCATTCACGTTTTATAGCATGTCCTCTGCCGCCATCCCGAATATTTAAGATTTTCTTTATTACTTTCTAGATGACCAACAGCCCCCCCCCCCCCCCCAACCCCAATTTACTCACAATCATCTATGCTATGCGGTCGTGCAAGGCGAAAAGAAGGGAAATCAATTCTTGAAGTTACCTTGTGCACAAGCTTTTATTCAAGCTTAAAATTTACATATATATACAATTATATATCCTTGCAAAAAAATACATATACATAGACTATTGCACTCTGTCCTCCATCCATATTTTTCATCCACTAGGCTTTAGGTGTATGGCACCAGTTACGCACGTTTCCTCTGTCCATATCCTCCGCACGAATGAGACAAGGCTGAGGATAAGTCGCTGCATGAGTGCACGTAAACAAAGGAGCTAATTAAGAGTTATATCCACGTTCATCTTCCTTGCAGCTGAACCAAACGACTCTGGAAGCCCCTTGACCAAAACTTTGGTTGCCTAGCTTCAAGATCACACGTCAACTTTCCTCCCAACTAAGTTGACCTGATCGCCTACATATCCACGGATGCATCATCGCCGTGCACTCGACCGCATCGTTACATTCCATCACCATGGCAGCTAGCCACACCTCAATCATCCTCCTCCTGCTATCTTTCCAACTGGTCATAACCATTTCGCTCTCGCAGTCCCAACCCAACCAAGATCTCCCGGCGCTCATCAAGATCAGGGAGCATTTCGGCAACCCGGACCTGATGTCGGCCTGGCACCCCAACGGCTTCGCCTGCTCCTCCCCTGCGTCGTGCAACGCCCAGGGCCGCGTCACCCAGATCTTCCTCTGGAACCTCAACATCACGTGCACGCTCCCTCCCGCCATCGGCGAGCTCGACCAGCTCGTGACCCTCAGCATCGCCAACATGCCGGGCCTGCATGGCCCCATCCCTGACACCTTCGGCAACCTCAAGCACCTCTCCATCTTCAACCTCATGGTCACCTCCGTGTCCGGGCCCATCCCGTCCTCCCTCTCCCGCACCAACCTCACCTCCGTCAGCTTCCTCCGCAGCAAGCTCAACGGCACCATCCCGTGGCAGCTCCGGAAGCTCCCGTACCTGACCTTCTTCGACGCCGCGCACAACGACCTCGAGGGCCCCATCCCGCCGCTGCTGGTGCACGGCGGCACGCCGGACCGTCCGCTGGCGCTGATGCTGGACGGGAACCGGCTGTCCGGGACGATCCCGTGGACGTACGCGATCGAGAGGCACTGGATGGAGTTCACGGTGGCGAACAACAGGTTCCTCACCGGGGACGCGTCGTTCCTGTTCGGGAGGAGGAAGGTGGTGACGGGGGCCATCGACCTGTCCGGGAACAGGTTCAGGTTCAACCTGACGGGGTTGGAGATGCCCATGCAGCTGTCGTTCCTGAACCTGAGCCACAACCGGCTCTACGGGGGCGTGCCGGCGTCGCTGAGGGGGACGAAGGTGTCGGTGCTGGACCTCAGCTACAACCAGCTCTGCGGGGAGATACCCACCGGTGGACACATGGTGCAGTTCAAGGCGGCGGCGTATGAGCACAACAAGTGCCTGTGTGGGACGCCGCTGCCGCCCTGCGCGAGCGGCAGCTGATGATGAAGATGAGCCCAAGCGGGGCTGTCATTCCTGTCACGCTATTATATTCAGACATACGTACTTACGTACAACCTATGGTCGGATTAGAGCATCTCCATCCATAGACACTATACTAAAGCCCTTAAAACTAAATAAATACTTTCTCTATTTTTGGAGACCTTAGCTTTTACTCTCAATTTCAACAACCTCTATATTTTCACATGCCATGAGGAACCCATATATGTAAGTGAGTTGGAATTTTTATTTCCTTTTTGCTTATTTTCTCCCCCCTACGTCATCATCGTCGGCTATAGATGGCCAAACGAGCGTCATTAGCACGGCGTTGCCACGTCACGCCAACCATGTCGTGCCGAGGCAACAACACTAGCACGGCCCTAAGAGGGCACCACCGTGGCGTGCCGCGCTCCAGGGCACGCATAGCGGCTATGCCTATGCGTCTATGCCAGCCAAATTAATCCACTCCAACGCACCCTGCGTGGCTCCTTTCTATGTGTGTGGAGAAGGCCCAAGGCCCACAACTGCTGATCTCTCTCTCCTCTCACGCAGCACACCCATCAGACTTTTGTCCTTCCGCAAATCACAGCGACCTGCCGACCCAAATCAGAAGCTGCCAAGCTAGTGTGCGCCGGCTAGGCGTGTGGCAGTCTACGCTGCCAAATTATCTAATGACTAAGCTGAAAATTAAGAAGATTAGGTATTATTTGAATCATGGTTTTGTCGAAATTTATTAACTATGAGTTGTTTTTGCAAGTTGACCATATTGATATCACCAATCACTTCCAAGCCACGAAGAAACACAAAATAAAGAGTAAAGTAAATTGATCGGTTAGGTCTTTAAACTTGTTTGACGGTGTCATCCTGGCCCCTACACTCGTCGGTTATGCCATTCTAGTCCCTGAACTTGCAAATCATCCTAGGTCCTCATACTCGTTGATCTATTTCGTTCCGGTCCGTAAATTGGCTTTATTTAGGTCTAAAACAGGGTGATCTAAAACAATTTCAAAAAGTTGATTCATAACTTTTTTATATGAGCTCGAATGAAGACAAAATTTATATTAAAGTTGTAGTCCTCGACACGACTTTTTCCTCTTAGGAAGTGGGAATACCCAACTTTAAAATCTCGGCTCCGCCACTGACGCAGGCACCTCACCCATGCGCCGTTGAAAATAAAACAAATCAACCAAGCCCTTGCAAGATCCTCCCGGTCGTTCTTGTTGCAGACGATCGAAGATGTCGCCCGTGAAGCTGACCATCTTCCCGACAAGGACACCACAGATTTTCAGTGACACCATACATTGCACATTGGAGACACGAACATGCCCTGAACGAACAGGCCTAACACGAACAAGTCAACAATTCTAGTCTGGTGAAGCGAGATTGACTCACCTTCTATGTTTTAGTACAAACTAGGATAACCAACCACGTAGGATTGTTTTGGCCCAATTTTGTTTTTGACGCATCAGATAGCCATGTTGTCTTCACGACTTTGTTTCATTTTGACACAAGCTTCATGATGGCACCACGTACCCTCCATCCCAGCCATCCAGTCGCACGCTGGAGCCACCCCGATTTTGAGGCATGAACTGAAAAACTTAGGTACATGGTGGTTTTAGGCCTAAACCACTCAAATAATCAATCTCCGCTTGGCCACCACACGAACTCTTTATGCCCACACATGTCTAACCTCCTACCAAGCCTTGACACCTTCAAATCGTTCACACTCTTGCTTATAGGCAGCTTACTTGATCATCATCATCTTTCCACTTGACTCGATTGACCATCCCTCTTGATTTTTCCATCTTCATATACTCTTGCTCTTTTACGCACCATGTGATAGCCAATGACTCCATCCGGACTCCTCGGGTCCCTCGGTCCAATGCTACTCATGTTCACCCTCCACCACCCTTGGTCCATTAGCATAAACCTTTCATTGACATTCACCTTATGTTGTCGACCGTATGTCACATCCTATACCTGCACATCACAAGGCAACAGATATATCACATGCCATGATTGTTAATCACCCACCATCTAAGGGTTACCATCAATGGCCCTCAATTATGTGGTTGTAACTTGTAAGTCTTGTTAAACGGAAAATATAGTTTTTGTATTTTACATCAAAGCTTACACACCGGAATCATTTCTTATGCCATAGTCGGCCGTCCAGCTCGTGTCAAATGCACAACTGAGGACTGAACTCCACTGAAGACTGAACTGAATATTTCTGTCAGTTTAACTGCTCTTGATAACAACAGCCTGATAGCAGTTCTATTGTTCGAAAAAAAAACAGGCTGATAGCAAAGTGTCAGAATAACGTAACAAGTTATCAAAGGACTCCGACATTTATATTTGGGGCTTGGTAGCTAGGAGGTACAGGAGCAGCCAATTAATTAAAAGCACGAGCTCTTAAAATTTAATATTCATGAACAAATAGATGCCTTTGTTATCTCTGTGGTTGGTACAAGGCTATTTTCAGCCAAATGGTCTTCGTTTTTTTTCTGCGAGGAACCTCCTTTTCATTTTGCTTGGAAAGGACAATGTTCATATTTAAACAAGCACCATGGACTTATGTGGTGGACCAATTCAAGAACTAAAACTATATTTTTAGGACCGCTACGTATTATAAGCACGCAGTGGTTTACAGTTCTTGAATGAGACTTATTGTGAATGTGATGACATATTGACATTAATGTTTCGAGAGGACAGAGGTCAACCAATCCAAATTTATCTTATCTTGGGGAAATCTGAAAGGTAGTTTGGTAGGGAAAAATAGGGAAATTACAGAGCTGTATATGGGTGGCTCCTTTTCTAAAGGAGGTTTGGTAGGAAAATTTTGGAACTTACTAGATTTTTTTTAAAAAAACAGTCATGTAAATATGTTTTTGCAAGGAATTGAACCCAAGTATACTAATATGATCATACCGCTCAACCCGCTAACCAACTAGGCTAAAGTATCTTTGATCAAATGTTCTTTTTTTATGCAGGTATTTGATGAAATGTTCTAAACTTGCAATTAGCATGTATTACCAGTACCATGTAGCTTTGCTAGGGTCCCAGTTTCAGTGTCCAAATGAGGATCTGATTGTTTCACACCTGACAAACAGATGTCTCTGCTGCTCAAGTGCAAGGAAATGTTGCTGTTCCAGAAAAGGGGAGCTAAGATCTCATCTCTTCTTCGAGACCGCCACGCGCAATAGTCATTCATAAATATTCACTCCAGGTCAATAGAAAACAGCGAGGAAAGGAGCAGTTCCAATACCGCATATACTACGTACTGCAGATGCCTCAGTCTGGGATCTCATCGTTCGCTCGCAAGTCGCGACCAAACTGTTCCAAAAAAACACCGTATACTGCTGGCCAATCCACCTGCTGCCTCTCGTCGTCAGGCAGAAAGGAACAAGAAAACCCGTGTGGCCTAGTGATGGCTACGAACGTGACGTGACTGATCATGTATGCATGCAGCTATATTGTACAATTGGGCGTTTATTATCTGCGCTCGATCGATCAACTGCACCAATATTTGAAATTGACCAGCGAGTGATCAGTAGGACTGTAGGAGTAATTAAACTGGTGTCACACTGTCAGTGGTAGTTCTCTTGTTGGCATCAACAATGTTGCTAACCGAAGACAATCCATAAAGAGTTTTAAATTTGTCCGGAGGACATCGTGGAAGTATATGGATTTGTGGGTAACACATCCCACTCATCGATTTAGTCAATGGGACATCCGCTGGGATGTGTTCTGATAGTGTGCTTGATCGCCTATATATATACATGGTTGGGGCTGGGAAGTCGACTGGAGAGCCTGGGCCTGTGGCAGTCAAGTACCAAATTAAACTACACACTGCGTTTCCATAGCTCCACTGCACAGCATGGATCGCGTAGTGGCTGCTCTATTGCTTGGTCGTCTTCTACCCCCACTCCTCCTTCTAGCCGTCGCTTCCGCCTCCTACGATGGCGCCGGCCAGCCGCCGATCAGCAGGAGGAGCTTCCCGGAGGGATTCATCTTCGGGACGGCCTCATCGGCCTATCAGGTGACAACCCTCTCTGTCACAAACTCAGCCACTCATGCAAGGGTCAGTAGACTATGATCGTTTAAGCTCTATCTCATCGTCGGTCATAAGCTTAAACTGACGAATCGGGGTACATCTCTTTTACATAAACTTCAGGTGACTAATCGCAAAAAAAATGTTTTTACAAACTGCTACTACCAAAGCTATCACAAAACTGCACCTAATGTTCACCTAAACATTTCACTGGGTAGTTGGCAAGTGGCAACAAATACTGAATGGATTTTGCATGATCTTGACGAGTTGGCCTGATGTTGATGTTCATGCATGTGCAGTATGAGGGTGGTGCCATGGAAGGTGGAAGAGGACCGAGCATTTGGGACACCTTCACACACCAGCACCCAGGCGAGTACACACATCTCTATCCCTCACACACTACTACGTGCGGCTTGTATGCATCTATGCTCCATGCTTTGCTTCACCTTGTTCTTTTTTTAAACAAAATAACAGGAGGATGTGCGTGTTAGAGCTATGAAACGTGCGGCAACACGTAACTTGGATGGCCCAATGGAGAACCGGATGAGGGTAGACAACAATATGTCACCACAATCGCCTTCTACTCCATACAACCTGACAATCTTAGTTTGACATATAGTCCACGAGGAAGGTCAGGAGGTATCCTACTTGGAGTCAATGCAAGTGTGTTAGATTTATCGTTGATTGTAGAAGGGGGGTTTTATATCAAATTCCATCTCTGCAATAAATCTGATAATTTTAAATGGATCCTAATGGCTGTATATGGCCCAGCTCAAGGTGAATTCAAATCTGAATTTCTGTCTGAACTAGTACGGGCTTGCCAACATAATCCACTGCCAACTCTTATTGGCGGGGATTTTAACATCATGAGGAACAGCAAGGAAAAAAATAATGATAGATATAGCGACCGATGGCCTTTTCTATTCAATGCTGTCATTGATAGCTTTGATCTTAGGGAAATTGACCTAACAGGTCGCCAATTTACCTGGGCAAACTCTCTACCCAATCCAACCTATGAAAAATTGGATAGAGTTTTAATGACTACAGAATGGGAATTCAAATATCCACTGGTGAACGTACATGCTCTAGATAGAGGTGTATCGGACCACACACCATTATTAGTAGACGCAGGGACACCGGCTTTTACAGGGAATGGACAACAGTTCAAGTTAGAACTCAGTTGGTTCTCTCGTGAGGACTTTCACGACCGTGTTGTGGAAATCTGGAATAAGCCAGTCCCGAGAAGGAATTCAGTTCAACGATGGAATAAAAAGATGAGTGCCTTACGACGACATCTTCGTGGATGGGCAGCTCATACAAATGGCATTTACAAACAACAAAAAGCATCCTTACATAACACAATCAATGAACTAGACATTGCCGCAGAGAGTCGTATTTTGTCAGATTCAGAGCGAGACCACCTCGTACATGCTCGAGAGCAACTGACCAAACTTCTACGAGAAGAGGAAATCAAATATTATCAACGTGCCAAAGTGACAGACACCCTGATTGGTGATAATAATACTAGATACTTCCAAATGGTTGCCAACGGCAAACATAGGAAAAAGCGGATTTTTTCCTTGGAACATGAGACTGGCAAGATTGAAGAATCTAAAGACGTATATCACCAAGTTCTACAAAGAACTATTTGGTGCACCCGAAGAGAATTCTTTTACTTTAGCTGAGTCAAGGATAGAAGACATCTCTCAGGTCACCCAGGGAGAAAATGATTTCCTCACCGCACCATTCATAGAGAAAGAGGTTCATGATGCAATTTTTGACATGGAACACAATAAAGCACCAGGTCCTGATGGTTTTCCAGCTGAGTTTTATCAAAAGTTTTGGGATATCATCAAAGGATACTTGATGCAAATGTTCTATGAATTACATGCTGGAACCTTACCTATTTTTAGTCTCAATTTTGGGGTAATAACGCTCATACCAAAGGTCCAAGACGCAAATCGAATAGAACAATACAGACCTATCTGCTTGCTCAATGTCAGCTTTAAGATTTTTACGAAAGTCGCTACAGTTAGAGTTAATGCTATTGCAGATCATATAATTAGCCCCACTCAGACAGCTTTCATGCGAGGACGTAACATCCTAGAGGGTGTCGTTATTTTACATGAAACAATACATGAGTTGCATAGGAAAAAACAAAATGGGGTAATCTTCAAAATTGATTTTGAAAAGGCCTATGACAAAGTTCGATGGCCATTCCTTTTGCAGACTCTACGAATGAAAGGTTTCTCGTCCAAGTGGATCTCCTGGGTTGAATCTTTTGTTTCGGGGGGTAGTGTAGCAGTTAATGTTAACAATGATGTCGGATCTTATTTCCAAACAAAGAAAGGTCTTCGACAAGGGGATCCTCTATCCCCAATTTTATTTAACATTGTGGTTGATATGCTAGCAGTCTTAATAAACAGAGCCAAAATGGATGATCAGATAAGTGGAATCGTACCACATCTAGTTGATGATGGATTATCTATTCTACAATATGCTGATGATACAATTCTTTTTATGGATCATGACCTGGAGAAAGCACGTAACATGAAGCTATTGCTTTGTGCTTTCGAACAACTTTCAGGGCTTAAAATAAACTTCCATAAAAGTGAAATATTCTGCTTTGGTGAAGCACAAGAATCAATTGATCAATGCACTGAACTATTTGGCTGCAACTCCGGAACCCTCCCAATGAAATATTTGGGTATTCCTATACATTATAGGAAACTATCAAATGCAGATTGGAAAAAGGTAGAGGAACGTTTTGAGAAAAGGCTCAGTAGTTGGAAAGGTAAACACCTTTCTACAGGAGGACGGCTAACACTGATTAACTCTGTGCTCACTAGCTTGCCCATGTATATGATGTCTTTCTTTGCGATCCCGAGAGGTGTACTTAAGAGACTGGATTACTTTCGCTCAAGATTTTTTTGGCAAAGTGATGGCCAGAAACGAAAGTATCGCCTTGCTAAATGGAGTATCTTGTGCCAATCTAGGGACCAAGGGGGTTTAGGGATTCATGACTTAGACATAAAAAACAAAGCACTTCTCAGTAAGTGGCTTTACAAGTTACTCACAACAGATGGGACTTGGCAACAAATCTTGCGTAACAAGTACCTAGGCTCCAAACCACTTTCACAAGTACAATGGAGGAATGGGGACTCGCACTTTTGGGCTAGCCTAATGACGGCAAAACGTGAGTTTCTAGGTTTTGGGACTTTCGTAATCAAGGATGAGACACAAGTTAGGTTCTGGGAAGATAAATGGTTGGGGAATTCAACACTGCGAGAACAATATCCCTGTTTATATAATATAGCCCGACATAAACAGGATACTGTGGCACAAGTCTTAAGCACCTCACCAGTAAATATTTCTTGGCGAAGAGATCTTATTGGCCATAAGTTAACAGCCTGGAATGCATTGGTTCCACGTATTGCTAACATTGTGTTAAGCCAAGAACATGATGAGTTCCGATGGAACCTACACCCAAATGGACAGTTTTCTGTGAAATCCCATTACATGGCAATGATTCATAATGATGTTCCATTTAAACAAGCTCATTTGGAAATTAAAATCCCCTCTAAAGATTAAGATCTTTATGTGGTACGTGCGAAGAGGAGTAATTCTGACAAAAGATAATTTATTAAAGCGCAATTGGCAAGGAAGCAAAATTTGTTGTTTCTGCCACAAGGATGAAACAATTAACCATCTCTTCTTTGAATGTCGTTTTGCTCGTGCAGTGTGGGCTGTGATTCATGCGGCATCAGGATTGTCTCAGCCCTGTAGTGTTTCCAATATGTTTAGGAATTGGCTATGGGGTATTGAAAAAGAACTGAAATCGTTAGTTCTGTTAGGAGCGGCTGCTACGTGTTGGTCGTTATGGTTATGCAGGAATGATGTTGTCTTTGAAAAAAAGAATAATCCTTCTCCATTGCAGGTTATCTATTCGATTATACACTGTCTCAGTACTTGGGCTATATTACAGAAGCCGGCTTTACAGGATTTGGTTGCTGCGGCATCGCTACGCTTGGCACAGGTGGCCAAGGAGTTTTTTACCCCGGCACATGGATGGCGGTCTAGTCTACGGATTAATTACCATTAGTGTGTTTGGTTGATCTTTATTATCTTTTTATTAGGTTGTGTGCATCCCGCTATGCAGAGGTCGGGAGTGTTTCAAGACTTTGTATCAACTCGATGTAATGCACTTGAAATTAATAAAACTTCCTTTATCGAAAAAAAAACCCTACTGAATTTAAATGGCAAATTGACAACATTCTCAATTCCAATACATTCTGATTTAGCAGATAAAATTGCTGACAGAAGCAATGGGGATGTGGCAGTTGATTCTTACCATCTCTACAAGGTAGGTCTTTCTTTCTTCAGATTAAGCATATCACAAGGTTCTTATATTTGAAATTCCAAATTACCCTTATTCTAGAAATTTTTTTTGTGATTAATTATAGCAGAACACTTATCCGTATGGAAAATTTTCAAACAAAATTAAATATTGATCCAAAAGAAACCCCTAAAATGCAGGAAGATGTGCGCATCATGAAGGATATGGGCATGGATGCCTACAGGTTTTCTATCTCATGGACTAGAATTCTTCCAAGTAAGTATTACCTAATGTCAAGAGTCAAGAAATTTTTGTGATTCTCTGTTTTGGGCATATTCCAAAGTCCAAGTAGACCAATCGCTTCAAGCTTAACCATCCGAACCTAATGACAGATGGAACTCTGAGTGGCGGAATCAACAGAGAAGGCGTCAGATACTACAATGATCTGATCGATGAGCTTCTGTTGAAAGGTGTGTCATGCATAAGGAGCCTTAGCTGAATTGTTTTACTATACCAGATCATTTAAATCCTCACGATCCTTATTCACTGGGATTATTCATGTTTCTATATGTGCAGGGGTGCAACCGTTTGTGACCCTTTTTCACTGGGATTCGCCTCAATCATTGGAAGATAAATATGGAGGATTCCTCAGCCCTAGTATCATGTAAGTCATGGCCTAATATTTTTTTTTCTTCACATAGAATGCACGGATTACACGTTCTGAACTGACATCACCACTAAACAAATCTATGGATGTGGCAGAAATGATTTTAAGGGCTATGCTGAAGTGTGTTTCAAAGAGTTTGGTGACCGAGTGAAACACTGGATCACGTTCAATGAGCCCTGGACCTTCTGCTCAGGTGGGTATGCATCTGGCAGGTTTGCGCCAGGTAGGTGCTTGCCATGGGAGCAGGGCAAGTGCAGGGCTGGGGATTCAGGAACAGAGCCTTACACTGTGTGTCATCACCAAATACTCGCCCACGCAGAAACAGCGCGGTTGTATAAAGCAAAATATCAGGTCAGTGATGACATCTCCAAGCAAGTGCAGAGTTGCAGTTTTTCAATGAACAACAAATCAATTAGAACCCTCCAAATTTGGACTTCTCACATGCATCATATACTGAATGTAAAATGCAGGCTGTGCAAAAGGGAAATATTGGAATAACACTAGTTTCACACTGGTTTGTTCCCTTCTCCCGATCGAAATCGAACGATGATGCGGCAAGGCGTGCCATTGATTTCATGCTTGGATGGTAAACTCTATTAAAACCTCACAAGATTCCACTCTAGTCCTGGAAAAAATATCTCACTAGAAATGGCATTGTAGGTTCATGGATCCCCTTACCAGAGGAGATTACCCACTAAGCATGAGAACGTTAGTCGGGAACCGGTTGCCACAGTTCACAGAGGAACAGTCTAAGCTGGTCAAAGGTGCATTCGACTTTATTGGCCTGAACTACTACACTACTAACTATGCTGACAACCTTCCTCCATCAAATGGCCTCAACCTCACCTATGACACTGATGCCCGTGCTAATCTTAGTGGTAAGTCCCAATATCGAGTCAAACTATTTTTTTGGTTATTTATCAGTTTCATATTAACGGCGAGTATTTCCTATGTGTTTTTTTTTTGAAACGGAACAAATAGCTCTCGTTCAACAAAACTGCAGCATTTCCAAAAAAATAATGCATTCGTGGGGAGTACCGCACCTAGTATATTGGAACGAGGGCCTATGTCTACCGGGTAACGGTCGAAACAGCCAAGTAGCGACATGAAGGTTCTCTTCCTTGGTGTGTCACTCAATATTAGTTGTCTTTGTTTGGAGTGTACTACTGTACTGATCGATCGTCTTTGAAGATTGCTACTTCTTTGAACCACTTATTATTTCACCTTCTTTGCTACTCCGTCCATCCCAAATTGTAAGTCAATCCAAGATTCTTGGAGAGTCAAACTATCTCAAGTTTAACCAAATTTATATAACAAAGTATTAAGATTTATAATACCAAATAAGTACCATTAGCTTGTTCATTAAGTATATTTTTAGTTTTTATATATTTGGTTCCATAAATTTTTGTGATTCACTCTATAACTTTGGTCAAACATAGAAAGAGTTTGACTCTCCAAGAATCTTGGAATGACTTACGATTTGGGACGGAGGGAGTACGATATTTCTCTTCTTGCCTACTATACTTGTCCTGCTTGTAGAATTTTTCTTTCTTGACAGTTTATGCCTTGCCTGAGCACTGTAATCCGCCTCCCTCATGGGTACACTATGTGCTTCTAGCTCAAGTGCCAATCTCTCAGAAAGAGGAATTTAGAACTTATGGGAAAGGAAGTACACATACTCCAAGAAGTTCTTTGTTTTGGAGCCAAACAGTGGATGTTCAGAAAGTTTCAGATTACTTGCATTTTGACATGAGTGTGTGAAATTGTCCATACTAATGCATATTCCTATCTTTTGTCGTCAGTTGTAGTAGTATGTAGTATCTTTTACATTAAGCCATTTCGTTGACATTATTTCGCATTAGGATTTACTATTCACTTCCACCTTAAGATGCTATACACTAACTACTAAACCTCGTCTGGTTTATTAGGTTTTCGAAATGGTGTCCCTATCGGTCCTCAGGTGACAACAAGTAACTTTTCATCTCCCTTTTTATGCGTGGATATGTAGCGACTCATTTCCAGGGATGGTGTACATGTAGGCTGCTTCATCTTGGCTCTTCGTATACCCAAGAGGCTTCCGTGAGTTACTGCTTTATGTTAAGGAAAACTACGGCAATCCTACAGTCTATATCACTGAAAATGGTAACTTCTATTTGGTGGTACTTTTGGGATTTACGTGAAAATTTTCTCCATCCCTGAAAGAGGTAAAAATGAAGTAAACAAAATGAAAAAAAAATATTATCCATCTCAGGCGTCGACGAAGCCAACAACAAGAGTCTCTCACTACAGGAAGCTCTGAAGGATGACACCAGGATAGACTTCTACCGCAAGCACCTCATTGCGCTGCAAAGTGCTATAAGGTCAGTGAAAGAACTCAGAGGTGCGGCAGGAATATGGTGGAACGGCGCACCTTCTCCGTGCGTCGGCTTCATGTTAATATAGGCGAGAAACTTCCTCTCGCGGGGGAATTACATAAGTCACGGTTAGGTGGGATTGATACCTATCTTAGGGTACAAGACATTATCTATTGTTACAACAACCAACCAAAATCTACAGATAGATCAATCCCAATCTCAACCAAATACACAAAGATTTACATCAAGACTTATCTTGCTAACTACTTCAGGTTCTCTAATTCAGGCCACGACGCACTGCAGTGCCATGCAACATGGCGTGTGCAACTTTAGCTAGTTGAGAGTGTACAACTGCTACATCTCACACCATCTGACTTGAGTGATCCACTGCAGCGACGGGGCGAACGTGAAAGGGTACTTCGCGTGGTCCCTTCTGGACAACTTCGAGTGGGCAAGCGGCTACACGGTCCGCTTTGGGATACACTTCGTCGACTACAACGACGGACTGAAGCGTTACCCCAAGAGTTCCGCCCACTGGTTCACAGAGTTTCTGAAGTAGGTGTACATGGAAGAGTGTTTATAGCAAATAAATGGGAAAGAATTGCGTTTGCATGGTGCTAGCACCAACGATTGCACGTTGGTAAGAGAGTTGATGCCCCTTGTTTGGAACAGCTTATATCCTGCTTGGCAAAATAAGCTGAAACTGACAGCCAAACGCCGTGCTTTTTTACAGTTTATTTTGGTTGTGTTTTCCCTAATGCACTATTTGTACTAAAGCGTAGACACCGAGTCAAACTCAGGAAGGGCTTTGTACATTTTTGTGCAGCTTATCTGAGAGGTGCTTTATCCCCACGGACCCCACCGTTGTACCAAACAGGGCATCAGCTCGACCAGAAAATGTTCTTTCAATATGTCGCGTCTTGGGCCAGCATGTGTATATATTTTGGCCTTTCAAAAGGTTTGGCAAAACTTTCCAAGCCCAGCTCAATAAGAATTTTTAATTAATTAAGGAAAACTTTCCAACTTTCCAAGGCCGGGCATCTAAAATACAGTGGTAGTTGGAATAAAAAAACTCATTTATAATTTGAAAAAAATAAAATCAAGTTTCGAATCCAAAAGAAAGCCCAGCTTCCAACCACTCATCCACCATAGCCAAACCAAATCCCTACATGTGTTTATAGAGACTAAGTGGCAAGGTAAGGGGAGTGCCATGGCACCCAAGAACAGATTATTTGCTATGAAAACATCTATCCAACTAGCAAGATAATATGTGTCGTCTTAATCAGGGGCCGTGACACCAAATATGTTGATGATGGTGGTTCCATGGCCGGGGATATGGCTGAGTCCATTGCATAGAGCATAGGCCTCTTACACAAGATGTTGTCACAACCCACTTATCGACTATCGTTGCTCTCTAGGTGCAAGGGTCATCCAAATCCAGAGGTGAAGGCTCTGTGGTGTTACGAGCCTCACGAGTGGCCCCTTGGCAGCTAGGCCCGTACTAGCATATGCTCACAAGTACACGATAGGAGGTGTTGCGTTGGTGCAAAATGCTCTATCGTGTTCATTTGCACTTTAACTTGTTAAGGTGGAACCTAGGTGAATAAATTGTGTTTTCTTTTTAACCTAATCATTCCATCATCTAACATCTATAGCATGTTACCTAGACCGAAATAGTATTTTCGTCCTTTGCACCGGTGCTCAACTTTACACCTAGGTCTACCCGAGCACTTGTCAAAAAATATGTTTTAGCGTATTCAACGGGATCAATCCCTCTCTCATGCTCAGCACCGGATCAATCCCTCTCATGCTTAGCACCGCTTTTACATACCGGTAGCCTCTCTCTCAAGCACCAGCCACTTGGCAATGGCCTGCAACCGCGAGAGGCCCAACCCACCAAGTCCAGCAAGCCCATCCCATTGTGGCAAGGAGAACGGAGGTCAGACCGCTAGCAAGGTTTCATGTCCTTTCTGATTTTTTTTTTCCTCTTGTATTTTGTTCTTAGTCATTATTTCGTGTGTTATATTTTTAACGTTTTCATTCAACATTTTAAAATATTATATCCCATATTTTAAAACCACTTTTAACCTTTTTTGAAATATATAGAATAAGAGAACATCAAAATGTAAACTATTTTTTGATGGTACACATTCATGATTAATTTAGTACATTTATATTTTTTGCAATTTTTAAAGTATGTATCCGATGGAAAATTTGAAATAGAACATTCGAGTTGCTGAAATGGAATACTTTTTTTTTGGATAATGAACACTCCAGCCTCTACGGTTTAGTATACACAACCTTCAAAAATTACATCCGCCCATCTTCAATTGCTGGATAAAATGAAGAATAAAAAAGTAAAATTAAACCTAACAAAGCCTATTATTATGTTTCTATCCTTGACTCCCAAACAGTTCAAAGGCCATCATTTTCAAAGAAGTGCTTGCTTGCATGAATAGTTCCTTTGTCTGCTCCTCACGCTACAATATTAACCAAAATCATAGTCAGTAGGTCCCTCTAAAAATAGCCTGTATAAAGGGCAGGTGTTCAACATTTTAAGATAATATCATTCCGGCAACGCCATATTGCCCAACACTGAGCTTATGCCCCTATTAAAATAGTAATGACCCCTTGAGCATTAAAATTGTGAACCATGTTCCCTAAGCACGTAGGTTACCGGTCTAGGTGGGGTTAAACCAATACAGACAATCCTCCATATTACTTTTGCATGTTGGTATTAAAAAAGTGTTTAATTGTTTAGTTACAATTGCAATAGCTAGCTACACTTTTGGCTGCCCTTCCAGTTTTTCATCAGAAGATTATCCTAGCTTTTTTAGGTACCAAAGGAAAATATTAATTTTAGAGGAACTTTAAGTTTTCAAATCAATGTATGACGGAAGAGAAAATTATGGTTTATCAATTGATGAATGTAAATTGTCCACTCTTGGTTAGATATCATAAAAAAAATATCAATTGAAATCTCTATAATATGAATCTTGGACCCAAAACGGGCAACCTCATCGTGCCACATCGCCCGTAATCTCTCGGCTGGTGGATCGGCCATGCCGATGGTTTAGATCGGCTTATTCCAATATGAGTAATTCTAGGGACCCCACATGTGGGACTCACTGAGGTGGGGCCCATAGTAGGACCCACAAAATTAGGTGACATGGGCCCCACGCCAGCGGCCCCACCATGAACCCAAGGGACCCATATGTGGGCCCCATTGAACCCATTATATGTGGGACCCAACATAGTTTTTTTAAAAAAAACTATAAACATTGTTTAAATGATTTTCTAAGATGTTATGTTATAGTAGTTATTAGTTTGTTTGTGCAATATAATATCATATTATATATTTGAGCTATTTTTAATTTTGTTTATTTTGAATGATCTAATACAATTATCTATAATTAATTTTCTTTTATTTTTGGTATAAGGTATACTAAATGACTAGGGACACATAGATTGTCGTGTAGGAAAATTATTGTGCGGGTGCTTAGAGAACCAAAAACCTTTCGAATTAAAAGTTATCCAATATCAAAATTGCTTAAAATTTCAAATCTTTAACTTTATTCTTGAGGATAATTTTAAGGTCAAAACGTTTGCATAATTCATTCTCACAAATGTTAACATGTGATTTATCATACCTATGGTTCCTAAACCTTTTATACATAGAAAATTTTAAAATGCAAAATTCATTTTTAATTCTCTTGCACAATCACATTTCATCCGAAGATACACTTCAAAAGAAAAAATAACTCCAAGTTTCTAAACCTTTCCATACAATAAATTTTTAAATTTGAACTGCTTCAGTAATTTATTTAAGAAAATTATCTATATGACCATGGACTTATCCAGTTGCCTACGATGGCACATCGACTTGTCTCGCGCGACAACGCCACGAGCTTTTCTAGTGGAATACCTAAATTGTGGGTTTTTGAAAACATAAATAACAATATTTGTGTTGGATGTGATTCTCAATAATTTATAGTCAATCTTAATAGTTAAAAAAAAAACATCCATCCATACCCACCACCTAACAGCTGTGCGGCTGTGGCACATCTGCTTGTACTGAACCATCTCCTGCGTTCCTGGGCCTGAAAACTACACCACCGACACCTGCGCCTTGCAGTTGAAGCATCACGTCCTTCTACATGTTCTTTCAGCGATCTCAAAGCCACGGTGTTGCCACGACTTTTTTCACTTTTGATTTCAGGCTGAGCACACACTCTTTCGGCAATTGCTTTTGGCTTTCAACGGCATATTTCTGCGTGCGTGGAATTCCTCTTGTGCTTGTCCTCGCAGGTCAGCATGACACGTGATCGCTCGCCGTGCATGAGTTTCCATCTCTGTTCTTCCCTCTAGTCATTTTACACCGCGACTTTTAGCACCACCGGCAATGGCTCCCTTACGTCTCCTCTGAATTCCAAAGACAATTCGTAAACCCATCACTGCACTGCACCGACTATTCAGAGATGCCCTTTTCAGCCGCAAACACACCTCTCGATCAGTTTCTGTCCAACTGCAGATTTCTGTCCAACTGGGCCTCTAGAAAAAGAAGATTGAGAGGTCCAGAATGTCCCTGTTGTGGTGATGATGATCACCGTTGGCGACGAGAGAAAACACCGTCGCGTTCTGGGCGTGTGCTCGATTGCCTATATATGGTGGGGGCGCTGGGAAGCTGAACAGAGCCTGTCGCGGTGAAGTGCCAAGCTACACTCTCCATCTCCATAGCTCCACCACACAGTCACAGCATGGATTGGAGAGTGGATGCTGCAGTAGTGTTTGGTCGTCTCCTACCACCGCTCCTCCTGCTAGCCGTCGCGTCCGCCGCCTACGACGGCGCCGGCCTGCCGCCGATCAGCAGGAGGAGCTTCCCGGATGGGTTCATCTTCGGGACGTCCTCGTCGGCCTATCAGGTGAGACAATTCTCTGTGTCACGCTCAAGGTCAGGACTGGACAGTATGAACGTTTAAGCTCCATCCTCCCATCAGCGGTCACAATCTTAAACTGATGAATCAAGACATTTTTCACACAAATTTCAGATGACTAATTACATTTTTTTTTTTGCAAACTGCTACGAAAAAAGCTACCGCAAAACAACACCTAATGAACATGTAACTGAGTACGGAGTAGTTGGCAAGTGGCAACAAAAAGTCAATGGATTTTTCATGATCTTGACGAGCTGGCCTGATGTTCATGAATGTGCAGTATGAGGGTGGTGCCATGGAAGGTGGAAGAGGACCGAGCATTTGGGACATCTTCACACACCAGCACCCAGGCATGTATAATTGTACACGCTCTATCCCTCAGTCTCACACACTACGTATGCTTGAACAAGCCCTTAAACAAGTACTGTTATCAGTGGGTTTGTACGTATCTATGTTCAGTGCTTGCTTCACCTTTTTTTTTTTAATGAAAACAGGAGGGACATGTCCCTACTGAGATAGTATAATAATGAACAAAAAAGAAGTATTGTTACATGAAGAAACGAGGAAAATTTGTGAATTCCAGTTCCAGCTAAAGAATTACCCCTCCAAGTGGCAAGTGCTACAAGATTTGTCATTTGTGCAACTTTTCTCTGTTGAAACTGAAAATGGTTGAACAGCATATACCATCACCAGAGCTTATTTGAGGCAAGGGTCCAATCAAAGCCAGGATAAACAGATGTTGAGCTCCTGGCCGGATAATACGTCAGCTAAGATTGAAATGTTCCTAATGGTCATCTTTGTCCCGGTTTATTGTTCCATTTGTCATAGCCTCATCATTTTTTTATTTCTTATCCTAATGCGTTCTTCGTAAAAAAAAAATCACAAGACTTGTGCGGTCCAAAAATAATTTATTCCAGGTGCGTATAGATCCCAAGTTTTTCCCAAAAATACTATTTATCTTATTTCTCTCATTCACAGAACATGCTTCTCAGCACGCCCTACAATGTTTTTCTGGATATACAGTGTTTTTTCTCCCAATCTATACTCATCCGCTGGTTAGCCATAAGCTTGATTTGCACTTTGATCATGATAATAAGTCTTGATTCCAATTCACACGATGTATGAGCTCTCATGTGTCAGAGATCAGCCAGCCTGTCACTACCTACTACTTTTTTTGAACAAATAGTTCCATTTTATCCATAGATTGCTCTGTTTAATTAACAATGAATTTGGAGCAAGCTGTTAAATTATTGATCTTACTTGCGCTTGGCCTAGTCCATTATTGTTAACCCCTCCTAAATTTAAATGAGAAACTGGCAATAACGGTTTTCTCGATTCTAATACATTCTGAGTTGGCAGATAAAATTGCTGACAGAAGCAATGGGGATGTGGCAGTGGATTCCTACCATCGCTACATGGTACTGTAGGACTTTATTTCTTCAAATTAAGCATATCACAAGGTCCTTATATTTGGATTCCTAATTACCGAATTATTAGCACAATACTTACCCGTAAGGAATTTTTCAAACAAAAATAATTATTGATAAAAAATGACTTGACTCCCAAAATGCAGGAAGATGTGCGCATCATGAAGGATATGGGAATGGATGCCTACAGGTTTTCTATCTCCTGGACTAGAATTCTTCCAAGTAAGTGTTGCCTAATGTCAACATTTCTTTCATTTATCTGTTATAGTTTGTGATGTAAGGAGAGTTAATTGGTCCCAGCTGGGGCAGGTGATGTAAAAATCACCTTCCATTAAAAAAAAATGTAAAACTCACCCTGAAAAACGATGCTGTAACCGGTCTGACGGTCTTTTGCAATGCTAAGACTGAGGCTTTGCCCTTTAGCTCTAAAAGTCTAAGAAATTTTTTTGATTCTCTGTTTTGGGCATATTCCAAAGTCCAAATGGATCAATAGCGTCAAGCTTAGCCATCCGTACCTAATGAACAGATGGAAGTCTGAACGGCGGAATCAACAGAGAAGGCATCAGATACTACAATGATCTGATCGATGAGCTTCTGTTGAAAGGTGTGACATGCATAAGGACCCTTAGCTGAAACTTCTCACTATACCAGATGATTATATCATCGTTCTCCTTAAGGCATGTATACATGCTTATATATGTGCAGGGGTGCAGCCATTTGTGACCCTTTTCCACTGGGATTCACCTCAGGCATTGGAAGATGAATACGGAGGATTCCTCAGCCCTAGTATCATGTAGGTCATGAACTAATGATGTTTTCTGTTCACACAGAATGCACGGATTACTCATTCTGAACTGACATCACCACTAAACAAATCTATGGCTGTTGCAGAAATGACTATAAGGACTACGCTGAAGTTTGCTTCAAAGAGTTTGGTGACCGAGTGAAACACTGGATCACGTTCAATGAGCCCTGGAGCTTCTGCACAAGTGGCTATGCATCTGGAACGTTTGCACCAGGTAGGTGCTCGCCATGGGAGGAGGGCAAGTGCAGCGCTGGGGACTCAGGAACAGAGCCTTACACTGTATGTCATCATCAAATACTCGCCCGTGGAGAAACATCGAGGTTGTATAAACAAAAATATCAGGTCAGTGATGACATCTCCAAGCAAGTGCAGGCTTGCATTGCAGTTATTCAATGAACAACAAATTAATTGGAACCCTCCAAATTTGAGCTCTTCCAATATTGATACCAGTTCATTTCACTCACACACATCATATGCTTGATGACTGCCACACATCATATACTGAATGTCAAATGCAGGATGTCCAAAAGGGAAAGATCGGAATATCAATAAACTCAAACTGGTTTGTTCCCTTCTCCCAATCGAAATCAAACGATGATGCAGCGAGGCGTGCCGTTGACTTCATGCTTGGATGGTAAATTCTTCGTGACTTCACAGTATTCCATTGTTGAAGTCCTGGAATAAATTCCCTCAAAAAAAAAGTCCTGGAATAAAAAAATATCTCACTGGCAATTGCTATTGTAGGTTCATGGATCCCCTTACCAGAGGAGATTACCCAATAAGCATGAGAACGTTAGTCGGGGATCGATTGCCACAGTTCACAAAGGAACAGACTGAGCTGCTCAAAGGTGCATTCGACTTTATTGGGATCAACTACTACACTACCAATTATGCGGACAACCTTCCTCCATCAAATGGCCTCAACCTCACCTATAACACTGATGCCCGTGCTAATCTTAGTGGTAAGTCCTGATATCGAGTCAATCTAATTTCCTTTATCAGTTTCATATTAGCAGAGATTGTTTCATATGAGGCAAATCTTTGAAACGGAACAAAATAGTTAGCTCTCGTTTAACAAATCTTCAGCATTTTACAAAAATAATGCATTTGCTTCAGCTTTAGTAGTATCTCTTACATTAAGCCATTTGATTGACATTATTTCCCATTAGGATTTACGATTCGCTTCGAATGCACATGTATTTTTACTCCACTTTCGGCTGCTATATGCTAACCAAACCCCGCCTCTGGTTTATTATTAGGTTTTCGAAATGGTGTCCCTATTGGTCCTCAGGTAATTAACGACAGGTCACAACAAGTAGCTTTTCATCTCCCTTTTATCTGTGGGCAGCGATTCATTTCTAGCGATGGTATACATGTAGGCTGCTTCATCTTGGCTCTTCGTATACCCTCCAGGCTTCCGCGAGTTACTGCTTTATGTCAAGGAAAACTACGGCAATCCTAGAGTCTATATCACTGAAAATGGTAATTTCTATTTGGTGGTACTTTTGATATGTAAGCTAAATTTTGCACCTTCCCTGAAAGAGGTAAAAATGAAGTCAACAAAATGAAAAAAAAAATATCCATCTCAGGCGTTGACGAAGCCAACAACAAGAGTCTTTCACTCCAGGAAGCTCTGAAGGATGACACCAGGATAGACTTCTACCACAAGCACCTCCTGGCGCTGCAAAGTGCTATAAGGTCAGAGCTCTAATTCAGGCGACGACGCACTGCAGTGCAATGCAACATGGCGTGTGCAAGAGCCTACAGCAACTGCATCTCACCATCTCACTTGTGTGATGCTACTGCAGCGACGGGGCGAACGTGAAAGGGTACTTCGCGTGGTCGCTTCTGGACAACTTCGAGTGGACAAGTGGCTATACGGTCCGCTTTGGGATAAACTTCGTGGACTACAACGACGGACTAAAGCGCTACCCTAAGAGTTCCGCTCACTGGTTCACAGAGTTTCTGAAGAAGTAGGTGTAGATTGAAAGTGTTTATAGAAAATCAATGGGAAATAAGTGCGTTTGCATGGTGCTAGCACCAACGAATGCACATTTTTTTTTATATCCCAACGAATGCACGTTGGTAAGAGAGTTGATGCCCCTGTTTGTAACAGCTTATATCCTTCTTGCCGAAATAAGCTGAAACTGCAGCCAAACGCCGTGTTTTTTTTAATGGAATATATATTCCACTTGACCAGAGGCTAACCGAATAACAACAGCCACAAGAGTGTTTCCAGAGTTTGAGTGGCCATCTGGCCGAAACATAACATACCCTGGTTCTAGCTCCGACCTCATATGAGCTAAATATGGTGGTTCCATGGTCGGGGATATGGCCGAGTCCATTGCATAAAGCATAGCAGTAGCGACCAACCGCAAAATTAAATATGTATCTTCTCGCTTTCTTCTTCTTCTTCTTCCTTCTCAAAAATGTAGGGGGCTCTATGGGTTTTGGGGAGGTAGGGGGCTGGAGCTCCCCTTCAACCCCCTTGGATCCACCCCTGCAGCATAGGCCTCCGTACACAAAACGTCGTCACAATCCACTTATCAGATGGGAGATATCACGCCTCTAGAGGTTGAGGCTCTTTGGTATTACAAGCCTCACGAGTGGCCCCCTAGCAGCTAAGTCCAAACTAACATATGCTCAGAAATACACGATAGGAGGTGGCCCCTTGGCAGTTAGGTCCAAACTAACATATGCTCACAAATACACGATAAGAGGTGTTGCATTGGTGCAAAATGCTCCAGTGTGTTCATTTGCTCTAAGACTGTCTCCAACAAAGTATGCAAATGGTAAACCAAACCCAAAAATAGGCGATGCACATTGCTTTGGGTAGAAAAAATAGCCTCCAACGGATTGTGCAAATGGGTGACCTATTTTGCGTCGGACTCCACCAAGAACCCAAATAAGCATCATTTGTCTTTCTCTCTCCTCGACGAAAATATATGCAGCGCAACCCTTTCGCGGGAGGGAAAGCTTCGCCGGCGGCGAGACTGCACGGAGCTAGGCTTCACAGGTATGGGTCTGGCAACCCCGCCCTCCTTCATTCCTAGTTTCATCTCTCCTCTCCCTCTGCATGGATTTGGCACTGGATGCTTGGACCCTTGGCATTTTGGCAAGGCCACATGGAGCCGCATGTTGCGCCTATATTTGCCCATGTTTCTCGCACACTGCCATGGCCGTATGGCATCGCATGGTGGACCTTGCTCCATATTCCCTCCCCTCCCGCTCCCATCTCCTTCTCTTTCCTCGCAGCCCTTGGCTCAGCATCATGCCTACAGGATGCAGTCGCCCCTCATGGTCATACCTCCGCCTCAGCCCCTGTGCGGTGCCGGTGATCCCTTGTTGTGTGGATTGTGTCTGTTGTGATTTTTTGTTATGGTTGGGGAGAATATGATTGGATTTGTACAAGAGGATGACCTGATTACATATGGATGGGATCTCAGACAGGAGTGCCGATTCAGAAAGGTTCAGTATATCTTTTAATTGATGAGTAGGAATCATGAGTTCATGACTAGGATTGTGCCTTAATTCTTTGTTGTATAATGATGACTTTCATCTGATTTTTAATATTTCAAACATTGACATTTTGACATAACTCAAAGCCATGGCCAAAGCATCTACAATATAGGTCAGAAGCCAAGTCGATTTAGAGATAAACAAGCCAGAAACAGGCTCCATCCAAGTGGATTGCAGGAGATCGAGAGGGATTTGATCCCTTAAAAAAGTCAATCCCTTCCCAATACCCTTTCATCGTCTCCAATACAGTTGGATTGGGGTGAAATCTACAAGCCCTAGAAGTGGATGTGACAATGAACAAGCAAATCACCATAAATTAGATTACCTGTGTTTTAGTTGACTCAGTTGCACCAACGCCCAGGCTTGAATTATGCCGGCGGCTACCTCGCGACCAGCTCGACTCCCTTCTCACACACAGCTGGGGCGGCGAAATCCCGCCATCGACCCAAGCCTGCAGTATGCACGAAACCCTCGCCTTTGTTTCCCGCGAAAATTTCAGCGCCCATGTCCGCGAAACAAATTGTCCGTCTATTGGGCTTCCTTTTGCGTTCTCTGTTGGAGGAGACACCTTTTAGGTGAGTAACCTATTTCTTTTACAGCAACCCATACCATAGATAGGTCTCCAAATTTGAGTTGTATTGTTGGAGACAGACTAACTTGCTAAGGTGGACCCTAGGTGAATAAACTGCTCTTTCTTTTTAACCATTCCATGCCATCATCTAACATCTATAGCATGTTACCTAAATTGAAATATTATTTTATAGTCCTTTGCATCGGTGCTTCCCACCTGGGTCTACCCGAACACTTGTCAAAAAATATGTTTCAACCAACTGAACGGGATCAATCCCTCTCTCTCATGCTTAGCACCGGATCAATCCCTCTCATGCTTAGCACTTGTCAAAAAAAATTGAACTGTGTTCCATAACATATAGGTTACTGGTCAAGGTGGGGTTAAAACAGTACAATTTGGACAATCCTTCATATTACCTTGGCATGTTGGCATTCAAAAATAAGTATTTAACGGATCAATCCCTCTCATGCTTAGCACTTGTCAAAAAAATTTGAACTGTGTTCCATAACATATGGGTTACTGGTCAAGGTGGGGTTAAACCAGTACAATTTGGGCAATCCTTCATATTACCTTGGCACGTTGGCATTCAAAAATAAGTGTTTAATTGTTTCATTACAATTGCAATAGCTATACTTTTGGTTGCCCTTCCAGTATTTCATCAAGATTATCCTTGGTTAGAAGAAAAAAGTCTACTTAACCCTCCCACCTATGAGGGGTGGAACACATCACCCCCAACCTATAAAATTGTCTCTTTTACCCCCTAAACTTTCCAAATCCAGGAAAATCACCTCCTGAAGCGGTTTTAGACGACGATTTGCTACAATAATGATGATTTTATCTTTTTTTGTTTTTCAGCTGATATTTTGAAAAAGTCATAATAAACATAGAAAAATTGTAAAATATAAAATCCGATATGCTTTAATATTTTTACACCTATAAATTTATTACAGAAAAACATAGATCTAAAGCTATAGAAAAATATTCTAAAGCATACCATATTATATGTTCATTTTGTTTATCTACTTATGTAGAGTCCAACAAAATTGTATTTTCTATTTTATGATTTTTCTATGATTTATTATAATTTTTAAATATCCTAAAAAAAGAAAAAGACGAAACCATCGTTACTGTAGCAAATTGCCATCTAAAACTATTTGAAAGGGTGATTTGCCCGGTTTTGAAAAGTCCAGGGGTAAAAGAGCCAATTTCATAGGCTAGGGGTGATGCGTTCTACCCCCCATAGGTGGGTGGGTTAAGTAGACATTTTCCTGGTTAGAATTCTCCTTTTTATAGGTACCAAAGAAAAATATTGATTTTTAGAGGAACTTTAAGTTTCCAAATCAATGCATGACGGAAAGGAAAATTGTGATTATCAATTGAAGATTGTAAATTGTCGGCTCTTGGTTAAGTGTCATACAAAAGTATCAATTGAAATGGAATACCTAAATCGTTGGTTTTTGAAAAAAAAACAACAATATTCATATTGGATGTGATTCTCAATTTATAGTCAACCTTACAAGTTAAAAAAAGAAAGAAAGAAAACATCCATCTTGTGCTTGTCCTTGCAGTAGTGTCAGCATGGCACGTGGTCGCTCGCCGTGCTTGCGTTTCCATCTCTGTTCTTCCCTCTTGTCATTTTACACCGCGACTTTTAGCACCACCGGCAATGCAAAGGCACTTGGCTCTCGTACGTCTCCTCTTAATTCCGAAGACAATTCATAAACCCATCACTGCACTGCACCGACTATTCAGAGATGCTCCTTTCAGCCGCAAACGCACCTCTCGATCAGTTTCTGTCCAACTTGGGCCTCTGGGACACAGAGGATTGAGAGGTCCAAATGTCCCTGTTGTGGCGATGATGATCACTTTGGCGACGAGAGAAAACACCGTCGCGTTCTGGCTATATATGGTGGGGGCGCTGGGAAAATGAACGGGGCCTGCCTGTCGCGGTGAAGTACCAAGCTAAACTCTCCATCTGACCATCTCCATAGCTCCACCACACAGTCACAACATGAATCGGAGAGTGTCTGCTGCAGTAGTGCTTGGTCGTCTTCTACCACCGCTCCTCCTGCTAGCCGTCGCGTCCGCCGCCTACGACGGCGCCGGCCTGCCACCGATCAGCAGGAGGAGCTTCCCGGATGGGTTCATCTTCGGGACGGCCTCGGCGGCCTATCAGGTGAGATAATTCTCTCTGTCATGACTCACTTAAGGTCAGGACTGGACAGTATGGACGCTTAAGCTCCATCATATCCTATCAGCGGTTGCAATCTTAAACTGATGAATCAAGACATTTCTCACACAAACTTCGGGTGACTAATTACAAATTTGTTTTGCAAACTGCTAGAAAAAAAAAAAAGCTACCGCAAAACAACACCTAATGTTCACTTGAACATGTAACCGAGTACGGAGTAGTTGGCAAGTGGCAACAAAAAGTCGATGGATTTTGCATTATCTTGACGAGTTGGCCTGATTTTCATGAATGTGCAGTATGAGGGTGCTGCCATGGAAGGTGGAAGAGGACCGAGCATTTGGGACACCTTCACACACCAGCACCCAGGCATGTACACTCTCTATCCCTCAGTCTCACACACTAAGTGGGCTTGTATGTATCTATGTTCTGTGCTTGCTTCACCTTGTTTTTAAAGAAAACAGGAGGGACAAGTCCCTACTGAGATAATATAATAATTAAAAAACGAGGAAAATTTGTGAATTCCAGCTACAGAATTACCCCTCCAAGTGGCAAGTGCTACAAGATTTGTGTAACTTTTCTCTGTTGAAACTGGAAATGGTTGAACAGCATATACCATCACCAGAGTTTTTTTTAAAAGATGCAAGGGGCCAGCAAAAAGCCAGGATAAACAGATGTTGAACTCCTGGCCGGATAATACGTCAGCTAAGATAGAAATGTTCCTAAAGGTCATCTTTGTCCCGGTTTATCGTTCCATTTGTCGTAGCCTCATCTTTTTTTTTTTATTCTTATACTAATGTGTTGTTTGGAAATAAAAAAAAAAGATCACAAGACTTGCTACAGCCCAAAAATAATTTATTCCACAGAAATCTGTGCTGGTTAGCCATATGCTTGATTTGCACATTGATCATGAGAGCACGTCCAATAAGGACACCTCACTGGTCGAATCGTTAAGACAGCTCAGCGGATGCATGAGTGGAGGGGAGAGAAAGGAAGAGTGGACCAATTGGTCGCTAGAATTGTCGACAAGCTGAGCACGTTTTCTAAGAGGCAGCAACACTGCCAGAAATTTGCTATTCATTATAAATTCACTATTCCTTCACCTTACAGAACACGCTTTGTAGAAAAGTTACTACGGTGTATTTCTCTACTTCTCCCCCAACTAAACTACTTTGTATGGTTCTTTTGCTGCGCTCGTTGGGCCCCGCACGTGGGTTGGATTAAAAGATAGAGATGTCAGGGTAGCTGACCGATGGGTCCATAAAAATAAAAAAAATATGCCTCGGAACATGTGAAAAGACCAACTGTTGTATGTGTTAGACTCTATTTCTAGATGACTTGGCTTTGCTATTAGACAAGTTTGAACAAGTCTTGATTCCAATTCACACGATGTATGAATTGTCATGTGTCAGAGATCAGTCAGCCTGTCACTACCTGCTACTTGTCTACTTAGGTCCATTTTCTCCATAGATTCCTTTGTTTAACACGGAATTTGGAGCAAGCTATGTTGAATTATTGATCTTACTTGCGCTTGACATAGTCCATTGCGGTAACTTGTGTGTAACCCTTCCTAAATTTAAATGGGAAATTGACAATAACGGTCTCCTCAATTCTAATACATTCTGATTTGGCAGATAAAATTGCTGACAGAAGCAATGGGGATGTGGCAGTGGATTCCTACCATCGCTACAAGGTAGGTCTTTATTTCTTCAGATTAAGCATATCACAAGATCCTTATATTTGGATTCCTAATTACCCAAATATTAGCACAACACTTACCCGTAAGGAATTTTTCAAACAAAATTAATTATTGATCCAAAATTACATGCCTCCCAAAATGCAGGAAGATGTGCGCATCATGAAGGATATGGGAATGGATGCCTACAGGTTTTCTATCTCCTGGACTAGAATTCTTCCAAGTAAGTGTTGCCTAATGTCAAGTCATTTCTTTCATTTATCTGTTATAGTTTGTGATGTAAGGAGAGTTAATTGGTCCCAGCTGGGGCAGGTGATGTAAAAAACACCATTCATTAAAAAAAGAGGAGTTTTACAATGCTTGAAAGGTTTCCAGAAGGTACCACGCAGTACTTTTGTGGCTGATTAATTCTAGCCGTTGATTTAGCTGAATATTTAGCTAAGTATTTATTTTAATATAAAAAATATATTTAATTAGTACCTCCATGTGCCTTTCTTTGGGTACCTCCCGGTGCCTCTTGGTACCGTCTATTTTACCACCATTGAATCTTTGGGAATGGATGGTTCTCCATTTTGCAAGCATTGTAATAGAGTTCTTTTACAGCGCACAATACCATCATATACTAGCGGTTAAAATGACTAGTATATAAAGATCCAACGGTCGAGATTAATTGTAAAAGAGCTATGGTAAAACTCCTCAAAAGTGTAAAAGTTGCCCTGAAAAACGATGTTGTAACCGCTCTGACAATCTTTTGCAATGCTAAGACTGAGGCTTTGCCCTTTAGCTCTAAAAGTCAAGAAAATTTGTTGATTCTCTGTTTTGGGCATATTCCAAAGTCCAAATAGATCAATACGTCAAGCTTAGCCATCTGAACGTAATGAACAGATGGAAGTCTGAACGGTGGAATCAACAGAGAAGGCGTCAGATACTACAATGATCTGATCGATGAGCTTCTGTTGAAAGGTGTGCCATGCATAAGGACCCTTAGCTGAATCGTCTCACTATACCAGATGATTATATCCTTGTGATCCTTAAGGCATGTATACATGCTTATATATGTGCAGGGGTGCAGCCATTTGTGACCCTTTTTCACTGGGATTCACCTCAGGCATTGGAAGATAAATACGGAGGATTCCTCAGCCCTAGTATCATGTAGGTCATGAACTAATGATGTTTTCTGTTCACACAGAATGCACGGATTACTCATTCTGAACTGACATCACCACTAAACAAATCTATGGCTGTTGCAGAAATGACTATAAGGACTACGCTGAAGTTTGCTTCAAAGAGTTTGGTGACCGAGTGAAACACTGGATCACGTTCAACGAGCCCGTGAGCTTCTGCTCACTTGGGTATTCATCTGGCACGTTTGCACCAGGTAGGTGCTCGCCATGGGAGCAGGGCAAGTGCAGCGCTGGGGATTCAGGAACAGAGCCTTACACTGTGTGTCATCATCAAATACTCGCCCACGCTGAAACAGCGCGGTTGTATAAAGCAAAATATCAGGTCAGTGATGACATCTCCAAGCAAGTGCAGGCATGCAGTTCTTCAATGAACAACAAAACATTTAGAACCCACCAAATTTGAGTTTATCCATTATTGATACCAGTTCATCACTGACACATCATATACTGAATGTCAAATGCAGGCTGCACAAAAGGGAAATATCGGAATAACATTAGTCTCAAACTGGTTTGTTCCCTTCTCCCCATCGAAATCGAACGATGATGCGGCAAGGCGTGCCATTGACTTCATGTTTGGATGGTAAATTCTTTGCAACCTTCACAGGATTCCACTGTTAAAAGTCATGGGGAAAAAAAATCTCACTAGAAATGGCATTGTAGGTTCATGGATCCCCTTACCAGAGGAGATTACCCACTAAGCATGAGAACGTTAGTCAGGAAGCGGTTGCCACAGTTCACAAAGGAACAGTCTGAGATGGTCAAAGGTGCATTCGACTTTATTGGCCTGAACTACTACACTGCGAACTATGCTGACAGTCTTCCTCCATCAAATGGTCTCAACCTCACCTACGGCACTGATGCCCGTGCTAATCTTAGTGGTAATAAGTTCCACATCATTTCTAAAATATTATGCATTTGCTTCAACTGTAGTATCTCTTACATTAAGCCATTTGCTCGACATTATTTCCCATTAGGATTTACGAATATACATGTATTTTTACTCCAATTTCAGTTGCAGTATATACCACTAATAAAGCTTGTCTGGTTTATTAGGTTTTCGAAATGGTGTCCCTATCGGTCCTCAGGTAATTAACGACAGGTCACAAGTAGCTTTTCATCTCCCTTTTTATGCGTGGATATGTAGCGATTCATTTCCAGGGATGGTATACTCCCTCCAGTTCAGTATTAGAAGTCGTTTAGGACAGCGACACGGTCACCAAAGCACAACTTTGACTTCTCTTTTCTATAAAAATATTTCTTAAAAAGTTATATATGTATATTTTTATGAAAGTAATTTCCAAGACCAATCTATTTATATGATTTTCACATTTCCAAACTCAACACCTTAACTATTATTTATGATTTATATTCCCAATGTTTGACTCAAACCTTGTCCAAAACGACTTCTAATACTAAACCGGAGGGAGTACATGTATGTAGGCTGCTTCATCTTGGCTCTTCATATACCCTCGAGGCTTCCGCGAGCTACTACTTTATGTTAAGGAAAACTACGGCAATCCTACTCTCTATATCACTGAAAATGGTAACTTCTATTCGGTGGTACTTTTGGGACCAGTAACTTGCACTTTCCTGAATTTTTTTTCTACTTTCCTGAAAGAGGTAAAAAATGAAATAAATAAAATAAAAAAATATTATCCATCTCAGGCGTCGACGAAGTCAACAACCAGAGCCTCTCGCTCCAGGAAGCTCTGAAGGATGACACCAGGATAGACTTCTACCACAAGCACCTCCTTGCGCTGCAGAGTGCTATAAGGTCAGAGAGGCCAATTAAATTCATATATGCGACACACTGCAAATGCACAAATTTATCCATGCATGCAACACGGTGTAGTTCAATTAACGTCACTACGACTTTGTTAGCTAGTGTTTATGGAGATTATGGTGTACAGCTACTGCATCTGACTTGTGACTGCTGCAGCGACGGGGCGAACGTGAAAGGGTACTTCGCGTGGTCGCTTCTGGACAACTTCGAGTGGGTGAACGGCTACACGGTCCGCTTCGGGATAAACTTCGTGGACTACAAGGATGGATTGAAGCGTTACCCGAAGAGTTCCGCCCACTGGTTCACAAAGTTTCTGATGAAGTAGGCGTACATATACTGATATACGAGTGTTTAATTTATACCAAATAAATGGGGAAGAACTGCGTTTTTTCCACTACTATAAAAAAACAGTTTAGGAGACACTGAAAAAAAAGCCTCAGAGTCGGACTCAAAATATGTCCATTTCCATTAATCCTAGATTAACAGAGACGAAAATTTTTATTTACGGATGTGTTTTTATCTGACCATCTCGAAAAATTAATTTACGAAGGCAGACATTTTAATACAACTGTCTTTGAAAACAGTCTATTTTCAGAGACAGGTGTTTTAAGGTGCCCGTCTCTGTAAATTGATTTTAACTACCTCCAAAAATATCTTTTGTAGTAGCATTTACACCGTGCAAGCACACCAACTCAGGCACGTTGGTAAGACAGTTCGCTGATGCCGACAAGCAAGTGTGTTCTTTCGCTGTTTTGTGTCTCGGGGATGTGTATCGATTTTACTATTAAAAGGGCCAGCATTGTGCTACTCTTAAAGCTAGCCCCAATGGTAGATGTAGAATTATTTGATGACGTGGCAATAAATTAAGAGGGGGGGGAGAGAGATTGTGCGACCAAAAAGAGTAGTATTTTGTGAAAGATACAGTCGTATATGATTTTCTCATGTCTTTGCTCAGAATCTAACATTTTGGGCGCGCTCTTATAGAACAACAATCCAAATCAATTATTTTTAGGGTTTGAAAAAACAACATGATACTACGCATTGGAGGTATTATCTTTAAATAATAATTTAACAATATTTATATAACATAGCAACCTTCAATACAAATCATTGTACTATACTACTATGCATTGAGACCAGCCAAAAAGGATCCAACTATGTAAGTTGCACAATAAAAGGATCTACATTTCTAAATGCAATTTAGCATGTATATGAATTGATTTGTAAAATGGATATGAGCAAAACTCTTTCTTTTTCAAGGAATAAAATCAAGAGCAATGCACATACAACTTTTGTCTCAAATAAATTCTATGTCGCAGTACAACATTTACTCTCAAAGTTTAACAATGCTGTGTGGTTCAGAAAGATTATAAATGGCACTGGTCCGATTTTTATTGTCTATCCACAGAGCGGCGCGGTTGCTGCCCATGGGCTCAAAAGCATGCCCGCAGCGGCTAGGCCTCGCTCGTTTCATATCCAGTATGCAGGGTTTATGGGCCTGCCTTTCGGACTTTGCAGCTTTGCCATCACGAGCCAGGGGAAAAAAATCGCCCCTAAATGATAAGCAAAAACCACACTCCTACCTAAAAACATAAGTAAAGGTATGGTGCAAGTACTTGTACTTTTTCCATGCGATCCTTTTCTAGTTTTCTGTGAAAGCCACTTAAGGGTGTGTTTAGATTGTAGGAAAAAACACTGTAGCATAAGAAAAACACTGTAGAATTCGCTGGGAAACGTGTTTTGTGAGGGGGGAATAGTGAAAAGTTGGAATGAATAGTGAAAAGTTGGAATGAATAGTGAATAGTTGGGAATCTGAACATGGCCTAAGTTCTTCAGGACTTTGTCTTGTACTCACGTGTCCAAGAAACATCCATTCCAGCTTGTATTAGTTCTTCACTGTTCAAACTAGCCGAGCTAGCTGGTGCCACTGCCGGCCACACTGAAAAGCTCTACTGCACATCCAGTTGTTCAAAAACTAAAAGTACACCTTTTGTCTGGTATTACAAAAACAGAAAAAAGGTGGATTGACCACGCAAGATGGCATTATTATTGCATGACATCTCTTAAGATGTTGTTTTGACAACATTTTTTAATGTTTTAAAATGATTTGGCTACATTCTGTTCGCTGACGATTACCGGCCTGTTCGGCTGGCTGGAAACCAGCCCAGCCGGCTGGTTTGTCACCCATTTTGGGCGGCTGACTGGTGGGGCCAGGGGTCCAGCCCAGCCACTCCCAGCGATAAGCCCAGCCACAGACAAGCAACCGAACAGGCCCTGCAGCGTTGCCAATTGGTACCTGAAAGAGATGTGGTTGGAACTCGGGAAAACCAATCGCGAAAGCAACTCCATCCAGGTTTCTCGTTGCTCTGAGCTCTTACACCTCCCTTTTCCAGCTATTGTACCACTAGCACGGTAACACCCGCTCTTGCAAAATCAAGTCACATGAGACCATACAGCCTTGGCCTTTTTCATTTGTCAATTGTGATCCTTTTAATCCTGATCGTCATGTCTAATGCTAATACAGTAACATTGTAATTCCCTACTAGTGGTCCATAAGCACCAACGTTTTTTCAGTTTTGTGTGAGACTGTGAGGGTAAAAAAGGTTGAAAGATATTTCCAAGTTCAAATCTCTCTACTCAGCATTCCAAGGCAGTACAATAAAAAGGCAAAAAGGAATCCAAGCAGTGGCAAAGCTGTAAAATCGCCCAACGGCTATAGATGGCCAAACGGGCTCGGCCCGCTGGGCTGGCACTAGCACGGCCCGAAATGGCACGGCCCGAACACGACACGGCCCGATTGCCATCGGGCTAGTGCCGTGCCCGTGCCCGGCCCAGTGCCGTGCCTGGGCCGCAGAGCCGGCCCGCGGCACTAGCACGGGCACGGGCCGCTTAAATGGCCGGCACGGCCTCGGCCCGCAGGCGGCACGGCCTAGGCACGCCTGAGCCGTCGGATCGGCGCGAGGGCGCCTCCCGACCGTTGGATCCGATCGTCGGGAGGCGCCCTATAAAAGCCGTCGCCGTCGCTCTCATCCGTCGCGCGCTAACCCTAATTCATTTCCCTCCCCTCCCCTCTCTCTCGCACGACTCGCAGCGGCGGCTGCGCTCTCATCCGTCTCCGCTCTCATCCCTCTCCAGTGCTCTCTTCTCTAGATCTCCGGTGGCCTCGCGCCGCCGGTGGCCGGCACTGGCACACGGCACGGCCATCTACCACCCTGATCTCGATTTGTAACAGAAGATGTAGCTACATCCTTTCGTTGTCGTCCTCGTCCTCGTCCTCGTCGCCGACGCCGTCCTGCGATGTCCCTGCTGGTGCTCCGGATCTAGATCCGTTGAGGGACCACTCGGCTTCCGGCCATCGTCATCGCCGCCGACGACTTTGGTGCTCCGGCTGCAAAGGTATGAACCCTAACCCTAGATCTGGTCTCTCCTCGCTTCTGTGTGGTACGAACTTTAATCCTAGATCTTGTTTGTCCCTGCTGGTGCTCCGGATCTAGATCCGTTGAGGGACCACTCGGCTTCCGGCCATCGTCATCGCCGCCGACGACTTTGGTGCTCCGGCTGCAAAGGTATGAACCCTAACCCTAGATCTGGTCTCTCTTCGTTTCTGTGTGGTACGAACCCTAACCCTAGATCTGTTCTCTCTTTGTTTCTTTGGCAGCCGTTGAGGGACCAAGTCATTGGCGGCTGACGATGTCGTCCGACGAGGAGACGGTCGAGATCGACATGAACGATGAGAGACGGGGGTGCGGGCTGGCCGGAGATGACGACGAGGATGACTTGTGCGAGGACCGGGAGTTTCTATTCGGCAGAGATGCTCCCATCATCGTCGACGCAGACGGCGATGATGAGCTACCTGAGCCTGAGCCTCTGCCGGACGGCGGCAACACCGGTAAACGCACACGTCCCTCTACCTCTCCTGTTTGGGATGATTTCGAGAAACTTTACACGATCGTCAATGGTAAGCGGGTAAGGACTGGTGCCAAATGCCTCCATTGCTCGAAGGTGTACTCTGGTTCTTCCAGAGGTGGTACTGGTCACCTTTCTCGCCACATTGTTGCTTGTGTTAAGAGGCGTGAGAAGTTTCGCTTGACTCAGTCTCAGATTACCTTTAATCCTGATGGTAGTGTTCGTGCTTGGGACTATTGTCCTCTGGTTGCTCGTACTCAGCTTGTTCGTTTGATAGCTAGACTTGATGTCCCTATCTCTATTGGTGAATCTGCGGCTTTTGAAGAATACATTAAAATTGCCCATAACCCTAGATATGCTAAAGTTTCTAGGCAAACCACCACTAGAGATATAAGCAAGTACTTCAATGAGTGCAAGGCTAATCTGATTGAAACTTTCAAGTCCTCTGTTAATGCTGTGTGTTTGACATCTGATATTTGGTCTGGTAATGCCAAAGAGGATTATCTTAGTGTTGTTGCACACTATATTAATTCTGATTGGCAACTAGAGAAAAGGGTGCTTGGTCTAGTTCTTATTGATGTGTGCCATAGTGGACAAAACATTGCTGAACGTGTTACTTCTGTTATTGATGAGTATGGTTTGACTGAGAAGGTGTTTGCTGTTACACTAGACAATGCTTCATCTAATGTCTCTGCCATGCAAAAGATGAGACCAATCCTGTCTAAATACCTTGGCATTCAAGTTCCTGATAATGATGATTCTGAAGCTGCTAATAGTATGTTTTTGCATCAGCGTTGTGCATGTCATATCATTAATCTGATTGTTAAGGAGGCTCTCACTTCTCTTAAGCCTTTGATTGAAACATTTAGAACTGCTATATCATGGATCAATTCATCTAATCAAAGAATTGCTGCATATAAAAGCTACTGCATTGCAACTAATGCCACACCTAGAAAGTTTCAGCTTGATATGGATGTTAGGTGGAATTCTACCTATCTAATGCTTAAGCATTTGTTTCCTCATAAGGTCCCTTTCACTACTTTCATCCATGCTCAGTACCCTAGGGCTGAAGGTGAGGGCTTGCTGTTAACTGATGAGCATTGGTTGAGGGCACAGAAAGTTACTGCATTTCTTGAATTGTTTTATAATGCAACTGTTGACTTATCTGGTGTCTATTATCCCACATCACCACTTATGATGCATCATCTTCTTAAGATAGCTCTGCACTTGCAAAACTATTCTAATGATGTGCACATCAGATCTGTTATTCAACCAATGATTGATAAATATATGAAATACTGGAGAGACATACCTGTGCTTTATTCTTTTGCATTCATCTTGGACCCTAGAGCTAAAATGAAAGGTTTTAATAGGGTGCTTAGAAGGTTGGGTGCTCTCACCAGTACAGATTATTCTACTTACCAAGTTGAAACTAGAGCTAGGTTGACTGATGTGTATAACAAATATGATGCTAAGTTTGGTGCAGTTAGATTGAAGAGAAATGACCCTCCTCAGCCTCCTGGTAAGTCAAGGACTGCTTGGGATGAAATATATGATGATGATGCAGGTTCTGCTGTGTGTGGTAGCACTTCCTCTATCTCTGGTTCTTTTACCATGTCTAGAGATACATCTGCAACTTCTCTTTTGCATGCAGTGACTTCATCTGCTTCTGCTTCTAATGCTTCTGAACTTGTCTCATATTTAGACTGTGACACTGTCAACCATCTTTCTGATGACTTTAACATTCTGAATTGGTGGCATCAGCATAAACTTACTTATCCAGTCCTCTCTATCATGGCTAAAGACATCTTAACATGTCCTGTTTCTACTATATCATCAGAGTCTACCTTTAGCATGACTGGCAGGATCATCGAGGAGCGTCGAAGGAAGCTCAAGCCGGAGATGGTGGAGATGCTCACCTGCATCAAGGACTGGGAAGCTGCAGAGTTGAGGCTGCAACAATTTGCCGAGGACAGTGAGCTTGAAGATGCCTTCAAAGGCATTGAGCTTGATTCATGATCTATTTATGTAATGCTCTGTAATAATTAGAGTAGGCTTTGGACTTGGACTTTCTGCTCATGAACATTTGAACATTGAATCACTGATGTAATGAACTATATTGGAGCTTGGTTGTACTCTTTTCCTGTCTAGGGTTTCTCACAAGGGTGAGTTTTACCTAGATAGGTTTTTAATGAGGCAACCATTGCACTAAGCTCCATCTTTTGTTAAATCTGTGTCTCCTTGATCTCTTTTGTTTTGTTGCTATCTTTATACTCCTGAAATTCTGGATATTATGAATCTTCTGTATAATTTCCGTGCTCGTGCCGGCACGGGCACTATAGTGCCTCCTGGCACGGCACGGCACTATACCGTACCTTTCGTGTCGTGCTAGTGCCTGAGGTTAGGCACGGTGGCACTAAGAGGCACGGCACGGTTGGATGGCGGGCCGTTTAGTGCCGTGCCGTTTAGTGCCGTGCCCAATAGTGCCCGTGCCGTGCCGTGTCGTGCCGGCCCGTTTGGCCATGTATACCAACGGCTCTGACCGCCTGCCCAACAGCACCCACAGGCTACAGCCTCCGCCAGCTGTCGATGACGTCCGCTCGGCGCTCGCTCGCCGCGCGAGAAATCCCCGGGCGGAATGCGCAGGCCGAGCCGGCTCCCTCTCTGTCACTGCACCAGGGACCCACAATGCCACGTCCATCCCCAGGGCCCGGGCCCACGTACGGCGCCCGCCGCGACGGCGCGGCAAGGGAGCCCGGTAGTGCGTGATCGGAGAGCCCGATGCCCGCCACGTGTCCTGCCGGCACGTGACCGTGGCACGGATGGATGGCGATGCGCCTCCTGGAGTCCTGCCTGGTCTTCGTTGGAGCCTCCAAAACCAGACGGGCGAAACCAACTCTGCGGCGCAGGACAGGGCAGAGAGGGTTTTGGAGGAGAGAAAGCTCCATTTTTTCCCCCATATCTTCACTTTCGTCGCGCGTGCTGGAGGCTCGCAGCGTCCGCGGGGCCACCGGGTCTGGCCAGATGGCTCGCGCGGCCGTCGTCGCCGTGCTCGCCGTCGCCGTCCTCCTCGCCTGCTTGCCGCCCGCCGCCGCCTCGTCTCCTTACAGGGCAGGTATGTCACGCCCGCGCGTCGCGTCGTAAACCACGTTTCTTGGTTCTTCCGGCCGCCGCCCAGAAACCCTGACGCTCTCCCTCGCCGGCGGTGCAGCAGCGGTATTGCGACGGCTCGAGACGGCGGAGCCCATGGACACGGCGAAGGGCCTGCGGGAGAAGGCGGATGTGGCCAAGGTAAGCAACGCCCGCCGTGTTGTGGCCTAGGATCAAGAAAAGGCGGCGCCTTTTCTAATGGTTTCTTTCTCCGCCGGGGGGCTATCTCCGGCGCGCAGGTAGCGGCGGAGGACGTGAGCACCACAGGGTTCGGCGCGGAGTCCGAGAGGGAGGTGCCGACGGGACCGGACCCCATTCACCACCACGGCCGGGGGCCAAGGAGGCAGTCGCCGTGATCGCGCGCGCGGCGGCGGCGGAGGAGGATCCTCGCGTCCTGGAGTTGTGATCTTGATCAGTCGTCAGGCGTGAACCGGATTGGATCCACGATGATTGTGTTCTTTCTTTGCTGTTCAATTGAATCTGTGACGCCCTTTTGGTTCTAATTCCATTGTTGTAGTATGAGAGAGCATCAGGCATACCTATCATCCAAACTTTGTTTCTATCTGCATAATTAAATTAGGGAAAGGGAATAGAATTCATAATAAGTGTGTACACCATGTATGATTTGTTCTTTCCCTTATAATCTTCAGTTTGTTTTGTTGCTGGTTCATTCTCTGACGTTCTGTTTGGGATGGTTTTTGTTTTGCTCTATAAATTGGTGGCTTGTTTTTAAACATATTTGGGGCTGAAACCTGATTCTACAAGTTCAGATTGGGCGATAGGAATCAAGAACTTCCGTGACTTTAACCATTCCAGGAAGAAAGCAACTTTGTTCAGTTCTGTGCTCAGGCAGGGAAAGTGTGCATGTGTAGGACCCCTGTGCAGTTTGGCTCCAAGCTAAAAGGAGTTCATTTTTCATTTTATCTGGATTGATCTAGCCTCAGTTGCCAGCATTTTTGCTGTTGATATATTGCTTGTTGTTCTTTGCCCCGAGCAACGGATTAATATGTTGCAGTTTGGCTCCAAGCTAAAAGTTCATTTTTCATTTTATCTGGATTGATCTAACCTCATTTGCCAGCATTTTTGCTGTTGCCATATTGTTAGTTGTTCTTGGCCCCCAGCAACGGATTAATATGCTGTCACAAGTTACAACTCTTGTTAAACGTTTTTTCAGTTTTAGTAAATTGAGTCTCATCATGATTGTCAGTGAAATGTGAAAAGTTACAATTCAGATTGTAAGTTATCAAATTGAATCCTGGGTTCAGGTGGTGCTTCATTTATGTGCGTTTCTCAGTAGAGGTATATGCACGCATGTTTTTAAGTTTGTCAGTTAAATAGCTGGGACTGGGAGTACGAGGAACTTGTTTTCTTGGAACTTGTTAGCAGAGCATGTCATGATGCAGCTTACTTGCCTTCTGCTCCATGGTTGATCTGTACCTTTCTGGCATTACTTGGAATTCGCAGTGCTGATTTTGAAATTTTGTTCATGACATGGGATGATGATGGGAAGGGTTTGAATGGTGCTTAATCTGTCACTTTTTAGGGAGCTTTGGCTGTTACAAGAAATGTTGCAAAGTGGATGCTTGCTGAGTGCTGTCTGCTCAATTTACCATTGCACCGGTAAGAGGACGTAGGAAAAGACTCATGATAACTAAAAATGGATCAAACAAATATAGAGACTTGGGGATGCATCGTGCAGATCGTAGGATCTTTTTTACTATTAATAAATGTAAAAGAAGTATATTTTTTGAAATGAGAAAAATGGATGTAGATTTATCTGAAAGGAAAGGAGAACCACGAGAGAGAGTGAGCCACAAGCCCACAACCAAGCAGGGAATAACGGCCCATCAAGCTCCACGAAAAGACTAAATCGTGGATGTATTTTTTTTCTAATTATATTTTGATTACTGAATTTGCAACTTACTGCTAATTATGTTTTGATTACTGAATTTGTGATGTCTGTATTGATTAAGCCTAGCATTCCCTGGAGTATGATCAGATTTGTGTTAGCTCTGTTAGTTAAGCTTGTTGCCGTTTTCAATTTAGTTTGCTCCAGATGATCTTACCATTTTAATTGTGGTGTCAAATAGTGAATGTATTTTTCTAATTATATTTGGATTACTAAATGTTCTGTTTAGCTGAAGAATCACAATTAAAGTGGTGTTGCGGAATCTTTTAGATGATCAATGTACATCCGTTTATGATGAGCTTCTGAACAATGCATTACGGCAACGACACTTTGTAGCATCCACGGCAGAAATTCAGTACTGTTGCTGAACACCAGTGCACTCTGCAATACACTAGTGAAAACTGCTCGCCAATTTGCAACGAAGCTGCAGGATACGAAATGGGTTATACAGAGGCTACAGCATAGTGTCAGCCCTGGACGGCAGCCGCTTGAAGAAGTTGCCTGCAGCCGACGGCATGTGGCTCCGGAACCGCGGGTGTCGGAGAACGTAGAGCCCGGCGAAGAGCGCCACGGCCCTCATCGGCGTGACGTAGAGCACGACGGCGGCGGCGAGGCAGAACGCCGTGAAGATCGCCGTGGCCCTCGTGTCCCTCCACGCCAGCAGCGACCGCACCCGCTCCCCCACCGTCGCCACGTCCCCGACCACCGCCTGGATCCTCCCGGCGACGCTCCGCAGCCGGTCGTAGCGCACCCGCACCACCGCGTTGCTCGGCCTCGACGTCGGGAACGTGTCCTGCTCCTCGTCGAGCTCGTCGGTGGTGATCCCACCCTCGCCAGCGCACGAGAGCCTCGCGTCCATGTTCGCCGGCCGTCGCGGCCGGCGCCGGTAGTTCCAGAGGCCAGCTCCGGCCATGTACAGGAACACGGCCGGGAGGATGAGCTCCGGGAAGCACGTGAGCGTCACGAGCATGACGTGCGCGAGGATGGTCGTCGCCGGACTCTCCCACCGGCAGCGGCGCCGGCGAGCAGCTGCCGCGCCGTGGCAGCGGCGCCGGCGAGCAGCGCCGTGACACGGAGGAAGTTGGCCTTGCTCCGGCGGATGCTCCACGCGTGCGACCCCGCGTCGAGCATGTACTCCACCACTTCACGCCGCAGCGGCGGCTCCGACCGGCCCAGCCTCGCCGCCACGACGCCCATCGCCTGACGCCGCAGGGTCTCCATCTGCGCGGCGGTGAAGGGGTGGGCATAGTGCATGTTGGGGAAGAAAGGCTTGCCGTAGAGGCGCACAACGCCGGCGAGGGAGAGGCAGGTGAGGCGTAATGCGAGGCGGAGCTCGCCGTTCTTGCGCAGGCCGGAAGATGGGTCCAGCACGAGGAGTGGGTGCGCGGTGGTGTACACCCTGTCCATCTCCAGCGTCGACAGGCGTATCCTGATCTTGCCGATCCTCTGGTCTCTCTTGTCGCCGGCGAGGTGGGCGTTGTGGAGGACGGCGAGGGTGAGCACGGTGCAGGGGTCGTAGACCTCCCACGTGTACTGCTCGTTCCACTTTGGGCTGCACGAGTCCGTCACGGTGCGCGTGCGCACCCACTTGTTCCCGTACTTGGCGACGCAGTACGCGTCGGTGGTGGCACTCCGGCCATCGCCGGCGTCGGTCTTCATCGGGGTGAGCTCCTGCGCGGCGAGGACACCGACCTCCAGCACGGCGACCGGCGGACGCCACAGCTGGCGAGCGGTCGGGCGCGCGTCGCTGGCGTACACGGCCGGCTCCTCCATGACGTGGTACGCGCCCTCGAGGCACGCGCGGAGCCGCACGCGGCCGCCGCCGCCGGCGGCGAAGGAGAAGAAGGCGGCGGGCTCCGGCGAGCGCCCGAATGGCTCGAGGGAGAACCACTGCGGCTGGACATGGCGGCGGGCATCCAGACGCTTCTCGAAGAGGGCGAGCGGCAGCACGGCGCGCCCGATGATGATGACCTCGTGCTTGTTGTTCCCGGGGTGCACGCGGGCCTCGACGATGAGCACCGCCGGCTCGTCGAAGGGTTCGGCCACGGTGAACACGAGCTCCTCGTTCCATGTAAAGCTCGCCGGAGTTCTTGCGCCGGCGGCGGCGCAACGGCAAGGCCTCGTCCTCAGCACCATGCCGCCGACTTGCACCTTGGCGAACACCTCGACATGCTGACGCCCTCTGCAAGCAATGGCGGCAGCGCCGGCCGGCACCATGACGTCATGAGCCTCGAGTACGCTTATTCTGAGGTACCAAAGCTTGGGCGTCACGTACACCTTGGACCGCGTGCTCTGCGCGGCCGCCACGCCGGCGTCGGAGGCGTGCCACGCGTCGGGGAACGCCTCGTCGGCCTGGGTGCCGACCCAGACGGCGAGCATGACCTCTCCGCCGGTCACCACCATCCCTCCACCACCACCGGTGGCCTCGAGGCGGTACCACTGCGGAGCCAGCGGGCTGTCGGGAGGGACGCGCACGGGAGCCTCGGCGATGTCGAACGCGACACTGCCGGCCATGGCGTCCTCGCCGTCCCTGACGAACACCTCGAGCGTCGTGGCGTGGACGCATTCTCTGGAGAAGGCGAACACCTGGTCCCACTCGGGGTTGGCCTTGGCCACCTTCCCTTCGAAACGCCGCGTCGCGCCGCGGCGGTTGCCGACGCGCGCCTCGACGTAGCACACGCCGGTGACGGGGAGCCCGCGCGCCTTGACGACGCGGACGTAGAGATAGCGCATCGTCTCCACGAGGTCGTAGGCGCTGGCAAGCCTCTCCCCGGAGCCAAGGACGCCGCCACCCAGCCACCCGGATCGGGAGCCATGTGGCACAGGCGCCGCGTCATTGCCGACGACCTTGTGATCCTCCACTCTCACAGGTGGCGCCTGTGCGCGGAAGATATACGGGTACGCCATGACCGGAGAGAGGTTGTGGTTGTGGCGATGGGCGTTCGCTCTTGACTGTCCGTTAGGTGGTCGGCTTCCACGTCGCCGGCAAGGGAAGGCATGCGAGGTGGTGCGGAGAAAGCGAAGGTTGAAGCAATTGTTGGATACGAAGCTGTGATGATGTAAAAACTTTGAAATGGATATGGGAGTAAAACTGGGGTCATGTGATTTGGGTCAAGGTGCATCAAGACGAGTTGGTGGGGTTGCGTCTGCCTTGATTTGAATAGGACCTAGGAAGAGTGTTGGTGAAGGATCCTGAGATCATTCTTAGGAAATTGCCTGTATATGCAGGTGTTTTTCTGTATACTGTATTCCTGATCAGTTAACTAGTTTCAGGGATGAAAGACTCATGGAGATTTTGATGGAAGTCCATTCTCAATACATCTCTGAGAGAGTGAAAGTCATGCCTTTGTTCCCTGAAGATTTATCTGTGAAAATTATCAAAAGAAACATATATTGTAGGTTTGTAACTGAAGCCTTTTTCTTGTCTTGCCTAACATGCAAGATTGAATCCTGAGTGCAGAGTTAACTCGACGTATATATGCACACATAAAAAGCTTGCTGCAACATAAACATATCGTGAATCTTGAAGTTTTACTGGACGGGAGTGGCGCTCCAAATGGACTATTGCTCTTTAACATCACAGAAGAAAAAGAAATCAAATCACTTTTTTCTTTGATCCTGGAAATTTTTGTCGGCTGGGTTTACATACTCTACTCAGTTACATGATGGAACCAGGAAGGGGAAAGGGACAAAGTGCGTACTTGTGTGTTGAAAGCAAAAGCAATTCAGAGGCTTTTGGGGACCTTGTTTGCTTTAACCAAAGAAGCCTCTTTAATTTTTTTGTTATTTTATTTTTCACACTGGATCTTTATTCTCCTCGTTGCAATTGAAGTACTTGACTAGCAACAATGGAAGAGTGTTGTGCGGTTAGGGCATTTACCTTTGGTTCACTCATGCTGGTCAAGTCCCAGTCCCAGATCAGTGTAGGGTTTACTGCTTCGTTCAGAACTGAATGTTCGTAAAGGCAACTCAAAAAAATGTTCATAAAAAAACTAGTGTGATATCAAGGTCTTTTGAACTTTGCTGGTCCCTTGGCTTCTTTCTCGACATTTCATCCATTGCCTTCTTTCGTTCTCATTTTGCTCATTCCCCTCCCTCGAGTTTAGTAAGCTTTGCTTTACCAAAGGTTGCATGCTTCCATCTAAGTTAATAAAATATAGCTGCATTTCTTTTGCTTGGCTAGATCATGAGGCCTGGACGCTATTATCGCTGTAGTGCTGAACGGCAACCAACTAGGGTCTACCATGTGAATCAGATCTATAATTCCAAAGAACACAAAACAGAAGAACTATTATACACCCTGTCTCCCTCCTTTCTAAATTATTGTTCAATTCAGTTTTGTTCTAAATAAACCAAATTCTAACCAAGTCTACAAAAAAAAATATGTTAGTTTTCACAATACTAAATAAATATGATATTACTACATAATTTCATGGTGGCTTTAGTGGAACTAACTTGATGTTGTAGGTGTTAACACTTAGTATTTCTATGTATAAATCTGGTCAAATTTTAACTTAGAATAAAGCTAAAATGGCAAATAATTTGGAATGCATGGAGTACCATTCTAACGGTTTGGACTTTGGACACCACAAGGAAGGGGAACTCGACTGAAGTTCATGTTTAGTATAGCTGAAGAACAACACTGCAGAATTCTGAGCTTGTTTGTTGGGGAAAAGACTCAAACGGGGAAAAAAGATTGACAGCCATTAGTGGGCTGAGATTTGTTTGACAGTAGGCTTAACTGGGCCTTTTACTTGTGGGGAAACGAGCCCTCAACCGTCAACTAAGAAACCAGCCTACCTTCCAGTGCAGGAACAAGAAAGGAGAAATGAAACGAGATCAATGCCAAAGAGCAAAAACACAAGAATATGACGCCAACTGAGAACCCCTGTTTGCAGAATTATTCAGTTATTGGTGTAATGGTGTTACGCCTGAAGAACAGGGTTATAGGAAGTATTTGACAGTGGAAGCTTAGAAATTTGGATCAAACCTGTCCTCGTATCATGCATAAGTACTCTGCTATATTTATCGTAGAGTCACAGTACCACACAACATAAACTCCATACAAACAACCACAACAGAAAACATTCAGGCAGTAGTGGGAATGCTAATCACAGAACAGAAGAAAATTCAAGATTTTCATTTGTTCAACCACCCACTGGGATACACAGAAAAGTAAGCATAATTGTACAACAGTAGCATGGACGACATGGCACGTCACATTAGCAGCTGCAAATCCTAGAACCCCAAGCACAGGGCCAATAGCCACATACTCTTTTGGTCCTCGAGAAGAGAACCAGGAATGCCCCTAGGCACGATGCCATGGCAGGTGCTGGAAGATGAGCAACAGCAGTGACGGTGCATTTCCAGGTTAGGCTAGCAGCTATGGAAGCAGCAGATAAAGGAAAGGAGGATAAGCCTGAGGTGGACTTTCTTCTCTCCACACCATGAATTGCAACAGCCAATTCATCGCATGGACATGAGATTGCGCCTCTGGGTGGCCCTCCTAGAGGCCTGAGCAGCCTTTGGTGTCCGCTTCAGGTTTCTCCTCACCAACTTCTCTATCTTCTCTATTGAGCTGGACAGTTTCTTCTCGACAATGCCAGCAAGGGCAGGATCCATTGGTTTTGATGGAGTCTCCGATGAGCTTTCCGCTGGCGAGGAACGCACCTTCAGATCGTCACCAGCCAAGGTAGCTGCAGGGCTGGCAACAGTTTCTCTTTCAGTTGAGCCTGAACCAGAGGCAACTGCCAGGGAAGCGTCAGCACTGAGAGTTGTGTTCTGCTCTGCTTGTCCTGGAGTAGTAGTTGCGTTAACAGATTGCGGAGATTGCTCAGGCCTTTGGCTTTGCTCCTGAGCAGCAGCAATCCTTAAACGGCTTCTCTGAATAGCCTGCAGGTAAGTCATAATCAGAGTAGGATGGCAGACAGGCAGCTACAAAGGGTGAAAACATATGTTGAATGCAAGTTCATCATCTTGTAATGAACTAATGATATAGGGATAAACTCTAGGATGCCTTACCAAAACCAGAATATTGGCAATTAGCAACAAGACAGCAACTAGGTGAATAATTGAACTTTCTTGATCGCACATAGATAAAATCTATGCAAATAAGGTAGGTGTACCAAAGAAATCTAAGCACAGATGGCAGAAAATGCAGATCCTCTAGTAAACATACTAGTATACCACACTTGATTCTACATAACACAATGAATATGAGCACAAACATTAAAAGCTTACCAATCCACTCACCAAACGGGCATTCAGAATGTAGTTGGAAGTAAGTCCAGCTTATTATATGGGCAGCATTTTAGTTTTGGTCATACAAATTGTACATGGAATGTTCAGGCCGGCTCTCGCCTGCCGTAGTTTTCCTCAAAAAAAAAATTGTACATGGAACAAGTATAAATAAAATAGAAAGCAGAAGATGGTGAAGTACAGCTTGTACTGCATTTCGAATGTTGCCAATTTAGTCAGCTTGTTGAGTCAAATATTCTGACTGGATCCATCAAAATATCCCAAAATTAGTGGAAACCTCAAACCAGAAAGTAGAAAATTGGACTGCACATTGTTCATTTATCATTCAATACTTACTATTGTCAGTTCATATGGTTTTTTAATTTACTACATAAAACAAAGCAAAGTAATGTTTTAAAAGGAGCAATGACGTCGTTCAGGACCAGAAATCCCTAAATCAGACAGTGTCAGGCATAATAACTATGAATTATGTACCACTAGCATCCTTTATATTCTATCTATCCAGCACTAAATGGAACTGGAACTCTGCATATGTAGAAGTTAACAGGGGACTAAATGATCAAATTCAAGAAAATGAAAATTCCAGGGTAATGACTATTATTAAAAGCGCAGCACTGCAATCCACTACGGTCCACTACGGACATTTGTGCTCTAACTAGTAGAATCAGCGGGTCAACAACAACTGCAAATCTTCGAACGGTTCAATTTCTCACTACACAACAATGGAATAGCAATGGAATACTGCCCATTACCTTTGCAATTGCCGTGATGTCACGGAGCGGCGTCCTCGGATACCATTCAGGAAGCGGGCTCCTCCTCTTCGTCGGCGTGGCCCTCAAGGCCCAAACTGGCAGCAGGTTCTCCTTGTTCCTGGAGGGCGAAATATACCGCCGCGACAGCGGCTTCCTAATGCCCCTCGCCGCCAGGGATCCCGGCGAGACCACCCTCCTGATGAAGAACCCTCCTCCGCCACCCCCGCCGGAGAGGTCGGCGAGGGCCGCCCTCCTGCCGTCCCTGGACTCAGGCATCTCGGGGCCCTGCAAGACACACGCAGCAGAGGAGAGACATATTGGTGAGATGAGAACCCAGCAAACGCATCAAAGAGTGGAAAAGGGAGGGCGGCGGCGGGTGGCGGTCCCCGGTGATGCCGTCGAAGGCGTTGGCGCAGCGGCGGGTGGTGAACTGGGCCCAGAGATGGCGGCGCGGCCGGGAGGCTGCGAGATTGGGAGCAAGAGGAGGACGCCCTGGACAGCGCTGACTGACCTGGCGGCGGCGCGGCGGGCGGCACTCCCTCCTCCGGCGACCAAGTAGCAACCCAAAATCTCTCGCGTTGCTTACTCGCCTTGTCCAAATCCCTGCTCCGGCTCCGGCCGCTAATCCTAGAGCTTCACAACTGCAAGGGAAGGGAAAGGACCCTGAATCGCATCAGAACACCAAGAAATGGGAGGGAGAGGGAGGCTGAAATCCCAAAATTTCTCACGGTTTGCTCGGTCCAAAACCCAATCTGGGTGCGGGTGGGTTCCGCCCCGCGGTGGTGGCGGCTCTAGTTCAAATGGGAAGAAAACCGAGTCGAAAATGCGAGAAGGGCGGGATGCTGAAATTTTTCAGCCCGAGCTCGAAATTTTTCGAGGTGCGCGCGGGCTTGGCCGCCCTGAGCGTTTTCGATTTGAAATTTTGAAACGCTTCGCTGGCATTTTGCGGCCGCACTGGATGCACTTGCGTCACGTGCCCCTTACCGTCAGGATGGGTTTTAATTCCTGGGATATCAATTCCTGATTTCCTACTCCCTACTGTATATACCAAATCGAATCTCCTTTCTCCCTAAAAAAAAGCTAGCAAACCAAATTACGATATCTCGAAATTTTAGCGTCAGCCTTTTTTTTAGCTGTAGGCGTAGCTTGACTGTGTTTCGAAAAAAAACTTGCAATCATGTGAGCACCACTTTAATCTTTATTCTTTAGCCACCAGTTTTTTTTATTATGGTTACAAACCAGTTTCAACCCTGCACCGAGATGTTAAATCTTTTCTAACAATGTCTGATAATTTAGATCCTGGAGTTTATGGATTTTTCTCACGAGCAATATATTTCAGTCAAAATATTATGGATTTTGCTCTTTGATCAACACTTAAGAAATTTTATGTTATGCCAATTATATTATCAATATATTATGAATTTCGATTTCTGACTAACACTTATTTATGTTATGCGAAATATATGGCCATGAACATTGTAAAATAAATATCAAATGTCCTCGCAAAAAAAAACAGATGCAAAGGTGCATATGCACAAGATCAAACCACGTCTTAGAAAATAAAATGAGGGAATAGTGAATTATATAAATCTTTTCATACAGTTGTATTTTGTGAGGTTCCACTACTTCGGCATAGAAATAACAAGAATATATAAATGAGGCCGTGTGAGTGACTAGTCCGTCTGCACATGATTGTTAGTCTGCAAAAAAAATACTAAACCCTATGTGACTAGAACTACATTCATCCTCCAATCCGGTGCCACTTTTTGACTACGCATCGCACTAACGTTTTGTACATTATTTAATTAGACCATGTCTATCACAAACACGTCACAAAAGGGTCTATGCAGCCCATAGTTTGTACATGTCAAGAACTAAAAAAAAAATTCTTGTTCTGCAAAGGATTTTTGTGGGCATTTTACCAAATGAACCATAACTGTACAGTCGGGGTCTCTATTGTAAAAAAAAAGATTCAAACTAATTATGTTTCTTTAGAACCAAACATAAACTTTTCACTAACTCATAATTAATAAATATGATTCTCAATTTCTCACCACCATTCGGACCCTAGTTCCATCAAGTTCATGCATGCGTGCTGAAGAGATAGTCTACAATAACTCTACGTATTCAAAGTTTGAGCCAATTCCATTGGCCAAACAGTGTCGTAGGTGACACATAGCTCCGTGTTGCTAAATTTAGGCCTTGGCCCGTGTAGATAGCAAAAAATTGTTTTAAAAATCATTGTAACAAAAGTTTTAAAGGATTATGGTTTTCAATAGAATGAAAGTGCGAATGAATGGTAAAGTTGAACCAATCCAAATGGGGGCATTAATCCACACACTGAGGCACAGTAGTAGGTAGGATATATATATATTCTCAAACGATTTCTCCCCCAAGATAAGAGGCAAGAAGGATCGCCACTAAAATGTCATTCCCGTTCTTCCCATAATATTGCAAGTTCTTTGTACCATCATTACAGTTCCGTGCGCGCATTACGTTAAGGATGAACAGTAGCAAAATACATCTACTTTGGCTAGACATCTCTTTTTATGAAAACTTTGGCTAGACTTCAATGACATACAAGCAAACACTTTAAATGTTGGACGTACAAATGATTTCTGAACAAGTTGTTCTGTTCCGTACATAGGATTAGAGTGGAAAATTGTGTACCACTAGAGTGCAATTTGTGTACTAGTGGTTGATTTGTCTTATGGACCCGCAAATGCAGGTGCAGATGTTTCCCTACTGAAAAAAAGACTATCTATAATTCTATATGCATGCATGTGACTCCGCTTTTGGTAGTAGGCATTGTATTAGATGTTTAGTTTTTCCATGAGAGTTTATAGAATTCGAGGTGTTTGGATCCATCTTATTAAAGTTTAACAAGACATTAAAATTTCACAACTTAAAAAATAAAATGTTATAGATTAGCATCCATCTGTTTAGATCTATGTTAAATTTGAACACCTCACATTAGTAATAGGTGTACAAAAGACTTCCTTGCTCCTCGTTAACAACTTTTTCTCAAACCAGCTATATTTTAACAATAGGGCTACAAAGATCTTTTTCTCACACCAACTACCTTTTAACAACTTTTACCAAATTTTACCGCCACAAAATCAGGTAAAGATTTTGGAGGTGTTAAACTTTAACACCTCCTTTTAAACAAGGGTGTTTGGATGTCTTTTCTCTTAAAATAGCTAAAATATGGGTGTTAAATTTTAACAAGGTGGATCCAAACACCACCTTTCTATATTTACTAACTTATTATCTCGTGAAAATTAACGTGGCATAGTTGTTCGGCTTCACTGCTTGGATGGCTCTCAGTATCTGGTTTCGCGGTCGTGGTTGAAAACAAACTTTCCTCCACACACATGTATTCTCAATTTTCATATCAGATGGAAATGCCAAATTGGAATTGCGTACAAAGATTCAATCATGCTGATGTATCTAATTCTGCTTTAACTTACTTGCGCATCCTATATTCCGATTGCATGAAAACAAAGTTCTTCAGTGGACGGCAAAATCAGAGCAACTGAGCAAAGCATCAGCACCCAATTGCTGAATCTTCTTCGTTCCCCACATTTATGCGTTGTTTTCTGTGTTTCCACCATCCCCATCGATGCTGACAATCTTGTCGTTCAAGAAGAACCAGCAGACTGGTCTTCGATCCGAGCACAAAGCTTCGGCAGGCAACGGATGCAGCGTGGATGTTCTGGTGGCCATGTCGAACACCATAGGCGCAAACCTCGACTGCTCATCGATCCAGTACACACAGTTTGGTCTCACCCCCGACGCATCCTCCGTCCGCAGCACGACAGGGCTGTTCTTGCCGACGAACACCGAGCAGCCTCCCAGATCGCTCACCGCGTCCCAGCAAGGCCCCCGCCGCTTGCTGGGGTCGTACTTGAGGACGAACACCTCGTCTTTCGCCATGGCGATCCTCTGGCCTCCTCCTCCTCCTCCTCCCGGCATCATCATCCTAGAGACGGCGGCGCAGGTGGTGTTCCGCCACACCTGGTACAGGCTACCGCCGGAGACGAAGATGTTCTTGGCTCCGGTGAGCTTGGACGCGGCGTCGTACGGCGGCGCGAAGAGGCCGCCGCCGCGCTGCTTGGCGTGTAACGGCAAGACTCTCGGCCTCCGCCGCCGGCAGCCGGGGACGACGTGGAACACGTGCACGTCCCCGTGCGCGGTGACGCAGTACACCTTCCCGCCTCCGGCGTCGTAGACGAGGTCCACGAGGCGGTCGCGTTCGTCCGCCATGGCGACGCCCATGACCGTTCACTGCTGCATGTCCTTTGCCTTGGCGTAGGCGAGCCTGCGGCGGTCGCCGCAGATCGCCACGGCCGTGTAGTCGTCGACGGTGGGGTTCGCCGCGAACGCGACCTTGACCACCGGCCCGTCGTCGGTGTCTTTCAGCGGGAAGAGAAGGAACTCGCTGCCTTTTTCCCCGGCGAGAGGGTTGAGGAGCAAGATCCCCGGCCAGATGGAGTCTAACGGCGTGAGAACGACGATGCCAAGTTTGGGATTCCTGGGGATACTCTTATGATCCGATTATTTCGTATGCTTGTCGGTTTTGAGCACCTTGATTCTCGTCCAATTTGCACGAGAGTCCTAGTCCCAATTAACATGGTTAATGGCCAATTCTCAGGTCTATATGTCCATCAATGTATAAATGATATCGTGGTTTCATGTTGTTCAAGGAAAGGAAAAGGGCGGGTCTGTTTATCCAATAACGAAGTGTTTAGAGCCTTCCAACACCTAAATTTTGAGACATTGGGTCTAAAAATGAAGAGCTCATATTCATCCACCCTCTCGATCGTGTCCCTTCCACCACTTCATCTTCCTCCTCATGCCGCCGCCGCCACCCCTCCAACGTGTGGGCGGGCTAGGCCTCTCTGGAGCTACACTCATTTACTTTCTTAGACTTGTTATGCTATAATAGGGTTGGAACTATGTTGCATGACTCGTATACGATTAGATAGTCAAACTCGAATTAGTTTAGGCACATGGGATGATTACGCTTGTTGCTAGGATTATTTTATTACAATTAAATTTTATAGAAGAATAATTCAACCCCCTTTCAGGTATCTTGATGCTTTTAGCAGGCAACTCGTGTGGTGGGAGTGTGAAACACTCGAATGCATCAAGGCTCGGCGGGAGACCTGACACACGTCAACATCGACGGTTTTACCTGTTTGTGGGGGTCATGGATTAGGGGGCCTACTGTCAGGACGCCAGTTAACGGCGCGTGGACGGGGAAAGACCCTGACAACGGTAGGGAGCGACACTAGTCTCGACTGGTCGGAGAACTCCGTCTCGCCCGACCCACAGAGGACCCGGAAAACACGAGGATAGAAGCCTCCATCCCGTCCGACCCCCGACCAGGGGGATGAAGGGGTCGGGCACGTCCGTCTCGCCCGACCCCTGACCCACCAGGCCAGAAGGGAAGACTCCCGCGAGAGGTCCCATCCATCGACTGATATGCGCAGAGAAAAAGGGGGAGTCCCAAAGACCCTCCCCGAGTCCAACCTGACCGATAAAGGGGGAGGTGTGTGGCTCACGCCTTCTCCCAACCGACATCCGACATCGCCTGCCCGCCTGCCAACTGAAAAAGCTGATCTGCAGCCCTGCGCTTGGGAAAAGGTAGTTGCATGCGTGCCGCGGCACTAGCAGCCAAGAAGGAAGCTACCGCGAAGCTGCTGGGGGAAGGCGATGGACACGCGGCAACTGAGGAAGGGGTCGCCAGGGCGCACTAAGCCGACAACGAGCAACCATCGGGGGTGTGAGGCCTTTGAGGGTAGATAGGTAAAACGATGTTGTAAAGTTGCCCTCCTCTTAGAGCTATAAAAGAGGAGGGCGTCCCCCTGCGAGGGGATTCCGATTTTTCTAGACTCTCAATCTCTAGAACACTTAGTCTCCTACACGCACATTCAACATACACAAGGCTTGAACCGGCCTTCGCTGTAATCCGCTGCCAAGAGAGCAATACAATCAAGAGCCTGTTACACTGGACGTAGGGATCACTTCCGAACCAGTATAAATCATCTGTCTTGCGTCTCTTGAACTATTCTCCACCGAGATGTGCGTGTTCTGTGATCGACACTCGCCGGCGTGAGGTACCCCGTGTGCCACCTGCCGACACCGTTTGACCACAAAACCATGGAGTTAGCCCCACCATGTGGCAGTATGTAGAAGGGTTTGAACGCTTGGCCTCAAAACCAGGGAGTCAATCACGCAGTGCAGGAGGGTTTGCTGGTTTGGGCCTCAAAACCACCCAGGCGGCGGGTTTCCCGGTTCGGACCTTAAAACTGAGGGCAGACTCGATGCGGCCGAGGGCCAGATGGAGGACACTTGGTTTCATCGCAAGGCTTGCATTGAGGCGAAGCAAAGGCGTGGAAGGCGACATGCCCGTCCGATAGAAAAGCCCAAGTCATTTACTATTTTTACCCTCCACAGGTATGTATAATAGGAAAATATATAGGGATAGTTTAGTCTTTGGGCTTGGCCTATAAGTAACACTTAGAGGCTGCAATTTCAGCAGGACCTCGTCCCTTTCCTTAGTTTTTATTTTTTTCTTTTGTGAGGTTAAGTAGAGCTTAATGGTCGGTGAGTAGGCTTAGGATGTGATTACCTAGGTATTACCTAGGTATGGGAGCGTACCAGGTGCAAACCAACCTCTCCGAGCAATCGTGCAAACTTCTAATATGAGCCACACAGTGTTGATCCAAGGGAGCACATAGGGGATGTAGGAGGTATGATTTGCAGAAGTGTGATTAGAGGCACTTTTCGTGCTTTTTGCGAATCACCCCTCGCACCTTCCCTATGCGACCCCTTGGATCAATATTTTGTGGCCCAGATTAGGTTTGCACCTGATACGTTGCCCCTAGGTTTAGTTCTCAAATATATAAGAAGGTGGGATGAAGAGTGGTACTTAGCCTCAAACAATCTTGTAAGCACTTTCGTTTATGCTAATCATTCATGGTTGTTTTGGGTTAAGATTTTTGTTCGTCCTATTTTCATGAGATTTTTGTACGAAGGATTGTTCTTTGTTTTCTGCTTAAATCTTTTGTGGTTTTTGGAGGGCAATCATACATACATTCTATATAACCATATCTCTCCTACCCCCCTCCCCCTAAGAATTCCATGGATTTGGGTTGATTCTGCAAGATTTAATGGAGTTTGAGACTTGATTTCCCATGTTGTTCGTATTCTTGATGCTTTCCCTTTGATTCTCGATTCTGCAAGATTCAATGGAGTTTGGGACTTGATTTTCACAAATCTATTTTCCTTTGGGATATTGTAACTATATCTCAAATTTTAATTCAAATGGTTGCACGAGCTGAGAGATCAATTGGATCATAGTTTTTGTGTTCTTACGAGTTGCTACGTGCGGCCAACCAGCTGGTTCAATGCTTACCAATTGATGTTTCCCGTGTTTCGGGAAGTCAACTCTCTTCGGTTGTTTTAGTGGTGTAGAAATAGCAATAAGTAGATAAGAATGAGGAAATGTCACAATTAGATATTTTGTAAAGAGTAGCGTGGAAGTTGTACACATGGCAAAACCACATGGGCCATGGAGTCCTATAAATAGGGGTTCTCTCCTCCCACCATGACATACCATGGCATAAAGAGTCCCAACTAAGAGATTGCAAGGTTGTTATGGAGTTTTGCATGCATATAAATGAGCCATGTATATAGGGGGTCTCTCCTATATACATGAGCCATGTATATGCCATAGTAAGAGAACCTTTATTACATGGGCCATGTAGTTTTTCTTCACTCCACACTCGTCATTGGCTCCTCAGATTATGCATGCCCCCAAGGCGAAGAAAGCAAGACGATTGTGGAGCGTAATAGATTTTCTTTCCGTAGTTTATCGCTTGATCTGAGGAGCAGGCTTGGTGAGGAAACTTCGGATGCTCTTCCTGACATCCAATTTATTGGTTATGTTGATTCATTTTGGCTACTCATGGGGCAAAGAAATGGATGGATTATTTTCAATGTGTAGTCAAAGACGGCAAAGCGAGTCCGGCTTGGGGGCATGCAGAACATATTCTTCAGTAGTCGCTACAGTAGCTTTCTACGTTTGTCTTAGGTCTAGCACATCGTCAGCCAACTGGGTCCCTGGTCTCTGCATAGTAGACCATTGTATACTAGATCACTTATGATTGTATTATACTACATACCATATTCTGTTGTGATAAAGTTCTATACTGTACTGATGCCTGCAGATCTTAAGTAAAAAAAGGTAAAAGGTTACTCATATATGGTTGTTGCTATTTTTGTTTCATACTAGTCCTCTTTTGATGTTGCTTTTTTAATACACATAAATCAGGATGTAGACAAAGTGTTTGCTCTTTGTTTGTCACTATGTGTTAGAGCACATAAAAGGTATCCATATCTTATATGCTAACCAATAGACTTGGATTGATTGCATAGTCTAACAATCTAATTGGACTCTGGCACTTAAATTATATGAATTTGGACCTAATTGGACATGGAAATTCGCTTGCCTTTTACCCAATATCATTGGATTCTGCTGGATAAAAATAATATAGGATAGTACAACTTCTGTTAGACTGCCTCCCGTAGTCCCGTGCTTCTTCTCCACTACCACCGCTGCCGTCGGCGAGCCCAGCGCGCGGGTGTGGCTGAGGATGGAGTTGAGTTGCTGCAGCCTGAGCTCCTCTCGAAACTGTTGGATGAACAGATCTGTGCGCGAGTTAAGCTCGCCATTCCCCACCAGCGCATTCTTTACTTTCCCGCGCGGCCGGCTGATCCCACGTGTCACCTTCTTCGCTGGGTTCTTGGGCCGCGCCGGCGCCTTCGGCCATCACGGTGGTGGCCACGCCGGCGACGGGGGTGACGCTTGCTCCTGTGCGCGAAGCCGCTGGCTCTGCCTCTGACTCTACCTTGGCCTCGCCGGTCTGAGTGTGCTTGGCGGCGCATCGCTGCTCGTCGCCGTGGTGGCTGTGACTTGAGGTGCCTTGCCACATGGTGGTCCCTCAGGCTGCTCCTCGTGCACGATCACCTGAGCCACGGCCGTAGCCTTGCTCCTCGTGCGCGATCACCTGCACGCAGTGCCTTCGCCTTCGGCGGCATGGCCATGCACCTTCCTTAGCCTTTGTTTTTTGATGGATTGGATAGATATATACATGTCTCTGTTTTTGGATGGATTGGATAGATAAATTGGCGCCCCAGCCGCGTTGCCCTCTTCGATGTGTTGCCGGTGAGCTGTGTCAGTCAGCGAGAGCGGACCGGACATACGTACGCGTTTAGCCGCATGCTCGACACGATGGATGTAGCCTGTCTCACATGTCTTACATTGCTTGGCTCCAGGGAAACGCGAATCATTTTTGTATATGAGGATTCAAGCTAGATGGAGACTTTTGCATGTCTCTACCCAGCGAATCATTTTCGTATATGAGGATGGAGGCTAGATGGAGACTTTGCCATGTCTCTAACCAGGCCAAGCCTTCAAACCAGGAAACCAATCACGCGAACGTTGCATCCCACGGGCCTGGTTGAGCGTATGCAGGAAACCAATTGCACCCTTGCATCGGTAGCGTCCATGTCTGCATAGCTCTGATTTAAACTCAAGAGCTAAACAAATTTCAATAGTTTCTTTGATATAATTTATTCAGAAAGAATCAACGAGATAAGTATTGTATTTCTTCATATCTTAATGGGCTTACAAAGTAGTTGGTGAAAAGATGAATAATGAAACACAAGGTTGATCTCATTTTAGATGCCGCTACATCCTACAGTCAAAGTTTGTACATACTCCGTAGACGTGTTGTGTTGGAGAACTGCAGGTGGCCTTGATTTAACATCTTCAAGCAATCAATATTATTTATTTACTTTTAACTATTAACGGTGGCAAGGGCATTGTGCTTTACATGTGACCTCAGCGTAAGATCACCGACACTTGCATTCTAGTCTTCGTATAATCGTATCCTCTTCCATATGTATATAATATATATAAACATTATGTAATTCCATCGCGTTTGCATTGCCGGTTATTAAAGTTCTAATATATCTACACGATCTTCGTACTACGTAGCAACACACGTGCAATGTTTGCGAATAAACAAATAAAGGATATAACAAAGGAGATACGCTGAATTTATATATGATACACTCAGTCCTAACGTGCTTTCTCCACATCCACATCTATGTTCCGCGTCACCTTAGGTGTTAGTTTTTTCTTTCTTTCTAGCGAGACCATCATCCAGAGAAAAGATATACATCACGAAACACTATCTTGTATGCCCCTCGACTCCCAAAATCTTGTCATCCAAGAAGTACCAGCAGACTGGTCTGCACGAGGGATTCAGTGCTTTGTCGGCGGAGGGGCGAAGAGTTGATGTTCCAGTAGCCATGTCGAACACCATCGGCTCGTGCCTCGACTTGTCGTTGATCCAATACACGCAGTTGGGCCTCACCGCCGGCGCGTCCTCTGGCCGCAGCACCACAGGCTGATTCTTGCCGACGAACACCGAGTACCCTCCCAGGTCCTTCACCACGTCCCAGCATGGCCTACGCTCGGGGTCATACCTAAGCACGAAGATCTCGCCCTTCGCCATGTCGAACCAGCCACCGCCCGGCATCGCCCAAGACACGGCCATGGCCGTGTTCCGCCACACTAGGCCTGGTACAGGTTGCCACCGAAGAAGAAGACGTTCTTAGCGCATGTGTACTCGGACGCGACATCGTACGGCGCGGCGTAGGCGGCGGCGGGGTCGTACGCGACGCCGGCGAGCTCGCGCTGCAAGCGCTCAACGATTGGCCTCCGTCGATTTCCCCTGGGGACGCGGAGCACGTGCACGTCCCCCGACGCGGTGACGCAGTAGACCTCGCCGGCGTCGACGTCGTAGGCGAGGTCGACGAGCTCGTCTCTCTCCCCAACGCCATCGACGTCGAGGACCACCCACTTCATGTCCCGCGTCTTGGTACTGTACGCGAGCTAGATCCCCATCGATCTGGGGCGGCTGTCGATGGCCAGCCAGCCGTTGCTCGAGCCGACGCAGCGGCCGTCTCTGGGATTCGTGGTGAGGGGGAACAAGCGCTCCACCGGCAGGAACGGGGCGGACACGTCCGGTCGAGGAGGACGGAGAGGAAGAGGAGCGCCGGGTGGAGTCGTCGTGACGGTGACGAGCGATGGGATCGGCGGCAGGCGCGCGGCGCAGACGGCGCGGGCGCGGCAGTAGGATTCTAGGTGGCGGAGGGTGTCGGTGATGGCGAGGAGGAGCTCCGTGGGGATGCCCGACCATGGCCCCGGCGGCGCCATGGCGGCAATCTTGGATTTTTTGGGTGTCTGAAGCTGAGGAAACAAGATGGTCTTCGGTTCGGGGAAGTTTTATTCTCGGGGGAAAAAAGGATATGGAATAGAAGTTTGACTTACAATCTGCATTGTCAGAGTGATCTCAACCGTGCGATCAGAAGTTTGTCTTGCAGGTTTTAGAACAGAAATTGAGTCCAAGTCTAACTCTTCCAAATTTATCTCTGCATGCAAGGTAATAAAGGGCGAAGCTATGTAGTCCGTGGGGGGTGCAAAGGCACCCACGACAAAAACCAAATTCAGTGCTAAGTGTCAAATTTTTACCACATATGCACCCCCTCGGCCAAGATCAGGCACCCCCCACAGCCAGCATTGCAACGTGAAAGCATGAGCAGACCGATCAAGCTAGTTACCTGCCGGTCCAGGTCAACTAACCTCTGAGCAGGTGGCTAACGAAATGACTCGTGAAGCTCCTGGCCTGGTTTCATGGACTATAAATTCCGTAATGCATATGAATCCTTCTCTCGTGTGTGCTCAGGCGTTAGCTGCAGTAAGCGGCTGACGTAGTGGCATCTAGTGCATGTTGTTATTATAGGCGACCTGCCCTCGCCGAAGCCCATATTTTCGGTCACTCCAGTCCAACCACCATCCATTTTTTAACACATTTTTATTCCAATTCTCCCATTACCTAAAATAAGCTCAAGTTATTCGAATTTCTTCCAAACAAATTAAGCACCTAAATTAGCATATCACATTTGATTGCTGATCGTCTCCATCATAGGGTTAGGATGGAAATCGATTTCCTATCAAACTAGGAGCCAAGTACAGTTAAGATAAAATTATCATGTGAGAGTCGCTTGCCATCGTTTTGTCATAGGAGCTCATGTTATATGGCTTGATTATTGTTAAACTATAGGGTTTGATTAGAATAGTTTAGGATTTTATCTCATCGTGGAAAATAATCAGTAGCAAATAATTTTTTTCTAATAATTTGTGCTAGATCCAAGATAATTTTTATCTAGACCTTGAAATCCTGATGAAAATTGTTAATTTTTATTATATTGTTATATTTAAATATATAATTTTTTCAAAATGCTTATCGGTGTACCTTGTTTTATTATTAGTTGTACCCGTGTCAGGACAATGTAGTAGTGTAGTTGTGCACCCCTCCCCCTCGTTTCCGCTCTAGCTTTGCCTAGCTACCCCGCGCGCGCCCTTCACCACCCCAACCAAATCTTCCCCGCGCCGCCGCCTCCCTCCAGAGTCCCGACAGCGCCCGACCTCGGACGCCATGGACGACCTCGAGGCCGAGCCATCGATCCCACGCACACGCGTCCGCGCCATCCTCGACGCAGGGGACGCACTCGTGGGGCAGCGCGTGGTCGTCGAGGGCTGGGTCGTGACGAGCCGCATGCAGGGCTGCGGTTTGTTCGTGTTCCTCGATGTCAGCGACGGCTCGAGCCCCGCCGCCCTGCAGGTCGTGGTCGACGCCGCGATGCTTCATGGCGCGCCGCTCGAGCTCCTCACACCCATGGGCACCTCCATGCTCGTCAAGGGAAAGCTCCAGATGCCGCCCACCGGGGGCACTGAGCGTCTCGAGCTCCACGGCGGAGAGGTTCATCGAGATCTGGGCGGTCGGGGCTCATAAATTGTTTTTTACTTTGTTTATTAGATGTGCAGATTGTGATTCTCCGTGTGTGATGAAGTTATTTTACTGAAAATATATTATGAGGTCATTTATTGTTTATAACTAAACCCCAATGAAATAAAGCCTTTCTATATGACGAGGAGGAACTCGAGCACGAGACGGTACCTATTTCGTTGATATAGAAGAAGTTTGGACCCAGTTAACGCGCGACGTCGCGCGTGGGGCGACCATTCCCGGTCATTAGCCGCCGCGTGTCCGAACTGTTTTAGGAGGAGCAACTTGCTCGGTTGCTGTCACTTTTTTGTGTCAACTTTCATTTTCTTGTATTACTCATTGCTCTCTCGTTCTATGTCCGTTTTCAGATCCGTTTGCATTATTATAGTCCTTGTGACACGATCTACAAAATAAGACTCATATAAGTTATTTTTTGAAGTTAATTTATATAACTAGCAACTTATGTATATGAACATGTGGCAACTTATGTAGTATAGTGTTGTATGTCTGACAACTATTTTAACTTATGTACAAGCTTTGTATCAATCTACTAGTATCAATTTGAGTAAAGAGCATGGGACACATATATATGATGTATTGATTTATGTAGAGACCAAACATCCCTTGATTTGAATGTCTATTACCAAACTCATTAAAAGAATGTAAAATATATCTACTAAAATAAAACAACAATCAAGTTATATGAAGACCATGTAGCAACTTTTATATATATTTTATAGCAACTTAATCTGATATTATATGTCTATTTATGTAGTAGAAAAGTTATGCATGAACAAATGTATCAACTTAACAAGGATAAGGATTGTACAATAACTTGTGTGTTCACATCCTAACAACTTGTGTCTACTAGCAAGTAATGATATTGTGTCAACTTCCTTAGACTATCCATATAGATAAATAACGTGAGTAGAAATTTTTTAGCAATTTATGTACATAATTCATTGGTAGGTTATAAAGAAGTTCCTACACATTATTATATAAGTAACGAGTACACATTAATATAAGTTGTCATTGTTTAAAAAATGTTTCAAAATATATGCAAAATGGGTCTTGTTTTATAGATCTCAACATAAAAAATACGATGGTGCAAACGGAATTGAAAATGGAGACTTGATACACAACTTATCACACTTTTTAGAGTTGATAAAGGGGGAAAACGCGGAGCCCAGCAGCCCATGTTCCTCCATTGGACCGTAGCAGGCCGACTGAGGGTCGCGCGCTCCTACACAGGAGCGACCAGTCGTTCGTTAGATTTTCCCTATTTTTTAAAAGCAGCTTAATTAGTTGCCTGTCCAAAGGCCGGAACCCACGCGGAAACGGGCCAAAAGCACGAGGGAACGCGGCGCGCGCATCTCCTATGGCCCACCGCTGCCCCCCGCGCTGCGCGAAGAAGCAGCAGACCGTCTCGCAACTTCACATGGATCCAGGCCAGCTGCTCCACACGCCGCGAGTTCGGCGGCCCGCCGGCCGCGCTAGCCGTTAACCGCGCGTCGTCTGCAACGTCACGCGGCCTCCGCTGCCTCCTCGTCCTCCCCACGCGGTCACGCCGGGTTGGCCTGCGCTGCGCCGCAGTCCTCACGCGAACGGCGACGGCCCGGGGTGGACCGTTTCGCGAACTAAGCGTGACCCAGAGGGGCTCGTCCGTAAAATTCCGACCCTGGTCCGGAGGACCGAGAGGGGCTCGGTCGTAAAATTCCGACCCCGATCCGGAGGAGAAGAAATGAATCATAAAAATCCCCACCCGGAGGGGGATCGCGGTCCTCCTCCCCTCGCCCCTCCAAACCCTAGCGACCCGAATCCGCCGCCGCCGGCGCCCGCCATGGCGCCGTTCCGGCGCTGGGCGGACCTGCCGCCGGATCTCCTCAGCCGCATCGGCGACTGCCTCGACCTCAAGTGGTACGCCAGCGCGCGGGGCGCCTGCACGGCCTGGCGCTGCGCGCTCGCCCCGCCCTCGCCCGCGCTCCTCGTCTTCGCCGACGACGCACGCTGGTGCCCGCGCGCCGCGTCCCTCCCCACGCGGAGGTCCTTCGAGCTCGCCGCCATCGTCTCCGGGAGCCGCTGCGTAGGCTCCAGCAACGGCTGGCTCGCGCTCTCCGTCGCGCTCTTCACGGGCCAGACCGTCTTCGTCCTCCTCAACCCCATCGCCGCCGTAGAGATCGTCCTCCCGCCCCTGATCTACGAGAGCCGCTGGGTCTCCAAGGTCGTCTTCACCCCGACACCCGCCAAAGACGACTTCGCCGCCGCCGCCATCTGCGACATCGACAGGATCGCCTATGTCACCGCCGGGGCAAGGAGGTGGGCCGTCCTCGACCCCGTCCGCCTCACCAGCGGGGACCAGCTCACCGACGTCGTCTACACAGACAAAGGTAAGGTCTACTGCCTCACCAAGTGCGGCGACGTCCACCTGGTCCGCCTCCCCGAGCGCCACCGCCGCAAGCCAGCCAACGCCGAAGAGGCGGGCCCCTCGGAGCCCAAGTTCTCTGTGCTCCAGCCGCCTGCTGAGCGCGCCATTAATCTCCGCCCGCTGCGCTGGCAACAGCAGCGCAACTTTCGTATGATGCGCTTTGAACAGGCCCGAATAAGGGATCAGGAAATCATCCCGTTGAGGCTGCTATGTGCCGAGACATACGTCCCATCATATAAGAGACTTCCACCTGAATCTCAAGGGCCACACCTGAACGCACCGGCCACAGTAGAGCCCCTCTTGTCCGAGGCCAACCTCCCGTTCAACCCGGCCACCGTCTTTGCGCCGCCTTACGACACGGTGTCGGCGTTCACCAGTGCCAAGAACTTGGTGTTCTGTGAGGGTAATCTGTACCAGGTCTGGAGGAACGCGAGCTGCACCGTTACTCTGCAGCTGCCTGCAGGGGGTCAGCGCCGTGTCGCCGAGAATGAGATACTGGTTTTGAGGTACTATCCCCGGCGCGAGCCTTGCTGGGATGTGGTGAAGGACTTGGGAGGTTACTCTCTTTTTGTGGGAAGGAACAATGCAGTGTCGTTGTATGCAGAGGGAGTGCCAGGACTGAGGGGCAACTGTGTGTACTGGATCGGTGGGCGTGGGAGAGATCAGGGCATGGTCTTTGACATGGAATCGGGGAGGTCCACCCCCTGCCGGGCTCCTCAGTTTGGCTTTTTACCTGGGCATCCTCATAGCACAATCTGTTGGTACTTCTTGAGCGATGTAGTGAGCAATAGCAACAGCTGTATTAGCAATGGCGCTAGCAGTAGCAGCAGCAGCAATGGAGGAAGAAAGGTCTATCAGACCCGAGCCAGAGCCCGGGCAGATCTTGCACAAGACATGGAAGAATGATGTGTTGCCAGACCGATTGGCGACATAGTGAGCACAACTGAGCACCTGTGTTGTGCCGCCATACTGATTGGCGATATAGTGAGCACCCCTGGTGGGAATTGAGTTCATCACTAGAGGCTTTGGATCACTGACTGCAGCTTTGAGAGGCAGGACCCCATCTCAATGTGAAACAAAATCTTCAAGAGAGTGATGAGGAACAACATTATGTGCAGCTGATGTTACATTTTAATTCCTGTTTCTGATAATAATGTTCAGTTTCCCCCCCTTTCTGTAGCCTTTTACAATACTTTGTATGCTCTGTGTCATTTTACCGAATTGTTAGTCTTCTTTGTATGCTTAATTTTTATGTTGTGTTGAAATAATTCAATGGATTGTGTAATATGAGTGTTTGTAATATTCTGAGTTGAAGTATTAGTTTCTGCTATGCCTGCGGTAGTGCTGTTTCCTTCGTAGTCTATTTCTGGGTCAGAATAAGCTTGGTGATCGCCCTGATACCATGTTTCTCTTTATTCTGTTTGCACACACACACACATCCGCCTAGTACCATATAGCCATGCTATATACAAATACAACAATAAAGGGCTATGCTATAGATAAGTTAGAAACCCTCCGAACTCTGAGCTACCATGGCCAGACGCAGCCGACCTCAACGTGCATACGGCATTCAGGGCTCCAGGGCAATTTCGGTGGGCAGCAGCGTCTGTGGATGAACGCTGAAACACAGCGACCGGACGACCTCATCCATGGCCGGTCTCTGGTCGGGCATCACCGACGTGCAGCGCAGGGCGAGCTCGAGAGCGGCCTGCATCCCCTGCTGCGCCGTGCGGGATATGCTGGGGTCGAGTATCTGCGAGTCGGCCAGGTTGATCCGCCGCCGCACCCACCTGACGATGTCCACCGAGTCGTCGGACGCCGGCTGCTCTGCCGGCTTCCCGGTGACAAGCTCCAGGAGGATGACGCCGAAGCTGTACACGTCCATGAGGTGTGTTGGGTTCTTGGCACAGCTTTGCTCTGGTTTCAGAAGCAAACAGCAGAACAGCATCAGTGGAATCTATTACCGTCAGTTCTCTTTCGTTCAGACAATGCAAAAAGAATGAGATCAAACATATAAAGCTGAAAAATAGAGCAAAGATTTGCAATGTGGGTGCATTCACTGAAGTATTGAACTGCAAAAATAAAGCTTACCTGGTGCCATATAGCACTTGTAGTTGAGATCAGAAGCCATGGAAGTCTGGTATGCCATTTCCCCAACAACACGATCAATCCCGAATCCGGTTATCCTTGGCTCAAATTCGTCACCAAGTAGAACATTGCTCGCCTTGAGATCTCTGTGCAGCACCTGGGGAGTATGGTCATGGTGAAGGTGAGCCAACCCCTGCGCTACACCGGTCGCGATCCTCACCCTGTCCTTCCAACCCATGGTGAATTTCGGCGCGCAGATCAGATCCTGGAGGCTTCCCATCTGCAGGTAGTCGTATATGATGCTGACCTCGCCCTCGGAGTAGCAGAATCCCAGCATCTTGGCGATGTTCCTGTGCCGGACCTTGGCCAACGCCTTCATCTCGTTCTTCACTGCTCTGAATGGTAGCCTGCCTGAATTCACCAGCCTCTTCACCGCGATGCTTTGCCCATCTTGGAGCTCGATCAGGTAAACCTTTCCGAACGCACCCCTGCCGATGACGCTCTTGTCGCGAAATCCGGCGATCAGTTCTTCTCCGGTGATCTTGACAGGGTGGAACAGCACGAGCTTCCATGGGGAGGATGGCTCGCCGCCGTGTAATAACCTCTTGCAGACTGCGAATGCTCCTACGGCGAGCAGCGCCACGCCGGTGAGGAAGGACGCCACGGTCGCGGCCAGTGCCAGCCCACGATGCTTCCTCCATGTCCCGTCGCAATCGTTGGGCAATCCGGGGCCACAAAGGCCGGGGTTGCCTTGAAGAAACACGGCCGGTAGCTCGGAGACCAGAGCCGGTGGGACACGGCCGGAGAGCTGGTTGTACGAGACATTCAGCAGCGCGAGCTTGAGGTTCTGGAGCTCCGTCGGGATGCCGCCGGTGAGGTTGTTGCTGGACAGGTCGATGTACGTCAGGACCGGCAGGTCCCCAAGGGACGCCGGTATCGGCCCGGTGAAGCCGTTGCCGGCGAGGTACAGCGACACCAGCCTCTTGCAGCTCTTTAACTCCGGGATCGTGCCGGAGAGCGAGTTGCGTGAGAGGTTCATGATGCTCATCGCCGGCGAGTCGCAGATGTTGTCCGGCAAGCTGCCGTTGAGCTCGTTCAGGGAGGCAGAGAACCGGTACAGGGTGCGAACCTGGCCGATGCTCTGAGGTATCACGCCGGAGAAGCTGTTGTTGTCAAGCTGAATCTGCTCGAGCCGGGACTGGCCGCCGGAGAACTCCGGTAAACGGCCGGTGAACTGGTTGCTCTGTGCCCGGATCACGCGCAAGTCCGGCAGTGACCAGAGCCCGCCGGGGAGCTCACCGGTGAAGCCGTTTTCGTGCACCTCGAACCTCTGGAGCATCGAGCACTTAGCAATCTCCTCCGGGAACGGCCCGGAGAGGCCGTTCTGGGACAAATCCAGTGTCATGAGCTTCTGAAACTTGAGGCCGAACCCTGGAGGCACTGCTCCGGTCAAGCTGTTCATGGACAGGTCAAGAACCTGCAGCTGCTCCAGCCCGAGGAAGGAGTCAGGGATCACGCCGGTGAACCCTGAGCCCTGCAGGAACAGCCACCGGAGGCTACTCATCCTGCCGATCTCCGGTGGCAGCTCGGACTCCATGAACTGGTTCCCTGACAGGTCGAGGAAGTGCAGGCCGGTGAGGTTGCCGAACAGCGCCGGGTGGAGCACGCCGGAGAGCCGGTTGGACCCGAGGTCGAGCACCTCGAGGGTGCTCCCCAGCGCGGCGAGGCCGGCGGGCACCTGCCCCTCGAAGCTGTTGCGGCTGAGGTCGAGCGACACGAGGGAGGCGAGCGTGGCGAGCTGCTCGGGGAGCGGGCCCCAGAAGGCGCCGGCGCTGAGGTTGAGGGAGATCAGCGAGGCGCCGCACCGCGCGAGCTCCAGCGGGATGGTCTGGTTGAACCCGTTGGACGCGAGGCTGAGCTCGGCGAGGCCCGGGACGCGGCAGAGCGAGGAGACCGAGAGCTCGCCGGAGAGGCCCAGCCCGTCGAGCGAGAGGGAGACGGTGACCGTGGCGTTCGCGGCGGCGGTGGCGCTGGTGCAGGACACGTGAGCCCAGTTGCAGTATGGTGTGGAGGGTGACCAGGAGGAGAGCGCGCCCGTCGGGTCGTGCAGGGACGCCTTGAAGTCGAGCAGGAGGTCTTGCGGCGTCTGTGGCTCCGCCGCCGCCGCCGAAGACGGTGAGGGTGAGGCGGCGATCAGCGTTGAGACGAGGAGGAAGAGAGGGAGGCTGGTGGCGGCGGCGGCGGCCATGGATGACGGTGAGTGGTGGTGCACGGAGGGGGAGGAGTTGCAAATAGTGGGAGTGGAGTGTCGAAGTGTCAACCACCGAGTGTGTGCGCGCTGGCGAGGACCGATCGTCGTGTCATTGGCGACTATGGCGAGCGCGTAACTAATCTGCATCGTATCATTGGTTACTTCACTCACTCTCTATCGCCTCATCTAATCCTCTCCAAGAAAGGATCGGTCATTACATTTTACTACACGAGTAGGTTATCTAGGGGATTTGGTAGTAGTGGAGTTAACATATCGCCTGCAGGATGGCAGTACATTCTGCTGGCCGGGGCGTGCCCTTTTGCATTATTTCGTTTGGACTTTGGGATGGTGACGACCTGGGCACTGGCTCGGAGAGTGGCGCCCTTGTCCTGCGCGTCGGACGCGATGTGACGTTCAGGTTGTACTGGGACTGGCCACCATGGATGGGCGACTGGGCTCGTCCGATCCATTGATGGGCGTGGTTGCAGAAACAGCAGCTCTGGCCTGCGCTCGCCAGGAGCTGAGAGAAATGTCAATGGCGTCAAAAACCTTTGACTGGATCGCGGTAGTGTTTTTGCGCCTTGGTAGGTAACCTGACCGACTGGATCGTTGTTAATTGTTGATCTTAGTGCTATTCCCTGCCGCTATCATCAAAGAACCCTACCTCATCCACCACAACCTATATTGTGCTAGGGAGAAAAGGATTTGGTTTAACGGGAATATCAGGTAGGAGTAACTTTCATAACGACCTTGAGGTACCGTCAGTTTAACCAAGTCACAATCACGCAGACAATAGTAAAACTGCCAATATTTTTAATCCTCGGCGGCGCACGTCACGGGAGGGCGCAACACCTACAAATGCAAACAAAACAATCCACGCAGATCTGAGCAGGATCCTGCAAGTAGAGTAGAAGATGAGGGTTAGGACAGAGATGGCTTGTCCTTGTCTTCCAATCACCTGACTTTCATGACTCGGTGATCAATATGAAGAGTCCTTGGATTTCATACCCGTGAGTTCAGCTGATTCCAAGATAAAATGCACTCTTCTCTAACAAAACAGGTACTCCTACATCCACCCTGATTTCACAGGTGCCGCAGATTTCTATATAAAAATTGAGACTGGGAAACTACAGTTTTGAGTTTTGACCACTAGAATTCACTGAGGCACGACCATTTACAATTGACAACCAAATTTCACAACATTTTTATATATTCACAAAATTGACACAAGAAAATTGAAAAAGATGTATCCTCAAGTTGAAATAATATTAAGCAAAGTCCAAAAGGGCAACTGCCTACAATCACAGCTTTGGACTGATAAACAGTCGACAAGGAAATCGTGGAGGCTAAATAATCTATCAATAATAACAAATGTGTCCATCCCCCCCCCCCCCTTCTCTTTTTTTGTTTGTAAATATTCTCTATTATATAAAAATGGAAAATGAAGTGCTGTGGTGAACTCCCCCACAGTTTCCCCTTAAAAAAAATAACAAATCTCCCAGCACATCCGAGCATTTTTCCTTTACTATTTTCTTATATAGTTTACGCTCCACAAACTCCACAACCAGCCAGCACAGCGTGTATGCTGATGGGACAAAAAGCACAGAAAGCCTCTCACAGAATTGACTCAAAGTTTGACGTCCATAAAAAACAGCCTGCTACAAACTAAGATCTGCAGCTACTCGAATATGTACCAAAAGTGGCTCAATGAACTACAAAACAGCCATCAATCACGAGATCTTTCTGCGAGATTCATCAGGAACAGTGGCATGCTGCACCTTAGCCAGTCATGCCATCGCACCATCATTTGGTTTCGGCTCAGTGCGTGTGTAGGTGAAGCTTCGTGTGGTTGGAGTGACCAACTGATTAACAGGAGTTGCAGGTGTAGTTTGACTAGATTTTCCAGCATCTGTGGAATCAACAGCACCACGCTTCCACTGTAAACTGCGGGCACCACCTCTGAGTGGTAGTCGCCCACGGATAGCACCAGGAAATGTTGTCCTTGGGTATGCTGTTCTAATGAGCCTGGAAGCAAAGGGTGATCCCCGAGAAGCACGGGGCAGGCCAGGCAGTTGGGTTGCTTCAGTCGAGCTTTTTCGAACGACCTGCAACACCATATGATTTAAGTTACTTCTAACACCATATGAATAGCTTAAAGTACAGTATCAACTGCAACAACCAAGCTTAACTTTTGCCATAATTACCAATTTGGAAAGTGCTGATAAAGCTACCTACAAGTAATAGCAATTTTTTTGCTACCCTCGCATGGATAATGAAAAGAACAACATAGAACTGAATGAATAACCTTAGCATAAAATTAAACATGAAGTGAGGTTGAGGTGTTTTACCTTCAAAATGCGTGACATAAAATATGTGCCGTTCAGAGTTGATGCCTGCTCTGCTGATTCTTTGTGCAAGAACTCAATATATGCTGAGCTGATAAGTCAAAAAGGAGAAAAAAAAAGAAAACATCTAAGGATGTCATCTAACTAACAAAGCTGATTTTCCAGAAATAGAAACGAGACTTGAAATCATACCCTGTTGGCTGACCAGTGATGCCATCAGTCACCATAAGGGTCTTTAGGACAGCCCCAAACTTATTGAAGTGACGAGTAAGAGCATCTTTCGATGCACCAAAATGTACCTAAAAAGAAACAAAAAAAATAGTAAGAAATGCAAGTCTTCAGCTACATGAACACAAGGGAAAAGGTAGATGATCCTTACATTGTTAACAAAGATGGTTCTAGAATCAGGGCCACCTTCAGATTGATCTTTAGTATTTGATTCAACAGCTGAAGGTGAAAACAAACAGAAACCTTTAATCATCAAAGGGGAGTTGGAAAAAAAGGAAATAACATAAAATAATTGTAGAAAAAGAACAAAAAAAATAAATCACCAAGGCGAATTGAAAAACAAATAAATACATGAAATATGTACTCCTCTAATAAAAAATATGAGCAGTTTCAGTTTGTTTCAAAAGGAAGGTTTCATATTATGAAATTACTGTTGATAGTTAATCTAGTATCCTCAAGCTTATATTGCAAAACTATTTGGACGTTTAGCTATTAGTGGCAGAGTTAAAAAAAAAAGAGTTTGACTTAGGACAAAGCTAAAACCACCAGTGTTTTAAAGGCGTCTCCTAGGCGCCTAGGCGTACCCAAGGTCCTAGTTACGCCTTGTAGCCTAGTCGTCGCCTAGGTGATAAGGCGCACCTAGGTCGCCTCGCCTTGCCGCCTTTTAAACATTGAAAACCACTGATATTTGTGGTCGAGGGAGTAGTAATTTAACAGGATTTAAAAAAAGTCAGTGAACAAACTAATTAGTGATGGTCTGATAAAGATCTTTTAAAGAAAAAATGTTTCTTGGTGCTCAAATCAAAGATTAGTACCTCATAAAATTAAGTAGATGCCAAATCTATGAAAATTTTATTATATAGTCTAGTGTTAAAAAAAAGTTGTTTAAAAAGAAACGTGTCCCTAGTGAAACAAATTGCAGATAAGTTCAGAGGTAAGAGATATAGGTCGGTCAATAGTAGTACCAATGATATAATGACCTGTAAGTAACCTTTCCAAACTCCTACGATAACAGTTGACAACTAAAATAGGATTAAAAAATGTTTTCCACATAAAGTTACCAATTAAACCAGTTTTAATTTTAAAAAGCGAGCAGCTTTACGTACCAAGTGATGAAGCCTTCTGGGCCTCCAGCATAGAACCCGAATGTACAAAATCCTGGAATGCATTTTTAAGAATCAGGAAAGAATGACGCGTCACAAGGAACCCAGAAATACAATGCTTCATGAATCATCATAAACTAAACAAGTAGGAAGTAAACACCAAATAAGATAATTGAGTAAAATAATAGCTGTAAATCTGCTGTATCACATGCCACATGTATGGGTCTCACACTCCAACAAACTTACGAGAATTGCTGGCCTCAAGATATTTTTTAAACTGACTTATTAAGCTACAGGAGTTGTATTAGGAGTTTCTCTCTCCACTCTAAAGTCTTTTGATGATTTTTGTGTCAAATTGCATGTCATACTTTGTCTTAAAGATATGCAGTTACATCCTGGTGACCTAGTTTGAATGTTTTGGCCTTAAAGATTAAATTTAGAGAAGAAACTTAACCATATATAATTAATGGGAAAAGGGGGGCCTGGGAAAGGATAGATAAAAACTTACATTGGACTTTTCAATCATGACAGTATCATTAACATGTACATTTTTCACAATTGACTTCCTTGCATCAGCAACCTTCTTCTCCGTTGGAACTTCCCTGGTTCCATGAGTTGGAAGCTTCCGCATACTCGTGTTGGCAGAAATATTTAAGTTCATTCCGGATGGTCTTGGTCCTGAACTAGCCTGTGTGCCCTGAGCTATCAATCTTCTGCTTCTTACTTCAGCACCTCCCCTTACATACCCTAATACTAATGATTCTTCGCCTCCGCTAGAAGGCAATGTGCTCTGGCGAGAGCCCAATCCATTAAACCTATCATACCCATCAATATTGGGAGCAGAACCTGTAGCTTCCTCAGAGTCCTGATCATGCATGTAAGCATCACTGCCACCATACTGATTTCTCTCATAAAGATCAATTCGATTTTCTGCTCGTACATCATCTATAGCCTCATATCCCTCACCTTCTGGATCTTGTTCTCTATGAGTTCCAGTATGATTTAGTTTGGGCATCCTTCCCAATCTATTAAAAACACTTCCCTGGATAGCATCTTCAGCCGCCTCAGCTGCAGCTCTTAATGCTGCTGTGCCACCTGGTATTCTCACATCTGAATTTGTTTTCTGTAACCTTATATGAGTAATATCAAGTGCAGAATCTGATGCCAATGTAGACACCACAGAGCGAAGTCGCTTGGAAGCTGATTCTGATCTAGGAGTCACTGGCTGCACAGTTCTGACAGCATCACGAACAGCAAACTGGAGAAGTCGGCGTGGTGCGCTGATAACTGAGTGGGATGCCCTCTGGAAATATGTTAAAAGTATTATCACAAAGAACAAATAAAGGGTGGGGGGGAAACGGAAAGGTACTTCCATTGATAAAGCTAACAGCAATAAATCATATCAGTTTAATGGTATACACAGTAAACAACATAGAGCACACGACATATTTTGAGCATTCTGGAGCATCACTTCTAGTTAGCAACAATAGTAAAGCTCTCTTTCGAGATTTCTCAAATCTAAAAACTAGTTTGTCTTTGACCCTACTTGGGAAAAGATTCACATTGCATGTATTATACTCACCCCCTATGAACACCTCAAACCCACAAGACCGTACCAACATGGAATAAGTTTTCAAAATGCAGTTATGTGACTAATATAAAATACACACTATAAAGTAGAGCAGAAGATACACAATACTAGTAGCTGCACTGAATAACTAGAGACTGCAATAATTCAAATCCTATAACAAACATGGGCCAGGCTATACAATTGTAAAGAAAAGAGTACAGCACATCCTGATGTCCTCTTAAAGGCGGTGTGCAATCAGATTTCAACTTCAAATTCCAAACCTAGGCCCAAAAAAAATGACACTTGTGTAGAATTCTAAAATGAGCAAGAAAAACAAAAAGTGAAACATTCAGATCAAATTGGGCCAGAGCCAGACACATAAAAGGAGAAGTGCAGCTAATGCTACCTCCAATAAACAGAATGCAAATGCCTTACATAAGATTGCCCCAGGGTTTTACTTATGTTCCACCAGGAATGGAGACTCTAGTTATGTTCTAATTATAAAAGCAGTAAAACACGAAGACTCTACATGTGCAAAGTGCAAACTGGGAAAGACACTATTCTACCATATAAACTTTAATATCAACAGAGAAAATAGAACTTGATACTATTAGCACTTTCACCTAGCATATTCATCTGTTCTCAATGTTCATATGAGACTATCTGTTGTGACATTATAATTAGCAAATACATATATTACACAAAAAAGAAATAAAAAATGCTGTCATTGTTGCTAAGCTTTGCAAAACAACTAAAGAGGATTAGAAACCTTGGCAGATCGTGCATCAGCCTCTCTGCTCCTCTTTCTGTGGTTATGCATGTCAGGAGAGCGGGTTCGTCTTCCAGCATGTGATTTATGAAAATCCCTTTCGTCTGCATGCGATTCATGAAAATCCTTTTCCTCTGTGTGAGAAACATTGGCTACAACGCTTCGAAGAGGAATCGGTTCTGTCTGATCTCGAACAGTTATCCCCCAATCGCGTTTCTGATGTGCTCTAGTTGCTTTCTGGGTTTCAGCCACAGGTTCACAATTAATTTGTATGCTGCTAGTCAACCTGCGAGCAGGCAATCCTCTACCGGCACTGTGAGTGCTTTTAGGTTCATCATTAGAAGTGGCAGCTTTAGGCTGAACATAAAGGTGCAAATTCGAGGAGAGGTGATCCCATAACCTGCACGATATATTCATCGTGATGTGAGAGAAAATGTTGGTAAAAGGAAAAGAAAATGAAGCACCAAGGTTTGTGAGAAAGAAGATAACCAGGATACAAATGCATCATTGTCATCGCCCAGAAAAACCTGCAGTTCCTTTGCAGCCTCGTCCTTGCACCTCCCATTCCTTAGCAATACTACAACATACTCCTGAACAACAAAGAGAAATAGACAGATCAGCAATCTAAATGGGTTATGAATTTGCCAGAATGACAGAAGAGCACAGTTGGTATCAATCATATAAATTGCCCATTACATAATGTTCAGCAAAAAAATTGAAAGAGTTTGCCATGTGCTTCAACCTCCTCCACTCCATACACCCTGGAGTCAGTTAAAATGCACACACATACACAGCAATCTAAACATACTTTGTCCAAATACAAATTGTATAACAGATTCCATGTACGGCCAAATTTACGCCACTACAAAATCCAAGTTCTAAAAAACGTGCTGCAGTAATCATCCGCCACCAATGCTCAAAAGCAGACGAACCACACTAAAACCCAAATGCGGAGGATAACTTTCTTTTTCCCGCACGACCATAAAGGAAACCAATCAGATAGCCGCGATTCGGCAAAAATCCCAAACAGCCGTGCACCGTCGGCTATGGAACCGCATTCTACAGATGGCACGGGCGACGCTAGGGTTTTAGCGGCGGATCGGGGGATCGCCCCACCCCGCGGCGGCGGGGGGGCGGGAAGGGCGGGCCGGCGGCCGGGGGCGCTCACCGCGAGTGTGTCGTCGGAGTAGTCGCCCATGAGCTCCCTGAGCTTCTCCTTGACGCGGTCCTGCAGCAGCGTCACCCCCTCGCCGGTGAAGTTGGCCTTGAACGTCCGGCTCTCGCCGCCGTCCATGGGGGGCAACCCTAGCTGGCCGCCGCCCCTCCCGCCCCCCGGCCGCTGCACCCCCCCAAAGTTCAGGCGGCGGTGCGCAGCCGCGTCGCGCGGCGCGGCACGAGGGGGGTTACGGGGCGGAGGCGGCGGGGAAGGTGCGGCGGAGGAGGGGTCGGCAGGCAGGCACGCGAACGTGAGCGGCGCCGGGTCTGGAGTTCTGGACCGTCGCGGGGACGGGACGCTTTGCGTGCTGCGGCCTGCGGGTGTGCCCGTGTGTGGGGGGGAGGTTACTTTGCTGGGGTTCTCGCGGGGTTTGGGCCTTGAACTGGGCTTTTTGTAACTGGCGGCAGTGCGTTGGGCTGTGGCAAATGAGATTATCTGGCCCAGTTCAGCGGCTCCGGGAGTTGGGTTTTGATTAGCGTAGTGGGCCGTTATGGTGTACTACCTACAACCTACCAACTACTTTTGGTGATTTGATATAAAAAAAAAACAACTTTTGGTGATTACGGCTCCTGCTCCCTTTTAAAAAAAAAACGCATGCAGGAAAACTCCTCCTATAACCTTTATTATAGCCTATATGTGATCCAAAATGGTCCTAATATTAGTCGACTGTATTATAGACACGAAATGAGTGCGACACAAGATCTTTTTGGTGACATAGCAAGAAAAGGTTGTACATTATCATCTAGACATACAACTTGCCCACAATATCCAAACTAGGAAAATGTACTCACCACTTGTGTCCATTAAGTTGAGAAACATAGAAAAACAACATCATGCTACGATCCACCGTGGGAAATGTTTCTACAGTGCTATTCTAGTGACATGGACACATGGTGCTCTCGAATATAGTGCCATAGTATAAAACAGTGGGATTAGCTTACGGAAACATTAGTACATTACATGGTTATAGCTGGAAACGTATGCAAGGCCAATAAAAACGCCAAATATGTGTTGGTGCACGGCTTATATACGTTCCAAAAAGAACAACGTTTTTTTATTTGCGAAATGGAAATGAAAAAAGGGAGCAAAGCTTGAGTTAGCTCGAGCAACGAACTCCATTTCTGCGTCCGAGATACGAACCAACGTTCAAGGTTTCTTATTCTCTTTTTTTTTTCAATGAATCAACACGGAATTATGCCCATTTCATGGAGAAGACTTGTTTATAGATAACCATTGGCGAAAAATTAAAGAAGAGAAAAAAATACTTTTAAATCTCGTCTAATACCTTAGCTAAGTGGCGTAGGTGCCTTGCACAGTGTAGAAGTATACGTCTATTAGGACTAGGACTCCTTTTGTAATCTGCTGTGCGTTGTAATCTTGTCCTTGTTGGACTCCCCTTCTGTACTAGTTATGCTGGACTCTTCCGGCCTATATAATGCAACACATCGGCACCCTCATGGGTTAAGCCGTTCCATACAATTCTACATGGTATAAGAGCCTCTTCACCAACGAAGAACATCTAGTTGCGTTTTTCTTTTTCTCGTCAACTTCATGTCGACGAGTTCTTCGGCTTCCGCAATGTTCAATATCCCGGTTTCTGAGAAGCTTACCCGGGATAACTTTCTTGTGTGGCGAGCACAAGTCCTTCCTGCCGTTCGAGGTTCGCGCATGCTGTCGATTCTCGATGGCTCCTCTGTTGCACCAGCAGCAACACTTCAAGTTCCCAAGGCAGATCAGACTATTGAAGTTCAGGAGAATCCGGCCTATGTGACCTGGATTGAGCAAGATCAGCAATTGCTTGCTTATCTGCTATCATCGATGGCCAAGGAAGTCTTGGTGCAGGTCTCCACTCATCAACATGCTGCGACATTATGGACAGCTGTCAATGACATGTTTGCCTCTAAATCTCGGTCCAAGATCCTTCAACTTCGGTCTCAACTGTCTCACACGAAGAAGGGCGATTTATCTGCCGCAGTCTACTACAGCAAGATGAAGCGCTTCGTCGATGAGATGGCAGCAGCGGGCAAGAAAATTGAAGATGATGAGCTTATCGAGCTTATTCTCAATGGCCTGGATGCTTATTACAATCCCCTTGTCTCTACACTTGGTGTCAAGGACTCGCTTTCATTAAGCGATCTCTATTCTCAATTGCTTTCTTATGAAGCTCGGATGATGCAGCAGCGCTCTGAAGATGGGCGTCTTTATTCTTCAGCCAACACTGCTTCTCGTGGTCGTGGCCGTGGAAATTCCTCACGTGGACGTGGTCGTGGTTTTGGCCAGAACTATGGTCGTGGCTCCAACACATCTGCTTCCTCTAATTCTCGCAATCAAGGGTTATTAGGATCTCAGGATTCAGATGATGGTTCCTTATGCCAACTTTGTGAGCGCTATGGACACACTGTCCATGATTGCTGGTACAGGTTCAACAAGAAGTATGTTCCTCCTCGTGATGGAGGTGCCAAGCCTCTCAAGACTGGTCCACAGAAGTCGGCCTCATCTGTTTTATCTTCTTATGGCATTGATACTAATTGGTACTTTGATTCTGGGTCTACTGATCATATCACTAATGATCTAGATCGCATTACTTCACGTGAGCGTTATGGAGGTCATGATCAGATTCATGCAGCTAATGGCAAAGGTATGAGCATTAGTCACGTTGGTACTTCTAGTGTTCATACGCCTCATCGTGATTTTTCCCTTAATAATGTCCTTCATGTTCCAGATGCCACTAAAAAATTGTTATCTGTTCATCAATTTGCTTCTGATAATGAAGTTTTTCTTGAGTTTCATCCTTCCTTCTTTTGTGTCAAGGATCTGGCCACGAAGACCCTTATCCTTCAAGGTAGATGTCGTGATGGTCTCTATCCTTTGCCGTCCCAGCCTCAAGTTCATCATGTCGTGAAGCCTTCGACCACTCGGTGGCATTATCGATTAGGACATCCTTCGCCTGCTATTGTTAGTCATGTTCTTAGAGACAACAAACTTTCCTTTGTTCCTGATTCTGTCGAGTCTATTTGTGATGCCTGTCAACAGGCTAAGAGTCGTCAATTGCCTTATCCTCGGTTGGATAGTGTCTCGTCTTGTCCTTTACAGTTAGTGTTTTTTCGGATGTTTGGGGTCCTGCTCCCAAGTCTGTTGGTGGTTATCAATATTATGTAAGTTTTATTGATGACTTTAGCAAATATACTTGGATCTATCTTCTTAAGGATCGCTCCGATGTATTTCAGGCTTTTCTTAACTTCCAACAGCTTGCTGAACGCAAGCTTAACACTAAACTTATTACTATGCAAACCGATTGGGGTGGTGAATATCGTAAACTTAATTCTTTTTTTAGAAGATTGGTATATCTCATCATGTCTCGTGTCCTCATGCTCATCAACAAAATGGTCCTGCTGAACGCAAGCATCGTCATATTGTTGAAGTTGGGTTCTCTCTTTTAGCTCAAGCTTCTATGCCTTTAAAATTTTAGGATGAAGCTTTCTTAACAGCCACCTATCTCATCAATCGCACTCCCACTCGTGTTCTTGACTTTTGCACTCCATTGTCACGCTTATTTGATGAAACACCTTCTTATTCTTCTCTCAGAGTCTTTGGTTGTGCTTGTTGGCCTAACCTTCGTCCCTATAATAAACATAAGCTTCAATTTCGTTCTAAGCAATGTGTTTTTCTTGGCTATAGTGATATGCATAAAGGCTACAAGTGTCTCGATGTTACCACTCGTCGTGTGTACCTCTCACGTGATGTTGTGTTTGATGAGGCTATTTTTCCTTTTTCTAATCTTCATCCTAATGCGGGCATACGTCTTCCGCATGATTTACTCCTTTTTCCTGATCACAATGAGGCTATGAACCCTAGTGCTACTAACCAGACTAATGATCTTCCCTTGTCTTGTGAGCTGTCAGCTGATATTGCAGATTCAGGGGTGATGCATTCTGTTTCTACGGGGCCTCCTATGGTGCCCTTTCCGTTTTCGGCAAGGACTCTGGTGCCAACTTGCCGGTCTGAGCTAGCCTCTGAGTCGGGTCCAATTTCTGGTGCTGGTTCGGGCTCTGATCCCGGGGTTGCTTCACTGCTGTCGCAGCTACCTGTTCCTACTCCTACTCCTCTTTCGGTTTCTGATAAATTGACTCGGTATGATGGAGATCCCCTTGATTTAGCTGCAGCTACGCGATATCGCAGTGTTGGTGGTGGTCTTCAGTACTTGACTCTCACACGGGCTGACATTGCTTTTGCTGTCAACAAAGTGTGTCAGTATTTGCATTGTCCAACCACTGTACATTTTACTGTTGTTAAACGAATTCTTCGGTACATCAGTGGTACGATTGGTTACGGCTTACGGCTTGATCCGTCTTCCTCTCTTCAGCTTAGTGCTTTTTCGGATTCTGATTGGGCTGGCTGCTCTGACGATCGGAAGTCTACTAGTGGGTTTGCTATTTTTCTTGGATCTAATCTGGTCTCCTGGCATGCAAAGAAACAAGCTATTGTTTCTCGGTCATCTACTGAGGCAGAGTACAAGGCTTTGGCCAATGCCACAGCTGAGCTTATATGGGTACAGTCTGTTCTCTCTTAACTTAGGATTCTTCAATCTGCTGCTCCAATTCTGTGGTGTGACAACATTGGTGCTACTTATTTGTCGGCTAATCCGGTTTTTCATGCACGTACTAAACACATTGAGGTTGATTATCATTTTGTACGACAACGTGTTGCTCAGAAACAACTCCAAGTTCGTATTATTTCAACTCACGATCAAGTTGCGGATGACTTCACTAAGTCACAGTCAGAGGGGCGTCTACGAGAATTTCGTACCAATCTCAACCTTTGCAAAGCTTGTGATTGAGGGGGGATGTAGAAGTATATGTCTCTTAGTACTAGGACTCCTTTTGTAATCTGTTGTGCGTTGTAATCTTGTCCTTGTTGGACTCCCCTTCTGTACTAATTATGCTGGACTCTTCCGGGCTATATAATGCAACACATCGGCGTCCTCATGGGTTAAGCCGTTCCATACAATTCTACACACAGTTGCATCTATCAATTTTTACCTCTCCCTTTGTTAGTACTCTCTCTTGCGTTGCAGAATTCTAAGGTCTTGTTTAGATGAGAAAATTGGTGGAAAGTTAGAGGTGTGAATAGTGCATTGGTAACCGTGTCTGTGAGAGAAGATGTGACTCGATGTGACTGAAAAGTTGGTGAAAGTTGGCGAACTAAACAAGGCCTAAGTCTGCAAGACTGCAATGCCTTTCTTGGTTGGATTCATTCGGCCTTTCATCAGCCCTGGTTGCCCAGACCAGCCCAAGCTCCTGTGTGTCAAACACAAGGGCCGTGTTTAGTTCTAGAAGTTTTTTGACTCTACTATTCATCTCTCTCAGAAAACACGCTTTCCAGAAAAGTTCCCCTTTAACTCGTTTCAACTTTCCTATTCATCCCTCTCACAGAACACGTTTCTCAGAAAAAGATTTTTTCCTCCCCTCCTAACTGAACACAGCCAAGAGAACATGCTTGCTGCCCATCAACCTTTTTAGGCAGTAGGCACTGTCCAATCCAAGGCACCACTGACTTTCAACAACTATGAAGCAAGTGCCGCCCACCTGGTGGCAGTGGCATGCAATACCTCTCGGGATGCACGAACAATTCACCAGCGTCCACATATTCCAGAGCCCACTTTCCAAAAGCGCGCGATACGATCATATGCGGCCGTGAACCCCAGCCTTATCTAGCTCCCAGATTTGATCCAGGACCGCAGGAGCAGCAGCATGCAGTTTGGTCCGTTGGTTGGTATGCCGTGTGCCCGTGTCCATACACGCACGCAAAAGGCACCGGCCTTTCTACGAGCCTTTCACGAACGTTACGTTCCCACCGTGGAACCTAACTCGGGACTGTGCACCTGCAATGGTAAGCACTCGCCCAATATTCTGGACCCATGCCATGCCAACTTGCCAAGCTGGTACTGTGATTCAGGATATATTCTACTGGATACTAGAAGCTAGCTAGTCCGGCAAAACGAGCGTGCAGCCGTGCAGGAGAGGAAGAAGCCTGGGGAAAAAATCTGGCGTTCACGGTTCACGCCCGGCCAGGGTTTGCATCGGTTGGGATCTGCAGCTGATCGCCGAGCACCGAGAGGTTGTTTTCGGCTGCGATGAGCAGAGCCCTCCACTAGGCTCGTGCGCAACCTTTTCGAACAGCTTTCGCGAGTGCTCGTCCCTGCCCCGAGCATAGCCCCACCCGTCCACCCCCACCGAGCCTTTTCACCTTTCGGGAAAAGACTCCTGTCCAAGTCCTCTTAACCTTGTCATCACATAGCTGCCTGCCATGCGTGCTTCATTAGTTCACAAGCGATCCATCGATCAAGGCCATATCGATGGTGTATTGTATATAAACGAGGCCACGGCTTGGGTCGAGCTCTCCAAGATGGTAGTCGAGGTCAAGCCAGGAATACTGTGTGGTTGATTTGATCATTTCCTCTCCGAAGTCCAGTTTGAGCTCAAAGCTAAGTGGCCGCCGATTCTGCTGTTCGACCCTCATCTGAGCCCTGAGCTATATGGGGAGGCGGCGTGCTGTCGCTGGTGCGGCAAGGCCTGCGGCTGCGGCGCTGGCCGAGGCGGCGGACCGCGCGGGTGGTGGACGAGGGCGCCGACGCCGCAGGTGGCGACGTCGACGTGGCGGCGCCGCCGCGCGAGTTCCCCGCGGCGGCGGCCGTGGTGGCCAGGGCGGTCCTGGCGGTGGCGCGTGGCGCCGTCGGCCGCCTCGACGGCGGCGCGGAGGAGGCGTGGGCGGCGGCGAGCGGGTGGCGCCCCGCGCGCGCGGCCGACGAGGTCGGCCACCTCATGGTCCGCGAGAGCTTGCGCTATGTCATCTACGCCTAAACGCCCGCGGCGCCGTGCACGTATACGTGTGCGTATGTGCAGGCCCGCCGGAGTAGTAGAACTGTGACCATTGCTCGTTTGCTCGTGTCTTATAATTACCCGTATTTTAACAAACCGAGAGATCTATAGCGATGATAAATACTAGTACTCCCTATAATCTGTCGACAAGTAGTTAGTATAACTTACAACCGTTAAGTTATTCTCTCTGCTCCACACCACAATTTCGCGCTTCCATGAAGTCAGAACTGATCAAACTGGAGAGGGGCAACCGGGTTTTCCTCGTCAGACTGAATCAAACGAAGGCAGACAGCTGATCGACCACCGTGTGGGGCCGTGCCGGAGCGAGCGAGCGAGCAGCGATCGCCGTGCGGCGGCTGGCTTTGCGCAAGGATCACACGCGCAGTGGGCCAGTGGCAAGGGGACAGTGACGCGTGGCTGCTGCGCCAAAAGATAAGCCATGGCCGGAACGGGCGATCGAGTTGCTCAACCTTTCAGAGAAAAACAACAGCCCACCGGTGAACGGCAGACGATTCAGATCACATGCCGACAGCGATTGGACGCTCCAAAATTAGAGCGCTCGGAGGCCACAAAACACTCGAGTGGCAGATAGATTTACCGTACTACTAGTTGGAATATATAACCGGTCCGGATTAGAGTTTTAGGTTAGGAGCCATGACGGACAAGGAGAGTTTTTGTACTAATGTAAACCGTATTTGGCTAGAATCTAAAAGGTATTATTCCCGCATAGAGATGCGATGTGCGGTCCATATCCAAACACAAATTCATATTAGATGGTTACATGGCTTGCGTCTTCAACTTCATGTCTTCATGTCACAAGAACATGTATGAAGTGTATATTTTCTATCCATGGATAAGGTGCACCTCCAACCAAACACCACACCTAAAACGCATATGTCCACACTTCGTTTTTCTATTCACAGCTCCTTCATTCAACGTACAGCACTACCAAATGCTTCCAAATACCACCTAGCTAATTTTCCTTTTGAACCTTATCCCTCCGAATAAATAGCCAACCGCTACGGCCGTCGTTGAATGAAATGCTGCAATGGCCAAGGCGGAAAAGATAGAAATTGAACGAAGAACCGAAGACCATGCATGCATGCAAGTTATGCAACTATGCAGGCGTCGTTGGATGAAAAAAACTATGCAAGCGTCGTCGGCAGAAGCAGACAAGAATACAAGGTAAGATAGGTTTGAAAATGGAGAATCAAAGGCCATGTCGGAACGCCGGCTGTGACGCGGCTGGCGACGAGGACCCAGCTGATAGTTTGTGACAGCAAAATGGAAAAGTAATGACTTGACGAGCAAACAAGCAGGTCAGTCGTAATTAAGCTTAGCCATCTCTCTGTTTATTACAGACGATCACTTGGCCGCATATGCATGAGGGACACGCCCAGCGAGTATAAAAGGGGTAACCTTGCATTGGGAGGCCTCATCAACTCACGCCAGCTACAACCTCACTTGCCTCCCAAGTCCGAAGTCGTAGAACAGCAGATAGCCATGGCGCAGCCACTGAGGATTTTCTGCAGGGAGGACATCAACCTGAACGTGGCCATCCGTGGCACTACGGTGGTCCTCGCTCGCGCCAACCCCGACGATGAATTGCAGGCAAGACCATCATCATCATCATAGATTCATATTGTAGCTTACCATATACTTTCAGATTACCGTTTGCTAGTTTATATTAATTTCCCTTCAATAATCCATCGTGAACACGCCATGCGTATACGCACATACAGCAATGGATCCAGGACTTCAGCGCCGCCGGGAATGTGACCGACGACGACGGCCAGAGGGCGTTCGCGCTGGTGAACACGGCCACGGGCCAGGCCCTGGTGAACAAGAACATAGTCAGCTCGTCAGACAAACAAGTGCACGTAAGTGATCGATCAGCACAACAAAAACTCTCTCTCCCTAACAACGAGACATGCATGCATACCCATATGTATATGATCAATGACATGTCATCCCTGCAGGTGCAGCTGGCTCCCTACATCAGCGACGTGCGCGTGGACGTGTCGATGCTGTGGACGCTGGGCGCCAAGGACCTCGGCGGCGGCTTCCGCGAGGTGAAGGTGCTCAGGGACACCACCCAGACCCTCAACGGCCTCTGGGGGCAAGTCAGGGACGGGACGGTGGTCGGAGTCCACCCGTCCCGCCCAGACGCCCCAAACGCGGTCTGGAAGTTCGCTCCCGTCTACCAGCAGTGATATGGGATCATACTATCGGGTACAGCCCAAATGGAACCAGTGTCCTTCGGCTCCGTCGTCCGTCGATCTGCTTTGTCGCCGTCGTCTCACCAGCTCGTCGCGATGTTTGTTTCGCGTGTTCCACAATAAGTAAGAAGCATGTACGTGCCGTGTGTGTCGTCGCTGTGCGCTTCACGTCGTCGCTTCTTGTTTGTAGCCGGCCGGCCGATCGAGGAGCATGCAGTGTGCTTGCATCTTTCTTGGCTTGCGGCAGTTTGTACCATTCTGAAATAAACGATACTGGTTCAAGTTTGCACCATTCTGATTGTGCCCCCTTCTGCTCTTTCGGTTCCGGTTATCATATCCTCTCGTGACACCCATCTACCATACCACCAACTTAACGACAAGAGCCGCCAGACCAGGAAATCAGCCAATTAACGCAAAAAAACAAGCAAGAGCATGGAAGCACCCATGAACTCATCTGTTAGGACTAGACTAGATCAGAGAACACATGGCTGATCCAGAAACACATCCATCTCATGTGCAACACTATCAAAATTCAGAGAGTTGCCACCACTTTCACATTTCTCAGCCTTTCAAGAACAGAACAGTTATAGCTCATAGGTTCAGATTGTAGAGAACTATGCCACCTGAGTTGCTTACACTAGATCATAGCCTACTTTGTCCAGAGCCTTGAGAGAAAATAGACAATATATTCCCCATCCCACATACATGTACCGAAACGTCAGCATGGTCACATGGATAACTCCCAGGGAAGTGTCATGCATCCGAACAAGCCTCAAAATGCATATTCACTGAACAAAATGAACTACTGCTACTCTGCTCCAGGCAGAGAAAAGTATTTGATTAGTAGATTGGCGCGGTGTCTAGCTTGAACGATGGGCATGACTTGCAGCATCAGAAGCTCAGACCAGGGAACTCCAAGCGAAAAGCATTGAGAGTATGACAAGGACCAGGATATGAGTAGCACGAGCATGCATCCTGGTTGCGCCGGAATGTGTTACAGCTGTACTGTTGTTTGATGATCTGGCAGGAGGCAGGGGTGGCTCCGCCACGTCGGAGTCTGTGAGGAGTGGCGAGGGAGCCAATGCTGGTGGCTGTGCAGTTTTGCTGAGGGTTTGCATGAGACCTCCAGCACGAGCAGGGTCCATGAAAATTGGCGTGCTGCTCCCCCTGTTCATGCAATTGTTCACTGAAAAATAGAACTCAACGTGTGAGTACAACAGATTGACAGCTGCAGGTATTGTGGATGCTTTTTGAGCTGTGGCAACAAGGCTAGCTAAACTTACACTTGTATCTTCGAGCTGTAGCAGGGAACTCGGTGATCAGCCCGTCCACTCCGGCACCCTTAACATACCAATTGATCTGCACTGTCGCATCTGAGAAGAAATCATATGCCTGAGACACAAACTCGTTCATGAGCGTGTAAACATAGACTGAGAGACCTGCGGTCTGCAGTGTCTGGACAAGATTGGTCTTGTACATTGTGAAAAAGTCGGTTTGAGGGAAAACAGAGCTGGTATGAACTGAGACGGCACTCGCAAACTTTTTTATGTCTGCGAGGGAGGAAGGTGCAGCATCCCTGACTTCTTCGTTGATCATGTACACAAGATCATACTTTGTTTGCTGCTTGAACTTCTCCAGAACTGAACTATTCGTTGACTGAATCATAACTTTCTGGGCAGTTTGATTGTTGTAACCAGCATCGCCAAGGGCTTTGATAACTGTATCTACCACATCAAATCCAAGTTTCTCTGCCACAAAAGCGGCATGCTGCAAAAGTTTGAATGCCAAGTCAATAGAGGGCATGAATCTATAACTGGTGGCCAGAGATGGAGAATCTACATTCATGTGGGTTTTGTCTTCATTGGTATGCTTAAGCACTAAAATATGAGACAGATGCTAAGCCCTTGACTGAACCAACTAATGGCTCAACAGAAGTATCAGGGGCAGCCAATATCATAATAATAAACAAATGGATGTGGTTCTTTCATGCACTTGGAGACTCAGTATTAACATAAATGCTCACCTCTATACTGATCATTATTCCTGATAAATCCTTATCTATTGTGAAGTTCAAAAAGTCTGATAGTCTCATGAAATTTCCTGCATTCCTGTATCTCGGATTTCTATCCAGTCTGTAGCCAGTAAATGGGGTAGATATTTGGGCTGCAAGAATGGAGAAAAGGTTAATCTCAGAATGCAGGCTTGAGGCCAATGAAGTGGCATAGGCGCATAGCAATAAAGCTATCTATCTGATCAACAAAATATATAAGTAGTCAATAAAAGCTGATCCAGATCAGATAGCAGGTGGCTTAAGATCTACCAAATAATTTTTCTCCACTCTAAAAAAAAGTTTTTCTCCACTTTTTAAAAAAGTTTTTCTCCTGATTTACGTAACAAATAAATCATAAAATTCTGCACTTCATCTCAATAGCAGAAACATTTCAATTCAACTTACGTCTCAGATTCTTTACAATGTCATCCCAGGTAAGGTTGAATGTAAAGACACCACTCCCACTCTGAATATCTGTTATCACCGCTGTCTGAGAGGCAAATTGTGATCTTGCAACAGTAGTATCATTCATTAGGTCAACAGAACTCATGCATACTAGCACTCCATCTTTAGTCACTTGAACAGGGCAATCAATGACATCTGCACCATCATCAACTGCTTTTTGATAAGCTAGATCAGTACAGCCAGGGTAGTCCCCACTGGCACCGTTGTGGGAAATAATAAGAGGTTTTCCTACATTCCAAAAGTGAGAAACTGGTGATCAGCAACAAATAAATATGAAATGAGAAATAAAATGAACAAAGGATCTACACATACCATGATCTGTGTTGCTTTTGTTTAAATTGGTAAAACACCCTGCACAAACAAGATATGAAACACTGGATGAGAAGCTATAAGTCTATAACCCATCTTAATCTTCAGTTGTATGAACACAGATTACAGAAACAAGCACGAAAAATAAAAGCAAAAGGTTCAGAATATGGTTTAGAAGCTGAAAAGAATACTGGATGCTTCATGCTTGTAGAAAATGCTCTTTGATTTCTATGGAAAAGAAACAACAAGAGTTTTAGATATTACTTCTCTCTCGATTTGTTAGTCTTCCTAGATATCAAGTTAAAGATAAGATATTATAAGTACCTGCTGTATGCCTGTATCTATGCTAATGATTTGTTCATTTTTTCTGTACATAATATTATGTTTCAGAGGTACAATTAGAGCCATCAAGCTAGGTATTACTTCTCCAATTCGTTAGTGTTCCTGGAACCTGGATACGAAGTTAACTAATTTTATAGGTACCTGCTGTACCTATCCTAATGATTATTTAATTTGCTTGGATATCAAGTTACATATGTTTAGAGGTAAGATTTATTAGCGCAATCAAGCTAGATCTGTTGAGAACATCTTGACTTCAGCTGGAGGAAATCCAGCAAAAGAGCAATCTCGCAGCCATCCAGTCCTAAACCAGTCTGAAAGTACATGCCTCAAAGCAGCAAACATGGAAACTTTGAAAAGAAATTCACTATATCACATATAGTGAACAATGATTTAAGCAAGCATGAAAAAAAATGAAAATATAAAGATTATTCCATGCTGTGACAGTGAATATGCAGCTTGGAGATTTGGTTGGTGAGTTACTTCATTACAGAGAACCGCTTCCTCAGTAAAAAAATGAAGCTATACATATCAGTTGCTATTAAACCTAGGAGTATCAGATAAAAAACAATGAGTGTTTGGGACCTCAATTAGAAGACCCACTGCTTTCTTCCCTCTGATGGTGTCACAAGTTATACATATCAGATGATAGAAAATTTGAAGAACAAATTTGTATTGATGTAAAATAAAAATGTAGAAAGAAATAGGGCTCACCAATTGCCTCTGATGGTGTCACAGGGAAATCAGACAGTACACCATCAACAGAGAACACACCATTATCAACAAAAGACAAATATTCTGCTAAGGGATCGTAGCTAAGGTTGTAACTGAACACAAAGTCATTTGCAAAATCCGCAGCATAAATTTCCAACCCAGCTTTATGAGCATCTTCGACAAGTGAAGTATGCGGTTGCAGATAATTATCTGGTGAAGTAGGCCAAATATAGCTTTTTGGGACAAGCATCCCAGATGCAAATGTCTTGACAAATGTAAGGTTCTTCAACATAGAACCATATGTCTTGTTCATAGATGGTTCAAGAGTGCTCTCATCAAGAAAGCGGAACACAAGCTTTGTCTTGTTGCTAACTCTTCCAAGTATGCTACTGAGGAAGCTCACTTCAGGTGAAGAGATATAATTGATAACGACACGTTTAGATACAGAAATGATATAATTCCTCATGCTTAGATTGAACTGGTTGTAGAACCTGTCATGCTGCAAATGGCATTAATATGAGGTTACAGCCTTGACATCAGAAAACAGTACAATATGATCTACTATATGTGATGATATTCTTAGTTGTACCTGTACATTGAGCCAAATTCCAGGAGGTTTGAATTTGGACTGCACGTCTTCGACAGCAAGTGGTGGATAGAAATTTGCATCAAATCGGGGACTTCGAGAATTGATTGACCGCATGACTGCTTAACATGTACATTCCAATGAGTTAGACAGGTAAATGAATCATGTTGCTCCAATCATAGAAAGTTCACAGCAAGAGGCATTTCCCCTTTTCTTTCTCGAATGTGCCTAGGCACGTTTTTCATTAAGAGGGGAAGAGATATTTTCCATTTCTTTGTCTAATACTAACATGACTACAGGCATTAACAACATCTGATATTTAGTGAGACAACTTAAGAACAGTATGGCATCACTTACGAGTCACTTGATCGAGCTCAGTGATACTGTAGTCCACAGAGAACCATCCTGAGGTAGGCACATCATTGACAAGGTATCTCTTCTGACCCTGTTTATATACATCTGAAATATCAGTGCAGGTATCCATCTTTATGTTCGGCAGGCAAATGCCAACATCATCCTTGGTCAGCCGCACATCGCAGTATAGTATTGTATCCGGCGAGCTAGAATACTTCACAAATCCATAAGCATCTTCGCTTGAATCAGGGAACAACCCTGAAAATCCACCATTGGCTATGATTGCTGGAGCCTTGCCTGAAAAAAAAAACAGGCGTATTTGTTAGCCTTGAGGATGCACGAAAGGGATGGATCCTAACTCTGACTCGGAATGCATCCAAGAAGCAGGATGTCTTATGCAAAATTGGACATGCAAATAGGATAAATCCTCAAGGAGACCACGTTTTATGCTTTACTGTGACAATAAGAAATGTAAAGTGTACAAAATGATAGTGAGACACTAGCAGCACAAAGTTATGTACATGTACCAATCATTCATCTCAAAAGCTGCTGCCAGGTCCTAAATAATAACTTGGCTATCAGCAGAAAGACTAAGCTACCAGGGGGGGGGGGGGGGGAGGTTATCTTAGTCGATCCCAAGAAATCCCCTGACCCAAAATCTAAAATCCGTAGCAGATTGTATCATTGTAGGAATTTCCGGCAATGCTAGAATGGATGAAAAAAGAACAGGGCTAAAAAAAAAAGCAAAACAGATGTGCGCAAAAGAGGGTTTTTGAGCCAAAAATGAGCTGCGGCGTCCCAAAGGCTCATCCCTGAAAGAAAAGAAGAGGATCACGGGTGATGCGTACCGCTCAATGTCTTCCAAGAAGAGGCCTCCTGCGCAGCAGCAACGCCCAGCCAGACCAGCATGAGCGACGCGAGCACGGAACAGACATGGCCGGCCCTCATCGCCTACGGCAGAGAGCGCCGCCCTCCGCGCAAGCACACACAGCTCCGTAAACAGCGGTCCGGACCCAAAATGCCTCCCCCAAGAAACCAAGAAAGCAGCGAGGATCACGAAATCCTTGAGCTGCCGCAATTGCTATGTTGGATTTTAAGCCCCGGGAGGCGAGGGGAAGTAGCGCTGAGCCGTGTTTGGGGAGGAGACGAGGGGAGAGAGAGTAGACACCAGGGGGCGCAGCGCAGGCAGGAGCCAGGACCCAGGAGGTGGCAGTGGAGTTGGAGCAGACAGCAGACGAGGCGACGAGGAGTGGTGTTGGCCAAATAATGAGACAGCTGCCTCCAGGGCTCCATTTATGCGCACATTGATTGGGATTTTCTTCAGGATCAAAGACTGCTCGACGTACTGATTTGTTCATTTGAGGGTGGGGTTACCCCTCTTTTCTCACACAGCTGTGATATCTAAAAACATATGTATGTCCATTAGTCCATATAATTCATGATGCCTGCATCTATATCTCTACCCGTATATCTGAACTTAAAAATTAAACATAGATTGTTAATCGTGTTCCTAGTGAAATAATGGGACCATCTAAGACTTAGTTGGTGATGAGCACAATATTAACCTACTGTGGTTTTTACGCGTGAAAATTATTTTTCCCTAGTGAAATGATGGGACCACCTAAGACTCGGTCGGTGATGAGTACATTGTTGTCCTGTTGTGGCTTTTACGTGTGACGATCATGTCTCTTGTGAGAATGATATGACTATCTAAGACTCGGTGGGTGGCCAACAACGGCATTGTCCTATTCTAACTTACATCTCTATTGAGAACGATATGACTACTCAGAAATTGACAATAATATATTATTGCTTAGGACTCAAAAGTGATGATGAGTAACACGTCACTAGCTTTGCGGCGTGGAATTTAGCCGGATCACATAGGTTGCCTCCTGCCAGCCTTGGTTGCACTCCCACGTCGAACTAGTACTCAGATCGGCACTGCTGGATACTTTCACATTCCAGCAATGTTAGCATTTCTGTGCTAGCCGAAAGGAACTCGATGTGGTGTAAAGCTGTTTGGGTGGTTAAGAAGAATTCATGGGGGCGATCTCGACAAGAGTCCAATGAAACCGTAGCTAATCGTCCGTGTCTCAGCAAACTCCGTGAAAGTATGCACGTCGTGCGACGTGCGGCGACTTGCTTGCGATTGCAATTGTTGTGGCCAGCTCTTGTCGCACGGGGATGGCAGAGCTTAGCTAGCGGAGCGTACTGGCATCCAAGGTTTCTGAGCCAGATGTGATGACGCGGTACTGACAGGCCCGGCCTGGACCCACAGCTCCCTGACAGGCTGACACAGGGGTCCCCGCGGAATAAACGCCTATAGCTGCAGCCGTGCGGTGCAGCCGTGCCGGTCGACGTGGCCCACACACGCGCGCGACGCTAGCTGCTGACTGGCGGGCAGCGCGGTGGCGTCAGGCCGTCACCCCATCGGTGCGCCGCGCCCTGCTGTGCTGCATGCCCAATGCCGAGGTCGCCCGCCCCGGTGGTCCTCCTATAGAAGCAACGAAAACGGACGCGCACGTTGGACTCGCGCCTAGGCCTGCTAATTGGGTTGGGGTCAAATGGTTTTAATGGATTGGTTTTTATCCTAGGCTGCTTGGGTTTGGTAGGTGATGGATTGAAAACGTAATGGACTGGTGTGGATTGGGCTGACAATTATAAAGGGTTGGTTAGGCCTTGAAACAAGTTTGTCTTGTTGGGTTGTTAACAGTTTCCCCCCATGGGTTGTTGGGTTGCAAGCCCAGCAGGCTCAGGCTGAGCCGCTGAAGCCCCTCCGCTCCGCTGTTTGCCTGTCCATCTCGTAGAGTTCCGCCGCCGTTCCGTTGTCGTCTCCGCCTCGCTCGTCACCTCGCCTCGCCTGGCGCGTGGGGATCATCTCCGCCTCGCCCGCCAGGCGGCCACCCCGCCTCCTCCCAGCGCAGCCGACGGCGACGGAGACGGCCTCGGGGGCGGCGCCGCCCGCTGCTCCTCGCCGACGCCCAAGCCCCGCAGGAGGACCTCCCCCAACCGCAGCGCCGGCGGGAGATCCCGCAAGGTTCGCCCGCTCGATCCCTTTCCTTCGACCTAGCACCTGAGTCGACTGCAACTTCGTTCCGTTCGTGCGTGGGATGGGGGCCGGCCTTTGCGTTGTGCCGATGTTAGTTATCGAGAAAAATCGAGTTCGCTGGGATTGAGTGCGAGAGGCGCTGCTCGGGCTTGGAATGCTGATCTGTGCGGGCATTTCCTTCTGTGATAAATCTTTGCTGACACATATTTCTGCGATTGGTTCATGTAGAGTCCAGGGTCAAGAGATTCTGGAGGAGGTTCAGTTTTGAAGTCTGTGAATAAGTCAAAGGCGCAGTTCAAAAAATCTAGGAATCGCCAAAGTGGTTCACCTATCAGATGGTCCCCTCGGAAGAAGACCGAATCGTTCATGAAGAGGAAGATCAAGCAGCTTCAGGTATCCAGCGAATACTGTCAAGTTCTCTTTGTCAAGTGCTTTAGTATGGATTTTCAATGTTTTTCCAGTGCCCTTTAATGCTTTGCTTGACTATAAAACTGCAATCTACTCCTGTCAATACGTTGCTTGACTATAAAACTGCAATCTACTCCTGTCAATCTTTTAAATTCCCAGTGCCCTTTCAAAGGTTTAATCTTTTATTCTCCAATCCTAATCTTGTATGCAGAATCCAATTTTTTTTCTATCACGGGGACTAAATTGTTTATTGTTTTAATCTAGCTTGTTGAGTCACCATGTCCACAAACACATCAGAGAGCTCCGATGATTCTCGTTCAACCCAAACACGTGCTAAAAGGTCCAAGGTTTGGGAACATTTTGAGCAGAATCTAGTGCAAGGTGACAGTGGCTTTAAAGCTGTGTGCAAGTACTGTGGGCTCCATTTAAGCACTAAGTCTGGAACTAGTAGCCTTAGAACCCACATATCTGATTATTGTCCTGCAATTGGGGAAGATGACAGGAATAGATTTATTGCAACATTAAGGAAACCTGTAGAGAACTTTGTTTTTGACAAGCAGCTTTGTCGTGAGCGTATGATTGAGTTTATCATACATGCCGAAATCCCCGTTTAACAAGTTTGAGGATCCACATTTTGAGCCATGGATTCATACCATGCAGCCAAGTCTCACCTGTGTTGGGCGTCAAACTATTCGCAATGATTGTCTAAAGAAGTATCAGGCAATGCAGCGAGATCTTTATATTGAACTTCAGAACCTAGACTCTAAAGTATGCCTGACAACAGATATGTGGACCTCAATCCAAAACTTAGGCTACATGGTAGTGACTGCTCATTACATCACTCCTGACTTCAAGTTAAAGAAGAAGATAATCAGTTTCAAGGAGGTTAAATACCCACACACAGGCTTTGCTATTGAAGAAGCACTTGTGAGTTCCCTAACAGAATGGGGTATACGGAACAAGTTGTTTACTCTAACAGTTGACAATGCTAGTAACAACAATAATGCATGTGACCTGTTGGTGGATGCTCACAAGTACGACTTGATGTTTGAGGGTGCACATTTACATGTCAGATGTTGTGCACACATTTTGAATATTCTGGTCCAGGATGGAATGAGAATTATTCATGAGGGGATAAAGAAGATTCGGGAGCTTTTGAAGCATATTGACTCTTCACCCTCACGAATTCAAGCTTTCAATCAAATCGCAGCAGTGAATGGTATCACAGCAAAACATGGTATTGCTCTTGACATCCCTAACCGTTGGAATTCCACGTACAAAATGGTTGGAGAAGCCATTAAATACAAGGTTGTCCTCAATAGCTATGCACATCAGAATGTTGAAGCTGCTCCAAATGAACAAGAGTGGAACGGAGCTGTCTCAGTCTGCAAGTTCCTAAAAACCTTTGAAGAGGCTACAAAGGCAGTGTCAGCTGATAGGAAGCCAACGTCCTATATGTTCTTGCCTTTGATTGTTTCAATCAAGGATGCATTGGACGACCCTGCATGGCAGACTAGCATGGCACTACAAGACTTAGCTGGAGTCATGAGAATGAAATTTGAAAAGTATTGGAGCAAAGATTTTGATGAGCACAACCAGCCAATTGCTCGCAAAAACAAAAAGGACTATGATATCAATCTTGGAATTGTTATTGCGACATTGTTAGATCCAAGGGGGAAAGTAGACTATCTTGAGTTCTTCTATCAGAAGATTTGTAGAAATCCAGATCAGATTCAAGCAAGTGTTAATGCTGCTCTAGTTTGGATGAAAAAATACTTCATGGAGTATGAGCGGCATGTGAGGAGGAGTAGTGCATACTTTGTTAATACTACAAGTGAAGACAACAGTGCCATGAGCTCACCGGTGCTTACGAAAAGGCAACTAGGACAGGAATTTGCAAACTTTAAGTCAAGTCGGAGAAAGAGTCGTGCACCAAAGTGTGAATTGGACACCTACTTTGAAGAAGACAATCTGGAAGATATTGAGCACTTCGATATATTAGCTTGGTGGAAAGCACACTCCGAGAAGTTTCCTGTCTTATCAACCATGGCGCGTGATTTCCTTGCTATTCCTCTCAGTACCGTCTCTTCCGAGTCCGCATTTAGCCTTGGAGGCAGGATTCTTGGGGAGTCGAGGAGTTCACTCACTCCTGAAATGCTAGAAGCCCTAGTGTGTGGGAAAGATTGGCTATTCAAGGAAAAAAAATGAAAACAATGAAGGAAAGGATGTAAACAATGAAGGTATAATTCCATTCTTTAATTTATTTGACATACATGACTATACATTCCCATGGTCACATAAATTTACTTGCCACATTATCATTTGCATTGCAGGTCAAGACATTACCGAAGGTCATCTTACTAGCATGGATACAAGTATGGCATTCTTTGAAGGTATGTGTGATGTGCATTTGCTGTAATCTTGTGTGCATTCAATACCTGATTCATCTTAGATGTACATGATAGATTGAGCATCTTATTATTAATTTCAGGTGACAACGATTTGAGCTCTATATTTAGAATAGCATCAAGGTCTCCATAGAACAGCAGACAATGGTGTCTTTGAAGGTATTCTTTATTAATTCTTAGTTTCACATTTTAATGTTCCATTTTTGTTCCATTTTTTACCTTGTTACATTAACATTTTGAGCCACTCTTGCTATTTACATATCGAATCATTTTTAATCCCTCCATTTCTTTCAGGCATTTGGCATGTAGAAGATGCACCACTGGAACGAGCAGACTCCCTCCATTTCCTTCTACGATATGCTGGACAAGGGCCAGGTCAGCGTCGTCGTCGAGTAGTTTCCTTGCGTCAAGTCTAAAGTTATTTTTGCCAGTTGTTTCTGAAACTCTGTGGAGAGAATGACAAAGTGAATGCTGTGGATTGTCGAGTAGTGATGTGCTGTAAGACCTTCAGACAATCAGGCCTGTGCATTCAATTCAGTAGCAAATCTGTGCTGTCTATGATATGCTATACTTCATTTTTGGTTGGACTTAATTTTGACATTAAGTATTTTGTTAGAATATGTAGGTGTGTTTTATAGAGATTTGATGCATTTACTCTCTCTGCTGTAGTTAGTGCTTCTGGACAAAGCCTTTTGTTGATTCTTCTATCTGCTGCTTATTTGAATGCTTGTGTTTCATTGTTTCATTCTTGTGGATGAATAAAATAGCCAAGTTAGTTTCAAGCATTCCCTAGTACTTCAGTACATTTAGGCTGTTGTCTGCTTCATATGAACACAATGCAGCTTGTCACTGTCAACTTTGCTATATTGCCTCTTAATTTATTATTTTTTATTTTTTTACTATTGGTATGATGCTTTGTATAATCTGTATGATTGACGGAGTCATGCTGTAAAGAATAGCGAGGGCACGAGGCAAAAATTTGCTTACGAACCAAGCACAGAGGGCACAGGACAATGAGCTAAACCTGGCAGCTAGGTGGGGAAACCGCATGGTGGAAATGGGTTCTTAATGGTTTGCAACCGTGATTTTAGAAGTGGGTTGGATGGGTTTGGGGTCAAGTTATCATTTAACTTGGTTTGGATTGGTTTTAGAGTAATAGAAAGCGGTGTGGGGTAGGAGTGGGATCACGTGGAATGTATGTACGGTTTGGTGAGGCTACAACTTGGATTGCAGCCCAATTAGCAGGCCTACTCGCGCCCGCGGCGGCGCAGCCAAGGGGCCCGTCGCGGTTCCGGCGTGAAACGTCTCCGCCTCTCTCCGGTGGAAAAAGGCCACGGGTGCCACACGGGGAAAGACACGAGACAGGTGCCACCAAGAGGAGGAACTGGCACCAGCGAGGGATATAAATTGTGACACCCCGGGCGACAACATCGGTGGATATGAGCTGAGCAGCGTCAGCCGCGCGACCCTCGCGCCGGATCGCGTCACGAATCGGCGGTTTCTGGTTGCGGGGAGGACCAGATCGAGGAGGGTAGACGGCCACGTACGAGCCCACGATTGATCGGCGCGGTTCGTCGTGTCGGGCACCCCAAACACAGGCGCGCGCGACGTCGTGTCCCCTCGCCCGCCACCGCAGATCAGGGAAAGCCACGGCGCCCGTGGGCAGCGCAGGAACGCCATGAGAACAACACAATTACACAACACAGGCTCCCAACTCCCAACGGCTACCCAAGTCTTCCTCAAGCCCCTCCAGGTGGAGCATGGCCACACAGCACAGCAGCGACGCTGACGCCCGTTGGATCCAGGTTTTCATCCTGCATTCCTGCTTAATAACGTACGCTGGCATTAATAATGTTCCTCTTTACTCCATGCCATGAAAATGTTGTGATGGAGTGCGCGAGCAGGCAATCGAGGGACCCTGCTGCCATGCATGTTTGGCCTGCAGCTGAAACTCATCACGAGTCACGACGGAACGAACGCGGTGGTATCTATCTACCATCAAACCTAAAGGGTACGTAACGTTCAGCTTCACACGTCGCTACCGTGTCTGATGGACGAGCACATGCATCTGCAGCGTGCAACGAAAACGACTGGGCCTCCCGTCCTACTCAAAGCCGGAGCACGCAATGGCTCAACATCTCCGTCTGCCAGACTGCCAGCTTGATCCAAGCGACGGTCACGGACTCACGGAGGCTTGCGCCGACGTGAGATTGCTGCGCGGCCGCCGGCCGATGAGGGTTACTGGAGTTAGGGACGAAAGCGCTCGGATAAGGCTAGCTCGTATGGTTTCACTCTCACATTTTTATACGAACATCGATCAGCGTATACCATCATAGGAGAAAAGAAAACGGGCAGGCCGATCCCGATCCGGACCATACGGGCCGACGCATTGGGCTAAACGGAATCTGTCAAACTTGGCCTGCCCCCTTAAAAAAAAAAGGTGGTCTGAGAAAGAAAACCCTATGGTTCAGTAGAAATCATATCCATTTTCCATAAGATCTTAGCTACCATATCTTCTAATGTTTGAGATCCGTGCCATCTTTCAACACTGTTGTATTTGATTGCCTCTCCCCCCGTGGTGGACAGCGTGACACAAGCTAGAAAAAGAGCTGCATGCTTTTAGAGAGGCAAGCGGACCGGACACGTATATTTTTGGATTTCAAACTTCAAATGGATTTTCTCCCAAACTATGAACTCATTTTTTTTATCTGTTTCAACCACCGTATTACTGAGAAAATGTAACATAATGAGATCTAATACGGCTATATTTTTCTATATTTTAAAGTCAACATTTTGGATGAACTATATCAACATTACAGGCACACCACTTCAACATTTCCATATGTTGACTTTAAAATGTTGAATTTAGTTTTAGATGTAATGTTGATATTTAATAAATATTAGGTTCATGCCGTGCGTTGCTACGGGTGACAAAAAAATTAGACTAATAAACAAACTATTCAACAAGATAATAGTAATGTGGAAGTAAGAACAAACGTTTCAAATAAAAATAGTCAATACAAGAACATAATTATTGTCGTAAGATGAAAGTCTAAAATAATCTCATAAATAAGTGGCATTGTAGTATACTTTTACAAGATGAAAACACAAGAACGAATACAAACATGTTCTTTATTTACACGACCCGGAAAAATATCACGGGCATGGGTTTAAATAATCGACAAACATATAGGGATAATTTTCATCTCCACACAAAATGAGAGATGTAAACGGGTGTCTTACCACAATGCATATGCTGTGCATAATAAATTGCCAAAGACATCTTGATGACATTTTGATAGACCCATAGGCCATAGTAGAAATGGCAACAGAGAGACCGACACCAACACGCATTGCTCGCAGATTTAGTCATGCTCCTACCAATTAATTGTAGAAGCATTGCTTATCCAAGTTATCACGCATGATCAGTTGTCCACAAATCACCGCCCTGGTGACATCAAATTCTAATTGATGGCCTAGAGCAGTAAGCCAAAACCCACCTTCCATGGAACAACTTTGAATAATATGTAGGGCACCAAAAAATGTCACAGGTACAACAAGTTGTTGCTGGTGACATAAAATTCTAATTGATGGCCTAGAGCTGTAAGTCGAAACCCACCTTCCATGGAACGACTTTGCATTATACGTAGCGCACAAAAAATGGCACACGTACTCTTACCTTGCTGCCTGATGGAGCAATCTTCTTCGGACGGAATGTCTTTTATCCTACACAAAAAAAAAACATGGAACTACTAAGGTTGACTGCATTTGAAGGATAAAAAAAAGTATATTTTCTGAGTAGCACATGGACGAAGCAGTTAACAGCTAAACGGGATCCGAAGCTCGAGAGTATTTTTTTGTTGGAAGAAAAAAAACATAAATAAGCCCATGAAAACAAAATTAAGGACAGCAGGAGCTCCCACAGGGTGTCAGCCGTTGGAATAGAACAACATCCAGCTAGAGTTGCCGATCAAGCAGCGGGGGAATCCGCCCTCCGCCAAAACCCTCGCGCCGAATCAAAATTCCAACAGCTGCGATGTTGGGCCTATGACACACACGTGTTTTTAAAATCCATTAAAAACATATATATTAATTTATTCAAATCAATGCTCATTTGAAGCCATATTCTAAATTCTCATGTCAACTACAATGATAGCTCTGACATCTTGAAAGAACTTTCTATACCATACACATTATGCGGTTCAGTTATAACTTCTGATTAGCTTGCAAGATGCCCTTATCTAACAACCTCACACTTGACATCCTGGACTGGAATTAGTTATTAAAATAATGTTTTTGAATTATATAATATCTTCAGTCAAATAATTGCGTGAAACATTACTATATTAGTACATGCATATGAAGTATGAACCTTCATAAACCTAAATCAGCTAAGCATCAAATCAGTCTGTAATGAGCCAATAGCCAAATTTGAATTATGTGAAACATGCATGTAACAAAATAATAAGCACTTTTAAACAGTATAAACGCAACCCTAAAATGCAATTACTATCTAATACATGCAAGCGATCTGTCCAACAAGATGAAGCCTGACCTTCATTATCGACAGTAACCTGTATGTGGCTATGGTGGCCAAAGTTGTGTGCATGTGTGTTTTGAAGCAACCATTCGAAGCAGAAAGCAATAATACTAACCAGTGTTCTTACCGGTCTCATCTAACTTAGCTCCACTTGGTGTCAGGGTGTAACCAAGCTCAGTTCCAACCTGCCAGGTATTGTTGGTCCGAAGAAAGATGAGATTAACTTAACATAAATATAAAATCTAGAAAGGGTAAAAATGAACTAAATTAATAATAAATTAATGCCATCATCTAGAATACATAAACTGTCCATCCAAGCAGTGCAGATCATAGCTTCTCCACTCCCTAAAGAAAAGAGTATATTTTCAGAAAGAAAAAAAACCAATTTCAGTTTAGTAAATCCAGGAAATATTCACTTATCCTGCTAATAATGTCAGTATACTCCTTGAACAAACTTATGTTGGTTGGCCAGGTATCTTCATGCTTATCTCTGAACCCTGCGCTGCAACAATTAGAGATTTGGCCAGGTCATCAATGATCTTCAGCTATATCAGCATGACGATTTGAAAAGAGCTAGGAATGAACTAATGATAAAGGAAAACTGAAGATGATAGTGGAGGCAATCTTAAGCTTCGTTTTTTTTGTGGCAGGCTACACTTTGCTCAGGGACCAGATCAAAATCACATTCATGAGTGATTCCAGTACGGCAGTACCTCCTTGCCTGCCTACTGCTGCTTCCCGCCCTGAGATGGTTTTCATTGATCAAGTATCAGATAATTTCTTGTGATAATTGTACAATGATAGGAGGTTATTCTTAATTTTGAATAGGAAAACTATTTGTTTCTCCTCTGATCCTATCCAAAAGTTACTGTCCTGATCAATATCAACAACATGGATACCTTCTAATTTCCCAGGCTAACGGAATGCTACTGACCAACATGAACTCAAACACATCTGAAAAAAATGAGTGCTTTCCTGATAAACCAACAGCACAACAACTACCCAAATGATTGACAACTAACACACGTTTCTGACACAAGGAGAGGGCCGACTGATACAGTGATACTCACCTCCATCTGATCCTTATGAGAGCGCCCTCATCATCGTTAGTTGCTCCACCGCTGGACAACAATGAACACGGCCGATGGCAATGGTAGCCACATGAGTACCGGACATAAGACGATGACAATCGCAGAATGCGACCAATCGCCGAATGTGACTGATCGTGGACAACAGGGAAGCTGTGCTTTAGGAACAAGTAGCAGTGCCTCGCATCCTATGCGATGGCGGCACAGCGAAGAGCTCTTGCGTGAGCACAAGTTCAGAAATCATCATACGGCAAGAAACAGAGCATAGGGTTGATGCGGGTTATTTCTGACGAAGAGATTGATACTCACCTCGATGGCTCGATCTGCTCCTTCTGAGCATAGGGTAAGGCCAGGCTCAACGTGGATCCGTTTTCCGCGCCGTGGTTCATGAGTCATGAGGGGCGGCCGCGGCGTGCAACCGAGGCAGTAACGTGAACGCCGGCGACGGGGTTTGGCGGCGGCATTGAACTATCGACAGCGGGCGACAGGATGGAGGAGGGCGTCATGGACGCTGGCGACGTGTTTGGCGGCGGCGGCGTTGAACTGTCGACAGCGGGCGACGGGAATGGAGGAGGGCGTCGTGGACGCCAGCGACGTGTTTGGCGGCGGCGGCATTGATTGGAACCGAAGCGGAACTGCGGCAGAGGAGGCTGCGACATCCGTTTGGAAGAAACGGGAGGCACGGGGCATCGGCGCGAGGGTTCAAGGGGAAGGGTTCGTGCGGAGACGTTCGTTTGGAATATGAAGCGGAGCGAATCAAGCGGATGCCGGGGCATCGAGTCGTGAGCGGAAGGATCGGGAGGCGCGGACGCGAGACTGGGGGGCGGGCAGAGGGAAACGGGGCCTACGACTTATGTGTCTCTTGTCTCCATCCGTGTCATCGACACAGTTAACAACAAATAAATCATCTAAATTTAATTCTGATTACACCATTGTGTTTATTTGTTATGATTAGATATTCAAAACTAAACCACACTTGATCATGTTTGGACTATATTTTCTTTTTTAAGATATTTTTTAGGTTAAACAAATTATTTTAATAAAAAATATTCTAAAAATATATATAATCCAAACATGATCAAGTTTGGTTTAGTTTTGCACACAATGGTGTGATCAGAATTGAATTTAGATGATTTATTTGACGTTAATTACCATAGAGACACGAACAAGACACAGGTTAGGAGACGCACGGGTTGCAGCCGGCAACGGGAGGGCGATCGATGTCGCGGGCGACGCGATGGTGTCGTCGGTCGACGACTCGCCCTTGTGGGCTTTTCAGGAGCAGAGATAACATATTGAAAAAAAAACACACCGCTGCTAATGCCAACTGAGGCTGGTTTCGCGTCCACGCTGCCTGTCTCTCTATTTTGTCTCGCTGCTGTCCCCCGCGGGGGGAGAGGCAATCAAATCCGCAGAACAGAAAAACTAATCGAAGGAGGCCCTATAATACCTGGGCTTAATGGATCGTTAGCGGGCTTTATAGCTATGTGTCTTGTACATCTTCCAGAGCCCCCACCCCCCCAAGCTTCCATTTGTGGAAGTGGAAGACAACAACGGGACTACGGTCCACGGGAGACAATGGTGTCAGCCGTGCACGTCGCCATTTGGGTTTTCCTTTTTTGTTGTCCTTGAGACAATTGTGTGTCGGCACCGAGAGGAGGAGTAGGCCTTTGCGGCGAGCACGTCCGCCGTCTCGGTCGCCAGCCCGCCGGGCTGCCCGGGGAAAGAATTAGCCGGCTCTTCGCCTCTTGCCCTGTACGGGAAGCTTACTACTACTATCGAGCTTAATCACACCGGCAACGGCAATCTGATTTGTTTTTGCAAGTGTCGGTTCCCATTTCCCACGCTCTCTTTAAACAAAACCAGCACTTCCTGTCGGTGCCACATATACATTATATATGGGTCTACAATTCTGTCTTTCATATATTATTGTACTGCTATGCGAATGATTTTAAGTACTAATTCTTATTTTAAAATGTTATAAGTCACAGCTTCTCTCTAATTATTTGTCCTCTCAATGATTCAACACACGCGCTTCAAAATATAACAACAAATCGCGATATATGAACTGAAACAGCAAATCAGAAGATACGTCGAGCAGCACCACCTTCAGGAACAAAAAAAAAAAAACATTCCCCGGATCGCACGATCCTGCCCAATTTCTTCGGTTGACCACTTAACGATGACAGCATAACACTGCCTACCGACACTCTGACAGCCAAATGCCAACCCCTGTACTTTTGCCATTTCTTATGCCTCCTCGTCCACTACAAATACTTTGCTCCGATCAGTTCACAGCCTCGCCACGCCTTCAGCTTCCTCTTGCTCTTACACACTCCTCGACGCTCCACACGGACGTGCAGGCTCGCATTGCAGCTGCAGTAGCGTTCGACACAAATGGAGCTCAAACCAGCCGTCCTTGCCGTCCTGGTGCTGTGCCTCGCCCTTCCCCGTACGGCACTATCCCAGAGCGCGCCGGCTCCGGTCGCCGACACGCCGGCTCCGGCACCAGCGCCGCACCACGTCAACCTCACCGACCTCCTCTCCCTCGCCGGCCCATACGGCACGTTCCTCGACTACCTCGAAAAGACCGACGTGCTCCGTACCCTCCAGAGCATGGCCAACGCCACCGACGTCGACGACGGCCATCCAGGACTCACCGTGTTCGCGCCGGAGGACTCGGCGTTCGCGGCCGTCGACGCCGCGGCGCTCTCCAACCTCACCTCCGACGAGCTCCGGACGCTGATGCTGTGCCACTCGGCGCCACGGTACCTCCCGCTCTCCTCCTTCGCCGCGCTGGCCGCGTCGGGCCCCGTCGCCACGCTCGCCGGCGGGTCCCAGTGCGCGGTGAACGTCACGTACGCCGCAGGCAGGATCAGCGTCGCGTCGGGGTGGACGAGCAAGGCCAGGCTCGTCACCAGCGTGTACTCGACACGTCCCGTCGCCGTGTACGCGCTCGACGCCGTGCTGCTGCCACGTCAGGTGTTCCCGGCCGAGCCCGCCGTGGCGGAAGCGCCCGTGCCCGCGCCAGCGCCCTCGCCGCCGGTGCCGAGCGACAGCGCTCCGGCGGGCACCACCGAGCATGGAGCCAGCAAGAGCTTGTCGTGCCGGCTTGGCGGCGCGGGGGGCGCTCTTGTTGCCTACCTGTCCCTGTTGGGTTTTGGTTTTCTGATGATGTAAGACGCCTGAGTTCTTTTGTGTTCGTGGCTCATGGTGAAACTCTGTTGTTGTAAGAGGAGTGGGTTTCTTTGCATCTTGCTCGTGGTATATGTTATTGTAAATGTAGGCGTGTCGATTCTTTGTACCGTGACAGTTTTCCACGGATGGTTAATAAGGAAGGACTTTTACGACTAAAATCGTTGTCCAGAGAGCTGCATGTCTGAACTCTCAACGCAAGACGATCGTTTAGCAGTTGACAGAGTCTGTCCGGCAGTGTCCTCTAAAAAAACACTGGAAAATTAGGAAACGAGAGCTCACAGCTCGCACGAATTCGCATCTCGGGCGTCTCCATGTCTGTGCAGTCGCAAATAGACGGCGGTCTTGCCTACGGCACTGCGCGACCGTGGGCATCGTCAACGACGCTGCAGAGGACGGACACGTGGCCGCCGACACGACTGGCTGGCGAAGCGCTACGAGCTGGCGGACTTGGAGGGGTTGAGCCGGGTGACGACGCTGGCCGGCGGGATGTACACGGCGAACGTGACGTGCGACGAGGGCGACGTCCACGTGCGCTCCAGGTGGGGCGACGCCAAGGTTGTCGGGAGCGTGTCCGTGGACGCGCCCATGGCGATCTACGAGCTCGACCGGGTGCTCCTCCCGGGCACGCTCTTCCACGACCAGCCGCCCGTCTCGGCGATCCCGGACGTGCCGCCGGCGCCGGCGCCTCCGAGCAACGAGGTCGCCGCCGAGGCGCCCGCGGCGGAGCCGGAACCCGTCGCACCGAGGCAGGACGATTCGCCGGGAGGGGTGGACGCTCCGGTCTCGGCGTGCGGAGGCAGCGGCGATCGGTGCGCGAGCTATCCGGCCACTGCGGCTTTCATCGGCACAATGGCTCTGGTCGAATTGTGGAGGAGGGTGGGGTGGTGCTTTAGTTTACTGCGGCAAGAACAGAAATGGGCTGTCCCCTTTACCTGTGATTAGTGATGGCTGATGGACATAATTTATTACATTGGTTCCATATCAATGTTATACAATCACTAAGTAAAATGTAGTCATATAAACAAACAAAACATTACAAACGGTTGGCAGAAATACGTCTAACCGGCCAAACACGGTGTGCCCTCGTCAACCGCTGAAGCCGAGAGAAGGGCACCTGACCGGCGCGGCAGCATTGTCTTGCCGCGTCAGTAGAAATGGCACGAGAAACCTGCCACGTAGATTATACGCTAAAGACCTCTTCCACACCCTCCAGAGTGACATATCTTGCCACGCCAATACATGTGGCACGACAGGGTGTTTTTGTCGCATCACGCGGGCTGGCGCGAGCAAAACGGTCATGATATACAAATATGGTTCTAGAGATGTTGTTTTTACAATATTATTAAAAAAATCGACATACATTGTCTACTTTTAGGCAATAATCAATGGAACGTCGAGTAAAAGAGATATATTCTATAAGTTTTAGTGGGTAGGGGAGTGCAATAATCTAATGGCGTCTTTGCACGGCCCTAATTCCCCCGTATATTTGATTATTAAAAAACATTAAGCTGGACTTGTATGTGGGCCCAATCCATTATCGTTACTGGTGCATGAAGGAGCCTGGCAGGGGTAGCGTCCGTTTCCACATTACCACCCAGGCAGCCACCCCCAAGGCCCTACACCCACCCACCCGCTGGTCACCCATCGCTTGTCCAAAGTATAACAATTTAAACTTATTTTAAAATAATAACAATCTTTTCAGAGTGAGTAATCGAACATAATTTTGTTGAGCCAGGCACTGTAATTGGTTTTGCACTTTGGTTTACCGCTTTACAGAAGATCCCTTCTACATCGTCTTCTCCAATTATCCATCTTATTCTTATCCGTACTGCCTTTCTTGAGTCATTTATCTACCATAATTACCACGTGGTGCAAGCCATCTCCATAGCTTTTATTAAGGCAGTCCCAATGCAGACACTATTGTAGAGTCTAAAGTCATTAATTATGCTGCCACGTAGGCAAAATGTTGATGTGGCGTGGTATTTATTGAAGAGAGAGGGGAGAAAATGAAGAAACCAAGTCTAAATAAGAAATCAAGTCTTCACGTAAATCAAGACTATATGTAAGAGAGACAAGTGGGTCCTATAGTATAGAAACCAAGTGTTGCATTGTACAAGATAGTTTCTTGACATGATGTCTTAGACTGTAGAAACTATGATACTTTCTAGGGCATTGCTATGGTACTCCACAATAACTATGGACCATCCAATTAATTAGATCCAGATAACTATTACCTCTTAAGAGGTAATACTTATATATTTTTTATTTTCAAAGAAGATGAATAAGGAAAATATCTCTCTACTACGTGCATGATCTAACTCCTGTATATGATAAGATTGTGGGTGAGAGGTAACATTTTTGCCATACAAAAGGTGATCTGGACGTAATTTTTTTTGTATAACGTGGTTGTCTGTGGAGAAATATTTTTCACATGAACAAAGCCAATTGCAGGTATGTGAATATAGTACTTCGCATAAAAAAAATATGCACGTGACCAACTGCAAAATAGGACGTGGTTGCCTGGTTGGTTCCAATTAAAAGAAATCGATTTTTTGCATGTAAACATGCAGATGCATACGGATGAGCAGATCTGTTTTCTGCCTAAAAGCATGGAAGTGACGGTTGTTTCCCTCATTTTTAATTATTTAACAATATAATTATTTTAGCTCTCTTAATATTCAAGGGCTCAGATTTACTTAGAACTCTTACCTCCTAGAAGGTAATTGGAGTACCGTAGCATTGCTCTAGTTTCTAGCATTTGGAGTGGCCTCAGCCATAACACTTATCATTTTGGGATTTGGTTATCCAACTGTTTGCCATCGACTCCCCGTGTGCTTCTAATTCCTTTCTCTTCAATTCTCTTCTCAAGTTCTCGTGCATCCAAAACAGAGTAATCACACAGCCATTGTCCAACAGAAGGAAACACGCCTGGATGCAGTAGGCTCTGGAGGCAGAGCACAGCTCTGGCTGACATTAATTCTTGACAACAGTGCCTAGCTTTTCATTTGGCCCGAGAGCTTCGCTCTTATTGAGGAGCATCATGTCCACAAAAATGCCGGGAGTCGATGATCAGCATCTGGCGATGGTGTCCTTATATAGTGGACTTGAGCCATGTTGTGCTAGAGATCTATAGTACTTGTGTGCGCCGGCGCATGACGATTGCTACTGTAACGTCTACGTAAAAGACCTGACCCCAGCTAGCAAGATTCATGAAGCACGCGAAGAATGCCTACTTCGTGTCAAACTTTTAATCTTTGTCTTCAGGCACAACTCCTCCATCTCACTTATGGGGAGCCTTTTGCTGACTGAACACTCGTCGATTGCTGCATTGGAGTTCAGGCACGACTCCTTTCACTGGATTGAGCTTAGCCTGTTCAAATGGTTTGCCATTGGAGTTCTCCCCACACTATCAATTTTCTCCTTCAAGTTAAGCTGAGCCCAATTCAAAATTAATAGAGCTTTTTGTTGGATAATTACGTGATTTCGGCTATATTTTAATTCCAAAGATTATAATAAAATTCACAAATATTTGCTAGACTATTATGAGTGAGGTAAGCCAAGTGCATGTGTTCAAATTTAACATAGATTTAAATAAGAACACAAATAAAAATAAGGACAGCACTTCGGACATCGAAATGTACCCTGAGACGGGATCTTTGCTGGAGGCATCGGTTGCACCATTATCATCTGAAGGAGTAGACATGCTACTGCTCGGTTGACCTGCTCGAAGTAGTTGTACAAGTTGATCCAGGAAGACGGTGGTGCAATATAGTCCTGTGAGCCGAAGATGTACTAGAGAGGTGAACGGCACGCCGGTGAAGACGTTGCAGCTCTGTGCGAGCAGTCGCGTAAAGAGACGCTCCCTAGAAACCTGATTGCCCCGGTATCCCGAGCATGATCTCGATGGAGGCAACTAGAACGGAGGCACCTACTCTCACCGGATCTGTGCGCGTAGCGCCGGCGATGGGAATGCGAGAAACAACAGAGAGATGGATGTAGATCTGGTGCGGGTAGAGGAGGAGAAGCCCTGCTTATATAGCCGCGAGAAGAGAAGGGGGATGCACCTGGACAGGGACTTCGGATGGAAGGCTCTTGGACGGAAACAATCAAACACCATAAGAAATCATTTAATTGCTCCATTACTGCTCCATTACCTTCCAGCGGTGCAAAACCTTTCCTCCCCCCACGCCTCAGCCTCGGCCCGGCCTGGCCCGGCCCGGAGAGGTGAGCAAGTGCGCGCGTGTGTGGCACGCCAATCCCCTCTTACCAACTTTACAAGCGGTGTACCCCAGGTCCACCCTATAAGTTGGTTCAGATTCTCCTCAACTACCAATACGGGATTGAACATAATATCTATTAATATTTATCTGTAGGTTTTAATTCTTAATTGGAATAAAGAATAGGCCAGACCCAAATATTCAAACACTTTTCATGGGTGGTGTATGTATTGACCGCATAGAATATTTATTTAAGGTAGACTGAATGTGAGCTATAATATTTGGCAAAGTAAAAATATTTTTGCCATTTTGGACTGAGTTCAGTTGCAGGTTTAGTTGAACACTTTTGTTTTGCCTATTTACACATGTTCAGTTGCAGGTTTCCTTGTCCATCTCTGTTATATTAGTCGCTGAGTTCGGTTACGTTAATGATGACCAAAATGAAAAGGACAGCTTCACCGAGATTTGAACCTTTTATTACTTTTGTTTTGTTTCTCGGTGCATATTTTTTTCTCCAAATTATTTACATGAATTATTTTTTGCGTTGATAGTGTTTTTTTAAAAGAAACTAGATTTCATTAAATTAATACCCCTCTTACCACGGAGACATCAATTACATTGAAGGACACTACTAAGTATCTACACTTCATCTTCCTCGCATCCGGCGGCGTACACCCCTTCACGAATCTCCATCATGACCACGAAACTACAGTAGATCTGGATCCGAAAACCAGATTCCCAACCAACAGAAGACTCCACGAATATGGAGAACGCAAAACAAGCGTGGTATGCTCAATCATTAGAGGGAGTAAAAGACGCTGAAAGCAAATCGGTCATATCTTCTAAAGGTTGAACTGAACACAAGCAGATCCGACGTCGCTAGCATTACCACCAGGAACCAAAAGGGCAGATCCGCTGCCATCAGCAGTAACACTGGCGGCCGAAAAGACGACCCCATAGATGGGGGAACAAAGATCCAATTTGTAATCGAGGAGGACTAAGCCAACATATATACCTCGATTTCTCCGGGAAGAGTACGCCATCACCGAGGACCTTGATGCATCCACCGAAGATCTGGTATGAAAAAGAAAGCCAGATCGAGAACATCAAACTGGCAAACCAAAACGTAGTCCAATTATTATGAAGGAAAGGAAAACAAAAGATGAAAACCTAAGAAAAAACTAGTAAATCTACTAACAGGACCCATTCCTCCTCACCACCGATGGTGAGGTCGGAGGCAAAAGGAACGGGGCCTGAAGGTGGCGGCGGTGGCGAGTCGCACTAGACAAGAGAGGAGGGCGTGGACGAAAGGCTGAAACGGCGGGCTGACGTCGCCTGCCTTCTGGGAAAAGACCATTTTGCCTCTGACCCACGTCCATCCCCGCCTCTGCTCGCAGTGCAGTGTGGCGAGACTGAGGGAGGCTATGTGAGTAATTTCCGATCGGTTCAGCCGTCGGTGTCACGGTCTTTCTCCCTTGTCCTTTTCCTCTTGCGCTGCTGCTATCATGCGTTGTAAGGAGGGGAATCTGGAGCAACACGGATGATTCTCCTCTACGCCGCAGGGATGTTTAGTTTCACCAACTTACTAATCATTTATACTATTTATTTTATTAAAAATTATGATTTCTAACACAAGCTTTTGCTACAGTAAAATTTTGCTAAAAGGCTTTCACCACCCAAACTCGGGGAGCAACGCATATTAGCCTTCAGCACCCTCTGACGAGTAGAGCTAGCGAGTAGCGTCCGAATCAGGCCCGTACCGGGCCTCCAAATTTGAGACTTGAGAGCCGCCATCAGTTAGATAGCCCAGTTCTTTTCTATATTTTGCCAAAACCCACACGGATTTCATATGAACGAGAGTCTCGGTGCTATATAAAATTATGCCTTGGCTTTGATACTTTGGCACGATTGTATTGGCCATTTGATGCATTAGCAATTAGCATGTGACTAATTCAGTGAGGGTTGTTTCAAACTCAATGAGAGCACATACGGTATACTTTAAATCGACAAATTTGACTGGGAGAGTGTAAGGGCCTCTTTGGCTTCCTTAGACTAAAAAATCGCTTGACTTTTGAATGCAAATTAGAAAGATTAAAACATGAGCTAATTTACAATTAATTGTATAAGTCATGCTAAATGTACAAGTGGAGCTCATTGTTACTAATTAGCCCATGTTTATTGTAGCATCATATGTGCAATATTTAAGGTGCAATTATGATCAATAGGTTATACCCGCCAATTAGCCGTGACTTATGCAATTAGTTTCCAATTAGCATATTTTTAGACTTAAAGATTTTATTATAATAATATAATTTAGATGGGTTGCTTTAAAAATGAAGGATAACTTCTGTGGAAAATTAGGGGGTTTTATATTTCTATAATGGCACTGGTGATTAATTTAGTAAAGATTAGGGGTTACTTTAGATTATTTTTAATGGCATAGGTATGTAATTAGATACATGTTTAGGCGGTTAATTTAATCTATTTTCATAATAGCAAAGGTGGACAATTTATTAGAAAAGATAACATATTTAGTGGCTATTATGATTAAAGTTACCAAATTAAGGGTTGCATATTTTTTTATTTTTTGAGAATTCATAGGATTGTCCTATTTTTTTAAGAGTTAATTGCATCGTTAATATATAAACTTAGCGAGTGGGTGCATTTAGGTACATCATCTTTTAAATTGCTCATTTAGGAACAACAACTTGGCATGTGGGTGCATATAGGTCACCTGATGGTATGTGGGGAAAAAAGGCATGTGGATGCTTATGTGTACATTTAGTGCTTATGTGTACATTAATCATGGTGATAATTATTACAAATAGACCCTTAGTTTATTTGCTCATTGGTTTATCCGCCCATTTTTCTTCGGGCGGGAGATGGTTTTGACGGAGGGTTTTGGCCTAACGTAACAATTTCAAGGTGAAGACAAACGTCGCACAATACATAGACACACGATCTTTCACGATTACATTGAGTTATTGATTCTCTTCATACTCCGCTAATTAGGATTTTGCAGATTTCTTTTAGCATTGTTGATAAAAGAAGATTTGGTTTAGGGTTAGGTCACCGGCTGTAGTATCTCTTTTTTCTTTCCACTAATTGGGATAAAAGTTATCCAATTTTTTCTCCAATGAAAAATGAAGCAGAGTACGAGTGTGCCATGGTTAAATATAAACTGAAAAGAATAGAACGAAGAGTAGAATCGATATCTCAAGCTTGAGAAGAAAAGGATTAGGAGAGGATAAGGTGATTTTTTATTTTTATGATAAATTGGAGGATATGCAGGACTTTTTCAATAAAGTACCGGATAACATGTAAGTCTCCACATGATTTTTTCCCACATGCCATTTAGGTGACCTATATGCACTTATATGTCAAGTTGTTGTTTTTAAATAAACAATATGGAAGATGATGTACTTATATGCACCCATATGCCAAGTTGTTGTCTCTAAATAAGCAATTTGGAAGATAATGTACCTAAGTGCACCCACTCGCCAAGTTTATGTACTAATGACGTAATTAACTTTTTTTAACCATCCATGTAGGATCTTAGGTGACTTCACGTGGATGCTTAAAAAAAGAGCTCCCAATTAGTTGTGAAAAATACAGGAAAGACTCCTATTACTATTATTAGACTTGGGGCTGACATATATTGAATATATGGTGTGTATTTCCTGTAAATTGGTATATATATCTACATAATCCTTGACATATTGCAATGTATTATTTCCTAATGAAATCTTACACTTATTTGTGTTTTTTTATCAAGTTCGTCGCTTACAAAATTTGTCACATTGCTATTTTTGAGCTCTTTCTATGTGATGAATGGGGCAACTGTTGTGCATAACAGAGTGAAACCTTAGGCATGGAAATCAAAGGTGGCGTATATATTTTCTTTTTTTCTTTTCTCACACATAGCCTTTTCTTTTCGCTCTGTATCTCTTTTGTACTGTTGGAGGTTTCTCCCTTTATTTAATATATGCTGTGGGGACCTCAATTTATGGTATATTAAAACTAGGGCTCTTACACTACAAATTAATGTTGACGAATTTTAAGGTTGCTAATATCACGTGAGCCTAGATCAACTGGTAAGGGTCCTTGTGGTAGAACCTGGCCACCCGGATTTGAGTCCTCGACTCGGCACGGGTATCATATTTTTCTGGATTTATTCTAGGATTTAACCGGCTTTGTTCTTTCAGAGGTAGGCGATGTCCCCGTCGATTGTGAGGCGCATGTGGTGACTTCGTCAGTCTCGAGCCGACTCAGTCTCTTGGAGGTGCTAGGGGTAGAGGGTAGCGTACATGTATTCATAGGGGTGAGTGTGTGTGCATTTGTATGAGTGTCTTTGATTGTACTGTCATTCTAAAAAAACATCACATGGAAGAATCAATTTATAAACAAGAAACAATTTGATAGGATTCATTTGAACAATCAAACAATGCTACATTCGATGTGAGTTACTATATAAAATAAAATATTAGGATATTTCAGAACAGATCCGGGCTGCAAATACTTTATTTTTGATATCTAACAACTAATTTATGAGTTTGGGCAAAAATTAATAGACATTTACTTTGAAAGCAATCACAAAACAATGTCCATTGGTGGTTCCTATGCCTCGGAAAGAGATATCCACAAGCATATAATAATACATTGTAGCTTTTCAGCTTGGTGTATTAGTTACAAGGTATATTTTCCACGGGGTTCAAATGTGATGGAAATAATATCTTATTAACAACTTCAAGTTTTTCTTCACTTACATTCTTTTCAAAACAATTAAGAGCATACACACCCATACAAAAACATATTTTGTTCTTGATAATGATAAATTACGATAAAATTTTCCAAGTTGAGTATAGTGGTTTATTGGTAATTCCATGAGATTGCAATTAATTATTTATGAGGCATAAGAATTGCCAAAATGCCATATGCTGCAATTTTCTAAGCATAAATGTATCATGAGTTTGTAGCCGAATTTATAACAGATATAAAAAATAAATGTTTTTCTTAGTATAATATTGTTTGATTGTTCAAAGGTTCTGAATCATTTTCTTCTTTATAACTTTGTTTCTAGTGGAATCCAATCGGTGTTGGATTCTTCAACATTAAGTTGTATACAGACACAACTTTTCAAACACTATAAATAGAGGCGTGCTTTGCAACTATGGTACACATGAGATCAACAACATTCAACACCCATATAGTCTAGGATAGAGGAAATACTTGGTCTTAGACTCTTAGTAACATCAACACCATACTAGTACATGGTAGCTATGAAAGTAATCTTTCGACTAATCGTATTCGTTCTAGTTTTTGCCATGTTTGTAACCCATCAAGCTCGGGTGAGGGTGATTGCCATAAAGAGAAAATGATTATTATGATAAACTGCAAGGTTTCGATAGAATATGGCAATGCTTTTGTTAATCCAAGCGACAAATGTCATAGCCTTGTGACGTTATATGACATGGATTGCATTTGTCGTAGCTTTACCCTTGAAGATCAAGCTCTTGTAGATGCTCGTAAGGTTATTAAACTGGCACTCATATGTGGAAAGCCATTGCCAATTGGAAGCAAATGTGGAAGTAAGTAACTAATGTTGTTACTCTTATTTCATAATGGATCCAAGTACAACTATGTATCTATCAAGTAATGATAAGCACATGTAGAAAGTACTTTTTGATAATCTCTTATTATCTATGAACCTGATATGAACTTGTTTTCCCCTAGTTTGGACCGTTCGGCCAGCAGCACCGTCAAGGGCACACCCATAAGGATTTGTCAAGGGAAGCAACCCAAGGAAGAATCAGAAATCTAATAATTAATATGTACTCAGATGTCATTTTGTGTCATGTTATAAGTTGAGTTATGTTGATGAACAGAAATGATACCTATTTTATGCCATAAAGATCATGCTTGTCGGAAAGTGTGTCTATGCATCCCAAATGCATTTTGGTGGTTTGACTACAACAATTAAGGTGTTAATATAGTCTAAGCGGGTGATTGACTATTCGCTACAACTCAAAGAGTTCATATTACCCAAAAAATTGTGTTGAGCGTGAGGTGATATCAAGGTGATGTACAATCACTACTCAATGCTCAGACATCTCTAGTAACATAGAGCTTTGGACACAAACGCATCACAAACATGGAATTGCCAACTTTTTTTAGATAGCAATAGTTTTGATTCACCAATGGAACCCATAGGATCAACATGGTTAATCAGACAAACTGATATGGATTATTGGTTGGTTTGTCTTGGACGGCCAGAAGTTTTGGTAGATTCCTGACTATTATTAGGAACTAGCACACGCGCAATACGTACGTGATTTAAAATTATTTGTCTTTTCTCTTGAAACATCTATATAAATATGAGGTACCACCTACTCATATATGTTGTCTTTTCTTTTAGAGGTGCTTCTGTCAATACAAAGATTCCACCCACCCATATCGTTTAGAAGAGCACCTTCCAGTGAACAAGACAATTCATTTTCCAGATATTCTGTATTTGATAACTTGACAATATCTTAAAATTCCCGTATCAGTTTGCGTCGTATAGATGCAAACTTACCCATAGCTGATTCGCTGCCCAGAACGTCTCAACTACTCGAAAGAGGTGACAGTGATAACTTGTACATCTTTTCTTTCTATTTTTAATTCACTGCTCTGTTTTAAGTCTGGCGTTCAAGCATTGATACGTACATGTTCATAAATTAGTCAAGAAAATACCATGTTCAGCAGGGCAGTAACAGATACACTATCTCTTCTTTGTTCATGGCTAGTGGTGCTGGATAGACATGCCTTTGGAACATGTTCATTGCACAAGCACAAGGGAGAGAATGCTTTGTCTCGGCTGTTGCCTATTTTGGTATAGCGGCACTTCTACTACCAGTGCCGTACGCCGCACTGTCGCTTCAGAATACCGCCGTACTCCACTCCACGTATCCACAGTTAGAAGAGCTCTTGCTCGATTAGTTTGTGCTATTAATAATTCAAAATACGTATCCTGTAGATCGTAGGAATATGAGGAGGACCTGCGCCGAGCTGGGTGATAAAATACTCGCCTCGGCTTCTGATCGACGGGCTGAGCCGCTGAGTGCTAGCCATCGACGGATGAGGGATCGAGTCGAGGCTGCGGTGGACGGTGGCCATGCGCGCGCGTCGCACACTCGCAGCATACGAGCTGGCGCGGCTCTAGCGGCCGCCGTGTGGGGACGCTCTGGATGGAGAACGCGGGTAGAATTAGTCATGGTGTAAAAATAATTTTTTAACTCTTCCCAGTACCTCATTTTTTATGGATGGGTCCGACATGACATGTACGATGGACCAAATTTAGGTGAAAATTATTTATAATTCTACTCGTTTTTTATATATAGATAATCCACTATTTCTTTTGAAGGGAGTCTAATATTTCTCACGATGAAATTGGAAGTGATGGTTGTAGGAAATTTAATTAGTAAAAAAAGAAACACTTATTTCTATTCTCAATATAATATGTGAAGTGTAACAGCCCTAATAAATACAAATAAAATCAATAAGAGCAAATAAATAAAATTTGTTTTGGCTTTTATTTGGTTTTATTTGGATCTTCTCATGTTGTGTGCATAAAAATCTCTTGTGAGCATGTTTAAAAATGTTGGTAACAGATGAGTAACGAAATACATTCTTAAACGTTACATAAAATCTTAAACTGCAAAAGTTAGTATTGGTGCAAAGTGTTTGAATAAATTCAAGTTTGATTTGAACTTTGGTTTGAATCTTTGGAAACCATTGGGAAAAAAAACTCTCTTAAAATTCCAAACACGGCCTGGGCCCAAAACCAGCCGTCCCACCTTTCCTTCTCCTTCACCCCCTTCCCGCCCGCCCGGGCCCACGCGTCAGTGAACGCCCTCGTCATCTTCTTCCTCTCTCGCGCCGCCCGTCGTCGGAGCCGGCGAGCCCCGGCGAGTTGCGGCAAGAGCCCAGGCGTCCTCCGCCGCCTACGATCTGTCGCTTGCAACTAGTTGGATCCCTCCGTGCTCCGCGTGAACCGCTCCTCCATTGCCGCCACACCTGCATCGCATCGCCGCCGATCACCACCAAGCGCCGCCACCCATCGTCTACATTCCGACCAATATACGCCCAAAAGCTCGCCGCTCCAAGACCATATTCACGTCACGGTGACCCTTTGCAGAACCTTCCTTGGGCTCTTTCATGGTCGAATCAAGCCGGCCGCCTTGCTCTGCTTCGTCTCGCCGCCATGCTCGCCGCCGGCGAAGCTCCGGTGACCCTCGGGTCCCGAGGCTCGGGTCAATCCGTTGTGAGTGCTCTACCACACACGCACTTTCAGCTAGCTTGGCTCAACCGCGCCTCAGCGCGTGAATCGGCCGGCGCGCACGCGTTGGCTCTGCTTGATTTGAGCAAGCTGATGTCCTGCTGACGACGCGATGACATCAGCGGCGCCTTTTCCTGCTGAAAAATAAATCCAGGAATGCATATTTTTAAACAGGGAATATACTTTTATACAGTGGACCCCAAATGTGAATGTAACAAACCTTTCTCATTGAATTTTCTGTAAGCAAATAAATGGTAAAATCAGGAAAATCAGGAGTTCATGTGCATAGTAGATTAGTAGTTTTTCATCTTTTTAATTTTTCAAACGTGTCTACCTCCCTTATTTTAGCTCCAAATTAAATGATTCTTTTTCCCTAAAATTTTCTAAAACCATGCTCTATCATGTCATGGTGTTTATTTGGTTGTTCATTGCTGTTTATTTTATTGGGCTTTGCTATGGTACTCCATATTGCCTTCTCTTACCTCTTACCAATCTTAACCGTTGATTTTAGGAGATAAAAGAATTTATAAAAGAAAAAAACGGCTATAATCTAATAAACCGTCCATGAATCACGCAAACGGTTGATGCCACTCCGGAACTCCTGTCCTCCCCGCCAGCACGTTCCTCTTGTCGTTTTTGTGCAGTTGTGTTTTACGGTTGTGCCAAAAGCAAATATGTGCAACTTTGAGCTACGCACGTACCGCACCGGTGATGCATGGGGCACACGCTCCAGGTTTTGGATAGGCACCTATAAATAAAAAAGAAATTCCGTGTACACATATACATGTATGCACTAATACACAAATGTGCATATATGTTTGTCTATATGTGTGTCTGCACGCCATGTTCAGGCCTCTCGCTAATCTTTTTCCAATCAAGGGAGCATTCTACACAGATGTGCTACGTGGTCCATCTAACTTATACACCCACGTCACGTTTTCTTAGGAAAATTTCAGCATCACATTTACGGAAAAAGGAACACTATTGTCACATTGAGATAATAGTGGAAAAATACGTTAGATCTAATACACATGCATGCAGGGAAGTCAGAGGAATATTTTTTTATTATATAATAAACATTCAATCTATTACCTCTTAGGAGGTAATACATCCTTAGATCAACGGTCCATGGTCGTTTCAGAGTACCTTATCAAAGCCCTTATTTTATTCTTTTGCATGTGCATTCGTTCGTCCGATAGGAGTACGATGAAACGTTCGTGGCACAGTGGCTGCGCCAGTCGTCGATCGAGACGCGAGCTAGTACTCGAGAACATGAATAATCAGGAACAAAGCAAGCACCTCCTTGACCATTCTTGCTCCTATTTAAATTCCTAAGCCATCAACTATATGCAAGTGATGTGATTTTATATGTCCAAATGTTAATTTTATGTCGGGTAGACACTTCCTATTTTAATGCATTTACCTTCCTTGTTATTGTATACCTTGTTACCCTAAGGTTGTGGGTTATTCGGGCAGCTCAGAGTCATAATGCATTTACGTCCTATTTTAATGCATTTACCTTCCTTGTTATTGGCTTAGGTTGTGGGTTATATAGCACTTGGGTTAGAGATCCTAAAAGAGAAATATGGTTCTTTTAAAGAATAAAAACTATATGATAGACACTGGTGATATTATGGTCTAGTGGTCATGTTGGTAACTTGGTATGAGAATGAGGAAAAACAATATGGATGGGAAAAATAGATAATGGATAAGACTCGATTCTATATGCGTTTCCGGCGCATTTTAGGGATTTTTCACCCTGTGTCAAATTAAGGAGCGGTAATTGGCACGATTCTAGTCAAGTATCACGGTGCAACCACATGGCTAAAGGCACTAGCCTTAGCTTATTAAGTCAGGTTGGCTTCGGGGTGATGTTAATGCCGGAGTGCACAAGGTGAGTGTCCATTGGTGTCGGGGTAGCTAACCCAGATAGGGTTATGGGGACAAACCTATCGCCTGTTGTGTAGCATATATCGGGTCCAACTAATGTAGTAGTTTGTCATGTTCGCTTGCCGACACATCTCGAAAATGTGTAAATGCGCGCTCGCTATGCATTGGCATCAAAGTGGAACATGTCATGTGGGTAATGTGTACAACCTCTGCAGAGTGTAAAATTATTCGAATGTGCGCATCTCACGATCACGAGTAACTTGATACCTTCAGGTTATGACGCTACTGTGGTCGCCACATTCAGGAATGCTCCTTAACATTGGAGACTTAGTGTTGCAGAGAACTGAAAATACCAAAGATCGATCAACGTAAGACATCCTCTCCATGGGAGAGTCCATTCGTCGTTTCCAAGGTCAGTGGACCCGATTCATATAGACTCTAGCATGGGGGTAGGATAGAGGTTCTTAACTCATGGGATATAAAGCACCTTCATAAATGTAGTAGCATCCTTTAGTTTTGTTTAGGCAAATTCAATTAAACCATGTTCCTTTGATGAATAATGTACACCGACTAGTAGATTAGGAGATTCACCAAAAGACCTGTGCAGAAGAAAGTCTTGTACTAATTTCGTATTTTCTTATTTAAAATGAATTAGTTATGACTTTTAAAAGTTAAATAATATTTTACCATTTAAGAAAATAAATATATGCAAAACCACATTTGAAATCAGATACATGGCCGAAATTGTCCGGTTTTAGTAGTTCGATGGTCAAAGAGAACTGGTTTTTGAGTTCGATGGCTAAAATCAAATTACGGAATAGTCAGATGGTGAAAAGGCAGACTTTTCCTAAGATAACATCATAGAGTGAGTTTCGTTTGTATTTTGTAGATGTGGCACACTTAAAACATCAAATGAAATCATCAACTGGGATTGGCTCATGACGGCGCTTCTTGTCGTGGAGAGGGACGCAGTTCCTCTGAAGTTCTTGGAACTACCTTAGAGAGAGGTAGGTTGGTGCTGATCGTTCCTTCAGCATCCAACGGCCATGACAAAAAAAAACAAGAACTTCATCCATACATATAACCGGTAAACAAATGGCACAAGCTTACTACGCCCAAAAAAAAAGTGTCTGTTCGGAAAAAGAAGAAAAACAATTGCCACTGTGTCGTGAATCCTGCCACCACCCACAATATTTTTTTTCCTCTTTTCTTTTTTGAAAAGTAAGTCCCCAACACTTATATTATTGCACTTACTCAGCACATCCGCTGGGTGCCTGTGAGTTGGTGCACTTGGTTTGTCCTTTCTCAACATGCTTGTATTTCATCACATTTTCATCCGATGTGTTCCGTCTTTTTTTTTTATCGTTGCAGTTTTCTTTTTCAACTGGTTTTTTTTCAGCCTGTGAGTGAGCAAGGCGCGGCACCCAGTGTCTGTGTCGAGTACGCAGAGAGCGATAATATAAGTATTGTGGACTTACTTTTCAAAAAAAGAAAAAAATAAAAAATGCTGTGGGCGGCGGCAAGCTGCATGGCACATAGAGGCAACTGTTTTTTCTTTTTCCAAACAGACACTTTTTTGGCATAGTAAGCTTAGACCATTTATTTACAAGCTATATGTATAGATGAAAAGTTCTATTTTTTTGTCATGACCGTTGGATGCTGAAGGAACGGTCAGAACCAACCTACCTCTCTCTGAGGTAGTTCGTAGAACTTCAGAGGAACCGCATCCGTGGAGAGGTGCGAAGACACGGGATGACGGAACTGTTGACTTTGCAGCAGAACAGAGATGAGTGAAGGGTCTGTTTTATAACTCTTGTTAAAAAAAAGACTGAGATTGATTTTTTTTTCTCTTCATCCACATTTTCAGCATCCAATTATATACTTTGGCATGATTTCTACATGGATCAAAGAAAGATTGGACTGAAACAAAAAAAAATATTACTGGATTGTTATGCACCCCCGATTCCGAAAGGATAGGTTGCCCAAGTGCCCAGTGGAATAATGGATTGCACATAATGGGCCACTACGGCGGTATAATGGAGTCAGCACAGCAGGCAGCACCCACCTCGCAGCAAAGGGCCACAGCACTGAAAGATCAGCTTATCAGACACAATTACTTACTGGGAATTCATAGCTGAAACCTAATGCAGGTTCTTCGCCCGGTTGCTGCTATAACGCAAGCTGCCCACATCAGATAGGATCATTGCGAGGCCAAGAAAACCCAGTCTTATCATATCTGTCGCACAAGAACAGAGATCAGCATTGACATGATGGTCGATTGCTCTAACACCAAACAAGTTTTGCACAGGGGTAAACAGCACACACTGATAAACAAGCAGTTACGACACTAGGACCGTTGTCAGATGAGGAACAGTGTTGTAGTTAAACTAGTCATAGTTGTTTCACTCCCTTTTCTTCTGGCTTTGGCTGCTAAGCCGGTGCATGCACTTCTGTAGTTAGAGGAAGAAACTTGCAACATCATAATCGTCCAAGTTGTCAGAGTAGTCCACAGAGGAAGATGCTTGCTGTTTTAATATGATGATAGTTCAGAGTTCAGACTTGGAACAAAATCAGAATAAAAAACAAACAAAATTAATAAAAATAAACCTTTCCAAAAAAATAAACCTTTGGAGGCTGATTGTGCCACGGATGGACGGCAGGCAGCAGCGGGAAATCCTTGACGCTGATGGTCGGTGAGATCGCAGAGGCGCAGGCTGTGTTCTGGACAACTGAAGAAAGTTGCCAATTCTTCTCCACGACTCTCACAAAGAAAACACTTGTTAGTTCCCCATGAGTAACCACAATGCTTGGTGTTCAACATCAGAGATGCTGTACACAAGCAATGTAAAAGGCCGGAACCGAGTTCCATTATCTATTCCATTATCTAAAAAAAAAGTAACTCAGCAAGAAGGAAAGTGGTGACAAGTTCTGCAGCAGAGACAAGATGTACACAGTTGCAAGTTTGCAAGGAAAAAATGGGTTGGCTGATGATCAGATTGACAGATATACGTTGTGGGACTAAATTCAGCAGCAGCTATGTGTTCTTGCCTTCCCAAGGAACGAGGGGAGGATTACTGCTTGCGGTTGATGAGGTTTCTACACAATCTCAAATTATGAAGTCAGGTGGTTCACAGAAAAGTCCAGCCAACAACAACAACGGCAGCGTATTCGACAGAGGAAGAAGCTTGCTGTTTTAATTTGATGATAGCTCAGAGTTTAGACTTGGAACAAAATCAGAATAAAAACAAACAAAATATAATTTAATAAAAATAAACCTTTCCTTAAAAAAACAAACCTTTGGAGGCTGATCATGCCACGGATGGGAGGTGGGCACCAGCGGGAAATCCTTGACGCTGATGGCCTGTTGAACATCAGAGGGCTAACTAACTCGGCAAGAAGGAAAGTGGTAACAAGTTCCGCAGCAGAGACAAGATGCGCACAGTTGCAAGTTTTTGCAGGGAGAAAAATTTGGGTTGACTAATGATCAGATTGTCAGATATACGTTGGGGACTAAATTCAGAAGCAGCTATGTTTCTTGCCTTCCTAAGGAACTGCTAGCGGTTGCTGAGGTCAACGGCGGAGCCAGGGGGGGGGGGGGGCCGCAGGGGCCACGGCACCCCCCAACTAAATAAAAAAAAACAGAGACCCCTTCATCTCTCAGCTAACGTTTAGTAAAAAAAAAACAAGAAGAGTCATCCCAGCCTCGCAGGCCCAATGACCACATTTTCCACTCCATTTGAAAGCCCAATCTAGCAAGAGGCACGGCCTCACCTCACGCACGGAGGCACACAGGCAGTGCCCCGTCCCGTCCGCGTGCGGAGGAAGGAACCGGGGAGCGGGAAGCCACCGCACAGCGCGCCCCTGCCGTTGCCGTCGGCCGTCGCGGCCAGCCGGCCATGGCTATTGGCTCGCCCTCCCTGCCGACGGCGACGACCGGAATCGCGAGTCTCGACGCCGACGACGCCGGAGAGGAGGGACGCGCAGATGCAGAAGGGGAACAGCAGGCAGCCCCCACGCCTAAACCTAAGGTTTGCACACCTAATCTTTTTCCCTAATTCCAATTCTATTACATTCTTAATTAATGTTGAGGAACGAGGATTCAGCAATCAACATTGCATCTGTACACCACTAGAAATATGTGTTTGAGTTGTTGACCTTGTGCCCTTGACATTTGTAGGAAATCGTGGCTAATCCAAAAAGGAAGCCAAAAACACTTTTTTCCTTTTACAAGAAGATTGATGACAGCACAACTACCAATATACCAGTACATGGGCAAGATGATTTGGTTGATGAGGATCAGAACCCTGAAGAAAATGTTGTACAGGAAGATGAAGCTCCAAGACAACCATCTCCTAAAGTTCAAAGACCCAATTCAGGTGGTGTTTTGTTAGTTGAACGCGATCCAGGTTTACGCCGTCAAATTTGGGAGTATCCTATTGATGAACAAGATGAAGCTCGCAGAATATACATGATGCATGGTCCATACCAATTTCTCAAGGATGAGTACCCTCTTTCTGGTTCGGAGAAACACCCACGTAGGTTTCAATCTAATTGGTTCAAATCTTTTCCATGGCTAGAGTATTCACCTACCAAAGATGCAGCCTTCTGTTTTCCATGCTATTTGTTTTCTAAGAAACCATCTGGGAGAGCAGGTTCTGATGCATTCACTGTGAAAGGGTTCAGGAATTGGAAAAAGGTAAAAGAGGGGACAAACTGTGCATTTCTATGTCACATGGGAAGTGATGGAAATTCTACTCATAGTTACAATGTCAAATGCTTTGATAATATGAAAAATCAATCTGGTCATATTCGACATATGTTCCAGAAGCAATACCCCGAAGATATACGAAGGAATAGGCTTCGCCTTAGAGTATCAATTGATGCAGTACGCTGTTTAGCATTTCAAGCTTGTGCTTTTAGGGGACATGATGAATCTGCTAGCTCCAAGAACCAGGGTAATTTCCTTGAAATGGTCAAGCTTCTAGCTGCATATGATGATGAAGTCAAGGCAGTGGTACTAGGAAATGCTCCAGGGAATGCTAAATATACCTCCCCAGACATTCAGAAGGAAATCCTTGGTATGATAGCTTTAAATGTGCAGAAGTCAATTCGGGATGAAATTGGTGATGCAAAGTTTTGCTTGATAGTAGATGAATCAAGAGATGAATCAAGAAGAGAACAAATGGCACTTGTTGTTCGTTTTGTTGACCAAGAGGGATTCATTCGCGAGTGCTTTCTTGATGTTGTTCATGTTCATGACACAACATCAGCTACTCTTAAAGAAGAATTATGCTCTATGTTATCTAAGCACAAACTGGATGTTCAGAATATTCGTGGGCAAGGATATGACGGTGCCAGTAACATGCGTGGAGAATGGAATGGACTGCAAGCAAAATTTATTGCAGAGTGTCCTTATGCATACTATGTCCACTGTTTTGCTCACCAACTACAATTAGCTCTGGTGGCTGCATCCAAAGAAGTACCCGAGGTTCAGAATTTTTTTGAGCATCTTTCTTTTGTTGTCAACACAGTGGTGTCTTCCAGTAAGAGAAATGATGACCTTCATGCCAATCAAGTAGCAGAAATGGAACTTTTGATTGAACTTAATGAGCTTGAAACTGGAAGGGGGGCTAATCAAATTGGTACTTTAAAGCGGGCTGGTGATACTAGATGGAGCTCCCACTATGATTCTATATGCAGCCTTATAAAATTGTATAAACCTACCTTCATGGTCTTAAAGGACATTGCTAATACTAAAGGCCCAGGAACTTCACAAACTGCAAGAGGAAAGGCTGCTGGTGCTGTTAAATTGATGATGTCATTTGACTTTGTATTTATCCTGCATGTTATGAAAGAACTAATGGGAATTACAGATCTGCTTTGCAAAAAATTACAGCACAAGTCTCAAGATATTGTGAATGCTATGGATGACGTCGCCACCACAAAGAAGTTGATTCAGAATTTAAGAGAGCATGGTTGGGACAAACTTATTAGTGATGTGACATCTTTTTGCATGAAACATGGAATTGTTGTACCAAATATGCAAGACTTCTATGCTGATTTCATTCGATCCCGTGCAGCTAATGAGACCACAGTTGAGCATCACTACAAATATGATATTTTCATAGTTGCGATTGATCAACAAGCACAAGAATTGAATTGCAGGTTCAGTGAACAAGCAACTGAACTTCTCATTCTGTGTACCTCTTTGGATCCTAGGGATTCATTTAGTTCATTAAATATTGACAATGTGTGCTCTCTAACTGCAAAGTTCTATCCTGCTGACTTTTCAGATAAAGAAATAGATACACTTAGACGACAATTACGGCATTATGAGCATGATGTACCTACCAATCCAAATTTTCAGAATTTGACAAGTGTGGCTGATCTCTGTCAGCGACTGGTGGAGACTAAAAAGTCAGAAGATTATTATTTGATTGATAGGTAACTTGTATCCATCCACCATCCTAGTACTACTTTGTATAAGTGATAAGTCTAATGACCAATCATTTTTACTAATTTTTCTTGTCAATTTATAGATTGATTCGCCTTGTTCTGACTCTACCAATCTCTACCGCAACAACGGAACATGCATTTTCAGCCATGAAACTTCTCAAGACAAGACTTCGAAATAAAATGGAAGATGGTTTTCTGAGAGACTGCATGATTGTCTATATTGAGAGGGAGATTGCCATCAAGTTCACAACAGATTCAATCATCGATGATCTCTATGCAAAGAAGAACCGCAAAGCACGACTTAAATGAAGAATAGTTTCCGTTGCCCCTGTTGTATAGTGCAGCTAGCTTTTGTGAATGGGCTACTTAGTAGTTTTCGTTAACCCTTTTGTAAAGTGCGCGCGCACCTAGCTTTTGTGAATGGGCTATGGTTCATGTCTAATGCCTACACGAACACCATAAAAATCTGGTGTCAAATACACTTAATGGCTATATTATCTCATATTGATCTTTGACTCTTGGTCTTCCGCCCCCCTGGGAATTTCCGCTGGCTCCGCCACTGGCTGAGGTTTCTACACAATCTCAGATTATGAAGTCAGGTAGTTCACGGCAAAGTCCAGCCAACAACAACAACGTGGTTGCTAGCAGTGTTATATGGCCCACAAGGAGATAATGAAAATTTGAGGTTCTTGCATAAACTAAAGCAAATTAGTGTAACTCTTTCTCAAAAGTGACTGGTCATGGGAAATTTCAACATGAGTTTGCAAGCACAAGATAAGAACTACTCCAGCCTCAACAGAAGGCTAATGTGATCTTTCAGGAGTCTGCTCGATGATCTAGAACTGAATGAGCTGAGCCTGATGGGGGAGGCAATTTACCTGGTTTAAGACACAATGCAAACAAGAATTGAGAGGGCCATGCTGCAGAATGGATTTGATGCTACTCAAATGCATTCTACAAGCCATATGGTCACTATCACTAGTCCCTAATCATTGCCCTTTGGTTCCTGTCGAAAATGCTACAGGAAATAAATAAAGGTTTCAGGCTTGAGGACTTTCAGCTGAAAATCAAGGGTACCAGGAAACTGTACAAGCGGCTTGGGAGCTTCTAATGTATTTGCATAATCATCCGTCCGACAGTCTGACTACATGTCAAATTTACAGCAATCCAGAATAAAACTGAAGCAGTGGGCCAGGTCCTAGATCGGCAACAACAGGCTGTTACTTTGTGCGGCGAAGCAGCTCATCCGGATTTTCGATGTAGTACAACACGTACACGCAGTTAACTGAATCTGAAAGTCTGCTAAAGCGAGACGTGAAAGCATGATTCCTCGGTATGACAGAAATTGATAAAGTAAATGCTAATTGAAAACCCGAGTAACGGCAAATATATGAAGCTCAATCAAGTCTGTGTGGCCAATCGTAGCATGACCAACATTCGAACCAACTGAACTCGTCAACTCGGGCAATTAACTACTGGATAGTAAATTCGAAAGGAAAAAAAAAAGTAGATCGTGAAAAGCTGTGAACAGCAGGGCAGGGTTTCACAATTCACAGGACGGTTTCCTGAGCATTCTCCTTGAGTTGAATCAGATTGGCAATATGGCTATCAAGCCCATTAACCCTCTCCACCAACTCACGACGAAGAGCCAGAGCACGATCAAGCTGATCGCCCAGTTCGTCGCGGCTACGGGATCCATCCTCCATCTGGTTATCCATCGCCGTGCCCGGCCACAGCGCCTGATGGGGCTGGACGCGATCATCCAAAAGGGCCTCCATCTTGGAACTGAACTTGAGGGTACGGTCAGGCTCTCCATACAGCCCCTGACCCTGGAGGAAGGTCTTCATCAGTTGATGAAACTTCAACTGGCACCTCTTTGCGGAGTAGTCCAAACCTTGTGCGACCATCAGGCTGATAAAAGGCAAAGCAGAGCACGTGAGGCTAGAGAGAAGATCGAACGAGCATTTTTTTTGTTCTTTTTTCAGCTTTGATTCTGCTTACCCGGACACCTGCTCCCAGAATTCTTCTGACTGATCTCCGAGCAGGTTGAGCAGGAACTTGAGTTCGGCCGTGACGTCCAGCAAGGCGTCCACATGTGGATCGGGCCAGCTCCGGCCGCGTTTCCCTGGCGGCGCAGAATCCATCGACGAGCGGTCGGACGATCGGTGGCCAGCAAAAGATAAATTGCAAGGGAGGAGCTACTGCTGTACTGGTGGTGTAAAGTCTGAAATCTGAAATCTGAACGGGGAGATTGGGGTATTGCAGACGAAGAGGGATACCGTATCGGGGAGGAGGGGGAGCTGTTCTGTTCTTTCGTCTTTGTTTCCATTTTGGCGGGTGAGCCCCAAAACGACAGATTAGAGTCTGCTTTTCATTGGTGGGCTTGCAAGTGTAAGCGAAGGCCCAACAGCCCTCTCGAGCAAAATGAAAGGCCCAGCCCCCGCCCGACAAGGAGAACACGGCATGGAGGATAGTTTTTACATTTTAAATTTTTAAAAATGAACTATAGTTGCAGATTTCAGAACAAATTACTGCTCCAGCGACACTGCGTGTGCAACCTCCCGGGTTTCGAAGGTAGAAGGGGTGGGGTGCATTGGTTCGTGTGTGCGTGCGAGGTTGGAGAGAATCATAAGCCATTCAAGAGACAGCCACGTCTGCACAGGACGAGCTCTTTACAGAACTGGAAACCATCACTAAGACCTGCCAGTAAGGGCTAAGGGCACTGATCTAATATTGCTACCATCTTTTTTTTTTCCTTTCTTTTTTAAACCGTGAGCTTGCGGCCACGAGCGCATGGCTAGGGGCGAGTGAGTCCAGTCGTTTTCTCGGTACACGCTGCAAAATGTGCCCATCGGTAAAACCGGTGGCGACGTGCGGTGTGCTGAACGTTATATGGCCACTTGAGCCATCTAGTGTTAAGCTTAGTCAGTGTTAAATTTTAGCATTTAACGAAGAGCTAAAGTTTAGCACATGTTTTGGATTTATGACTAAAGTTTAGCAGCCAAAGAGAGAAAAGACTAAGTCACCTAAGACTCTCTTCTTTTTAGTTAAAAAAATAGGTATGTAATCGTATTTTTTTAAAAGGTTTTAATTTCTATTAGTATCTCTCATCTAGATAAAGCTTTTTAATCTTTTCAAGTGTGTGCTAAAGATTAGCCCATCAACTAGTACTTCTTTTAGGATGGCCCAGTAGGCAAAGTGCACTAACGCTTGATCATAAATTTCAGGTCCAGGGGAAACATGGAAGGCTCGCCGTTTCCGTTTGACTGGGAGTTGGGAGTCCGTGTGTGTGTTTTTGGCTGTTCACCATGGGATGGATTCCTTTCCTGATCCGTGACGGCGGGCGAGGGGACGACCACAGCGTGGCTACCGTTTGGGCCCCCCTGCCACTGAAGAACCGCGTCTATCCGGGTAAGTTCTCGTATCAAAACTTTACACACGGGAAGTTTTGATACGAGAAGTATTATTAATAAAGGGCCTGCTCGGTTGAACTTTTCTAGGCACGGCTTTTGCTGGGGCTGATTGCAGCCAGCAGGCGCTGCAGCTTCAAAACAGTGAGCTGGTTCTTATAGCTACTAAAAAATTCATTAAAGAATCACAGACTAGAAGGATTCAATATAAGTAACCAATTAAAATTTATGAGTGCTTCAACGGCCGTTCGGTTGGACATCAACTACAGTTGTTTGGATCAGCAGCCCCAGCCGCAGCCGCTGCAGAAAAGCTCAAGCAAGCACACCCAATTTGTTTAGTTAGTAGAGATCGGAGGAAATTTTCCGTATCAAAACTTTACTTTGTAAGGGAAATCATGGTTTTCAATGGAACGAAAAGACTAGATGAATAATAAATTATGGACCGAACGAAACAAACTGGCAGTCATCCTGCCATCGCCCTGCCCCTCCCACATCCGACACCACCCCGTCCTGGCCGTCGTTCCGTCCTACCCTGCCCGCGTCTGAGTCCTACCCGTTCTCTCCGCACGTCTTCCGAGTCCTGCCTTCCACGTCTTGACGGTGCCTTGGTTTATGAAAAACTGTTGTGCCGCTGTTGACGGGTGAGCACACGAGAAAATCCAATCACCACATTGTCACCCCCATCGTCGCAGTGCCTCGCCTCCAATCCGAGCTGGCCTCCAATACGAGGACGTTGGCCCCCATAAGGCCAATGCACGCGTTCGTGAATCCAAGAGCCACAGCAAGCAACAACACGTCATGAATGAAGACCACAAGGATTTCGACACAGCGACACAGGAGGACAGGGAACTCGCCCAGGCGTCCATCCAGTCACCTACCTAGCCATGAGCCAAGCGAGTAGATCACCTTTAGCCTTATCCAAGGAGATGTTGAAGACTGCCAAGAAAGGAAATGTTGTAGACTCCTAGGATTTTTGCGAAATATCAGGTATCTATGCCTTAATTTTTTCCTTGGCAGGAGTATCATGATTGCAGGGCACAACATCCGTTGTCTTGCAGGTTTGTTAGCAGCAGTCAAGCTGATTAGTTGGACCATAGCAAAGCATACCTAATAGTTTTTTTTTAGGAATCAGCAGGGGAGACCCCAACCTATATTTTTTATATATGAAAAAAAAGATATTTACAGGTTACAATGTCGTATGCCCAAGAGGCAAAAAAGGAAAAACTATAACAGATTACTCATCCAAAGATTGATTTTGTCCTTCAACAGCGTCTTAACCTCAGGGTTAGCGCTTTGATTTCCTCCATGAAACTTCTTCTCCAAGCAGCAATGGACAAACTTGCACCATCAAAGACTATGCTATTCATATGTATCCATAAAGCCCACATAGCAAGAATAATAACTTCTCGGAAGAAATCAGCACCAAACTTCTCCCTAGCATGAAGAACCGTAAGCTCATGGCCAATGCTAGTGTCCCATTCAACACCCAAAAAATCCAGCAAGCTTGACTGAATGGGCATTGGAAGAAAAGATGGAAAATATCTTCCTCCACATTATCAACACAAAGCACACAACACTAATCATCACGGAACATATTCCTTCTTTTAAGCATATCCCTGGTATTCAATTGGTTCTTAAGGATTAACCTGAAGAAGAATTTATGCTTATGCTGAGCTCTGGACTGCCATAACCATTTGAACAAAGGCGAAGCTGGATAGGAACCTTGCAGACTGAGATAGGACGTTCATCTATCCTACTTAAAACAGAGCCATCTTCCGTTCATCTCTGAAACTAGAAAGTTGCACTACACACGAATATTACTTTACCATATGCACTCATGGTGTAGATCAGATGTGTGATGTGTACACAAGTGCGCCGTTTAAATCAACATAGATACTACCATGCACTCCTATTTCTCATGTGATGGAGGCAGAACACTCTGCAAGCTTCAATTAAAATGGAGCCATCTCCTGTTCGCCTCTGAATGCTACGACTCTAGAGTTTGATCAATTGATGGGGCGGCTAATAGTCAAGTTCAGTACATCTGATTACAGTGCCATGCTTGTCAGTTTCGCTTGGTCTGATAACTTGTACTTGATCAACAACACAGTTGACAGTTTCATGTTGCTCAACACTGCCTAGGCTGTGAATCCTCATCACCAGGAGCCACTGGGTGCCCAGGTGGTGCCCACGATGTAAGGTCCATCCTAAAATCTGGACTTAGTTCAACAGTTTCTTGCATATGCACAATTCTTCAACCTTTCAACGAATGGTTTTTGCATTTCACCGTCAACAACAGCGGACAATACCACAACGGTAGCCCACACAATCTCTATCATTCGTCCGTTTGTGCCTATGGTGAAAAAGAATGATCTGGACTTGCCTTACTTGAGCAGCCTAGCAGTTCACTGCACCAAGCAATGCCATTTTGGGATGTATTGTACTAGCTTAATTGGATAGCAACGTACAAACTTTGCAACTTGGCCCTCTTGTATTTCATGTTGTATCATATCGTGTCTAGTCAGCATGATGCCTTGCCTTACACATGTGGTGACAACTACGCTGCAGCCTGCAGGTAAAAAGGAAGATTCATTGTACATGTCCAGTACCATAAAAGTTGTCACATTGGGTGTAGATGAGGGATGAGCTGGTATTTAGTGGTGCTAGGACCATCATAGGAGGGATTAGGCTGCTTTCATTACCTACAAGAGCAAAAGTTGCAAACTACTATGGCTCACCGGTGCGCTAGGGACAGTAGCAAATCCAACCAATAATATAGGGATGGCTCTTCTCCCTTTCTTGCTTCTTCCGCTCCATTTCTTCCTCTTCTTCTTTTTTCTTCCTTCTCCAAAAATGTAGGGGGGCTTAGAGGGGGCTCCATGGATTTTTGGGAGGTAGGGGGCTAGAGCCCCCACCCCCTGCACCCCCTAGATTTGTCACTGGCTAGTGGTGCTCACAGCCACCAGAGCCCACTTGCCAACAACGCTACAGGACCGACAAAGATATGGTTTGAATAGCGCCAATATTACAGCTTGCACAACACGACAATATCAAATATAAGGTTTTAAATTTTTTGAGGGCTAGAAAGAATTAGTAACTTTACTAATGTTAAATACTAGAGAATTTGCTCATACTTTATCTTGTATATACACATTTACTTCTAATGTACAATTGCCTCAAAACTTGAAACCAAAGATTTCTCAGTATTTTTTGAAACCTATGCAATCCAGGCCGCGGAAGGCTTTCATCAAGCTTAACAAGTAAATCGGATTAGAGAGAGAGAGAGAAATAACTGGAAGAAAGGAAAGAAGGGAAAGGTAACTTACTCGGATGCACAGCCGAAGACCTCTTGTGTAGCTCCGTAGCGAACGAGAAGAGGCTTGATGTCGGAGAGGATGTTGACGAAGACCAAGGCATGGGGGTCCGGCCAACCGCACCCGCATTTCGCACGCTCCATCGCGCCATTCATCGAACACCGATCGGGCTGGGGCAGGGACACGAGGAACTGGGGAAGATCGAGGCAGAACTGGCGGAGGAGAGGAGCAGGGAGCGTTGGGTTCTCTCTTCTGATCACCCGACGGCGGCGGACTGGGAAAAATATTACGAGGCTGAGACACAGGAAGAAAGGAGCAGAGGGGCTCCAGATCACCAGAGGGGGAGGAGGAGAGGGGCACGCAGTTTCCCTATCCAGTCGCGAATTGTGTTTTTGGTCTTTTGGCGCCACTGCCCCAAAACGGCCAAAGCGACGGTGAGTGTGGTGACCTTTTAAAACTTTGTGATACGGTTAGTTCTGAACTTTAGAGCGGGGTGATATGGTTCGTTTGAGAAAACCAATACACTAAACACTACTATCATTATTAAGATTGGAAGAGAGTGGTGTCTATATAGCTGGTAGGAAAGTAAGATAATTGGTGGATGAATATATGGAAAGAATGAATTGACTAATCAATAGTTGGACTCTTGATACATACGCATTAGACATCGTAGTTTTTTAATAGTTCATAATTATTTGGATGTTCACAATCATTTGGATGACTTTCTAATCACTCTTGGAACGTAAAATATCCACAAGAACACATCTCGATCATCTTGTTAATTCTAGTGGCTATGTTGTCACAAACAATGGCCATTGTCCTTACACCATTGTATGGGTTGTCTATTATATTGTCTCAAGATGACGTATTAGACTACTATTAGACAATACCAATTACTCCATGATACGGCGTTGCCTTTTATCTTCCTTTTGTGTCGTCGTCAATGCTACAATGTTTTAAAACTCTAACTATCCATAGGTCATTGTGGAATTGTGCAATGCCATTTCTAGCTTGGCTGGCCATATGCTACTGATGGATGGGGCCTATGGCTTTATTAATCCTCTCGTCCACGCTTTGTCATGATATAAAAAGGGTAAGAAATGTGATCTGTCGTGTTTTCCCTACGGCTCATCCAAGCGACGACCACTATTTAGAACTATGCTTTGCACGCCACGGATAGATATCACTCGCCACCAGTCGCCAGTCGCTATCGCTACCGCGGACAGGAAAAGCACGGCATGGGCCATGGACCCCTGCCAGTGCGGCGCCGGACACGTTCGTTCAGTCCGGACCGAATCGCAGTGCCGCCCAAGTGGCTACTGCACTGCAGTCAGGCCGGCGATCAGGCCCGCCGCGCCGCTCTCCGTCGTCTGCCTGCCGTGTCTCTCCCCTCTCCGTCTCCGTCTTGTAGGCGTCTACCACTCGGCCACTCCCGGTCCGTCGCCTGCTCGCCTCGGGCATGTGAGGTTCTGACGAACGAGTGAACGACCTCACCGGACGGGCGGGCCGACCGCCGTGCCAAAAGGCATGAACACGATGCATCATGCATATACACTAGCTAGCCAATACTCGAGGTTTCGTGGCGTCCGCAGCATATCTTCAGACAGTCCCCCACAGCCGCCCGCTGCGGCGCTGCCACTGGCCTGTTGCTCTTACTTTCTTTTTACTGCCACTGTACCGGCTGTGTTCAGATTGGAAGTAAAAAGTACTTTTTTTAGATGAATAGTGTACTAGGAAACATGTTCTGTGAGTGGGATGAATAGAAAAAACTTGTTGGAGAAGTATTTTTCTGTGAATCTGAACGCAGTCCACTCTTGCTCGATCGTACCCCAGGGAAAAAAACAGAGAGAAAGAGAATCAAAGCTGCCCGGTGCATCGGCCCACGGCTCTTGCACTGTGGTGCAGCGGCCTCCCCCATGGTTTTGAACTTTGAAGGAGATTCGCGTGCGCGTGTACCGTGTACCACGCGATACGGGCGTGCGGTTGGAGGGAGTCGTTGGCCTCGTGTTGAAGACGAGGAGCACGTACGTGCGTACCGCCTGCGTTTTGGAGCATGCAGTTTCAATGCCACTGGGGTGGACGGATCCCACACCCCAGACGCTCCCCCTCGCATTCAAGAATAGGCCAGGCCAGCCAGGCGCGCGTAGGGAGGCCAACCGGGCTTGCATTCTCGCCACACAATATGCTCCCCTCCCTCGTGTCTGCCTGCCCCGCATCGAACGAATCCCACGGCCGCACTGCACGTCTGCACGGCCATTTTGCCCGCAGTTCGCAACTGCTACGATCCGAGCTAAGGTACAGAACAAGTACTGCTGCGGCAGGCCAAACGACTCGGTTCCTTTCTTTGTTCAAAATTTGAATAGGGGCGGCTCTTAAGCAACTCCCCCCCACCCCCCACCCACACACACATATTCCATCAAAATAAAAATCTCTCATTTCATTTCTCCCTCCTATTTAACAATGGTCTTCAACAGCTCTTTAAAGGATATGAGTCCCTCATTCCATTGGGTGAGGTAAAAAAAAATTGAGAGACTCTCAAAGTTAGGAATAGAATTGATTTTAATTTGGAGATGTTTTCCCTATTTTCTCATCTAAATGTAGAATAGGAGGTGGCATAAGAGATGGGTGGGACTTGCTCTCACCTTCTAGAATTCTCAGCGAGTGCCGAGAGGTTATCCTGAATTGGATCCTGATAACAGGTTTTTTTTATCATAGCTTAACTCAAATATAGATACAGATTCAGATATTGTCATATATAAATACAAAATTGATGCCTCGGACAGTTACTTGATTTAGAGTATAGCTATACTTATTTGTTTTCTTTATTATAAACACTTCGAGTGTATGCCATTCTAATTTATAAGTCGTTTAACTTTTTTGTCCCAACTTTGACCATTCCTCTTATTAAAAAAATTATACAAATATAGTCAAATTTAAGTCATTCTTGAAAAATATTCATTAATAAAACAAGTCATAACAAAAAAAATGTTATTTCATATTTTTTTGAATAAGACGAATGGTCAAAGTTAAAACAAAAAGGAAAAAGTATATTTAACTTTCCAACCTTTGGTCACTGGGACATATAACCCCCCCAACCTTTGAAATCAGGTTTTTACACCCTAACCTATCTAAAACCAGACATTTAACCCCCTAAGGTGGTATTGGTACCCGGTTTTGCCACGCTGGCTGTTTTGCCACGCTGACGCTCGGGCCCACCTGTCGGCATGCTCTCCCTCAACCTCACTGATGTGTATACCCCACGCGTCATCTTCTTTCTTTCCCCTTCCTCCTCACCTGATCGAGAGCCGGCTGATCCACGCGCGCAGAGCATGGCGGCGGTGGAAAGTTCAGCCACCACCGCCTCACCGACCCGGGCGGCAGCTCCCTCCGTGACCTACAGATCAGGGATCCCGCCCTCGACCTCCCCTCCGCCATCGTCGGGACGACCGACGTGTGGTGCTTGTTGAAGCGGAAGGTCGCTGCGCAGCACCATGAGCTCGGAGAGCCGCCGGCAGCTTGTTTCCCACCCGGCAGTGGCTCCACTCCGAAGGCGCGGCACAGACCTTGGACCCCAGCGACGGCGTGCGGATCTGGAGGCGCGCGGGCAGGGTGCGTCTTGAGCACGGCTCGGCGGCGCGTGTCTCCTCCATGGGTGGCAGCGCAACTCCTCGAAGGCCATGGCGGCATGGGCCCCTCTCCACCTTCTTGTCGTTGGAGAGGGTGAGCTCGAGGCTCGAGCATATCTTGGAGGCCATGGCGTCTGGGTCATGGTCAAGGAACAGAGGGAGGAATCGAAGGAGGAGGAAGAAGATGAGAGCACGCCGACGGGTGGACCCGAGTGCCAGCGTGGCAAAACAACCAGCATGGACTGCCACCATGGCAAAACCGGGTACCAATACCACCTTAGGGGGTTAAATGTCTAGTTTTAGATAGGTTATGGTATAAAAGACTCGGTTTCAAAAGTTGAGGGGTTATATGTCCCAGTGACCAAAGGTTGGGGGGTTAAATATACTTTTTCCAAACAAAAAAGTCAAATGACTTAGTAATTGTATAACCGTGTTGTAGTTACGAAAAAGACATTTTATCAAAATATATTAATTACTTAATAATATATATATATATATAATGCAAATGAATAAATATTTATACACTACCGTTCAATTCTTACTGGAGAGAAACCAGACTTGGCCCCAGTACTCTGTGATCTGGAACAAAAGACGAAGTTGTCTTTCCAGCTAGATCGAGCCTGAGCCAGTCTATCTCATCGAGCTGGGCTGGGCAGAGGGAGTCGGCATGGGCACTTCAGCCGCGGCGCATTGCATTGCATGCGCCAGGCACGAAATCTATCCATGGTCGGCACTCTGGCGCGCGATCAGATCGATCGACGGGCGCACGTACGGGGGGGCGAGGAGCCTCTTGAGTTATGGCGGGCATGTCGTACGTCCATGGCGGCCTGTACTCTTACTGTACCTGTGCTCGTCGGGGTACAGGAACATCAATTCATGTCTGGCTGTCTGCGCCGCACACCAGCTCCATCTTTCGTCGTCGCAACGGCTCCCCCGTTCAGCTCTTGGATCCGCACTGCTTGATCTTATTACTTGAGGCCAAAAAGAAAAAAAAAAGAAATGAAATGAAGAGATCTTCTTCTACGGATTTTTGCCATCACGAGTGTGATGCGTATGGGTATGGCAATGGTCATCTGTGTACCGCATACAGCGTCTCACGTCTGGTCCTGGATGGGGCCGTGCGCTACCTCGTGACCTCTTGCAGTTGTGAACTTTGAGTGTGAAACCACATCGAAAGTTCTATGAGTGGAAATATAGAAAACATAAGGTTTCAAAAGCTATACGGTTACCGCATCAATGCTAGAGAAAGAAAAGTTTTGTTTCAGATTCTCTTAAAAAAATATTTCTCCAGCGAATCGAAATCACTTCGTTAAACCCGTTTGGCCAGATGGCTAGATTCTTCAAAGTAAGAATCAGAATCGGGCAAAACCCCGTTTCTTTACACTCGGTTCCAACTTCCAAGTGATTCTCTTTGAAATTATTTCTTGATGTGGCATTTGGCCGTGATTTCAGTGGTTTCTCGTTGCCAAACACACCTTTAAGATTTGCTTAAGTGCACTTATGTTTATGATCAGGGAAAACACCTATCTTCGCTTGCAACATGATAGGGCGCGGATGGATGTTCCTAGCAAAACTAATCAACCGTCCCCTCTCATAACATTTAAACGGTGTATAATTGTCTGTTATGAAATTTGAATTTCAAAGTCAAGAACAAGAGCCAGCCAACCTGCCCTACAACTAAGGAAAAAAAATAGTGTTTTCGTTTCTTGCCAATCAAATAAAAAAGAAGAGAGTTTGTGGTGGGCATGTCGTTAAGAAATTAGTACTGGTGCATGCGCATTATTTTTATTTTTTGACATTTTTCTTAAAATTATATAAAGATGATTTCGCGATCCAAAAGGTTGAAGGTTAAATTTTCCCATCAATAATGTACATGATGCATCGGGCGCATGACACGTAACCTGAAGCCATGAATTTTCCAAAAACAATTGCAGGAACAAAATGTCGTAACTTCTTCGGTCTCGTATCATATGACTGTAACCATAGACCATTTCCACCAAGTCGATAAAAAGATATTACACGCTAAATAAGTTTTAGTCCAGTCACTACATTTGAAAAGCAACAAAAGCTCCAAGCCAAACAAGCAAACCCAAAAAGTTCGAAAATTAAAAATCTGAACCAGAAGAGAGCACCAAACGGGAGCGACAAGGCAAAGCAGGTTATGTTCTTTTTAGTATTTGTATTTTTTTAAAACAAGGCAGTTTGCAAAACGCGAGCGGAGCATGCTACGATGTCCGTTTCTCTCTCACCCCCGCCCGTCCGTCTCGAGTCCCAACGGATCCTTTCTGCTTGTGCTCTCCACCCTTTAATTTTCCCCTTCTCTCTCCAGCATAAAACAAACAATTGTGTGGAAGATGAGAGAGAAAGACGGAGCCTTCGCCGAGTATTAATGGCAGGGGGAACCTTCTTTTCCTGACTCCCTGCGGCTGCTGCAGCTCATCATTTGTCCCTGATCCTTGTGCTTCGTTCCTGTTGCGCTTTTCTTGGGCCATCGGTGGACTGAGCCGTCGGTCGCGAGGAAGGAGAAGTCCGGCCGCGAGGGGGGCAGGCGAGTCTCGCCATTGGCTTCCACAACCAACACACGATCTTCTTCTTCCTTCAACCGCAGGTTCGTTTCCCACTCCCGTTCCTCTCTCTCGATGGCTCCGTCAATGGACTATTCGTTTATCAACCCCGGCATTTGCGAGGAAATGCGCTGGCCCCTCGTGTCGCGAGAGGATTGATTGGGTGTGGCTATGGAGTCCCTCGCGTGTTTTCTCTGGCGTGTGATCTGAATTCCTCTGTTCTTACGCGGAAGATCTTGGCGTTCTGACCTGATTCGGGGAGCCATTCGTTTTCGAAAAAAATGGTTATTTTCGTGCTCACGATTCAGTTTCCAAATTTCGCGTCGTTGCATTGTCCTGTTTTTTTGTCTGTTCATATTTTCTTTCTTTCTTGGCAATGTGTGCTGTTCCCGAATCCTGGTGCGGGCCTGTCTGATTTTTTTAACGCGACGGTTCATCTCCCCGGCGCTCCATTTCACCATCAAGGCGGAAGCTTTCCGCCGATCGACGGGCAGCTGGGGATGAGATTGAAAATGCTGGCTTTCTCTCTCTGATCTCTGGTTCGCGTCCCACTTCCTCCAGCTCCGCATTTCTCGCGGATTCGTTGGCGTTTCTCCGCATTTCTCCCTCAGATTCCGACAGGAAACGCTCCGCTGAAGACTGAGATGTGCCATTCGATTTTGACACCAAAACTTTCGTCTTGCTTCGTCCAATGCCGTTTTGGGTCATCAGCACGCATGTGAATATTTTTGCATTTCTTTTTCGTTGCCTCTGATGTTCTTGTGATCCATTCCCTCTGAATATTTTTTTTTCCTGGGATTTCATAGTAGTCGATAGAACTAGAAGCAGCTGCAGTAATTTTGAAGAGCTGTTGGGGAAAGTTGTCCCCTGTTCTTATGCGCTGTGAGCTCCGAGCCACAGGGGAGTCCCCAGGCTAGCACGCAACGATTGGGGTCCATGGCCATCTCTTTTTCCTGCTCTCAAAGTGAGGGTGTGTTTAGATTGTAGGAAAAAATACTGTAGTAGAAGAAAAACACTGTAGTATTCGCTGGGAAACGTGGTTTGTGAGGGAGGAATAGTGAAAAGTTAGAATAAATAGTGAAAAGCTAGAATAAATAGTGAAAAGTTGGGAATCTGAACATGGCTGAATGGGATTGAACAGCCCGTTCCCTTTTTTGGGTTTTTTATTTCTTTTTGGTGTTTTCTATTCTCTTATGGAGAAATGTGCCGGGCGCATCTACCTAACCTTTCGTGCTAGTGCTACTTGGAATTGTCGTTTATTGGCCTGGACGCGGTTTCAGTGAGTTGTGCTGTGTCCTTATAGTTGTGTTGTGTGTGTTTAGATTGAGAAAGATCCCCGAAAAAACACTGTAGGTCTAAAAATACACTGTAGATGAATAGTGTTCTGTGAGTGGGAGAGGTAGAATGAATAGAAAAAAGTTGGATGAATAGTGTTTTTTTGGGTGAGTGTTGGTGAAACTAAACGCACACTTAACCGAACTTTTCTCTTCTTATAACCTTGTTGCAGGCAGTCCGGTTTCACCTGTTTAGCTCCCTTCAGCCTAATTCTTGATGCGTGTGGATAATGGTGCTTACTCCCAAGACTACTTGTGTGAGAGAGTCTTTCCTTTTATCTTGTTTCATTTTGATAGTGTCTCTGCATATCTATTCACCAAAACAGAGATACTGTTTAGCCAAAACATCGATTAGTGGTACTGAAATGTAACTGTTCTTCACCACCATCAGGTTGAAAAGCCCAAGCTGACATGGAAGGCCGTGTAACAATGGAGGGCTCGAAGGATCCAAATCCAGTCCCAGAATCCTTGATGACGGGTTTCCAGGCTGGGTCATTATCACCAGACACCATAGGAGGGAACGGCAGCGAGGCTGCCAAGGCAGGATTTGAGAAGGAGGGCGTGTCAGTGGCCATAAGTTCATCTCGGGAGGAAGATAGGTCGCTGCCAATGACCCCACAATTTGGCATGCAGTCCAGTCCTGGCAGCAGCCTTGCCGAGAGAATGCAGGCAAGAGCTGGATTCAGGGTGCCAAAGCTCAGCATGCCGTTCAGCACAGCACTTGGAGCCGATAATTCAGTGCCAGGAGCTCCATCTGCCTTCCTCACAATCCCACCTGGTTTGAGCCCAGCAACGCTGCTGGAGTCACCAGTCTTCATTTCCAATGCCATGGTATGTGTTCTATGGGAATTATTATTGCTTTGGGATGCTAAATTGGCAGTTCAAGAATGTTCGCTTTACTTAACTTTTGACCTCTTCAGAAGTCTGAGACCTCAACTTTGGTTTCATGTAGTGCTGCTTTGTTTCCCAGCGCATCCATAGTCTCTTCTTTCCAAACAAACTGCCATTGTTTTCTCAAAAGCAGAAACTAGTATAATATCACATATCTTTCAATGTTTTCTTGGAATCAGGATTGGTATGATGAATCCACAATCTTTCCACAGTAATCTAGCACATGCCACATTTCAAAGCCAAATTTACACCTATTTCGCTATTTGGAAGTCTTATGCTTCTGTTAAGTTCTTATTATATATACTTTTTTAACCATGATCTTGTTCACATATAAAAGAACTAAATGCGCACGAAATGTTCAGAGATTTTTTTTTCGCGACCGTGCATAAGCACTATTTCATTAAGGAGAAAAAATGTTCAGAGAAATGTGAACAGGAACACTTATTGATCAGTATATGCATGATACGTGGTTATCAAATGCAAAAGAACGGGGGAAGAGAAGTTATTAGTTACTGACTAGATTGTTTTTCTTGCTGGCATTGTTTCAGGGCCAAGATTCGCCGACCACAGGGAAGTTATTCATGCTTGGTGGCACGAATGACAATGATCCTACTAGATTTGGAGGACCCCCACTTGGAAATGGCCCTGACGCATTTTCTTTCGAGCCTTTAGATCTGAAATCCTCACACTACACTGCTGAAGGAAAGAAGGTTAGAGGCCATCTGAATAGTTTATAAGTTATTTCCGTTGGCATTCGCTTCGATGGCAATGATATAAATATTTCTAACGTATTCACATAATCATGTAGTTGGTAGCCATTTATGCAGTAAAATCAAAGAAATTTGGGAAGTCTTTTATCAGTTGCATACCTGTAATAGCTTGGCACACGGTGTTCTTTTTAAAAATGGTTGCACCCCTGCTTATAGTGTTTGTGCTTTAGTGACACCAGTTATAGCGAAGTGGCTGGTACCATTGCCACTACTATTTTGAGCCTTATTGTTCATACTAAATGGAGGAAATAAGGGGGCCAGTCAGATTCTGCTAGAAGGAGATAATTAATAAGATTGATGAAATAATAGTTGCTACCAACTAAATGCCGTATGTCCATACATATTTGTGCTCCCCACTGTTGTACTCCTACTGCTTTTTCTTCTACTTTGGTTCAATCACTATAAGAAAAACGTTTTGGTTATATGTTTTCACTCTGCCAATGAACCATTTTCTTTTCCTTGTTCCTGATCCAGTATTTGTTCGCTTTCCTTTCAAGCTACTAACTCATATTTGTTTTGTCGGGAATCTTTATGCCACAACCAGCCTCTTTTACCAAGCACACATGTTTCTGTCAAGACTGAACCCAATATTCAGCCGGTAGAAGAGGTCAATTTGCTGGGCCAACTGAACCAGCAGAATCACAGTGGGAAGAACACTATGGATATTAGTTCTCATGATCCCAAGCTCAGCCGGCTTGCACCTGTCACCAGTGCAGGCAATGAGCACGTATCATCCCCGCGCGGCCAGCCTGCGGAGGAAGGCGATCCTAGGGAAGAACGCCCGGCAATGCCCGCCACCTCACCGGCGGAGGATGGATACAGCTGGAGGAAGTACGGGCAGAAGCAGGTGAAACACAGTGAGTACCCGCGGAGCTACTTCAAGTGCACGTACCCGGTCTGCCAGGTGAAGAAGAAGGTGGAGCGATCCCACGAGGGGCATATAACAGAGATCATCTACAAGGGCACGCACAACCACCCAAAGCCCACTCCGAGCCGTCGCCCAGGCCTCACGCCGGTGCACCGATTTGGCGACACTACGCAAGCTGACACACCCGACATCCAAGGGTCACATACAAATGCGGCTGAAGCGAGGCAAGCGCGGCATAACAATGCTACGAGTCTTCAGGACCTGCACGGTGATGGCATGGACGCCACTTCTTCCCCCTCTGTTCCGGGCGAGCCCTGTGAGTCATCAGCGTCGATGCAGGTCCATGATTCCGGGGGTGTCGATGTGACCTCTGCGGCGTCTGATGAGGTGGACGGGAACCACAGGGCAACTCATGGCAGTATGTCCCAGGGCGGTGCTGACGCCGAGAGCGACGAACTGGAATCCAAACGAAGGTCAGCCAATAGACTGTAACGTTGCATTGTTCCTTGCTTCCTGTTCCTGCTCGTGCTCGATCTGAACCTGACCGTCCGATTATTTCAGGAAGCTGGAATCTTATGCCATCGATATGAGCAATGCGTCTAGAGCTGTTCGCGAGCCCCGGGTGGTGATCCAGACGACGAGCGAGGTGGACATCCTCGACGACGGCTACCGCTGGCGCAAGTATGGACAGAAGGTTGTCAAGGGCAACCCAAACCCAAGGTTTGTCTCTGAACCATCCCAACTGATTCTTGTTTTTATTTTCAGAGCTCCCAAGAATATTAATCATCCTTGCTCCGTGTTTGCCAATTACTTACTCATCCCACTCTGCGCTGTCGTCGTGTTCAGGAGCTACTACAAGTGCACGCACCCGGGGTGCGCGGTGCGGAAGCACGTGGAGCGCGCGTCGCACGACCTCAAGGCCGTGATCACCACGTACGAGGGCAAGCACAACCACGAGGTCCCCGCCGCCAGGAACAGCGGCGGTGGCCACCCGAGCACCGCGGCGATGGCTGCTACGGCCGCCGCCGCCACCGCGCGCAGGCCGGAGCACCCGTCGTCGGTGCACGACGGGCTGATGATGAGGCACCTAGGCAGCTGCGGCGGCGGCGCTCCGTTCGGCCTGCCGCCGCCTTCACGGGACCCGCTGGCGCCGATGGTCAACTACTCGACGTACGCCGCCGCCATCGGTGGCGGTGGCTCGCCGGCGTCGCTGCCGAGCCTGCCGATGATGCCGGCGCGGCCTCTCGGGCAGATCGAGGGGCTGAAGCTGCCCATGCTGGCGCCGCCATCGCTGCAGCAGCAGCAGCAGCAGCACCAGCTGCTGAGGCACCGGCTGGCCATGCAGGCGGCGGGGCTCGTGGCGGCGCCCAAGGCGGAGGTGAAGGTCGAGGGCAACGTCGCCGGCGGTGGCGCAGCAGCGGCCGCGGCGGTGTACCAGCAGATGATGCGCAGCGGGCTGCTGCCCCTGGGACGCCAGATGTAGATAATAAAATAAAATTAGAGAGAGCATGGACGTGATCTTATTTAGTTGCTTATTACCAGTCGTTTTAGAATTATTAGTTCGTGATAAGTATTATAGCGTGGAAACAAGCACCCTCAGCGCTTTCTTAGCTTTGGCTTTTTCGCAATTTTTGTTTTTTATTTCTAGCAAATTTTTACTAGGTCTATTCATTTGAGCTCCAGTTAAGTTTTTCTTTTTTAAGAAATGTTAGATATTTCCAATTTTTGAGAAATCCAAATATGGTTCTGATGATTCCTTGTCCAAACAAAGGCCCAAGAAAAAGGCTTGCCTCTTTCAATGAGCCCATCACACAGCGGCTTGTTGGGCTTGGGCCACATTCAGAAATTTGGGCTGGACTCTGGTCGTAGTACCAAAACAAATCATTCACAAGTAGTTTGTCGTTATTAGTCTTTTATAAAAGAAAAAGGAAACAAAAAAAAAAGGATCGCGGTTGATGGCGCGTTTAGTTCCGGAAGTTTTTCTAAACTCTACTATTCATTTATATCAGAAAACACGTTTCTTAGAAAAGTTTCACTTTTAACTTTTTTTAACTTTTCTATTCATTCTTCCCACAAAACACGCTTCACAGAAAAAGTTCTTTTCCTCCCATCGCAACTAAACACACCCCAAGTCACGTTGAGCCACCGAAAAATAAAAGAGAAAAAAAGAGCCCGATCAAGAAAGGGACGGGGTGGTGTCTGACACGTCCCTCTCTGTCAGCCTCACTGACGTGTACGGCGCAGCAGCGCAGGCCACGGCATCCAGCTGTCCTGTTCTGCCTGCCCCCATCCGTTTTTTTGATTAGTCAAACAAACCAACCTCTCCTCTGGCTGCTTTGCTTGCTCTGCCCCTCCCTTCCCCGCCAGTGCGCGCCACAGCCAGGGGCAGAAACGGAAAACCCGCCTCTCCGTTTTCTCGTCGCCGGCCGTTTTATACGCGGGTCCCGTCTCGGGAAGGGCAAGGCCTGCGCGTTTGTGGCCGCCGGCGCACAGGTTGCGCCGGCCGCATGCGGTGTGAAATGACGAGTCTACCCTCGAGCTCGGTTCGTGCTTCCACCACCCGGGAGGCCGGGAGATGGCCGACTGGGTCTGGACAAGTCTGCAGGAGGTCTGGTCTTTTTAGCGGGGAAAGTGTGATGTTCGACTGCTGCGCTGCGCCAATCGAAAACATACAGAGGTGGTATGCTTTAAAAGGATGATGAAAAGGAATCATACTTGCAGCTCCAGTACAATTGTGCATAAGTTGTCGAGTTATCATCCGTGTGATTGTAACCTCCCCACTCTGATTTTATAAATGGTTTATGCATGTGCATCATGATTACTGGCACGCACATCACCTAATAGCTAGACTACCACTGAAAAAAATAAATAAATATTTTTTGACATTTACACAAGATTTCTAAGGTTAATTTAAATTATTTGTATAGTAACAAATTTTTAATTAATCTGGATATGGATCTAGAAGATACTTTTGAGTATTTTTTCAATGGTATTAAAAATACACAATATAATAATTTAGTGGCCGATTTTTTTTATAGTGAAAGTCTACCTCCATGACTATATAACTTTTTATAGGTTTTAGTATTTTTTTCTATCACGTCTATATTATTATGAAGATGCAATATAGAGGGTGCATGGCAACTATATAGCAAATCTACAGAAGGTAAACACAATTACTTTAAAAAACCTCCCCAATGTGCAGACCATAAAATTATACTCCCTCCGTTCTAAAATATAGCTCGTTTGATTTTTTCGGTCCCAATTTTAACCGCTCATCTTATTTAATTTTTTAAAAAAATATCTTTTTTTTGTTATGGATAGCTTTAGTAATAAATGAATTTCAAAGAATAACCTAAATTTCACTATATTTGTATAAATTTTTGAATAAGCTAGCGGTCAAATTTGGAGCTAGAAAAGTCAAACGACCAGCATTTTAGAACAGAGGGAGAACCTGTAAGATTTGCATCCGCGTTTCCTCCGTGCCTTTAGGCTGACCTCTAAACCTCCGGGTGAAGCCAAAAGTGCAAAGTATAATTTCAAACGATCAGCAAATGAAATCCCCGAGATTGACGACGTCCCGAATACAGACACGCTCTTCATTTTAGCAAGAGGAAGCGATAACGTCCGATTGTCCGAAGACCATTAGACCATTTCAGTGGCAACCGCGTGCAGCCGTACGTCGTCCCGTGATAAGCTACGTACGTGAAATTGTCAGTGGATTGCACGCAAGAACCATGGAGGAAAAATGGCAACATGTACAGCTGGTGCCCATGGGGTGGCATGGCAAATTGGCAACCAATATGGCATGGCGCTGCGGTGCTAGGTAACCATTGGTCGGCCCTCCCCCGTCCCTGTCCCTGCGCGTCCGCTTCCCCGCTTTGAGAAAAAAAAAAGGATGCAAAAGCTCGTTTGGATATATGCCCTTTCTTGCCCGTAAGAAAAGGGGCACCACCGTGCTCCCGGTTTCAAAACCTATGACGTCGTAGGGACGAACGGAACAACCCGCCCGGGTTTTTTTTTTGCATTATTAAACCTAGACCTATACTAGTTTTGTAGCTTCTGAGTTGATGTATACAAGCCTTTTTGCTAATGGCAGTGACGACGCGACGGTGTTCAGGTTAATGGCATGGCGCTGCGGTGCCGAGAGCATCTACAGTGGAAGCTCCTACTCTAAATAAATTTAGGATCCAAAGAAAAAAATCTTCTCCAATGGGTCCAAATTTCTCTTCCAAACCTCTAGACTTGGGAGCCTCTCATCCTTCCTCTCAAACCATTATCCTTCTTCTCAAATCATGGATCTCACCATTTTGCATGCCTCACCAGTTTATGGATGCATGCTCCACTGGAGTTGGATGCAAATTTGGGCTCCTAAATTTTACATGTGGGCTTGTAAAATAGGATTTGAGTGCCCAAATTTACATGCCCCACATGTAAATTTTAGGGGCCTAAATTTGCATCCAACTTCAGTGGGACATGCATCCATATACTAGTGAGGCATGAAAAATGGTGGAATCCATGGTTTAAGAAGGAGGATGATGGTTTGAGAGTGTGGATGAGAGGCCCAAATATAGGGGCTTGGAGGAGAAATTTGGGAGGGCATGTAAAATAAAAGAGAGTTTAGGAGCCCCATCAAAGAATGTTTTTTTGCTTGGCTCCTAAAATTTAAAGTAGAAACCCATTTAAAAGCTACCACTGAAGATGCTCTAACAACTTAACATGGGATCTCTCGTGGTTTGTGGGTGTGATGGCCAGTTTTCAACGACGAACAGAACAGCCCCGCACCCGCATGTGCGCCGATTCTCTGAACCTGCCCGGGCTCTGGGGACACCACTGGGTGGCTCTCTCCTCCCCGTCCTCCCGTTCATTCCCCCTCCTGTCCTGCAATTTCTCCCCTCGTTATTTTTATTCCCTTTCCGCAGATTTTCAGGAGCAGATATAAATAACAAATAGTACCGATAAAATCTGATCGACCTGCTAAGCAGTGTGCTGCCAGTGGCCGTGCAAAGAATCATCGGAGCGAACGCATGGCCCCACCTGTGGGTGTGGGCGCTGCAGCTGGCCGTGGCCGACGCGACACTGCGCAGGCCAGGGAGCCTGGCGCTTTGGCCGGCCGCCATCCACGCCACGCGCGCGACACCGGCACGGCACGGGCCACCGAGCCGGAGCGCGCGCCGTGGCCGGCAGGCGCCGAGCATGCGCGACCGATGCCCATCCCCGAGACGAGACCGGCCACCACGTACGATACGATACGAGAAGGAAAGGGAAGGGAAGCAGGGAGGCAGCGAGGCGTGCGCGCGTGGTGGGTGTGGTTACCCGTCCACATCCGGCGCCGGATCGGCGGCGTCTTAACGCCGGCCGGGACGAGAGGAGGGGCCCGTTCCGATCGAGAGGTTAAACGAGAGGCCGGCAGGCAAGAGTACAAGCCTATACGACGAGCTGCATTGCTGTGCACGGTAGGAGGAAAGGGATGGTGAAACGCACGATCTATTTTTTTTTTTGTTTGACGCCTCTTATCTGGGTACAGCTGTAGTATCTGTTCGTACATGCGCACACATACACCACACCCTACACACGCACACCTCACTCACACCCTGCACGCATACAAACAACCTACAACTACACTCAGATCCAAACCGCGGCCTTCTTGAGATCACCGAAAGCCTCCGATTCCGTAGGCGACGGGCGCGTCGCAGTCCATTTGTGGCTCCACCGGTGAGAGGCACCTGCTCAGAATTCATCCGAGTTGCGATTCCTGGGAATCGAACTCAAACGGGCTGCCGGGGCGAAGCGGGGGGGGGGGGGAGCATGCATTTGGGTTGGGTCGGGTCGGGTGAGGACGAGCTTTCGTTGTCACGATTCATTGCGGGATGGACCCTTCAATTTCTTCCTTCCCCCACGCATTTATAGTCTTGGAGAGTCACTTGGGGGGCCACTCGGGGGCCCAGGGGCCATGATTAGAGTTTGATTTTTTACTTCCTGACATTTGAGGGTGGTTTTTGCCTGAAAAAACATTTAGGGTGGTTATGTGCTTATGTATATCAGATGGGCATTTTGACTTCAATCTTGGGTTTGTTGGTTGGTTGGTGTGTGCTGGTTTCTATTTGGCACATAGTGAAAGATCGGTCTTAACTTTTTTTTTAAAAAAAAAAGGAGGGGAGATCGGTGTTAGAACGAGCATATATAAGGTCGATGCTTTTCAGTTTTTTATGTGGGGTTATTGTTTGACTAGCTAGTGCTTCTTAAAGGAATTAGTACTGATTTGATTCACTCTAGGAGCATCACCGCCGAATATTGTAAATATTGTGGGGGGCTCTTTGAAGTTAGGGAAATAAACAAAAAGGCACGAGGATGGGAACATGATTTATTCTGTGCGCTGCAATCATAATGGATATATGGTCATAAAATGTGTTTGTATATCAAGAAATACACAAAAGCTTATGTTAGAATTCCTCCAGAAATGTTAGGCGACATTGTGGTATCTTGTGAAATCGCTCTGATGCACTATTCTTCGCATTTTATCTGCTTCTGACTCGTTTATTTCTCAATTTTTCGCTCAAATTTCCTTTTGCCCTTAAATGACTTTTATTAGCAAGGAAAGCGTGTATTTCCACCAGTCAATCTAGCCGTCATATCTTCGCCGGACCCCACCACACCTCTATTATCCTGTCTTAATCATATCGCCCCTAAATTGCACATAAACTCCTTACTCGTCGGAGAACAGATAGTTCCTGCTCTACTCTCTAGAGAAAATCCCGCACGGTGAATATGGATGCGACTCAGAGCACGTATCTCCAGGTTAATTGGAAGGAAGAGCTGATTCTTTTACCATAGTCCCCCACATGCTTGCACTACTGCAAATGTACGCACACATTTAGCCTAAACAAGTACACATATCAACATATCATATCATTTACGAGTGTACCACAACCCATATAGTACTGTGACTAACCAACACTGGCATATGGGGAGCACAGTTCGCGTCGATCCACAAGATAAAATGCAAGTGATCATTTCTTTTCTTCTTCTTCTTCTTTTTTTCTTTTTTTTGGAAACAGCTAGTGTCCAGTGGTGATCATCTTAAACTGATCAGCTTATTGCTTGTCGCGTAACCTTTTATCCTCGAGTATAATAAGGTGGCTGTGGCTCTCCCGTGCTCGAGGAGGACACGATATTTTCCTCGGCATTCGATCTGTGCATACATGTGACGACGTGTCTAGCTAGGACGTGACAGCGCGATCGATCAGCTTCGAGACTTTTGAGTAGTTTCACATGACGACCGATAATTAAGCGTGATCGCTTTCGTGCCACGAATTATTCTCGCCCAAAACTCTCTGCCGATAAGTAGACGACGATGCCGCATTTTTGCTCCCAATGACGAGACGTACGCATGCACACAGCAAGGCACATTGTCGATAGAGAGTAGTCAAGTCTTCGTGTGACTTCGTCGAGGCACCTGAAATGCTAGCGAGGACCAGGGACGCTCGAAGAAGAACTGGCTGAGCGACAGGTATTGCCAGATGTGTTGCTGTGTTCAGATTGAAAGAAGTGGGTGAAAGTTTTAGATGAATAATATACTGAAAAACATATCCTATAAGTAGGGTGAATAAGAAAAACTTATCAGAAAAAATATATTTTTCTAGACCTGAACGCAGCCACATCGAGCGGGCAAGCAACAGCCGACAGGTGCGGCAGAGACGGACGAGGTGGGAGGAGGCAGCCAATGGCCGGCGTCAAATCAGCAACCTGTTGCCTCGCTCCAGTTCGATCGATCGATGGCCGGCTCGGCTGGCTGGCCGACCTGCTGCTGCATGGCGGGGTACGATTGCTACAGTGAAGGCTGACACAAAAGCCTGCAGGTTGCCCAATGGCGTCGCCCCACGATCCCGCGCACAGTAACCCTGGGGGCGCCAATTATTGCTGAGATCAACTCAGACATTGTTTAGATCAACAACTTTCGGCAACATATCATATCGAATGTTTAGACTATAATTATGAGTATTAAATATAGATGTAAAAAACTAATTACATAGATAGACTTCACATCGTGAGATGAATCTATTAATCCTAATTAATTCGTTATTAGACACTTTCATGCTAAAGTAACACGTCATTAAAAATACACTAATTACGGTACATATTAGGCTTAATAGAGTAGAGTCTATCTGTGTAATTAGTTTTATAATTAGTCTATATTTAGTACTCCTAATTAGTGTCAAAAGGATAAATGTGACATTTCGCTAATTTTCACCAACTTTACACCATCCATCTACAAGACCTTATACTAGTACTGATGATTTGTCTAGTCTCTCTTCGCCATAGCCTATATAAATCTTTCGGATGGAGTAGTCTACATGTAAAGGGCCTGCTTCCATAAGTAAAGACTGAGGCTCTCTCCTACAACTTTAATTTTTTTTTTGAAGTAGTCGACATGCTAAAATGCTCAATTGCATAAAGTTTTGTTATTTTTTCAAAGATTAAGGGATTAGTGATAAACTTGTAAAAACTACTACCATAAATGTTGGACCGACGAGGAACGACAAGATCTCAAGTTATATTGGACTAGTAAACATGATGGACCGGTGAGGCTATCCTTGGCTCCTTAGAGGTTAGGTATATCGCTTTTAAGTGTATGTACGAGTAAGTCGGCACCAAAGTCAAACTGGTCAACATTTGGGAGAGTTTATGACATACTCCGTAGGTTATTCCTTCCCTCCCACGGTCCCTCCACGTCTCTTCCCACATTAAAATGGTCATGATATTCATCATGGGCGCAGAATAGTCAGTTAGTATTGTTTAATAGCTAATACATGTACGTAGTACATTTTTGTATGTCGTGGGCCCTGTTCAGATTCCCTAAGAAAATACTATCTATTTTAACTTTTTACTATTCATCAACTTTTTACTATCCACCTCTCTCACAAAACACGCTTCACAGCAAGTGCTATAGTGTTTTTCTTCAGCTACAATATTTTTTACCCCAATCTGAACACATCATAGATCCTTTCGTCTCTAGCGCTCTACACACAATTTCTGTGGTAGATTTACCTAATACCTAGAAGGCTACTAATAACTCATAAAACCTTAACAGTAACAAAATGTGACTACAGCTAAAGCCCACAAATTTTGGCATGATACAAGTGATTTAAGAGTAACATCGTTTTATGAGTTATTTTGTCATATTTTGTCACTACTTGCTAAATAACTCGTAAAACCTTAAGAGTGACAAAATGTGACTACAGGCAATAAAAAAAATCATACTACCCTGGGCCAATCAATTAAAGAATAAACGATGTTTCTTCGCCGAAGGTTGATAACTCAGATACAGCTTCGGCTTACTTTTACATGGATGGCTCAAGCAAATATTTGGCTCTAGCAAACTAGTAACTTGTAGTGATAATAAACACCTACACGCGGTTTCTTAAATATTGATCGGGACTCGATTTCCACATGATTCCTTCTCCAACATGACTATATACTATTTTTTTTTTGAACGAATGACTACATACTATTGTTCTTAGCAGAGGATCCTATCTACATTTTTTATTAGGAAGTAGTTGTAGCCGTCTGGCTTGTAGCTTAGGGAAGGTACGGTGCATGCATGACTCGGTAGTTATTTTTTTAAAAAAAAAAAAATCCACTGGTCGAGTCCAACCCAATCTTTCACTTTCGCCGAGCCCGCTGGCCCAGCTAATTAGCTTAACCTCCCCATTAAACAAAGCGGGAGTTAACTAGTGGGTGGGCGCGCGTGATGCTGCAGCAGGGGCGTCGTAGAAGTGAATTTCCTATTCCCCTCCTTGACGTGACCCCATATCCTATTGACGCTGCGATTAGCGACCGGGGAGAAGCTTAATCGCGCCGTCTGGGGGTCTTAGTTTAATTAATCAACTCATCACGCCCCGTCGTCGTAGCACGCTCGGGACTTTACCTTTGATCATTTCCGCCGTGTCCTTTTTTTTTAAAAAAAATACATACTAGCTTGTTTTTTTTTCCTTTTTTGCTTCTATGAATGATGCACATCGTCTGGGCCGTCCAGTAATCGTCGTTAAGGTGGCTTTGGGGTAAAATATTTGCCATATGGGGGACTTTTTTAAGCGTCGAATTTAGGAAGCCTTTGGGGTCCAGCATGGCAACATGCACGCAGACACAACGTTTTATATGTGTGTGTACGTGTAGCATATCGCTTTATCGGCTTGTGCCGACGTCCTTGGACAATCCCATGTGGGGTCTCTGGGGTTGTACGACGGCGTACGTGCGCCGTCTGATACATGTGCCACAGATACACGGACGGATATGTGATGGCTTCTGAGGCCATGTTTAGTTGAGTGCGGGAAAAAATACTTTTTTTTTGGAATGCGTGTTATGTGAGTGAGATACTAAATAGTAAAGGTAAAAAAGTAATTTTTGGGGATGCGTGTTCTGTGAGGGGATGAATAGAAAGTAAAAAGCACTTGTACGAACTAAACAATCTTTTTTTTTTGAAAAATGATCTAGACAATCTTCTTAGCGGTTGCAACGAGCATTAATATAATGCTTGGAAATGACTAGCCGAAATATGTGGACTTTCTTTTCTAGAAACAAAAGAAACACAGGAAACGACATCATATTCGAGCAACCCATACTGACGAGCACGTGAAAGAGTGGTGGCATTTATTTTTCTAAAGTAAAAAAAATAGACAACTCAAACCCCCTGGCCCAAAAGGCCTCTACCACAAAGAAACTATTAGTTGAGTTAAGCTCAGTTTACAAAGCATGTGGAAATTTGATAAAGCAGAGTTTGCAAAGCATGTGGAAATTTGATGAGAACTTATATCATGTCACATTTTTCATGCTCGGGTTTTCCTTTGGTAACTCAACTTGAGGATTAGTGCTGTGAGTGTCACTTTGCAATCTTCTAGTTCTTGATTCTAAACGCATTCACTACAATACACAACTACTCCATGCATCAGGTAAAAAACTTATACATTCTAGACATGACAATATATTTTTTTATTACAACGCATTAAACTGAGTAAGTTTATAAGATCTTGGAAATATTTTCAGGCAAATCTACAAGTATGGTTTTAATATTTCCATACATTAAAAGTCAAAGTTATACAAGGTATGCCAGATCTTGTGATCTTGTCCACAACATCGACAAATATTGTCGTTTAGTTCCTAAAAAAGCTACACATATTCACCATTCATTGCAACTTTACTATTTCTTCCCTCTCAAATAACACACTTCGAAAGAAAAAAAGCTGCTACATTGTATTTCCACCACCTACCACCATTGAGTAACGAAAAAAAAGAAAGAACATTAACTTCTTACATTGTGTGACCACCGTACATATAGCAGAGCTAAAGTAAGAAGCACCCCACCATGCTGGATTTTACTCAAAGAACACAACAAAAGAGACATGCATGGGCACGGCCGGGGGAGACAAGTCGGCCGGCTCTCATATGCACGCAGAGGAAGATTATGCATGCATCAGAGGAAAATCGAGAGCAAGTGGATGCACGAGGATCTACACCGAGCTAGCTGGCCTGCTTGTGTTTGTGTACCTTCACATGCACGCAGGGAAGCAGGTGGCATTAATGGTGGTTGCATGCCGGGGAGCAGTACGGGGGGTGCACACTGCCGCTGCTGCGCTTTCCCTCCATCGTCGTCTTCCCCGTTCCACCGGTGTACCTGCACCTCGCAGCAACTCGCCCATTAATGTTGACTCGGCAGTTGCATGCATGCATGCGAGGGGCTTCAACTTGCGCTGGCCGGACCGGCCAACCGGCGCGCCTCGCGGATTCAATCGTGCGGTCCACCGCCGGTCATCTCCTCGTCGGCGGGCATTCCGGCCGGTCCCGATGACAAGGGAGAGAACGGCGAGGTGAGGATACGTTGAGAACGGTAAGTTCGAAGGATGGAATGGAATGGTGAATGGTGGCTTGACTGGCTTCACTGTAAACTCAACAAGATTTCTTTAATTCAAACAAATTTGTTGGTTCGTTTTATATCCCAACTAGAAAATGATGATCAACAATAAGAATCTTTGCTGTGTTTTATATATACAAATACGCAACAGATAAAGTATAATACATACAAAATTTTGACTCTATCACTATGTCAAGATAGCAATCATTTCTATTAAGGGTGCGTTTAGATAGGGGAAAGATTCCCCGAAAATACACTGTTTACTAAAAAAACACTGTAGATGAATAGTATTCTGTAAGTATAAGGGATGGGATGAATAGTGAAAAGTTAGATGAATAGTGTATTTTTGTGGGAACTAAACGGGGCCTAAGTAAGGTGGAAGGCTTTGTCACTGCCACTCGTTGCCGGCTGGTGCTCCATGTCCGTATGATTTCACGCAGGGTCATATACTTCTATATGTGATAAACGATTAGAAATCAAGCGTACTTTCAACAATACAGACAGCGCATGCGTCGACGCGCTTTCAAGTTTACGGCTGGCAACTTTCATTTGACTGTGGGCCTGAAACGCCCATTCTAGGAGTGCTCGAGCATTGGTGTCCGTAGCATTTTGTTAGCAGTTCTATAATCAGTGAACACTTCCATTGTACGATTAGCAAGACCAGAAACTACATACCCATGCCGCTGGGTTTAGTGGTCATGAAAACTCTTGATGAAACTCCACCTTATCTCATCGTAAATACATTACTGAGGCCTTGTTTAGATTAGGTGGGTAAAGTTGGCGAAAGTTGACGAAATATCACATCCACCCTTTTGACACTAATTAGGAGTACCAAATATAGACTAATTATAAAACTAATTACATAGATGGACTCTTCATCTTAAGACGAATCTATTAAGCCTAATATGTGTCGTCATTCGTGTATTTTTAATGACGGATTACTGTAGCATGACAGTGTCTAATAATGAATTAATTAGGCTTAATAGATTCGTCTAACGATGTGGAGTCCATCTATGTAATTAGTTTTTTTTACACCTATGTTTAATACTCCTAATTAGTGTCCAAACATTCGATGTGACAAGTTGGCAAAATGAGTTGGCGAAAGTTTGAGATCTAACCAAGGCCTGAGTCAGAAAAATTGTTGATGTGACATATGGTTCAGTGATAATAAAACTCTCGATGAAACCTTCATTAAGATTGTCCTAAAAGGTTCGACCACACCGTCGCAAAGTGTGTACGTGTGGGGGGAGAGGGTAAATATTAAAAAACATGGCTACAAGGTCTACATACTCCAGTTTTATCAAACTAACCAATTAATCACCACAAACAGTAACACCATTTTTTTAAAAAAAATATAGGAGCTTGCATTGTTATTTAAGAAGAAGAACATATATACAATTCATTTGATATTAAAGAAAAAGATTAGACCTCTCTCAATAAAATTAAAAATACGAAAAAAAACCTTAGGCTCTGAACCTCCAGAGGCCATCTTCTGTATCTTTTCAATCTTGATCATCTCATACTCCGATCCACTTGTACAACATTTGCACACTGGTTGTTGAAGATAAGTCTATTTCTCTCCTTCCAAATATTCTAGGTTGTATACATAAGTAATGATGCCTTGACTCTTCTAGTTTTCTTCGGCTAGTAACAACAGTAAAGGGGACCACAAAACTGGGTTCCCCATCCCGTTTTGGTTGGAGTGGTTCAGATGAGAGGCTTGATATGCCACGATATATAGGATATGATTATTTCAAAGTAGTAAAAAAACTAAATATAGTTTTGTCATCTCAAAATTACTGATTGCCTATAGTAAAGTATAGATAACCCCCCAACCTATAGAGGTTGGACTACATAACCCTCCAACCTATGAAACGGTCTACATCACCCCCTGAACTTCTCAAAACCGATCAAATTACCCCCTAAATCAGTTTTGAAAAATCATAGTAAATCATAAAATGGAAAATCCAGTTGTGTTGGACTCCAAATGAGTAGATATACACACTGAATGTATAATATGGTATATTTTAGTATATTTTTTCACTATGGCTTTAGATCTACGCTTTCCTCTATAGTAGTAAAAAAATATATTAAAATATATCATATTATATGTTCAGTGTGTATATCTACTCATTTGAGGTCTAACACAACTAGATTTTCCATTTTATGATTTTTCTATTATTTACTATGATTTTTCAAAACTACTTTATTGGGTAATTTGATCGGTTTTGAGAAGTTCAGGGGGTGATGTAGACCGTTTCATATGTTGGGGGGTTATGTAGTCTAACCTCTATAGGTTGGGGGGTTATCTAGACTTTTTCCTTGCATTTGTGAATACAAAATATTCCATTCAGCCATGAATATAAGGATTATAATAGTTTACTTTTGTCCACAAATATAAGGATTTCCGAATTGCTCCAAATCACACAACTACTCATTCATTCCCAATCGTCTCCCCTCCCAAATTGTATCATTGGTTTGGTGCTAATAAAATAGGGTAATAATTTCACGCTAAATGTTCTAAGTGAGATGACGGGATTTGACTGCTTGTGCACATCGACATGAACTGCATTTCGTAGACGTTACAAATTAATTAAACATCCCAATGCAGTTTATTTTGCATTATTGAGAGCATTATGTTTGCACCATTGCATCAGTTACAGTTGTGATATTTTCCAATGGTTTTGTAATAGTTAGAACCATGCCACTATTTTGAAAACTTGTTTAACTCACATCACTTGAATTGGTTCAACAATGACATAAATGGAACAAGCCTTAGTGATGGTATGAATCTAAATTGTAAAAACTAATTCCATATCAGAACTATAACTCACCCGATAACACAAATCTAATTGCCCATTATTAATCAATTAAAAATGCACAATTTGAAAATATGGCCTAATAAAATAGATGGAACATTTATCTTTTTAGACCCAATAGACTAGAATAAATGTCAATGTCGACACATATACCAGGAACCTATCTACGACCTACATGTCACTAGTTTCTTTAAGAAAAGAGCAGTGAATATATTCATGTTGCCACCTAACATATGTTTTTTTTAAAGTAAAGTATGAGAACGATTAGATCATAAATTGAGAAAGATGAGAGTCCATAGATGAAAATGCAACATATAATCTAAAAAATATATTTTGAAAGTCATCCTTAGAAGACGCATAAATGTAGTCCTCTAACTATAAAAACAAAATGATAAAATGACTTTTAAGTTTATTATTCTGAAGTGGGGTAAGAGGATGGAAGAAAAGTCTTTTTAGATCAGGACATAAGAAAAGTTGAAATGGCAATACAAATAACCTTAAAATTTACAAATAATAAATTATGAGTTCAAGTACTAGTCATCATGCTGAAAAAATAGACTTTCCTTGCCCAATTCTTGTGGAGGTAAATCATATATAGTTAGTGTAATTGTTGGCTAAACTTGGGTTGGTTTTCTTCCCTAGGTATATAATCCATGTGAATCTAGTAGTTAGAATATATAATCTACCACAAATTTAGTGATACAAATAACTATTATCATTTACCCAATTCTAGATAGGTCATATGGCGCTAACAAAACAAAACATCACATCCATTCGAATAGTGTAGCACATATTGAATAGTGTGTGGTGACATATAATCTAATATTAGAAATATAAATGTGTATCCTTTTTCCTAACACATTTAGATCGGATACTATAAGTTATTGTATGCGAATAACATATCACACGGATAATGTATGGCAGATAATTGTATCCTTGCTATTGAATATAATTTCCCAAAAATTTCATAATGTATATGGTAGATGATTGTATCCTTGCTATTGAATAACACATCATATCAAATGATTTTCTACTACAAACATAAATGATCACACACTATTTTCCTTCAAAAGTTTTAGGTTTGATACTATAAAAATATTTGTATGGCACCTATTGGATGATGCAGTCCAAATATAATATGACAATAATGCGATAATGAGTATCCATTTCCTTAGGACTTTTAAATTCGATATCGCATAAACAGTTGTATGCCATCCATGAAATGCTGCTCCACGACAAATAACTTATTGCCCAATTATAAATGAGTATCCTTTTCCTTAAGGCATTCGAATCACCCACAACTAGATGACATTCCATTGAGCTATATAAATTGGCATCAGGGTTGATTTCAGAAGGACGAAGAAGAAGAAGAAGAAGAAGAAGAAGAAGAAGAAGAAGAAGAAGAAGAAGAATTGGAGAGATGATGCAAGTATTGATAAGTGATGGCAAGTAGGTAAGATACTCTTGACTTGAACTCCTTCAAGGATAAATCTGTTGGGCACACCACGCCACAACTGCTTTGCCTAAGCTTTGGTACACGTTTGGTTTGGTGCCGCAGTTGCGGCAACGTGACCACGACTTGCTAGTTCATTTTTTACGCCACTAGTGCCTAAGGTTTGACGGACGAATGGTCCTCCACAACTTCGATGCAGCCGCAACGGCGACGCCGCACAATGGTGTGAACCAAAGTCGCCCTAAATATGCATATTGATCTTTGGAAATAAAGTGTGTTTACCGATTCAGACATGTATTTTTATATTATTACAATAAAATATGTGTACAGGTTTCAAACATTTTTTTATTAAAACCTAGATTAAGCAGACTCGTGAAAAGTGTCGAATAGTACTACAAAGTAGAGTGGTGAAAAGCGGCAAGTAGTAGTACGATGTATATAGTTAATGACACATATGCATGACTCCCGATCTCACAAAGAATGCACCGCCTAGACTAGGTACGCCACACGGCTAGGTGGAATTAGGCTTTTTTAGTTTTTTTAGGCGATGCCATATACATAGATATATCTTACCAAATAGATCATATATACCTCTAAATAATAGCAAAACAAAGAATGAGTGGGCCTTAAGTGACAAAATAGCCAATTAAAAGGCCCAAACGCCCAACAGCCCACCTCCCATATATTATCCCCCCTTCCCCAAAGACACCTCTCCTCCGCCCGCCGCTCACACTTAACCTCCTTTGCCTCCTCCGCCGCCTCTCAGATCTCCGCCCTTCCCCTCTTCTGCGCACCCACGGTCGTGCCTGCCTCCTCCTCTGGCGCCGCCACCTGTCTTTGCCTCCTTCTCCGCCGCTACCTGCCCCTAGACTTCGCCGTTCGGAGCCAACATTATGGTGAGCCATGACAGCCATCATAAGTACTGGTGCTGATTCACAAGGTTACATCTGCTATATTTATTTGTATGCTGATGTTTTTATCCGTGTTTCATTGTCTTACGTATATTTTTTACTATATAAATTGTAGTAAAAAAATTTATTATAAATATATTTTGATCTTGGCGTGGCCGCCGCCACGACCGCCTACCATCTAGGTGACGCGGTGTTTCGCCATTCAGCTCATAAGTGCGTTTTTTAACACGGATGATTTCACAAATATGAAAGCACACCCGTTCGATTTCAGTTGGAGAAAAACCTAGACATTTTGGTGTATTTTTATGTCGTCTATGGCCCTGTTTAGATGGTAATATTTTACTGAAAAATTTCACAGTGGTTAACACGTAAAACTGTAAATAACATGATCCGTGGAGGAAAAAAAACCAAGATGGTCCATAGAAAAAGAAGGCTGGTGGCATTCCTGAAGTAATCGTTAAAAGAGGGGACCAAACGTTGGCTCTTCCTCCAATACAATCAACAAGACAACAAAGGGGAGAGATAGGTACTCCCTCCGTCCTAAAATAGATGTCATTCTTGCTTCTCGATAAAAAACGGTATCTTTGTGCATTAGCCAATTATATATAAAATAATATTAATATTTATAGTACATCATTAGTACCATTAGATAGATAATTGAATCTAGTCTTTTAACAAATTTATTAGAGATATAAATATTACATATATTTTTCTACAAATGAAGTCAAAGTTGAAAAAGTAACACGTGCACGCATCTCATAGCGTCATACTTTTAGGGACAGACGGAGTAAGAGAGAGAAAGAGAGATTGAAAATAAATAAATAAATAGAGTTGGCGTAGGATAGGACAGGCCCAAAAAAAAACACTCATTTTCTCGCCTCAGCGCTCTGTTTCTCTCTCTACCCCCTTTTTCTCACTCCACGCCCTCTCTCTCCTCGTCTCTCTCCTACGCTGCCGCTGTTAATGGTACAGCCTTCGGCTTGGTGGAGAACCAGATGCCTTTGATGTGTGAGTGGTTGGTGTTTCCTTCTCTCTCCTTTAATTTTTTTTTTCTTGTGCGATTTCTTCTTCACCCCTATCTCATCTCCGGGGAGAATTGCTGCGTGGGACGAGGAGAGAGAAAGTGGTGGTGGGATACATAGCAAGCCAACAAAATCAGCAGCCCCATTTCTTCCCCTTTTCCTCGTTCTCCTCCCCCCTTCCTCCTCAATCCTCATCTGCTTCTGCTTCTGCTTCCAGTACCCACACCCCAGCCTGAAATCGAGCCTCCCACCATCTGAGCTCCGGGCTCCTCGACCTCCTCCGCATCTGATCGCTGCGTGGATCTACCGGCGGGGATGCTTGCTCCCGCGCGCGCGCGGCCGGAGGAACAACTGGGCGTGAAGAAAGGTGAGAGCGGGGAACTCTGGAGTCTGGTGGTCCCTCTTTTCCTCCGAGTTCTTGCTGTGTGATTTCTTAGGCTGTTCTTGGCTTCCTCGACCTGAATCCGCGGGTGCTTTTTGCTGCTTCATGCGCGTCGCTCCCCACCTTTTCTCCCCTCACCGCCGGAAGACGGGCATCTGCGGGCTGGATCTCTCTTCCAGAGCTGGGATTTCTCGTGTCTGTGGGTACTAGATCTCCGCTGATTTCCGTTGCTCACTTGATGCGCGTCTTGTTCTTGGCTGCCGGCAAAGATTCTCGATCCTTGCGTCTGCTTTCTCTAGATTTGGTGCGGATTAGGCCCCGTGCTCGAGCTCCTGTGCTCCCATGGCTCGTCTTCCTCCAAGCCTGAGAAGTCCCGATTAGGCCTGCGATTAGGGAGCAGAAAATCATTCCTTTTCTTGATTTCTCACCATATTTCCCGTTAATAAGCTCCCTTTCCTCTTTTTTCTTCTTTCGCTATTTATTTCCCCATCAAGAAAGCACTACCATACAAGCTGCCCTCCAGTGCTTGGTGACTGTTCATGTCTCGTGCACTGCTGCTCCCTTTCTGCGAATCCTTTGCAAGAGCTGCTTGATCCGTGTTGGCTTCTCCTTAATCTGCTCCTGGGCTAGTCTCTCCGCTTCTTGCCGTGGGATGATATTTCATGTACTTTGTGCTAATCCGAGAGCAGCTTCCTCCGCACTTCTTCTCTCCTTCCACCCATCCGTATCTCTTTTCTAGCATCTATCTACATAAAATCATGCTGTTAGATTCCCCAAGAACAGCTCGTTTGATGTGTGGACATGAAATAATATGGGGCTTGGTTTCTGTGTGCAGGTGCCTGATGAAGTAGGGGGCGCCAAGGGAAGCAAAGTTTCTTGCTCTCCACCTGTTGAACTTACCAACTTGGTATGCTGGAGTGCAAGGATAAGAGAAGGCCCAATTGCTTCACAGCTCTTGGGTTCTTGGTGCCAACTGTAGCAGCAGCAGATCTGGGGGGAGCAGCGAAGGCGTTCATCAGATGTTATCCAGTGAGCACCCTTCAGGCCCCTCATGTTCCTCCAAGACTGCTGGCCCGGGTGTGAGCGCTGATCCGGCGACGTCGGTGGCCGAGGAGCCGGCGAGCCAGGATCCCAGAGATCTGGTCCAACCGTATCCCAAGTTCTCCATAAGGTGAAATACCTTTGATTCAGTGCCTTGGGAGATGGATTATTTTCGGTGTTTAGCTTCTTGATGCTGGATCTCTGTCTTACTGATGCGTCGATTAATTATTGGCTGCTGCTTTGAGGGGTCGGATTGGGTATGAATGGTTGCTTTCAGGGTTAATCCGTGTTATTGTCCGGTGCTGTTTAATTAGTTTAATTTTCTGATGATTAATATAAAAAGGTAGTCTTTTTTTCACCCCCCAGAATCTGAAAATAAAAGGATGCCCCTTTGATGAATCTTTGTGCACTGCTTACTAATGTTTTCTTTTCCACACTTGGTGGTTCTGCGATCAACCTGCAGGCGGCATATTTTGGAGATTTCTGTTTTGATATGACAGCATGTTCAGTAGGTCCATGTTGATGTTGTTTTTCTCTCTTCTTTTGAACATATTTGGGGAGGGTTTGAATCTTATACAGCTTGTCAACGCTATACATGGAGTGTTCATCGTCTAGCTAGGTACGTATTAGCATATGCTAACGGGTCCATGTTTCTGTCCTATTTCCAGGGATTATGTTTTTGCTTCAAGGAGCAAAGGTGTCAAGAGAAGCTGGCCTTTCAATCCACGCTCGTTGCAGCTTTGCGTGAGGCGTGGTGTGACGGATCCACTGCCTCCATTTGAGCCTCCTGATTTGATCCGGTCACAGCCATTAAGTAATTTCACGGACGCTGAGCAGTCTGCTGGGTGTTCAGAAGCCATCACTAGTGTTCGTCTGGTGAAGACTAGAGATGCTAGTTCGTCAAATGAGGATACAAGTGATATCAACTTCCAGCCATGCCAACCAGTAGATGACTCACTTGGACCTTCACCATACACATCACCGGAGGATGGCAAATCTGGTATCGACCATGTGGGGAGCACAAACGAATCTGACCATACTAATGAGGAAATACCAATAGATCTGCAAGATAACAGCTGTACAAAAGCAAGTCAGCGAACTGAGGTTGTTGTGCCTTCGTGGCGGTCGAGAAATCTTGATTCATCGTGTGAACCATCTGAAAGGAAGAGCAAGTTTTCTGCCAAGGTGGTAGGCACCTCGACAGATATTCGGCGGACAGAAGACATAGCATCTAACTCTAGCTCAGTTTCAGATCCAATGGCTTCAAAGACTTGCCCTGTTTGCAAAGTGTTTGCTTCCACTTCGAACACCACACTGAATGCCCACATAGATCAATGCCTTTCTGCTGAGTCTAATACTGAGTTTGTTGAAACAGTACTTGTGAAACCTAAAGTGAAGCCAAGGAAGAAGCGTTTGATGGTGGACATATACAATACTGCCCTTCCATGCACCCTCGAGGATCTTGATCGGAGAAATGGCACTAATTGGGCAGTTGAGTTGGCTATGTCGACAGTGAACAAAGATGTTTGCACTGAGAACCGAAGTCCAGAAGTGGTACCATTTGACCGAAGAGATGATGAAAGAGAAGGAGATGTCTATGTTGATTCTAACGGCATAAAAATTAGAATTTTGTCCAAGCGTAGCGATGCACCTTTGGTGTTGAAGGATGATGTTGGTTCAAGTAAAGCTGCAAAGAACGAGGCAGAAAAAGGTATACTGATGAGCAAAAAGATACCAAAGTCGAAAATTTTGAAGAATAAGAAGCTCAAGATGCATACAAAGAAATACAACAAAACAAACCATTTGAACTCCCAGGTAGTGTCTTTTAACTTGCTCTGCTGTTTTTCTTTCACTCTTAACTCCAGTGCTATGTTTGTAGAGTCAGTCAAATCATGCACCATTATTCCATGGAGTGCCGCTCATCATTTGCTGGGCCTCTTAAAGTCTCTTAGCGTTTATACTTTAGACTTATGTGGCTGTATGTTTTATAGACTTGACACATACTCATTTGAACCCCTCGTGCCAAGAAGAATTGTAAGGAAAGATATTAACCCTGGATGTGTTGTTGTTAACTTGCAAATGGTGTTGCAAGAGTATAGGCAACAAGTTTATAACTACAGAACTCATTTCTTAATTACTACGAGTCCTTTGTTTTATACAAGATAACAGTGGCTACGACATGTTTACTGAAAAACACTTTTCTGTTCTGGAGGGATCAGCCTTTAAAATTTAACTTTTGTGAACTGTGTTGAGTTGTGCATTAGTTAATTTACATTTGATATTAGTTTAAAGATGTCATATTTTTCGGTGGATTTGAAGACATCTTTTTTTTGTGTTAATTGTTCCTCCATTGCATATGATAATAGATCGTTCTGCAGTTGATCTCATTCAATTGTTTTTTTTTATTTTACACCTTTGATTTATTGCTGTGTGGTATGTATAGGTTCCAGCATACTCCCATGACGATATCAATGAGGAAACCTCCGATGAGGAGCAGCACGCGCAGAATCCTTCTGATAGCACCAGCAATGGTTCTGGTACTATGCGTCAGTGGGTATGCTCCAAACGATCAGATATTGGCAAGAATTTTAGCAGGAAATTTAGTGATAAAGTGACATCTAGAGCACAGAAATCGGATAGGAGCAGCATGATTGGCTTTAATGATTCTCAAATTCCAGAAAGTCCTGGTGGAGTGTTTTCTTCTGAGTCACCTGAAGACATGGCAACTACTTCAGAAGCCATAGGTGTTGACAAAAGTAATGGAAGATTTCTCAGATCGATTCCTACATGGTCGTCAAAGACCCCTCTGCAGAGTGGTGTCGTGCGAAAAGTACCTAGATCAGCTGCAGCTGTTGCAAAGAGGAAAATTAAGGAGATTGGAAGGAGAGAAGCTAATAAGCTAGATAATTATGATATTGCGAGGAATTCCACCTCCGCAAAAAGATATGAAGCTAGGAGTCTTTCCTTCACCGCAGGACCAAGCAATGGACCAAATAGGTTGGTGCCTACATCCAAGAAGATCCGGAAGCACCGATCTGTGTTGAGGACCGGCAAGTGTGCACTTTCACCTTCTGTTAATAGGTTAGTTCATGGTTTTGACCAAGATCATGAACCTGATACCAGACATGTAAATAAGAAGTTCAGGGTTTCTGATAATGAGAGCCCCAGGAAGTTTGTAAACCACACCGAAGAGGACACAGCAGATACTGACTTCTCTTTTGGAAGTGACATGCCAGATTCGAGACAGCAGGATGGTCAGTATGATATTCCACAAGAAACAGAGGGTACAGAAATGGAGTATGAAGGTGAAGAACCTGGAACTGATGTGCCGTTTGATTCAGTATCCAGAAGTTATCCTGCTGACTGTCAAATAAGTGATGGTTCTCTGAGTCCTGAAAATAACACAGCAGCTGATGATGTTTTAGTTGAAGGCTATAGCGTCGCTGTGGAGGATCCAAGCTCCAGTGAGCAATTAGCACGTCATGGCCATGAATCCAGCAGTGCTGTCAATAATGAGACAGAGGAATGGCAGATAGATCCAGCTTCAACAAAGGAGTCCAGTGACTGCTTGACTAATAACAGGGACATGGGTCCTGGGGCTCCTCAGGATAACTCATCAATAACATCAAATAGAGAAGACTCTAGCCAAGAGCATGGTTTGCCACTCAGACGTGACTCACTGGATTCTCCTATTTCGACCGCATCAACTTTCTTTCCTCCTGATGCTAAGAAGGATCCAAGAATTAACCAATCGGCACCAGGTCCTTCTACCGCTGAAGCTGTCGAAGAGCTGGCCACTCGGAGCTTAAATCAAGAAACCAAGTCCATACCTACAGCAAGAGAAGGTGAACAACTGCCCAGTGAGAAGCCTTTTTGTTGTTCTTGTCGGGAGAGCATTTCCAGAGAGCCTCATCAAAGTGCAGTAGCCAGACCATCGATGCTGAATTTTACTGGACAGCAAATTCCACAGTTGAACATTGGTTTAAGGGCATCCTCATCTTTCAGCACATACCAGAGAACCAGCACAAAGCCCAACCCTTGCTTAGACTCAAATGATCATCCTTTAGTGCCTAAGGTTTCAGCTGAATCTTCTATGAACCTTCAATCTTACACAACAGATTGTATGAGCCCGCCATTACAAACTCAGCTTCCTTCACCATCAAATCCTATCTTGAGGCTGATGGGCAAGAATTTGATGGTGATGAACAATGAAGAGAGTACACATTCTCAACCACCAAGTTCAGACTACATCTTGAGAGGGAACTATGCTGCTCCTGTTGGTTTCATGCCTCCCAACTACCAACATCTCAGTAATTCAGCATTTATCAACACACCTCCAGCCTCAGCCAGTCACCAAATTCCTCTACCAACTGTTCAGGCTAGCAGCTTTGTTGGTCCACCATTGCACGGTGGTTCTGTGATGCAATCCGATCATCAAGCCCAGCAGAAGACCTACAGAAACATTATGCCAGTTATGCATCATCCATCTTACATGATGAAAGAAGTGATTGTGATCGATGATTCTCCCGAACGCAGAAGTGAGCCACAAGTTAGCATGCTTCTCCCCCCTGCTCCATCTCCAACAATGTCGGTACCAAACACTATGCCACCCCGGCCATTTTACTGCCTTCCACCACAAAGCCCAATTTTGCCAAGGGATAGGGCTGTTGGATCCATGCCAGTATACACAAACGTTGGCTCAATGGTTGGTGTCGGTTCATCAAGTCAAGGAAACCATACAGAGGTAGCCAATCCTTACATGCAAAATCCATTCTACGTCCAGTCTCCAACTGGTTACATAAACCCGCCGGTGTACTATTCGCAGAATTTGCGGTGATATTTCTCAGTAACTCAAATGACCAGGAGAACTCCATTTAGCTTGCCGGTCATCACTTCCAAAGTGGGGGGAAATGAGAGTTTCGTGATGGGTCTAAAATGCTGAGATTAGTGAACCTGCATGAGATGTCTGACTTTCATGAGGACTTTCACATAGGTTGCTTCTTTACTTTTTTTTTTCCCTTAAAGGTAAACATGTTTGCCATCAAAAGTATTTGAAGTACATCCTGCAAAGTTGCAGTAAGTTATAGTATGCAATTCCCAATAGTTCCCCAAAGGAATATATCTCAGTATTTATCGAAGAAATAACACCGTACGTTCCCAATCGCATGTTTTTCTTTTATGTTCTATCCTTTCCATTGTTGTGTGAATGGTAGCTCACTAGGTCATCAGCTTATTATATGACTCTTGATAGTTTATCCAAGCCTAGATAGGGACATTGCACGCATTATACAAGAACACCGACGGGAGTATCAAAAGCAATATCTGTAGATTTTAGAGATTTGCACATCCTTCTTGAAACCAGTTAAAATTAAGACAGAAAAGGTCACTTATTGCTCTTCCAAGCACTCTTTGAATCTTTGATAGGCATGTACATTTCATAGTAGCCCCAACTGTGAAAGCCTTGGGTTATGCATTGTTTCATCATTCATTGTGTCCGGCAGCCTCTTCAGAGATAGCACTGTCTGCAGAAATTGAACACTTGGAATGAGTTGTTGAGATCGTCTTTAGGGCAAGTAAACCACATGTGATAGTAGAGAGCACGAGCTCGACAGAGTGTGGTTGCATGCTCTGAAAAGGCTCTTCCTTTTGCCTGTTTTAGGTTGAGTCTGACTGTGACTGATGGTCTATGCCAAGTTCAACCTTCATGTGTTAGCCCTGAACAACACACATGCACTCTCTCAATTTACGTTTGGCCGGCTCTGATGGCTTGATCCAATTGTTCTTTGGACGATTTCACATATTGAAATGTCATGCTAATCGAGTAACGCAAAAGGTTTGGTACACTCTTGTCTGCTCGCCGCTATGTCTGCGCATGCGTGGAGTTGCACAAATAGTTCTGTAGACCGCTGCTATCATATCAGCCTGCACCCCTGAGAATCCATTCCAGTTTAGGAAAGCTTCCATGATGCTTTCCTAAAACAGGGGATTCACCTTCATAAAATGTTGCAAAAAAAAAATTGTTTCGTAAAATGTTGCATTTTCTTTTTTGCATTGGGCTACGTGCTGAGGAGGACAGATACACTTTTCTTTTGAAAAAAAAAACTTTGCAGCCTTTTTGCGAATGTTTGTGATCTAAACAGGCCATAAACCTTCATTTTGTTATCGAACGGATAGGAGGAGAGTAGGAAAAAGCGACGGAGTAGAAGTAGCGACAGCAACCCGAAGCGGTTGCATCGTGGCAAACCCGGCAAGTGAGTGAAGTGACCGTTTGCTTTGCTTTGCTTTGTTTTGTTTTGCTGCGGCGTGGCATGGGGAACGACAGTGGCTGGCTCCGCGCAGCAGCTTTTTTTCCCTCTCAACCTGCCGCTCATCCTCAGGCAGTCAGCTCGTAGTACGAATGGCCTTTTGCTTGGCCGCGCGGCTCCCGCGGATCGGTCGGCTCAGCTAGCGGCGGCAGAGCAGAGCGTCTAGAGATCAAGAAAGAGTCCAGACCTCGAGGTTGGTCGGTTTGTGGCGGAGCGAGCGAGGCCGCCGGCCGATGCCTCCTCAGCTCACTCGCCGTCGCCGCCGCGGCGTCCAGGCCGGGCCGGTGAAGCAGCAGCCAGCGGAAGGCTGGCAGCAGAGCCCGTTAAGGGTGCGTTCAGTTCCCCAAACTCTACCTAAAAAACACTATTTATCTAACTTTTTTCTGTTCATCACATTTCTCCTGCTCATAGAATACGTTTTCCAATACAATCTATATGTTTTTTTAGATATATAGCGTTTTTTCTCCCCGTGTATAAACTCACCGTAAGTCCCCGAACCAACCACCGCGGCAACAAACACAGACAGCTGATGGTCCAGGGACCAACCACTCCAGTCCACTAGCCTCATAGCAGCAGCAGCCACGCCATGATGAGAGCCGCGGGTAGCTGTTGCATTGGCGCCCCCATTTCATTTTTGTTCCACGGCTAAAGGGCCCGGCTCTGTCTCTGCCCCTCCACTCCACCTATCTGTCTGGATCTCATCTCGTTCTCGGCGCAGCCATGAGAGATATCCGTCCACTGTGAGCACTGGACCAACCAAACCAATCCTGCCCGAGTTGTGACTACTGCTACTGTAGTGGTGTACCGTGCTCTACTCTGCCTATGGGGTACCACACAGCACAAGACACCGAGGTGCTCTGCGTCCGGAGATCTGGGTGGCAAGGTCGCCTTCATCTTCATGGTAGCAGCAGTTGGCCAGTAGCACGGGCCTTGTCCACAATATATAGTGAGTGGTTACCTCGAATGCCATGGGGCCTGTTCGGCTGGCTGTTTTGCAGCCAGCACTGGCTGCAAATGAGTGGCTGACAGGTGGGCTCGGGGCGCCGCCGCCGCTGCGACCCCGACGGCGTATAACTCTAGATCTAACAAATGTTGCTTATCTACATTCCATGGCCGTGATCTAGAAGAGACCATGTTATCAAACGCACATCAATTTTCTGAACTTTGTTCTACACAATTATGAACTTTTAGCGATCGTGGCACACTTTTCATTAAGAGGAGAAGAATAAAAAGTACTCCCTCCGTCCCAAAATTAGAGTCGTTACGGGTGTTCATGCCACAAGTTTGACTAGATTTATAGAAAATACGTTCAATATTTAAATCTCTAAATATTTTTTAATAAAAAATAGATCTAAATATCTATCTAATTATATCTATATTGTATCATAAAATTTAATATATAATTGGCCGTAGTATTTTCTCGGGAGGTGAGAAAGACTATAATTTTGGGACGGAGTGACTGCATAACAACGTTTCAAGTCATTCAGAGTAGATGATTTGAAAGGCTACAAAATAAAAGAAAAGAGCTATTACACGATGTCCATTTGGCGTCCGGGAACAGAGAGCCTACTACGCACTTGTGAATTAAGACAAACAAGGCTTAGCACCAGGGATTTTTCGATCGGTAACATCAAGTTGTAGCTGGACATGTAAAGCTGAAAGTTTTCCGGATCATATAAAGGAGAGGATATGCATATCAATAATAAGTGCGTGGTACGTGTACGTGTGTATCGGCCATCTCGTTTTTCTTTCCCTCCTTTTCATGCAGGACAGAACACCTGGCGACTAGTGGCTGGTTACACGTGTAAAACGACGGTTTGCTCCCTTTTCTTTCGCATACTAGGTTGTTGAGGCACACAGCAGTACAGCACACAACAAGGTCCACATAAAAGGTTCCTACACATACCAGTCCGATGCTGTACCAAAGTATGTGATTACCCCCTTTCTCTTTCTTTTACTATGGTGCTCCTGTACTATCCATTACTGCTTTGAATATTCTTTGTGTGCTTTTCCTTTTGTGAGGATGAGGAAAATATTCTCCGTGCTCTTTTTCTTTTGGGTAATATTCTCTGTGTTCTTTGAAGCGCCGATATGTTCTTTATGGTGAGCTATGGCCTTCTTGAGTTCTTGTTTCGTTTCCAAGCAAGCAAGAAGAAGTGTGCAAGTAATAACTTCGGCAAATCATGGCCCAATTAAAGAAAACAAAAGGCCTTCTCGTCAAGAATGGGCCGGCCCAACCCACGATCAAGCCGTGGCCCACGAAAACCTGGGACCGAATCCCAGCGTCATCCATGGCGTTGGTTAACCAATTCCTTCAATCGGTTGCTCTGCCTTGGCGGACATCCTTTCCTTCCTCGGCATCCCAATCCTTTCGTGCTTTCCTCAACCTTTTCCCTCTTCCGTGGCGCGCAGTTTGTCCGCCGCCTCACGGAAATTGCCCCCGCCGCCGGGGGTACATAAGTATTCGCCGCGCCGCAGCCGGCGCGCCCCGCTATCGTTGTTGTTGCTTCCCCCATCATCCACCACCGTCGTCGAGGCGTCCCAGTCCCAGGAACTTTCCTCGCAGTCAGGTGCGTGATTTCTAGGTTGTTTCGATTTTGTTTCTGAATTTCCCGTGAAGAGTTAGGCCCGTTGCAACCGAAGACTGCGACCTGTATTGGTAGTTTCTTGGAATTTATTAGGATGCTTAGGATAATTGTTGGAAGGTGAATGGGACACAGAAATGATGGGACGTGGGAGGGAAGGGGGCCTATAAATTCCCTGCGTTTGGGTTATATAGAGGGAACATAGAAGCAATCTCTAGGGGATCTAATTACAGGGAAACAGTTCATTTTCGAATTGTGCCCCTTTGCCATGTGCTGTAGTGTTTATGTAAATTGAGTGAAATTAGGATGGTTCTGTTGGAGTCTGTAACCAAGGCCAAGGATTTAGGACAGTTACATCCAGAGCTGCCTCTTGGTTCTTCTCTTGTTGAGATGAATTGGGGCGTGGTAACTCAACTTGGCGCTGAAAGCGTGCATGGGCGTGAGAAGTTAGTCGAACTGCGATTTATGGATATCAAAATAGCTAGCCTGGGTCATGGCGTTGGGAGGGAAAGTATAATCCGGTTGCTTCCTGAGTTGTCCTTCGATGGAAAGGTCCAATTACCCAAATTAGCACTACCATGGCCAGCGCTGCAAGATAAGTGTTTTGTTCAAACATCGCCGAGACAATAATCTACATTAAGGAGATGGAGAAGAATAAGGAGGCAATCACGCGACAACCCGCTGCAGCTTAACGTTGGTTTTTTGGTGCTAGCGACGAGCTATTCGTTAGGCATAATAGGTCCAAAGGCAATTGGAGATTGTAACGTGAAAACAGTTAGCATTGCAGGAAAAGGTCGCAAGGGGCACCGAAGACCTATTAGGGGCAAGGGACATGCTTCCCTTGTTAAATCTTGCTTGGTAGCATCTGATGCAGATGATGCTTTCAGCAGCTACAGGCTGTTGAGGAAGTATGATGGGGATTGTAATAGGAAAAGGGTTAGAGTGAAGGATTCTGGTATTGCAGGAAAAAGGGCGCAAGGCACACCGAAAAGCAATTAGGGACAGTAAACATGGTTCCTTTGTTGAATCTTACTTGATAGCATCTGATGCAGGTGATGGTTTCAGCAGCTACAGGCATAGAAAAATGTTGATGAACTATGATGGGGATAGAAGCGAGGACCGACAAAGTGAGGAGGTTCAGTCAGCATACAGAAGAGACAGTGACATTGGTGAGGAGATGATAATAAGTGAGGACCAAAATGATGAAAATGAGTGGAGCTGGGTGAATGAAGGTAAAGATGGTGATCCTCTTGCGGAATCAGTTTCTTCACTTCGTACAACACAACAAGTCCTTGAAAGTGGTAAAATTCTTCTCTTTATTCATGTTTATCATCCATTTCGTTCTAAATTTGCTCGTGTACGGATTGGCGATTCAGTAGGTGCTTTCTTAACTTATGGTCTATGTAGTACTTTTCAGCCATCTTAGATAATGTGTGATAGCTTAGTAGTTTAATATTTTTGTTTAAGGAGTACAAGTCTAACATATGTTGGTGGGAACTTGAAGGTTTGAATTTCTTTGAGCTTAGTCTTTGCAAGCTGCTATAAAATATCCCACAACATCTTCCCTTTTAGGAAGGCATAAAAAAATGGTTGCTTTCTATCAAGTATGCGCATGCTACCTTGGTTGTGCATTATATGTTGGCACTTATATGGGATGATATTTTGGTCAACCTCCCACTTTATCATGCTAGCTTGTCTTGTTCTGTGCTGCATTGGTTCAGCACACGTATCCACTTCTCGAAGTGCTGTTTTAGCTGGCTCCGGTACTGATGGATCAATTAGCTATTTTTTAATTTTTTAAAAAACTATGAGCTCTTTTGGTTCCTGGTTTTAAAAGAAAAGGTGTACCATCCCAATTCGTAGTGGATTATTCTTTTCATTTGTATCATTTGATTGCTGCATCTTCTAAATTGTTTTCAGTCCTTGAGGTTATCTTTTGTGCCAACCACCTCATTTTATTTTATTTTCTCTGTGATGTTCAGAGATACAGAAATTGTCAGAACTTGGCAAAGAACTTGAGGCAGAGGAATCCACTTCTGGAAACAAAGACCAAGATGTGATCGTCTTGCCATATGCAGATGTCGATATGTTGGAACTGAATGAGAGGATGGAACATCTTGAGCAGAAACTTGAAGAGGCATCAAACACCATCAGGGAGAAAGACTTGAGGTTATCCAAGCTTCAAACACTCATAAGTACATCAGACAGGCCAACGCTGGGGGAGGAGGCCGCTAGCATCGACCAGCTGGTGACGGAGCTCGAGCACCATCTGCTGGAGAAACTAGAGGCCGAAATCCAGTGCCTGGTGATGCTGAAAGTGAAGCAGAACTGGCAGGTCCGGGCGGAGGACCGCGTCGCCCTGGAGGAGCACAGGGCGTCCGCCGGGGAGAGCAGCACGGGGATGCTGCTGAAGCTGCGAGAGACGGAGAGCAAGATCGTGATGCTGAAGGAGCAGGTGGACAAGCTGGAGGTCCACGAGAAGGAGCTGTATCGGAGGACAGAGGTCCTGAAGATGCAGAGCAGGACCTTCAAGGTGTCCCTCTTTGGCCTCCTCCAGCTGGTGATGCTGTGCCTATCACTCAAGATGTTCTTCGCCCAGGTGCCCGTCCCGTTCGACGAGGTTGTGCCGACGTGATTCGGGTTCCAGTAGCGTGTGTTGTCTTTGTCAGTCTGTAAATCCGTTCTCAGTGTTCACGACATCTTAACGTCTCACTCTCACCTCTTACGGTAGTCAGTACTCAGTAGGTGGTATAGGTTTGTTAGTCGTGGTGATAACATGATGTATATCAGAAATTAAGCGTGCTCTGTAAGATGCCCCAAAATGAAGTACAAGTAGTGGCGTGGAGGGGTTATGGCTCAAGCCAACAACAAACATGCCCACTAGTTTCTTTCTCTTGGCTGTCATTGATCCAGATGACCCACCTGTCAGTGACATAGCATAGTAGCAACCGAGCACACACCGCGGGCAGGGAATAGTAGCAACCGAGCACACACCGTGACACCGCGGGCAGGGAAGAGTACAGCGTGCGCGAATGGTGTGGTCTGTGTTTTTTTTTTTTTTTGAGCATCTTCTGTGGTGATTGTGAAGTCTTTCTTCTGAGAAGGTGGGCTCATTGGGCCGATACACGCTTTGCAGGCCTGCGGCCGGAATAAGAAGAGGAACAGAATGGCCCGTGGGTTCAAATGAGCCCGCTTTTATCTTACCCATGCGTCGAGCCGAGTCTTTTTTTGCTCTGAGAACGTGTGTGCACCAGAAAGTTCAGCCCAGCAACGTAACCGTTCGGCCCTCGCGGTCGCGGTGGGTGTCATCTGTGATCTGTTATCTGTACTACTCCAGTTTCTCCCCAAAAAAAAAACTGTACGAAAAATCAAGAACTCGACAGGTCACGAGTCAGCTGGATTACTAGACTCATCAACACACAAAACCATTAGCACTAGCAAAGTGGTACTACTGATATGTAGAAAATGAAAATCAGCCATGAACAATAACTGTAGCCGGAGCTGTACAGGCTCTGGAAGAAAGTAACCGTAGTTAATAATATATGCTAGAGTCGATCGAGAACTCGAGTGACAGTCTTTATATATCAAAAAAGAAACAGAAATAGGAGTATCCACTGAACTTGAGTGACAGCTAGCCTTCATCTCTCAAAAAAGAAACTGAAATGTCCACTTAGTTTGATCTCAGAATTCCTCACGCCACATTTACATCAGGGTAACCGGATTCTTCAGCCTTACACTTACTAGCCGGTACATCAGAATTCAAAACATTTTACCTGCAACGTAACATATACCACTAGGAGCTCATGTGTTCCGAAGCAAGATCGCAAAACAAATGGCGATGGAACACTGCCAACTCCTCAGTCCTGAGTCCTGACAGACACACAGTATACAACGACTCTCCAGAACAAAATTCGATGACGGTTTTTCCTGTAGTAACAAAATTGACGCTGCTTCTTCGTCCTTCAGCAGCACGCATTCTAAAGCACGGACCAATGTTCCAAACTTCCATCTACAGACGACCGACAGCTAGGGCTGATTGCTCTCCCCTTCACCCTCCTCATCAGGCAGCTCGTTCAGGTCGAACTCCCGCGCCACCGTCGCCCGCGCCGGCGCCGGTGATGCTATCTCGGCTGGCGCTGCTTCGGCCACCGCAGGTGCTGCTGCTACCTCCGCTGCTGCGGCTTTGGCCTGATACTTCTCCGGGAACCAGTGCTTCCTCTTGTGTCCACCGAGAGCCTGGCCGGAGGGGAAAGTCATCTGGCACTTGGTGCACACGTGCGGCGAGGCCGGTGCACTCTGCGCCGCCGGTGCTGCCACTGTCGGTGACGGCGGCGGGACGTCCTGGAGGTGGACGTCCTGGCCCCACCCGGTCCCCAAGCCGCCAGTGCTGGCGGCAGGGACGACTACGCTGCTGCCCGCGGCGGCGCTCTGCTGCTGGTAGCGGCGCGCCAGGATGTTGTGCATGGCGGCCTGGGCCACGGCGAGGTCGTCGTGCCGTGCGCCGGCCGTCGTCTTGCCCTTGGAGTGGCTCGACATGTGGCCGCCTAGGGCTTGGTAGGTGGGGAACGCCTTGTCGCAGATCAGGCACTCGTGCTTCTTGTTCGACGCCGGCGACGGTATGCGCCTCATCTTCACCGGCGACTTGCCGCCGTTGTCCGGTGGTGCGGGCGATGCAGCAGCAGCAGCAGCAGCAGAAATCTGCTCGAGATCCAGCTGTGCCGCCGGGCGCTTCCTGCTGGTCTGCTGCTTCTTGGCGCCGGGGCTGGGGACGATGGGCTTCTTGTTCGCAGGGACCACGATTAGGACAGCTTCTGTGGTAATCTCCAGGTTGGTGAGCTCCTTGTTGACCGCCGCCGGCGTCGTCCCGGACTCCGCGCTGAGCTCGACGATTATCTCCGGCGGACGAACGATTTGCTCGGCCTCCGGTGTGATCTGGTGGTGCCCGGCGGCGACATGATCGAGAAGCATCGGCTGCACCTGAACGACACCCTGCTGTGTCTGGTGCACAGGGACGGCGTCGGGGGCGGCAAGCACCTGTTGCTGCACGGACTCGTGCTGGGTTTCTGACGTCGTCGAGCGGCTGGAGGAGGCCATCTCCAAGAGGATCATCGCAGCCTCCTGGTCCTCGTCAGTGGGCACGAACGTGGCGTGCCCGCGCTTCGCCGCGACTGCTGGCCACTTGGTCGAGAGCTCGGCCTCCTTCTCTCCCGCTGTCGTCGCAGCATCAACCGTCATGTTCATCGCCGACACGTCATCCTCCTTGTGCGCCACCGCATGCTTCCTCCGCTTCTTGTCGCCGGCCACGGCAGCGGCGGCGCTGGTCGCCGTCGCCGGACGAGTGGCCCCCTTGTAGCCCCTCTCTGGATGTTTCCTCAGGTGCCCGAACATGGCCTTCTCTGATGTGAACTTCTTGGGGCACTCGGGGCACTTGATAACAACGCCCGCCGGAGCAACACCACTGCCTTGCCCTGGCGGCGGCGGTGGCGGATCAGCCGTTGCTTGGGCCACGACGATCGTCTCCAGCTGCAGAGGCATCGGGATTGTTGGCTCTGACTTGTCCTCATCGGCAGCATGCACTGGAGCCGCCGCCGCCTCGGCAGCCTGGAGCTGGAACTGGAAAGCTCGCGAGTTCATCATGAGGTGGCTGCTGATCAGAGGAGTTATGCTGCTAGCTACTGCCTTCAGCTGAGTGGACGTATCCGTTTCAACGCCGCTGGGCAGATTGAAGTAGGCCCTGTTTAGATGAGTTGGTGAAAGTTGGCGAAATGTCACATCCATCCTTTTGACACTAATTAGGAGTACTAAATATAGACTAATTATAAAACTAATTACACAGATGGACTCTACATCGCAAGACGAATCTATTAAGCCTAATATGTGCCGTCATTAGTGCATTTTTAATGACGGGTTACTGTAGCACGACAGTGTCTAATGACGAATTAATTAGGCTTAATAGATTTGTCTCACGATGTGGAGTCCATCTATGTAATTAGTTTATTTTTATATCTATGTTTAATACTCCTAATTAGTGTCCAAACATTCGATGTGACAAGTTGGCAAAATAAGTTGGCGAAAGTTGGCGATCTAAACAAGGCCGTAGTGAACCTTCACCTTCCTTTGATGCCAAAAGCTAGTAACCGAAACACAGACTGGACCTCGAGAGTCACCCCATGCATGTATCAGAGAATTAGTACTTTCTCGCCTGGAAAAGAATAAAGTAAATTAAGGGAGATGAATCAGCAATCGGGTGAGAACATAGCCTACAGTACAATGGACAATGAGAGTTTGTTTTAATCCACACAGATAGATACTTGAATGAACTGAAAGAAAAAAAGCAAATAAATGCATAGGATCAATTTTAAGTTGGTAAAAAGCAGCATAAAATAATGTGAGTGGTGTAACAGGAAAGTAGTACATGTCCAACATTAATCTTTCCAATTACAAAAACAACAAAAAAAGAACCAAATTAACCAACAGTGGACATTGGTGTGAGTATCAGTAAAAAGGCTATATATATGTGGATAGGTAGCTGCTGCAAAGGTTCACCAAAGTACTTGAAGTGAGTAGCAAAAAAAAAAAGTACTTGAAGTGGAGTGAACAAGAGTGAGAGCATGCAGTACAAATGGTGGTAGAAAAGGGTAAATTCCATGTACTGAACTGACAGGAGATTTCGCAACTTTTCTATCCTCTTTTGTGCCAAAAGAGTACCAGAAGCCCAGAGATAACAACCACCTGAAGTGCACTGCTACTCCAGTCTCCAGGCACTGCCTGCAGCACTACCGGGGAAAGGAAAAGCAACGATGCTTTTTCACAACAGATTTGAAGAAGCTGTATGATTTGCACTGCAGCACTACTAGACTTGATCAGAGAAAATATTGTGCTTTTAAATTCTAGGAAGAAAACGGCAAGCACGGCTTGGATCTGCATTTCAAGCACGTACCACTACTGGGATCGTTGCAAACGGAAGGAGATTAGTGAAACAAGCTACGAAGCATTCATTCCTTAGCAGTGTTAGCATGTCTGTAAACATGGAAGCGGTGGAGGCATAGATATTTTCCAAACTTAAAAAGAAAGCAACTCGGCCGCACGGATAGGAATGAATGAGCTGGAAATCCAGCGCAAATACGGAAAGAAATCACTCGTTATACTGGTAGAGATAAAAGATAAAAACACATCTAGCAGGCAACAATAAATCAACCCACATTGGGGCGGTGGCGAGCTCCAGACGAAAAGGTAGAAGAGAAAAGCTGATCGATGAACAGATGGGTCCTAAACCAAAAACCCCACCTCTGGGAAAAGGGAAAAAAAAAAAGTGATGGAGGAGAGGTATATCGATCACAGCAGCAGCAGCACTGGTACTAGAGCATCATCTGACACCGATGAGCGAAGACGATCAGAAGATTGCTAAAATTAAGACCACAGGAGGGCAGCAGGGCAAAGCGAAACCAAGTCCCAAACAACAAAGCTGCCTTTAATTTAATCCGCAGGATCGTCGTATAGTAACCGAACCTGCAGTATGCGCACGACAAGCACGAAACATACACCGCCGCAGCTGGAGTAACAACAACACGATCACTATTCCACGCGGGATTAAAACAAACCACAAAGGAGGAGGAAGCGGCCGATGTGAAGGTCCAAACCCCAAAGTCCAAACCAATCGATCCACACACGCACAAGCGAAGAACACAGATCGTCAAGGCAACTACCGGAACGCGAGATTCAGCCGCAGCTTTCGCGAACCTTGCGTTGCGCGCCGCACCTGCTCCGAGCAAAACCTAGCCCCCAGCTGCTACGAGACCCACGATCGACCATGTTCGGGACGGAAGGGAGGGAGGTAGGGAGAGAGACGAAGGAGGGTGTGGAGGGGGACCGGGGAGATGGATCTCACCTACTAGTACTACGAGCAGGGGGAGCTGGAGTAGCGGCGGGCCGGGAGAGAGCGCGGTGGAGCTGGCTCTTCCTCCTCCTCCGCCGCCGCCGACTCCTCTTGTAACCGCCAGAATCCGGGTGCAGCAAGGAAGCTTAAAAGAGAGAGGAGGCGAGGTGTGGGGTGTCGGGATGCTCAGTTGGCAACTCTCGCGCACACATCTATCACGACCTCACCCTCAGTGGGGCCTAGTCTACCAGTAGCATCGTATCTTCTTCTCCCAGTCCCAGCTAGTACAGCACAGAGAGAGAGAGAGAGAGAGAGAGAGAGAGAGGCGTCGCGGGTGTGGGCGCACCAGCGCTGTAGGAACGCGCGCCGCAATGGGTGGGGAAGAAGATCGACGGCTTGGCTAAGCCCGGAGAGAGATTGCACAGGCCAAAGTGAAACAAACTCCCCCGTAGTCCGTACGACCTGTCCACTGCGGCACTGCCTTTGCTTGATATACCCGTGCTTTTGCGGAATCTTTTCAGATATTTTTCGTGCTCTCTCTTTTTTTTTTTTACAGTGGGGGTAGTTATAATCTTTCGTGCTTTGCTTCCAGAAAGCTCGGCCGTGGTAGCTCTAATTCGCGGGGTTAACCATGTGGGGGCGATGATCCTGCCCGTACGCTTTGCCGGTGTTGTTGTGTCCAATGGTCCGTTCAGTTTTGTTTTGTGGTAGCACACCAGCTAGCAGTAGGCCACTATGGCGAGTAAACATTGCATCGCATCATGTGTTGGGATAATTGGATACACTCAACAGCCACCGTAATCAATTCGCATGCAAAACAATAAGTAAAGCTTAATTGCTGCTTTGCTAGTGACTTAGTGAGCCACGTAAAAGTGTGCCATATATGGAGAAGTTTAACTCGTAACACCTAACGTGTTGCTCGTGCGAGCGTTCGGTGTACCTCCTAGAAGCCGGCCGTGTCCTAGGATAAGCGTTCCAATGATAGTGCTCTCTCCCTACTGGAGATAGGTTGGCTAGGTAGTAGCCAGTTGATGCTTGCTAACTAATTAATAATAAATTGTGTATAAGTATTCTTAATTATTGTGGAGAAGTTTAATACATAACCCCTAACGTGTTGCTCGTGCGAGCGTACGATGTACCTCCTCTCCTAGAAGTTGGGTTAAAACACATGAATAAGGGTTCCGAAGGTAGCATTCTCTCCAAACGAAGTATAACGTTGGTGATAGGTTGGCTAGATAGTAGGCAATTGTTGCTTGCTAACTAATAAGTGGCATAAAAGTAAGCCTTATATGGAGAAGTATAAAATGTGCCCCCCCTAACGTACTGGGCAATATGCATAAACAAGTTAGGCTAGGATGTGAGGGTTAGGGTTAAAGTCGTTGCAAGTATAGCACTCTCCCCCAAACCAACGATCCCTAGCTAGAAAGCGTGTCAGGTGGTGGGGAACACATTGTGGGTAGAAAACATATTATGCCAGTCACAGATCATCGTTAGTGGCAGATCTAGAGGGTGGGGTGTGTGGCGTGCTGAAAAGGGCGGACCCAACGTAAAAAAAACGTGTAGCGGCACATAGTGGTGCTACAGTGCAATGAATAATGCTACAGTGGTACCTTATTAGGCTATGCGCTCAGAATTTTAGTGGACGCATGTGACGCCGCTAGGTTCAACGTGGGCCCGCCCCTGCGAAACCCTCTGTGAGAAGAGAAGAAGAACGAGAGAGTCAGTGCCATGGGAGCTAGCTAGGTCCACCCCAGGTTGTGGTCTCTAGTAGTTGGACTTCAAAAAGTGTGCCATGGAAATGTAATTTAGGCAGGGAAGGATCTAGGTGGCAGCGGTGGAATGGCAAGCCTCTTTCCATGGTGGAATAAAGAGATGTGGCGAAATAATTTAGGAGTCAATAGAGACACCATATAGGGTGGATATAGGAAAAGAAGGTGGACACACCTTGGCCGATGGCGGGGCAGGCAAGATGGTGGTCGCATAATAGAATACAAGACACGTGTTGGGGAAGGTTACATGAGCGTGATCCATCACACAATAACTTAAAAAAAACTATATCTATTTAGGTGTTCTTGCTCAACCTATCCATTAATCCATACATGATTGGTATGTTAGTCATTTTACCCTGGAGTATGTTTGAGTGCAGTGTGAAAATGTGCCTTTCTAGTTATTGATCTTGAGAGATATAATTTTATTTTTCTAGAAGAATAACTTCTTAATTAGCTCCCTTTCTTAATATAGCCTCTATTGTATCAAGGCTTGGTAGAGCTTAAGAATACAGTAACCACGGCCCACCACTGCCTAGTCGGCTCCCCCCCCCCTCCCCAACCTCCCCTGGTGACCACCCACCACGACATTCCCGAACCCCTATTGAAACTCGAAGTCCTAACCCCGGTGCCGCCTAACCTTGTTGGAATCTTGCCGGAGCCGGAGAAGAACGCAGAATTGCGTGCAAAGTGGATTTGGGTGAGGAGGGACTCTATTTCACTTGGGCGTGTGATAGTTTTTGAGCCAACCACGAGGCATATGATTATCTAGATTGGATTTCCATTTGAGCAAGTTATGCACAATTTGGAACCTTTGAGTTAGGATTATTTAAAACCTTCCATTTATATGTGACAAACATACATCTATCCAAAAAGAAGGACCCTGTAAGCAATATGTTGCCCAACAGTTATGAACCGACAGGCAAAGGGGATAGGAAGAGAGCCATTCGTGAAATGTGAAGGAAGCACGAGGAATCGCAGACATGGTAAACAATGCTCATCGGGTAAATTTGAGTGTGTGTAACGGGCAAGACGCTAGTGTGATGTGAATAAGGGTCAAACATGTGGTGAAAGATGTTACGGCATGGAAGAGTTAATCCTAAATTTAGAAATTCGGGTGTAGTGAGAAGAAACATATTGCATCTAATTCTAGATCCATGAGCCTTTTTTTCTTTTAACTGTAGATCATAAACCCTGGACCCAGAAAAACACTGTAGCTAAGTCCTAGAGAGCGTGTTCTGTGAGTGTGGAAAAAAGTATAAATATGGATCGAAAAGTTGAATGAATAATGTTGTTTGGAAATCTTTTGGGAAGTAAACGCACCTGGCATTGTAAAGTGGTTTGATGGAATTTATCAGAAAGTGCTAAATATTTTAGCAGACTACTACACGGTTAGATTAGTAAAGTGTTCAATTTTCAATCTGTGTGGATACGTACGAAAAAAGGAAAATAAAAACCAAGCACCCAGTAAACAGTGGGAGTAGGTATGTCGGTAAGCAGATTTGGGCCTCTACAGACCGCAAACGTGCGTGGGCCTTGCTCTACAGTTTTACATTCTTTCTTGGAAAAAGTCCTATTAGGGTCCCTCAACTTTTGCTTAAGTCCAGTTTAGGCCCCTAAACTATAAAACCGGGTAAAACATGTCCCTCAACTTTTAAAACCATCCATATTACGTCTTTTCATCGGTTTTAGACGGTTGTTTTGCTACAGTAACCATGGGTTTGCTAAGCTTTGCATTTTCTTTTATTTATTAAGTTTACTAAATATTTGAAAAATTATAGTGAATCACATAAAAATCATAAAATGAAAACTCTAATTTTATTGGACTCTATATGAGTAGATCTACACACTGAATATATATTATGGTCTGCTTTATTACAAAATTTTTGTTGCACCTTTAGATCTATGCTCGTCTGGAAATAATATAAACTGCAAACAGACGTCTAAAACCGCTGAGGGATGTAATATAGACGGTTTTAAAAGTTGAGGGATTCATTTTACCTGGTTTTATAGTTCAGGGACCTAAACCAGACTTGGGCAAAAGTTGAGGGACCTCAATATGACTTTTTCCTTCTTTCTTTCTCCTTTTCTAAATTGTTAGCAAATATTATTCTCCTCCTGATGCAGTGACGCCTTGCTCTTTCGCTAGACTTCCTTTTTTTCTTCTAAAATGTAAATCTTTCTCTAGACTCTAGTGTTGCTTTTGTACCGGAGTGTCTCGAGTGAGAGTGGCTAGCGGCCGTCCAGATGGACCTGGAGAAGAAACAATCTCAGCGGGTAGTTAAGCATCGAACCTTACAGGTATCTCCAGAGGGGAAGAAAAAACCTCTACCAGGGAACAATCTATGCCAAATGATTGTTGTACTACATTTCAGCGAGTAGTTTCTTCACGAAAGATCTGCTAGTAGTAGCTGCGCCAAGTGTTAACTGGTTGGTAGCTCTAGTAGTAGCTGCGCCAAGTGTTATTCTTAAAAGAAAGACGATGCTAGAGCTCAAGTCATTGGGTTGGTGATTTTGCCTATCGAGCGGTGTCCGCTATTTCTTCTTTTATTTTCTCCCCCATGAACCTTCTCACGTGCACGCGCCCGTCCCCTGCCCGATTCAATTGTGGAGACACGTTTAATCTTTGTTTTTTGGGAACCCCTCGTGGTTTTTGCTTCAAGTTCGGGATACCGACCCGTAACCTCTCTTTCCCAAAATCTCACCGGTAACCAACGCACATTCACAATGTTTAAGAGGAATCTCTCACATTCACATAACAGAAGGTGTGCGTTGTGAAAGCTTTAGTCGAAAATATCGAAACACATAAATATCATTAATTTCTTTTGAAAATCCAGGAGAGATTTGAATGAATGGGTCCAATATATACTCCTCCGTACTAGTCAGTATTTGAGACGGCTTATTTTATAGTCCTTATGATTTGAACATGATTGTATTGATTGGTCAGGCTGAATTATTTGGTAACCACAACTGCACACAAGCAGGAGCCAATCGGAAGCACACGGTCGGACACTCAAACTTGTACAGATACCTACGCCGTCCTTTTCAGAGGACGACATGCCATTCACGAGACTGAAAAAAAAAAAGAAATTCTCATATGCTATTACTTGTACGAGTATAAAGTCCTCCTCTTCCTTGTCCCCAACACACGCCATTTTGCTCCTCGAGTGATCTAGCCGGGCCTCCACTCGCCCGCCAGGTGGTGTTTCGAGTAGTCGCGTCGCCCCCGCCCGCCCCTGCAGCCACCACAACTAGTCCCCTTCGACCATTCGTTCCTTCCCCATCCCCTGATCCGCAACAACGGAGGATTTGCGGCGCAGGCGGAGACCGCGCGCCGCGCTCGAGCTCGACCCGTCGCCACGCCCACGCCCGTCCGCCCGCCCGGCGATCCATGGCGCTCGGCGACGGCGGGGATCGCGGCGCCGCCGTGCCCCTCATCGCCGACCTCGAGAAACATGCCGGCGGCATCGTGCGCAGCGGTGAGTCCCCCTGTCTCTGTATGTCTGTCAGTATTCGCATCTACGAATCCAACAATTAAGTCATGCATCCTCGGCCAATGGCACCGTCTCGGGCAGGGAGCATGTGGACGGCGGCGGCGCACGTGATCACGGCGGTGATCGGGTCCGGCGTGCTGTCGCTGGCGTGGAGCATCGCGCAGCTGGGGTGGGTGGCCGGGCCGGTCGCCATGCTCGTCTTCGCCGGCGTCACGGCGCTGCAGTCCACGCTCTTCGCCGACTGCTACCGCTCGCCGGACCCCGAGCACGGCCCGCACCGCAACCGAACCTACGCCGGCGCCGTCGACCGCAACCTAGGTACGCCTCCTGCGCGTCCCCACCATCTTCTCTCTCTGTGTTTGTTTTTTTTTCTTTTTGTTGTTGTCCTCGTCTTCTACTGCGAGTTTAGAGAGAGAGAGTTTGTTAAAAATGCGCGTTTGACTGCTTGTGTATCTTCGGCACGAATTAAGGATCGGTTTAGTGGCACAACAAGCCGGATCGTTCGATAGTGCCAGAATGAGCTGACATGTGTTTTGTTTGGGTTTAAAAGAGGTTCATCACTGTTGCATCAGATGTGACTGATTAAACATGTGACCACAAAACCCCCAACTCTAATGCAGAGTTAACCAATTAAGGTGATGGACCAAAGCTAAACCTCGTGTCACATCTGATTTTTGTAACTAACACAACCCAGAACTTATTAATCTGGCAAACCACGCCTCGTGTCCGTGGCCAAGAGTCCAAGACAAACTACACGTGCCACGGGGAGCTAAAGCTAGGCCAACCTTGGCGTTCGCTTGCGCAGATGAGGAAACTCGCAGCCGCCCCCCGATTGGCACGACGTCGCCGTCGAATTCGACGGGGCGCGACGGCGAGATGCATTCGCCGCGGATAGCGACGGGAACAGACACGAGGAGCCCGGCGCCACCGGAACAGCGAGAGGAAGGCTCGCGAACCCCGTGGCGGCAGCGGCATGTGCACATCTCCGGCACAGCAGAGCAGAGCTCGTGTGTGGCTGGCAGAGGCTGTGATCAGGAAAACACGTCGGCCACGCCGAGCAGCGTTCGGAGTCGAAACTCCTCCGCCCGCTGCTCATCAGGTGTGGCGACTGGCTGTTCGTCGGGCCCGGCGGCCACCGGTGGGTGTCCGTGTACAAGTTGGCGTTCGGAACCTGTCGTGAGCGTAGGCGAACACTTGGCAGGCTGACGAGACGAGAGCGACCGGCTGCTGACAGGTGAGGGGCCGTGCGCGAATCCTTCCGCCTGTGGGAGTCCGAGACGGCTGGACGGTTCTCGATCGACCTTGTGCCGTGAGGCTTCTGAACCTGGATGGTCCAGCGCACTCGTCGGACGGGGCCATCTTGACGGCGACGTAGGCTTTACCACAGCGCAGTTTTAACACAGGATTGATCAGAGATTCAGAACAGTGCTTCTGAAGAATGGGCCCGTTCCGCCGATTCTCAGCCGTGAGCGCTAAGCGCTTGTTCACCGTCGCGTGCACAGATGAGGTCGAGATCAATCTGTCCACGGCTGCAGTAGTAAATGGCCTTGGTAGTTATCTTTAGCGTGTCATGAGCATCACAGCGATGAATTTATATTGGCAATGACCCATATATCTCTGTCAGCTAGTGACTTGTATAAGTTGTAACAGAGACCAGTGGCTTAGGTGTGCCAAAGATGAAAGCTTGATGTAGATCAGCTCGTTCGGAATTAATCCTGACCAGACAACTGTCGAGTTCTTTTGCTGTCACACCCTCCTGGTCCACATTAAGAATTTATGCTGCTATTGTTTTCCTCTCCTTCTCCAAGACACAGAATTTACATGCATCAATCACCAAGCAGTTTGCTACCAGCGCAAGTTAGCTAAAGTAAAAGAGAAAAAAGAAAAGAAAAAGAAATTATTTCCTGTTTTCTAGTAGAAGCACAATCCATGGATTTTGAATTCTGAACAATAGAACACCCTTTTTGGCAGGTAGCAACAGCTCGTGGGTGTGCATGCTGCTGCAGCACACGGCCCTATTCGGCTACGGCATCGCCTACACCATCACGGCCTCCATCAGCTGCAGGTACGCCACTTTCCACTTCATCCTCCTGTACCCAAAACATGCTGCCCGTGATTCTGGCCGGGTGGTGGAGTGTGACAGCACCGATTAGTGAGTCGGGTGGGTGGGCCGCATTTCCACTGCACCGGGCCTTTCAGCATAACGGGCCGTCCTACACGTGGACCAACAGCCCATGCACGCACGTTCTCTCGTTGGCCCACGTTGTTGTAACGCGTGGGAACAAAAAAAAAATGTTGTATGGATACTTCCAGTCTATAGGCAGGCCTTTTAGCAGTGGCGATGCAGTTTTTAGCAGCCCTTTCCTCTCTCTCTAGCAAGGGCGGTTGCTACCCAGGAATGACAAATAAGTTGCATAGACAAAAAAAAAAAAAAAACTGAAGGATTCCAGGCTGCTCTATAGTTCAGTTTGCTTCTCGCCAGTATGGTTCCATTATATTCCCCAACCATCTCTCTCGCTTTCAATTGCATGGACATCATTGTGGGCCACCCCAGCAACATCGTAGCGCTTGCTCCATCTAGAAGGATTCTTCTCGATTAAGCTCGATCCGAAGATGTTGCTAAGCTCGAGAAGCTTGTTTTTCCTCCCTAGTCTGGCCACCTCTCAATAATGCTAATGATGTTTGAGCGGTGCTCTCGTCATCTTCTGTAACCTTTTACTTCGCCGGCTCCACGCCATCCACATATCATGTTGCTCCATCATCCTTGGATCATAGAAGTTCAATAATGCTGCCACGCTACAAGGCATGCACGATGAATGATAAGGCGGTCCTTTTGTCATGGAGTCGATTTTTCAATAGCCCGTATATATCGCGCTTAGGGTTACCATACCATGATCACTTCATATGCATGGATGCGTGGTTGCACCGTTAGCTTTGTTATTAATGTTCTCCCGTTCATGAAATCGATGTGCACTAGCTCCACTCTGAATTCCTCTCCAAGATTCAGACGGTGGTCGGTTTCTACGGATATCATTCCCAAGCTAAGAGGAGAAAAAAAAAATACAGCACAAGTTGTTGTCTTCGTGCTGTCGCGCTCTGTTTGACGGGTAGCGAGCTGAGGAATGTGTCACGGAGAAGCTTGCAACGGAGAGTGGGTTTCTCGAGCTGCGCGAGAGGACTAGCAAGTAAAAAAAAAAAAACAGCTCGAAGAGGGCTGCACCAGTTGTATTCTACGTGCATGCCTACATAGACTAGTTGTAGTCCCAACACGCAACGCGACCTCTCTAGGCTGGCTGAATTGAACACTCCGATCCGGTCGGGACGGGACGTGGTGCTGCTGATGAGCCATCCACCGGCGCAAGCAATTACGGAGCTGAGTAGTGTGTCGTAGCGTCAAGTGGGCGATCTGGATTTGGCTAGGGATTTGATACGAAAAAAGGAACCAAATTAAAATGGTCCAAATTGTCCACAAAGGGTGGTGACAAACACCTCCATGACAATAACAACTCTGCGATATCGTCGCGCAATGGCAACTAAAAGGGAGTCAAAAAGGGGGAAAGAATGAAAGATGCTCGGTCACCAGTCTCGGAGTCGAAATGTTTTGGATGTATTTGGCTATTTGCCCCTCAAATGATTTCGGATGTATTTGCCCGCCCAAAACTAAACAAACTCGTGTGGACCCTTAAGACTGACTGCAGCCATGTTGCCAAGCTCCAGAGTAGAACCTGCTGTCACCTAAAACCTTATATTACCATTGAAACCAACTCAGGGTGAGTTTAGATTACCCAACTTTTTCCAAAAAAACACTATTTATTTAATTTTTCGCTATTCATCTCATTCCTCCCACTCACAGAACACGCTTTCCAACACGATCTACAATGTTTTTTTTTTTAAAATCTACAGTGTTTTTTCCCTAATCTAGACTCACCCTTAGAAAGTGTTACCAGCACTAGTACCCGAAAGGCTGAAACTACCAACATGCAAGAATTTCAGATCTACCCATAGTCCCAAACTGCCCGGGTCAAAAGGGGAGAAGGGAAAGAAGAAACCTCAACAAAAGAAGGCCATTATTGTTTCAGTTCACATCGCTCAGCACAATACCCCAATGTGCAACCATGCCGTTTCCGTTCATTCGGACTTCGGAGCCTCTTTGATAACCTTGCCAAACTGGCCAACGCTGCTGGGCGCTATTAATGCCACTTTCGCCGTGGTCGTCCGGAGCGGGTGGCGAGCGTCCCGTTTACGTGCACTGCTCCGGAAGGGAGATTCTGGCCGCCGATGCCGACTAGTGGCACGGCAAAAGTTTCCGAGGCGGGCAAGGCCAACTGGCCAAGGGGAGGCAGCTCCGCCGGCGAGGCCGCGGTTGATGGCCTGGGTGGGGGGCAGGGAGGCCAGTTGCCCGGGCGGAAGCCGCACCATGCCGTGGCATCCCAGTCCCCACATGCCTGAACCCCTGACGACTCGTGACACGGTACTGGCTTGTGTCCTTCACAGTCCGTGTTTCTCCGGCCGGCCCTCTCGTGCGTTCGCTCGTCGTGCTTGGCTATGGATTTTCCGTGGCGGTCCGTTGGTCTCGTTTTGGCGTGCTCGGATCCAGGTGCCACCAAAACTAGCAGGCATCGGCACTGTTACGGTTGCAGATGCTGACGTGGCCACGCAGGATCACTCTCGTACAACTACTACTACTACTTCCTTTCCATGGCAAAGCTTGTCGTGGTGCTTCTCCCGAACGCCACCCCGGAAAATATGACCGGCACGGGCCCCGCCCGCCCCTGATCGTCCAGAGCGGACAATAAAAACGCCGCGCCCGTGCCGCAGCAATGATTACCCAATCTTGGCTCTGGCAGCAGAAAGCCGTCAGAGTCAGACGATCACCATACGGCCATTCCGGCGGCGGTGTTGCGACTACCGTAGCTCCACCCGCACACCGATCCGTCAAGGTCTTCGACTCCCAAGCGAGAGCGACCGAGGCCCGGCGCCACCGCCGCTAAGCTAGCCGCCGTGCGGCGCCTGGGACGAACGCGATGGCGGTGCACCATTCCCTCGAGGTGGTCGACGGCAGCGGCGCCGGCGGCGGGCACCACCCGCTGCGGCGGACGGGCACGGCGTGGACGTGCGCGGCGCACATCATCACGGCGGTGATCGGGTCCGGGGTGCTGTCGCTGGCCTGGAGCGTGGCGCAGCTGGGATGGGTGATCGGGCCGGCCTGCCTGTTCTGCTTCGCCCTCGTCACCTACGTCTCCGCCGCGCTGCTCGCCGACTGCTACCGCCGCGGCGACCTCGAGAAGGGCCCCAGGAACCGCTCCTACATGGACGCCGTCCGCGTCTACCTAGGTAGGATCACGACCATATAAGAAGCCATGAGCGAGACAAACTTATCTATTATAAGCTACCTTTATGCATGCTGATGGTGTGGGTTTCATGGTGGCGGCGTGCCTCAGGCAAGAAGCACACCTGGGCTTGCGGCTTGCTGCAGTTCGTGAGCCTGTACGGCTGCGGCGTCGCCTACACCATCACCACCGCCACTAGCATAAGGTAGCCTGCCGCCGCCGGCAACAAATTTCTCTTCCTCACGACTTCCTTTGAGCTCGGCTGTTTGCAATCGTGTGCTCCCTCCTGCCCTGCCTGTTTAGTGAGTTAGTGATGATGATTGCTTTAGTTTTGTTGGGCTGCTTCTGCTTATGTTTTTCTGAACAAATCTGTTGTTCTTAACTGCCTGTGCTTGTGTGTTCTGCATCGGGTTGCTCTGTTGTTGGGCGTTGCAGAGCGATTCTGAAGGCCAACTGCTACCACGACCACGGCCACGACGCGCCCTGCAACTATGGCGGCAGCTACTACATGCTCGTCTTCGGCGCCGCGCAGCTCTTGCTCTCCTTCATTCCGGACTTCCACGACATGGCGTGGCTCTCCGTCGTCGCCGCCGTCATGTCATTCTCCTACGCCTTCATCGGCCTCGGCCTTGGCGTCGCCACCACAATTTGTAAGCCCAGCCCCCTGCTTCTTTCACTAACTAATACACCAATCTTTCCATTCGTTTCAGTTGACCATTTGTACAGAAAAAAAGAGTTATGTACTAGTTTCGTTCCTTCATCTGGACCCAAATTATTTTGATATAAGCATTTAGATTACAGGGTCCTATGAATGTTGACATCAGACAAGCAAGCTCACCAACTTGTTTCTTATCTTCAGCTAACGGGAGAATCAAAGGAAGCATTACAGGTGTTCAGATGAGGACGCCCGTGCAGAAGGTCTGGCGTGTCTCGCAGGCAATCGGCGACATCGCGTTCGCATACCCGTACTCCCTAATCCTCCTTGAAATTCAGGTAAATGGATTCCTTTAAGAATTACTGCTGAAAAGGTTCTTGCCTAGATATCACTTATTAGTAATTCAGTGTCAGCATTAAGCACATGAAAAAAAACCATTTTCATCTCGCCTACCTCTGATGATTTAGGACACTCTCAAGTCGCCACCGGCCGAGAACAAGACGATGAAGAGGGCATCGATGATCTCGATCCTCGTCACGACATTCTTCTACCTCTGCTGCGGCTGCTTCGGCTACGCCGCCTTCGGGAGCGACGCGCCGGGCAACCTCCTCACCGGCTTCGGCTTCTACGAGCCGTACTGGCTCATCGACTTCGCCAACGCTTGCATCATCCTCCACCTGCTGGGCGGGTACCAGGTACATACCGACACTGACAGTGAAGTTTAGTATCACAGACTGAGATCCTGAAACACTACTGTTACATGTCTGAAAATCTTCAGGTGTACAGCCAGCCGATCTTCCAGTTCGTGGACAGGTACTTCGCAGAGCAGTTCCCTGACAGCGGGTTCGTGAACGACTTCCACACGGTGAAGCTCCCGTGCCTGCCGCCATGGCGGGTGAACCTGCTGCGTGTGTGCTTCCGGACGCTGTACGTGGCGTCGACGACGGCGGTGGCCGTGGCGTTCCCCTACTTCAACGAGGTGCTGGCGCTGCTGGGCGCGCTCAACTTCTGGCCGCTGGCCATCTACTTCCCCGTGGAGATGTACTTCATCCAGCGGAACGTGCCCCGGTGGTCCACCCGGTGGGTCGTCCTGCAGAGCTTCAGCGTCGTCTGCCTGCTCGTCAGCGCCTTCGCGCTCGTCGGCTCCATCGAAGGGCTCATCACCCAGAAGCTGGGATAGGACCAGCTAGTGCCCTCCTCAACCTGTGTAGCTCTAGAGAGTGCGAATGGGAGATGGCGTCTACCTCCCTGGGATGATGAACAGGAGCAGCATGCTCGTAGCAGGCAGATCACCTGTAGGACCAGGGAGTGGCTGGGCTTTGCGGAGTGTTTGTTATTCCGCGCCTTGCTCCTGCATTAGAGGGAAACATGTACACAGTGTCACATTGCATACATGTCGTACTGATGTTGCCGAGAGTACTTATGATGAAGTCTGAAACGGGAGAACCTATATGTATGTAGTTTCAGAGTTTCATGATGATGTGGACTGATTTATCAGTAGTATGTCCTCATTATTAATTCCAAGGCTTCACTCAATTTACATTTCGGTTTTGCGTGGTGATTTGAACACGCATGAGCCGTGTATGTTGATATGATTGCTTTCTTCAGTAAATGTGGGAAAGAACATGACCTGATGCTGTTCTTGAAGTTACAATCCCCTTTGGACACCGTGTTTGTGATGACAGGGGTGGCAGGATAAAGTAGCATCGTCATCGCAAGAGTGTAATCGAAATATTGCTGAATATACTACTATCCTACCCCCCCCCCCCCCTGTGCTGTGCAGCATCGGGGTTTTTTTTTCTTTAAAAAGATGAGAGTAGTATTTTTTTTGTCTGAACTGTGACCTCCCAGGTTCATAGCAATGACAGTAGTGTCCATCTTCAGTTTGAAGTTTTGAACAGAAATAGCAGTATCATTCGTTCACGTTTTGTTCTGCTTTTAAGTTCACCGAAATGTTCCTAAAAAAACCCAGAAATCCTCCATTGCACACTTCAATTCGACCGCTGACCCTACGAAGACCAATTTGACCGTTTGCTCTGACCGACGGAGGTGGAAGAACTGGGGTCCCTTGTTGCCATCCCATCCGCGGCGAGCGGCGTCGATTAGCGCCGGCCGATCACGCGGCGCCATGGAGACTGGAGGACGGCCGCGAATGCGCCGGGCGGGGGATTGGACCGTGGGGTTGACCCGGCGCTGTGCGGGTGGGCAACCTATCCCTTGCTCCCGGGGGCGAGGTCACGCGTTGCGCGGGCGTTGAATTCTTTATGCCGCCCATGCCTCCTTCGCCCGTGCGCGCCGCGCCCGCCCTTCCCGTGCACGCACGCACGCCGCCGGCAGCGCCAGCCAGCGCCAGGAGCAGCAGCCTCCCTGCGTGCGTGCGTGTGTGAGCGCCTATTTATGCGCCGTCCGCCCGATGTGAGCGCCGTACCCGGAAGCAGAGCACCAGTGTCCTCGTGCTTCGCCGTGGTGTTCGTCGCAGGCGGCCAGTCGTGCTTCGCCGATCGAGCTCGTAGGCGCGTGCGATCGGGTAGTGTCAGCGTCGTCGGAGCCGAGGAAGCAGCTAGCGGCGGAGGAGATGGGGCGCGTCCCGTGCTGCGAGAAGGACAACGTGAAGCGCGGGCAGTGGACGCCCGAGGAGGACAACAAGCTGCTCTCCTACATCACGCAGTACGGCACCCGCAACTGGCGCCTCATCCCCAAGAATGCCGGTACGCCGTCGTGATCTTCCTCTGGATTCTGGCCGGCGATGTTTCATGTGTGCCTGACGACCGGGGGTTGTGCTGTGACGGCAGGGTTGCAGCGGTGCGGCAAGAGCTGCCGTCTCCGGTGGACCAACTACCTGCGCCCCGACCTGAAGCACGGCGAGTTCACGGACGCCGAGGAGCAGACCATCATCAAGCTGCACTCGGTGGTGGGCAACCGGTGGTCGGTGATCGCGGCGCAGCTGCCGGGGCGGACGGACAACGACGTGAAGAACCACTGGAACACCAAGCTCAAGAAGAAGCTGTCCGGGATGGGCATCGACCCCGTCACCCACAAGTCCTTCTCCCACCTCATGGCCGAGATCGCCACCACGCTCGCGCCTCCCCAGGTGGCCCACCTCGCCGAGGCCGCCCTGGGATGCTTCAAGGACGAGATGCTCCACCTCCTCACGAAGAAACGCCCCACCGACTTCCCCTCCCCCGCCGTGCCCTCCTTGCCGCCGGCGATGGCCTCCGGCGCCGCCGTCTCCGGCATGGCCGCGCTCGCCGGAGGCTTCCCCGCACCGCCGCCGACGAAGGCTGACGACACCATCGAGCGCATCAAGCTGGGCCTCTCCCGCGCCATCATGAGCGAGCCCGTCGCCGGCGCGGGCACCGAGAAGCAGCCGCCATGGGCGGCGGCGGCGAGCGACATGCCGGAGGGGCTCACCGGGATGTACGCCGCGTACGGGCAGGAGGAGTTCCGGTATGACAACGGGGCGGTGCCGGAGTTCGTCCTCGGCGGCGGCGGCGGCGGCGAGGCGGACCAGCTGGGCACGTCGATGTGGAGCCACAGCCACCAGAGCTTGTACAGCGGGAGCTCGGGCACCGACGCGGCGGCGAGGCCGGCGGCACCGGCGCCATTGCCGGAGAAAGCAGGCAACGACAGCGTCGGGAGCAGTGGCGGCGGCGACGAGGAGGCGGATGATGTCAAGGACGGCGGGAAGGGCGGCGGCGGCTCCGACATGTCGGCGCTGTTTGGATCGGACTGTGTACTCTGGGATTTGCCTGACGAGCTGACCAATCACATGGTGTAACTACTACTAATCGTGCAAATATCATACTTCTATCAAGAACAAAGAACAGTGTTTTCTGGACTAGACTGAAAAATAAGTAACCAGACAAAGATATATACTGAAAAAAGAGAGGGAGCTATAAAATTAGAATAACGAATATGAGAATCGTGTATATTTTGCCATGTGAAAAAGGAAAAATGTGCATATATAGAACCGAGGAGACCATGTAATTTAATTAGCAGTTCCAGTTCAAAAAGATTGTTCCGTTCATTCCCAAAACGCGGGATTTTCTCATTTCTTTGGTTTTTTTTTCTATTTTCTAGAGAACTCTAATTTTTTTTTGCTGAACTGCACCCAGAGGGGCCCAAGAGCATCAGAATTTTTCAAGTGGACCTCGTTTTCCTTCGCCTTCTCTGATCGGACAGCCATCTGCTGCTTGGCCGATAGAATCCAACGGCTAGAGGGAGCCGAGCCCTGGTTCCCCTTCCTCCTCTAGGAAATCTTCTGGAGAGTTTCCGTTTCACCGTTTCTTCTGGTCCCATGGCGGCGGCGGCGCAGCTGTACGGATCGGCCGCGGCCGTGACGACCTACCGCCGGACTCGAGCCTACTCAATCCCATCGTCATGCCAGGGGATGCGGAACCTTCTAGCCGGTTCCCCAAAGGTATGACTCCGATCCCAGTGCTAAACCCTAATCTGGTGTTCCTGAAGCCTTGCCCCTGCGTGTGACTTTGGGAATAACCTTGTCTAGGGGATAAATGACCATAGGAAAATGAGATCCGATCGGATGACGAGATTGACATTTGGGCAGCCCACGGGTTTTTCTCTTCGCGGAAACAGTAAACGTTGTTCGCATTTTCGGGGATCGAGGTGTATTTGCAATAGCAACAGGGTTCGTTTGTGTATAAAATGATGAATTGCATGAATAACTGATGCGTTTGTGTTCTACCGGTGTCATGTGTCAGAAACTATCGAATTCCACTAAATTGAGCTCTTGCCCCTGAAGAGTGGAGGATTTTATCTGGAATTATTTGTTTGTAGACCTTAGAAGGACTGTCTTTTGAATGCTATTTTCTTATACGTGGATAAGTTGACCTTGCATTGTGATCTGAGATACAAACGTTTTTTTTTTTTTTTTTTACATCTACACCACCATTTATCCAATGAGATAATAAAGGTTCTATGTATACAGGTGCATTTTTGTGTCTATGTTGGTATTTGTATGTTTTTAATCAAACTACAACAAAAAGGCTTTGATTGTATACCTCTATATGAATCTGTTGCTCTTGGTTATAACTAGGGTTAACATATTTTGATGTCGCAGCAGCTTTCGATTTCAACCAATGGAGTTGGTATGAAGCCTCTATTTAGTTGTGTGGCTAAACTTTCAACAAATGAGAACGCTCGAGTTGAAGAGTTAAACTTACAATCAGATCAGGCGAAGGAGTTTGTACAGCCAGAGGGGCATGCTATTTCCCAGAAGAGAAGTGCTAAAATCCATGATTTTTGCCTTGGCATCCCTTTTGGTAAGTTCTAATTTGACGAATAGAATTTTTTTTGTTCGATTAGATGGATAGTTAGATACAAATTATGCACAGGTGTACTTCAAATTTTTTAAATGTCCTTTTTTGGCATTGGAGCACAGATACTAGGCAGCTCCAAGTTTCAAGGAATTATGAGCTTCTCATAAAATAAATTATTGACAGCAATGAACAATGCATTGATTTCTGCGAATTACAGAAAATAGTTTTATGGTCTTTGGTAACAAACTTGTCTAAGTTCATTTATAACATGTTATATCACAGAATCCTAAATTAGTAGTGAGTGACACGCTGACACCTCCATCTTTACTTTCTTGTGCTTCTGTACTTGAAATTCGATTGACAAATTTCTCCATTGCTATGTTTTCAATGTTCACCTGCGCACGGTATCCCATATTCCTGAGTGGTTCGATATTTGAAGTTTTGGAATATGAACTTTGTTGTCTTGCATCTGTCCACATAAAAAATAAGTGAAATAACAATGATTTATTTGTTAATGCAGGTGGGCTTTTATTTTCTATGGGCCTTCTAGGATACATCTTCTCCAGAAGCACCATAAGTCTTGTCTTGGGTGTTGCACCTGGTTTTGCCACTCTGCTACTTGGTACTCTCAGTCTAAAGGTTTGGAGGAGTGGCAGATCGAGCTTCCCGTTTATATTGGCCCAAGCTGGTAGGATATCATTGTACTAGCTTTGTGTTAGTGTGCATTTGAGTTACAGTCACATTCAATCTTAGTGTAAGCATTGCTTACCGGCCTGCCCCACTTCTGTTTTTGCAGCAATTTCTGCTTTCCTGGCATGGAAATACTCTCATGCTTACTTTTTGGTAACTTTTCCTACCCTCACTTTTATGGAATATGTTCGTGTGGTTCAATGTTACTTTGTCAGTATTGCATTAATCTTAATACTTTGTGCAGACAAACAGACTCCTTCCTTGGGGCTTCTATGCTTCTCTGAGGTAGTTTACTCTATCCATCTCCAGTTAAGGCTTCATTTTTCCCCATATGGAACAAGGTCTGATGTCCTGAAAACTATGCAGCACTGCAATGGTTTGTTTCTACGGTTATGTGCTGCTTGCTGGAGGGAATCCCCCGCCGAAGAAGTTGGTGGCCATCCCACCGCAGTAAAAAGAGTTTGGCTTAGGATCGGCGTGGTTTAACCTTTCGTTCGTCATACTGTGAGACCGAATATAGCACAATTTTGATTATCAACGTTGTATATCCCCCAATCTGTGGTTCACTTCTGGCTGGGCAGGGTTTTGACTCTGGTAGCCTGAAACTTTGAGCTAATAAATCTCAGAGGATGATGGCTCTGCTTCCAGTTCCAGTGAACATGCTCTGTTTTCTACTACATGGATGTAAGTGAGAAGATAAGCTTGCTCAGCTTGTCATTAATACATTTGTGCTCCAGTTGAGATTGTTGACATGGTTTGTAGTCCAGATGGATTTGTAGATTCAATTCTCAGTGTTTTCAAATATTCTGATCTGATACCCTAGCAATTTATTAGTCAAGATGACTATTGTGATTATACACTCTATTTTTTACTAAAAGAGATGCTTCTGGTTCCTTGAAAATCCCAATTAAATCTACTTCCGGTTTGAAAAGTTTTATTTCCTTAAATAAAACCATATATTTTGGCCAAAGAGATACCGGTAAACAATTTAAAAGGCATAATAGCGTATTTTATTGGACTTTTTAGAACAACTTGAATAGACTTGTACTATTCTCAAGGAAAGCGGGGCGCTCACTAAGCCCAATATATTAGATGGCCCAACTAAGCAATCGGAACAAAGGCCCAACCAAGCCGCTCCGAACCGCCCCCCACCCGTCGGCCAGATCAGCCTTCAAACTAGGGTTTACTCCTCCCGCTCCGAGAAAGCCAACAGCTTGAGCTCCGCCGGTTTCCTCAACGCTTGAGCTCCGCCGCCGCCTCCCCTCCCCTCCCTCTCCCTCCGCCAGGCCCGCCAAGATGAAGCTCGTCAGGTAACGCCCCCCGTTGTCATTCGCCCCTTGTTTCGACTGGTTCCTCTTTGTCCTTCACCGCTCCGTTTGGTATGAACCTCGCCTAATTTGGTGCTCGATTTGGGGGTTTTCCGCAGGTTCTTGATGAAGCTGAACAACGAGACGGTCACCATCGAGCTCAAGAACGGTACGGTGGTCCACGGCACCATCACAGGTACGCTCCGACCCCCACCCCGATGGGGAAGGGTTTGAATTTCTGTGATCTAAAACTTCTTCAAACTTAGGGTTCGTGTCTGGTGCTTACATTCTTAGGATTTGTCAGGTCGGTCTAGCACGCGGTGTGGTTTGCTTGGCCGATGTGGTGCTGCTTCTCTGGGAGCCAACCCGACTGTGTCTGGCTTAGATTTGGAGGCTTTAAAGTTCAGCATGCCTTTTGGCCTCAGCTCTTGTGGTTTTGATGGGCTAAACATTCTTTTTAGATAAAACAATATGTTGAGATTACGCTATCCGACAGAAATATGCTATTTAGAATGTTCAATTAGACTTCGGCTTTTAGTCATTTGTCCTGCTTTGGTTCGTAGGTGATTCACCCAACCCTGAATTGCCTGTAGATTGTTTGCAGTTAGTAAACTTTTTGTTCTATCAAGGGAATATTCCTGTTGAGTATCGCTAGGTAGTAGGGATAATTGAATTAACCAATCTTAGGCATTTAGTTTTAGATCCATCAGTACTAGGGAAATATGGAATGGTCAGATGTCTTTGTGAAAGTAATGGCATTTCATTCAGACGGGCAGTTGAACTTGCAATGATTTTGGCCTATCAGAGTTCTGCGTTTGCTACTTGTGAGAACTTAGACGGTATCATACACATCTGCACTGGAAGATAAATAATGTAAGAATATTTTTCGTGACATTTAGATGCTAGTGGAAGATATTGAATTTTGTCCCTAGGAAGGGCTTCATGACAATTAGGATCGAACAATTACAAATTTCTAGACTTCATGTCACACTGGGTAGGAAGGACTACATGGACGATTAGGATCAGACAATTACAAATTTCTAGATGCATGTCACATTGAGTGCTTTGGGTCAATCAGGTTGTTCCTAAATTACATTTTGATGTTGGGGGCATGCTAAACTTCATTGTTCATGAAAAGAGAGAGTATGCATGAAAGGCTTATTTTGAACCTTCCTTTTTTTTCCCTGCTACAATCCTGGAAATCAGTGTTTGTTGCAGTTTTGGTTCTTTATACTACCGCACATATTTTGCTAAAACTGATGGTATTAATTAAATATGATAGTTTGGTTTGTATGGCAGATCCTCTAATTGATTCGCATATTTTTTAGGTGTTGACATAAGCATGAATACCCATCTGAAGACGGTGAAGCTTACACTGAAAGGGAAGAATCCTGTAACCCTTGACCACCTCAGTGTGCGAGGAAACAACATTCGCTATTACATTCTTCCTGACAGCTTAAACCTGGAAACTTTGCTGGTGGAGGAAACCCCTAGAGTCAAGCCTAAGAAGCCAACCACAGGTTTGATTTCCTTCGTTTTGTCCTCTGTGTGAATTGAACCACTGTCCACTACTAATGCTATGATCTGACTGGTACTTTTTTTCCCCCAAATCAGGGAAGCCTTTGGGACGTGGTCGGGGCCGTGGTCGTGGACGTGGTCGGGGCCGGGGGCCGCGCTGAGCTCTATTGGTCCCTTGTTGTCAGCTCTAGCGCATGACAAATTTCCCTACAATGTAACCTCTTTTCCCCGCAGCTATGTGAAAGAATGTTGCATTGTTACCCTCTTCTGATGAACACAGACCTAATATCTCAATCTCAGTAGTTCCTGTTCTGGAATCACCCTGTGTATTTGACCCATGGTTCATGTCTATCTTAGGTTTACATTGTAGTTAATCCGCAATGTCTTTTCACCTGGCATACATATAAGATGCCGCGGACAATTGAAGGTTGTATGCTTGTGTTTTCACTTTCACTGCATGGGAGTTATTGCTCAGGAGCATGCCTCGCAGTTGTCTAACTCTATTTGATGCCTCTGCTTGAAACTACATTCCCCTTGTGCTGTTGGTGGCTGCGCTGATGTTGCACATGGCAGATACTGATTCAGCTGAATCTAACATTTACAGTTTCCTCCCATGAGGCATGCCATTGGTTTGTACTGATTTTATGCTGCACAGATGTAATGCTTGTCGAAGGAAAGAACGCCCTGGTCGTCTGAAGCTATTGAACTCGAATTGCCCTCCGTTAACAGTTGGTTCATCTGTTCTTGGATGTTCACTTCCGACATGAAGCCTGATTGTTTGTTTCAGAATGGATAGTCGTTCATAGTCGGTCTGAATCTACAAATTTTGTAGATGGAGAGTTCAAAAATCGATTAGTCTACAAATAATGAGGTGAAGATATCAAGCGGAAAGTGTTGCATGAACATGGTAGACTGGTGGCGTTGTATCCAGGTGATTGGAGATAGAGATCTCTTGCGGTGTCCATCCATCGACAGACTGTTGATTGGTCACCGAGTAGCCTGGCACGTCGCCGCCAGTGCCAGTGCCCTGGAGCACCGGCCGGCTGTGTGCTATGGCTGCCGCCCCCACTCTCCTGCATTGTTGCCATCGGTATCAGCCGAGCAGCGCATCGTGCGGCATCTCTCTACCAGGTGGACCGGGACCGGGGAATCCGGGAGCCCACTCGTCGCAAGGGCGGTGGCCCGCTCACGGACGCGGCCACGCCGCACCGTGTCGTGTCGCCACCCGATGGACGCCGGCGCCGGGCGCGGAGGCTTTCAGGGCGTCTCGTCCCAATTCAGTCTCGCTAAACGGCTACTGTCGATCGTTGTGTCAGGTTCGAGCTCTCGGCCATGTTCAGATTCGCTGAAAAGTACTTCTCCAACTAGTTTTTTCTATTCACCAAAAAGTACTTCTCCAACTAGTTTTTTCTATTCATCCCTCTCACAGAACACGCTTTCCAATACACTATTCATTAGCAAAAGTAGTTTTCATTTTCAATCTGAACGCAGCCCTCCTCCCTCCCTTCCACAGCAAAGCAGAGCACAAAGCAGGCATCGCGCTCGTATTCATTGGTGCCCGGAGAAAACCTCGCCGCGCGTGCACCCGTTCCTACCCCAGCAGGCTCCACCATCAAACCGCCGCCCGATACTAGCGGGAACCGATCGTGCTCTCTCTCTCTCTCTCTGAATTTTAATTTCTCCCGCATGACCCAGGGTTTACGCTAGTTTATCCATTCTTTTTCTCCCCTGCCCGCCGCGCTATCATCACAATAGTCATAGTTGTATACGGCAATCATTCGTACGGTTTTTGGGAGATAAAGTGCGAGAGCGCCCATGTGTCGTGGATTAGTCCATCCACCCCCGCCGCGATTCGATTCTTATCGCGGCGCCAAAGGCGAGAAAAAAGAAGACACAAGACAGCACCTCTCGCTCTCTTCGCACTGGCTGTAGCTTCACTAGCAGGAGATACCGTGGCCATACCGCCGAAGGGACAGCGGGACGGACACTTGCCCAGCAGTCCTCTCTTCCTAAAATAAGAAGCCGCGTCAGGTTTTTTTGCATCGACCACCAAGTCCTCTAGAGAGCAGAGCACAGCACAGCACAGCAGAGGACAGCAGAGTGCTAGCCCGGGGGCGATCGGTCGGTCTCAGGTACGGTGGCCGACGATGTGCAAGCTCAGGTGCACCAAGGAGTGGGTTGGGTGCTACCTGCTGGTGATCCTGCTGATCGTGCTCCTCATCGGCGTCCTCTTCGGCCTCGGCGTCTTCCGCCACGGCTACGACCGCGTCAAGGACCTCGGCCGCAACCACACCTGCTACGACTGCAACAGGTACTGACCTCACTGAGCCGCGCCACCATGGTGGTGCCATGCCGCGCGCGAGCTGCACGGGGTTCTTCCTCCTCCGAGCTGGTCCCAGCGTCGTGTGTGCATGTAGCGTGATGTAGAACGTGGCGTGCTACTCGTGGGGGGCTACCGGTAGCAGGGCATCACCAGATGCTGCTGTAAGTTAGATGATGGATGTTTTAGTTTCTGTTGCTTGGGTGTGTGGAGTGTACACAGCAAGCTCGTGATATTATTTTTTTTTTCTTATAGGGACAGTAATTATTATTTTGCTCCTCTCTTACAGTCAATTTCATGGTGCTTTTGGCTCGAAACCTTCCGTTTTGTCCGTCTGGTTGGGTTTATATCTTCTTGTTGACTGGTTGGGTTTACCCACTCTGTTTTCCAGTTATTAGTCCGGTTAGCGAAACAAAATGAACTGCTCGGAACTGATGTTATCCAGTTAGTCCTGTTTTTTCTCTTTTTGCCAAAAAAAAAATACGTCTCATAATATTCCTACTATTACGATCAGAAAGACTAATCAGACCTGCTTCCTCTTGAAGCCAAATTACAGGGAACCAAATAACGTCCCATAATATTCCTACTTTTACGATCAGAAAGACTAATCGGACCTGCTTCCCCTTTAAGTCAAAGTACATGGAACGAAAGAATAAAGCCATTGGTACTTTGGCTTTAGATTTACGCGGTGCTCCAACAGCTCGCAAAAAAAGTTACTTCAATCCAAACTTAACTTCCGGTCCCCCCCGGAAGCAGTGTATTCACTATTAAGCAGTGTATTCACTATTAACTGTATTGACAAACTTTACAAGCCCAGGGATCAGAGGACCGAGACGTTTGGAGCTGATAAATTGACAGCATCAGACCATCGTGTTATTTTATTTACACATCCAAACAGAAAGAATTCGTGGATCTAAAGAGACTGGGCACAGACAGGGAAGAGTCTAGTAAATTACAGAGAATGGACTTATAAACACCTGGCACAAATAAATTAACAGAAGAATCTTTCAAGTCGTTCTGGTAATAGAATCCATTGGTGCGTCAAATAACAAAGCACCACCCTGGAGCAAACTATTTTCCACTCCGAAACATGAAGATAAAGCCGCAACTGGTATGTGCCACACGACAGACGCCTTTGTACATAATCACATCAGCTGATTAGCTGCAGCAGCCACCACCTTGAGAGGACGAGGAACCAGCGCCTCCAGATTGGCCAGGGACTGCGTATCCAACTTTGATTCCATAAGACTGCAAAATTGACGAAAGACAGTACGAGATCATGATAATTGTGGTGGGCAAACAAAAGTGTTTCGAAGAGCAGGACAAGGTTCCCAGGTGGGCAAATGGCATTTTAACCATCAGCAAATAACTACTTTCCACCTAAATACTTTCTTTCTACTAATCCTTGGACACTAACAAGTAATATTCTCACTTTCCCTAGCTCTTTCAGTATCAAGGAAGATGCCTTCTCCACAAAATTACATGGAAAACTTTATCCAATTTTGCCATTACATAAAAAGATAGTGCTATCTGCCATTCATTATGGAAACTATTTGAGTGTGAAGCCTTTTAGGTTCCAGTTTCCATGTTTGGCTATCATCATTCCAACCTTTCGGAATGTAAAGGTTCCCAGAAAAAAAAGGGGATGAACTTTGTAGAAGGGAAGTAGAGAAGCAGCCTTAGATGCACGTTGTAAGGCAATCGGCAATCCATATATAGTAAAAGTGGAACAAAAAGTTATGAGTGCCTGGTTTTGTCTAACTAAGTTTTTTCAGCCTCAATAATACATTATTACATTGGTTAAGAATACACTGTAAGTTCTGTAAATGATGCTTAAAGTAACACCAAATGGGCTCACTATGGTTTTCCTAAGCAGAGCAAAAGTAATGATGTGATATTAAAAAAAAGCTACCTCATTAGATACGTCGAAAACACCATCTTGGATTTTCTTGTAGATAGCTCCAGCAGTCTTCACAAATGCCTGCATTTAAAGGTTCAAATGAGAAATTTAGAATACCCTATAACCGCACGTAGACACAACACCAATCAAGCATTACCTACCTCCTCAACATTTTGTGCGGTTTTTGCAGATGCCTCCATAAAGATCAGCCCATGCTCCTTTGCAAACTGCTCGCCTTCCTCGTAGCTCACTGCACGCCTGTGAGACAGATCACACTTGTTCCCAACCAGCATGATCGTCATGTTAGCGTTGGCGTGCTGCCTCGCATCCTCCAGCCAGCTTGCGAGGTGATTGAAAGTCTCCCTCCTGAAATCAGTTCAACAAGGATTTGAATGCACATATCAGCAAGATTAGGGAAACCCTGCACATAAAAAAAAAAACTGCCCAAGCAACTTTTAAATTTGTGGGAATAATTACCTGGTGATATCGTACACCAAAAGAGCACCCGCGGCCCCTCTGTAGTATGATCTAGTTATAGATCTGAATGACTCTTGGCCGGCCTGTAATGTTAAAAGATAACCACATCAGATGGCATGAGTGATCCATGTGGCCAGGTGGGCATTCGATACCAACAGTGGTTTAAACTAAAAAAGGCCACATTAGCTAACACAAATTTTCTCTCTGGGTGGGGCAAACTGACAAGGAACAAAGAATATCCACCCGTATTATAACTTCAGTGCCTTTTTAAAAAAGAAAAAGGAGTATTATGCCACAGTAATTGGACATCCTAAATTCCCGTTTGCAATCAGAGTCGAGTTGCTCAAGTCCAATGAGTAATCAATCGATCGAGCAATTGGGTATCAGCACCGAAACGATCCCTAGCGTACAAACAAGGGATGCGTATGAAGCAAGGAAAGTAGCTAGCTAGCAGCGGGCGCAGGGGAGGGGAGGCCAACCGTACCGTGTCCCAAATCTGGAGCTTGATGGGCTTGTTGTCGATGGTGATCATCCGTGCCCCGAACTCGACGCCGATGGTGAGGTCGTGGACGGGCTGGAAGCGCTTGTCCGTGAACTGCAGCAGCAGGCACGACTTGCCGACGCCTGCGCATCGCAAACCAAGCAAAGCAAAAGCCGTCAGTATCAGTACCGCTATCTCTAAGCGGAGACCTGGATGTGGAATGGCGCGACGGATTGGATTTGAATCTCCATCGCCGCAGCCGGGCGTGCAGAGAGCCGCGCGCTAGCGGATCCAGTCGCCGGGGGGGGGGGGGGCGAGGGGGAGAGAGAAGGGGCTCGCTGACCTGTGTCGCCGATGATGATGTACTTGAAGAGGTAGGCGTACGACATCTCCGGCGGGCCTGGGGGTTCCTCTCCTCCGAGCAACGAAGAGCGGTGGCGGTGGGGGATTTCGCGTGCGTGGGGAGGAGAAAAGGTTGGGGACTTTGGGGGAGAGACGAGAAGAGGCCAAGACGGAGGGTTGCTTTGCAGCAAAGGTTGCGGGGGAGGGAGGCAGCGGGGCGGCGGAGGAGACGTGACGGAAGGAAGCGACGGGGCCGGCAGCCAATTCGGCGCGGGCGGTGTCTTCCCCTTCCCTTGCGCTGTGCGTGCGGATTTGTTATTTCGGCCCACCACACGCACCCCATGGCCGTGGGTGATGTGGGGCGGCGCGGGTGTGAGGGGGGAAACCTGCCGTGCCGTGCCGTGCCGTCGTGTCGTGTCGTGTCGTGTGCCAACCCGAGCGAGTTCGGGGAGTCCAGAGGCATCCAAAGACTGGCGCAGTGGCGCACGGATGACGCATGGTCGTGGTCCCCGGTCTCGTGTCGTGAACGGACGCGCGGGAGACTGGGAGCGGAAGGAATCGAAGGATGCTGTGGCCAGATCTGCGGGTTCCACGTCACCCCGGTTCGGGATGCCCATCGGCCATCCATCGCAGTCCCACTCAGCTCTGGATTGAGTGGTTTTTTCTTAAAAAAAGAGAAAAATGTATTTTTTTTTTCATCCCTTAAATATTGCAAGAGCACGGATTTCATCCCTTATGTATTAATTGATGCAAATCAACCCTCTAGCTAATTAAAACGATGCACTAATCATCACCATCTCGGTATATAAATGGCTTAACATCATACGATAGCGGTTTAGACGCATTGTATACATCCTCAGGTCATATAGTGTCGGACCATACCTAGGTTTAATTCTATATTTTTTTTTATCAAACTTAAATTCTATAGAGTAATCAATTTAGAGAAATTTCTAAAAAAAATAAGGATTAACATAAATATTTTTTACCATTGCAAAAAAAAATATGAGTGGATCAAACAATACTTTAGCAAAAATAAGTAATAATTATCTTGAGACACAAATCTAATAAACAAGAAATCTTTATGACTCATAGAAGGAAAAAAAATAAAGATGAATGGGGCACATAAATATCAAAAACAAACATGTGGTATTTATGTTAATAAATGTACGGTGGCATGGGTGTCAGAGGGTGCTTAAACGTCATTGTCGACGGGCACTAAATTGTTAGGGAACCGAACCATTGTCTATGGGCACTAAATTGTTACTAGTAAACTGAGGTCAAGATTATTAGTTCACTAGTTTAGTTAGTTAGGGATTATTAGTTCACTAGTTTAGTTAGTTAGGGGGTTGATTGCATCAACTAAAACAAATATTAGGGATGAACTCACTATCACAATACTTGAAGGATGAAAAATACACTTTCAAAAAGAAAATTGGATAAGCTATATATCAGTCTCGCTATACTTTTAGACGTCTGAAGTCAATCAATCTCGTTAAACTTGAGATATGTGAATCTGATAGTGATTATACAAGTACATTTTTTTTAAAGAAAATCTCATTGACATTGTTGTGAATAAACTCTGCCCACTAGGTCGGCAACGCACAACGCACTTCCTCTAACACAGGGTGGGGTCTAACACTATGGTGAAATATTCATCGTCAAACTCATGGAATCACTTGCTCACACTCGTCGAACATATGAGTTCGTATGTGGTTTTGGACACACTCACACGCCGGACATGCCTTATGCCCTTATTGCCTTTCGTAGCTACCTGGCTGGCCGATCGAAACCATTTGGATGTCGAGGATCACTCCCCAACGGAAGCGGAAGAAAACTGGGCGAGTACAACGTAAAAAGAAAGTAGGAAGGAGAGTCCGTTGGACAGATTTTAGAGTAAATATTCCAAATTTACATAACCAAATTGATTTACCTAGGCTGTTGGAGTTACTCTAAATATGCTGACTATTTTTGCGGACCTGCTTTTTAAGTTCACTTTTCTGGCCTCTACCATGTGCTATGTAAAATCGAACGAGATGTAGCAAAAGAAGCCTTGTGGTAATCAATATTACAATGTCCGCAAAATAAGTGTTGTATAGTATGTTGCAAAGGTCTATACGAAAGTGACTCTGGTGCGTCGATTGAATCGCCATGACGTGAGTTCCCTCTCTATCCCATCTCTATGGGCATAACTTGCAGGTGCCAAGGAAACCGAGAGTTCCTCCAACGCTACCGCCTTAGACAGAAGAAACTTTGCAATCATCCTCTCGAAAGGCCGCTCTCTGTACCCCACAAGACTGATCCTTCTCACGTTGTACCTCAAGCACGTGACGGGAGCCGTCCACAAACCACGGGGCACATACACTGGGCCACCGCAGCTGATAGCTTCCTTCTTGTCACCATCGCCAGATCCATGTTCGTCGTACATGTCTTCGAATTCGTAGAGGTAGTCCTTCTTCTTCTCTGGAGGGTCCGGAAGTACGGGGAACAAGGACAGCTCTTCCAGCCTCGGGGTGTTGTGTAGCAAGGCGGAAACCGAGCCGACACCGTGCTCGCTGTGCAGGGACCCCTTGAGCTCCATGCGCCTCAGGCGCGGCAGCCGGCGCAGGACGCTCGTGAACATGCCGCTGTAGTAGGCCATGGCCGGGCGCAGGGCGAGGTGCAGGAACTCCAGGTTGGCGCACCGGGCGACGAGCTCCGTGACGGTGGCGATCTCGCGCGGCGTCTTGCCGTGGACGCCCTCGCAGATGTCGACGGTCAGTGCCGTGACGGCCGCGTGGTCGGCGATCCAGAAGAAGCTGGACCGGCCGTGGCCGGTAACAAGGAGGCCACCTTTGTACCGCAGCGAGCGCAGGGCCCGCGTCTCGAGCCGGACGTGCGTGGCGTTGTGGCAGCAGACGAGGGCGAAGCGGCGGAGAGACGCGGCGGCGACCGTGAGCGTGGCCACGCCCGGGCACTCCTCCAGCGCCAGGTCGACGAGCCGCGGGCAGCTCGAGACCAGCCGCTGCAGCGCCTGGCCATCCCCCATGATCCTGTGGAGCACGAGGGACCGGAGCGACGTCATCGGCAGCGCGCCCTCTCCCGGCGGCAGGTCGAGCCTCCACCTCGAGAGGCTGAGGCGTCGCAGCTGCGGCGCTGCGCTGTGGAACAGGTGCCGCGGCGTCCTGACGTATCTCCCCCTGTCCCCGTCGTGGAAGTCCGCGGAGGAGCCCACGTAGTGCCCGAACGGGCACAGCCTGAGCCGCGAGTACTCCCCGCACCGCAGCTTGAGCTCGAGCTCCTCGGCGCCGGAGCGGAGCGCGAGGACGACCCACTGGCCGAGCAGGGCGTGGGCCGGGTGGAACGCGTCGAGCCGGAAGGCGCGGATGGGCGCGGCCGGGTCGCGGCCCAGCAGCGCGCAGGTGACCTTCTGGTCGAAGCACATGGGCAGCTGGCCGCCGCTTCCTCTGCTGCTGTAGCCATCGCGCCCCGCGTTGGGGTCGACGAGGTCGACGGCGGGGACGGCCGCGTGGAGGCGGCGCCACCGGCGGGAGAGGGCGCTGGTGCGCGCGGCCTCGTCGGTTGGGAGGAAGGAGAGGACGTGGATCAGCGCGGCGTCGTGCAGAGCGCTTAGCCGGTCGTCGATGCTCCCCTTATTTGCCATCTGATCGTCTGTCCCTGGTGCGCCGCCGCCGCCGCGGCGTCGAGCCATGGAAACCGATTGATCTAATCAGCAACAGATTGAAGCGAGGACACGGCGAGCGAATAATTGGCAGCCACACGAGAGAAAACGGCGACGGTAGCTTTGTACTATATAGCCAACAAGAGGTAACCGACTACGAGACTCCTCGTCCTGAAACCTGGGACCTGCTGTTCGCCAGTAATTTATTTACTTGATAATCAGACGTGTGCCGGAGTAATATTTTGGGTTCCTTTTCTAGTGCAGGACGCGTTAACTTTTTCTTTGTTTCCGAGTTGTATTTGGTTTCAAATGCATGTGTCCACGTCAAAAATAATTACGATCGTCGGAAATTAAGGACCCAAATGTTTGGCAACCGCACGAGAGGTTACCGACTATGAGACTCCTGATCGAACAAGGGTTAGCCGCCACCGCCTTCGCACATATATACCGCCTACTCATACTACTAGCTAGTAGCACATAGCTGAAACAAGAAGATAAATATCTCCTCGTCCAGGCCTCTGCACGCAAAACAAATCGATCCAATCTACATCATTGTATAGCTAGCCTCTCGAGGCCAAAGTTAATTAGGGGGTCGACGATGGCGATGGCGATGGCGCAGCACAACACGAGCAACAAGAAATGCGGCGGCGAGGAGGACCGCCTGAGCGACCTCCCCGACGAACTCCTGGGCCACATCCTCTCCTTCCTCCCCACCGCCGAGGCCGGCCGCGCGGCGGTCCTCTCCCGGCGCTGGCGCCACGTGTTCGCCAGCGTGCACACCCTCTCGTTCCACGACACCCAGGACTACAACTTCTGGGGCGACACCTACACCTTCTACGCCGAGGCCGTCGAGCGGCGCAGCGTCAACGGCAACTTCATCGACCGCGTCAACGCCGCGCGCATCTGCCGCCGCCGCTGCGTCGGCCTCGCCCTCGACATGTCGCTGCGATCCTTCACCGTCGGATTCAACTACTTCTACGGCTGGGACGTCGCCATGGTCGAGAGCTGGGTCGCCCACGCGCTGCAGCAGAGCAGCGCCCAGGATGGGTTCCACCTCGACCTGCGCCTCCACGCACACCACAAGCAGTGCCAGCAAGGCGCCGAGAAAGACGACCCCTACGCAGGGTTTCACGACCGTGACCAGTCACAGAGGAAGTGGGGCTTCAGGTTCCCAAGCTCGCTGTTCTCCTGCGCCGCGCTGCGATCGCTGCGCCTCGGCCATTGCCTGCTCAACCCGCCGGGAGACACCGCCCTGCCGTCCCTCGAGACGCTGCACCTGACGGGCGCCCACGATTCCGACGAGGCCATCCACCTGCTGATTGCGAGGTGCCCTCGCCTCGACGACGTCACGCTCGAGTCCTGCTCCGAGCTGACGAGAGTCTCCGTCCCGGGCGGCATGCGCCTTCGCCGGTTCTCTCTCCGGTGCTGCCACAAGGTCGCGAGCGTCGCTCTTGACACGTCGCGGCTGCGCGCCCTCGACTACCGTGGCGCTGTGCCATCGGGCTCTCTTTTCACGTTCCATGGCGGCGACTTGAGCATCTCCTCCGGCACCGTCGGCTTCTGCGGCCCGAGCTGCCTCTCGACTGGCGAGGAGCATGTCGGGCTCTGCAGGTTGCTAGGGGATCACTTCGTGACCGCCAAGCATCTGCACCTGGCGTCACGGCGGCTTGGGTGCAGCATCGAGAGCGGATTCTTCCCGTGTCTCCCCTTGTTCTCCAGGCTGCACAAGCTCGAGCTGACAGGATGCGTGGATAGAGGTACTACTGTCTATGCAGTGCCCAGGATCTTGCAGCAGACTCCCAACCTGGAGGTCCTGACGCTGTTCCTCACGCCAGCCGCCCCAGATGTTGACAAAAACCCAGATGTTGACGAAAGGTCAGATGTTGACGAAAGCTTGAGTAATTACCGTCTCGACGAGTACCCTCTAGCCACCATCCCGCGTGCACATGAGGTGTCATGCCTGCGCCAGCGGCTTAGAGAGATCAACCTCGTGCATTACCAGGGCACCGACGACGAGGCGATGCTGGCCAAGCTGCTGCTTCGCAATGCCCTGGTTCTTCAGGATCTGAGCGTCGTGTTTCCTAAACGGTCGCAGAAGCTGCAAACCGGTCTGATGGATAAGATTAAGCACTGGGTGGTGAGCAAGTCGACAAAGATCACATTCCAGTAAATTTATTAGTGTGCGTATAGCTTTTATTTGCCTCTTTTTCTTTCGTCGCATTACACTACATGTGACTATATCAATGGAACAACAAAGCAACATTATCATATATCACGGTGCTTGATAAATTCAAGAGAAAGAATATGTCCCTAATGTAATGCTATATCTTCCTAGAGTAGGATGCGCTCGCCATTGTTTTTTATTTTATTAATTATATATCTGTTATTTTTTCTATTTCAAACAACTGATGGTTATATATATTACTTCTCTTCTTATGCAATCCACATGGTTAAATTAGTGAAACATTTTATCTTTCAAGAAATCTCCTATGCATATCGCTAGTGGGGACAATATTAGTACCATTTGTGAATGGAACATGGCACTTTCTACGTTCATCTTAACATCTCGCGAAAAGAGATGTTACTTTACTGCCATCTCTCCATTCGTCTTCACTTTGGTTAATTTGATCACAAAAAGAAATGTTTGATATACAACGCTCATTCCCTGCGACTGGCCGACTGCAGCCTCCTCCGTCGCCCTCTTCCTACGCCCCGCGGTGCTACCATGCATCGCATGCTGCCGCAGTGCCGCTCCCTTTTGCTCGTCCGTCCATCTCCTCGCCTGTGGCCGGATACGCCGCAGTTCGCCGTCCTGCTGCTCCCTGCTCGGCTGCTCTCAGCCACGGTGGCCGCCCCCTCCTCGCAGCCACAGCTGTCGCTGCCTCTTCGCTGCGGCTGCCATGCGGAGACGGGCATATCAGTGGCAAAAGGCGGAAGCGAAGGCGGTGCAATCCTTGGCCTTAGCAAGGATCTGCACGGGCAGCATCGCCGTTATCGCAGCTGCGCTGGAGTCTAGCTCGCCCTGCTCATTGCTAATATGCGCTATTGTTGGACCAGGCTGCAGGATCTTATGCGTGTACTGATTACTGAAGCTATCAAGCTCTGCGTTGCGTGCTGCTGCCGCAGCACTGGATGACACAGGGTTCTGGGATTCGAAACCCGAAAAAATTCGGTCACCACCGAAATGGGTGGATCTCGGAAATTTCGGACCGGGATTCACTTGTTTGACCGGTCAAATTTAGTTGAAAATTGGTTAGAATTTGATGAAATTTTTAGCATCCAAGACTTGCTATGAATGATTATGGGTGAGAAGTGAGGAAATACTATGAGGATTTAAGGAGAAAGATAACGAAAGCACACCCTTCCTATGTCTGTTAAACATTATAAAGTGAAAGATACACAAAAATGAACAAACAATTAGGATTAATTAAACTTTTTGTATCTAGGGATACATGTTGGCTTATATAGGCCTTAGGAATGGCAATAGAAATCAGGTTTAGCCAAGTGTTTCAACCGATTTGGTTTCGTTTCGGTCCTCACCGAAATGGGTGAATTTCGTCGAAATTCACCCATTTCGGATCGAATCCCAGATCCCTAGACACAGGTGATAATGCACATTATGCACACGCCATGTACTCTATGCTTTTGCCTATAAGAGCTGATGTTTCTGATGTTGCCGATTCCTAGCAATGTGCAGTGTATTTGCAGGTAACCCGGATTGGCAGATACAACAACAAATGCAAAGCGGGCTATGCTACATAAAGTCCAGCTAAAGTGCCACCAAGTTCAAGCAAGGCTCCAGCCTGCAGGGCGTTCTACTGCATTGCCCTTAACAAGATCAATAAGGTCTCTGATGATCGACAACTAGCTAATTATTTGATTGCTTAGAGTTGCAGCATTTTTGTAGCAAAAAATAATCATCAAGTTCACTTTGTTTGCGTCATAGCAGATAAGTATAACAATAGATACTTGATCAGTCTGTTGTATATGTGAAAGTTATCAAAGGCGCTTTGTGAGAACATCGCCCCAAACTGAAGGGTGCGACGATTGCGTGTCTCCACCTCGCGGCGACCCGCAGGCCATCGGAGGTGGAGGAGACCACCAGCCCTGTCGGCGGGGACGAACTGCCTCCCGTCCACCTCTCTCAACAGTGGTTGTGTCGATGTTTCAAGAAAGAGCGAGAGGGGATAAGATGATCAGGTTGGGGTTGGGCAACCCGTGAACTCCAGGTTAGGGTGTGGGAAAAGGCAACCCTTGAGGCATATCTTGGCGAGCGCGACACATGAGAATATGGGCGTGTCGTGGGTGCGCGACAGCAGGTGGCCAAGCAGGTCGTCGTGGCCAACTATCATCATTGCGGTAACAAACTTTAGAGAAAATATGAAGAAACACAAGACTTGACGTCAAAACCATAAACAAAAGACATTCCATTACTAAAGCACTAGCCATTGCTATAAAAAATTTTCCACGGACGCGGTGTCAAACACATGACTACTTCCCCAGATAACGACTTTGGATGCTCCTCTTCCTTTTGCAGGATTAACCAGAATCGCATCTAGTGTGTAGCACCACCAGTTTTTGGTCTTAATTTGGTCAATGACCCGTACAGCGAAACCATCGCAAATTCACATCCCACGGCGTTGGCGATGACGGAAAGAGAGCACCAAATAGTACAGGTAGCGATCGAGGACTGTCGTTGTTGTGTGGGTGGGCCGCCAGCCACCGCGCGAATGTGTTCTTCCGAGCCCAATTAGCGTCGAAACTTTCTGCAGAAGAAATACCCAACCGGCCCAGCCTGGACGCACGCCCGGCCCGCATCGTGGGGCTCCCGTTCTTCGATCAACAGCGATCTCACGCACGTACGTACTGTACGTACGTACAGAGACGCACGACCACACGAGCAACCACTGCTACAGTGCTTCTACTCGTGCAGTCCTGACTCCTGGCAGTCTTAACACACGTGAGCGTGCTGCGGCTACCAGCTATGCTATACGGCGCGGTGGCTCCGATCCGGCCGCTGCCGCTACTACTACTGTGCACCGTTCCTGTTCACGGGGGCGAATTGAAGCGGCCGCGCTGTAATAACTCCCGCCCTCGTCGCCATCGATCGAGTACGTAACCGAGGAAAGGATTCCGGATTCATAATGAGTCTTTACGCCTGTACCATTATAAAAGTTGCTGGTTACGCCTATACCACTAGAAAGTTTGTAAGCACGTGTATACCATCGATCGAACTTTCTTTTACATACATACCATTCCGTCCATCATCTATCAGGAGTTAACGGATCTAAACACCTAACAAGTGGGACCCACCTGAAGAAATACTAAAGTACCCCTGTCCCTCTCTCCTTCTCTCCCAATCCAGATCGGATCGGGAGGTCCCGACGCACTCCCTCGACGCCGCCGCGCCCCCTCCGTGCTCCTGCCGCGCCTCGCCTCCTTCTCCTGCCGCTACCGCCCGCCGCCGCGCCTGGAGCGGGAGCGGCTCCTGCCGCCGTGCGCCTGGAGGGGCGCGCCTGCAGGCGAGCAGGGGAGGGAGGGGAGCAGGCCGCGCACGCCAGGGGGTCGCGCGGAGGGCGCGTCGGCCGCGGCTAGTGTGCTCCTGAGCCCCTCTTCTCTCTTTTGTGTCAAGGTAGCTCCCTTCTTCTCCATCTTCTCTTCTCTGTCCACAATAAGATTTGTTTGCATATATCTAATGAATCCATGTTTGATGAGTATGCTCTATTGTTCATCTGTAGGATGGACTCGGACAGTAGTTTCAACCTAGAATTTCGGGTTATTTCCTCCAAATGTCGTGAACAATGGTTTAGCTTTAAGAAAACAGTGGATGCTGACTTCACCAACTTTAGAGATCTGATTGATGAAATTGCTGAAAAGTATTCTCCTATGGGCAATGACACACTGAGTCTTTCTTATTTCTGCATGTCTAGTAAAGCCAATATGGTAGTATGCTCTGACCAAGATCTAGTTGAAATGTTTGCAAAACATAAGGCTTCAAAGCGCTGCTTGTTGAGTGTTTGTTATCACACCGCTGGTAGTGAGCCTCCTGAGATCACACAGTGGGAATTTGGTGGTAGTGGGCAATCAATTGAAATCCCTTTGACCCCTTCAGTGCAATGCCTTGACATAGCAGAACCTAGCTTTGGAACTCATACTCAAGCTGCAGAAATTGATTTCCTGGTTAATCCAAACCCATCCAATGAGCATGTGGATGTTGATGATGAATACTTGTATATTGACGTAGCTCCCCAACCTCCAGTACCTCCCAGACTGGATGCCTCTAAAGAAATAGAAGAGGATAATGATGCTGAGCCTGACAGAACCTCTGAATCAGATAGTGATGATTCTTTGTCTGATGATGAAATTGATGACATAGATGAAATTGTTAATGATAGAGAGCCTGCACAAAAACCCGAGGCAAACTATGACAAGTTGGATTCTCCTATGGCAGAAGGCACTTTGTATTCAGACATTGATGCTTTTAAGCTGGCTTTAGCTACACATGCTAAAAAAAATGAGTTCCATTATAACATCAAACATAGTGATAAATCTCGGTACAGGGTTTATTGCAGTGGCAAGTCAAAGGGTTGTAAGTGGAGAATTCATGCCTCTACGTTGAGTGATGGGATTGTCAAGGTAAATTGTTTTTTTCTATGCATTGATATATTGGCATTGGATGTACACTGGCTACTTTGATTTTTTCTTTTTCTTAGTAATTAAGCATTGGATGTATATATTGGCAGGTGAAGCGGAACCCATTCTGTCATGAGTTTTGTCTCAGTAAAAGGAGGAGAACCCCTTGTGTCGGAGTGACATATTTTTGGGTGTGTGAACAAATCATTGATTGGCTCAAGGAAGATGGGACTGTTGGTGTTAAAGAGTTGAAAAGGAGGTTAAAGGATGCCCACAAAATAGATGTAACATATAGAAAGGTTTATCTGGGTAAGCAACTTGCTATGGATAAACTGTATGGGCTTTGGGATAAGAGTTTTGACAACTTGTACAGATTTAAGGCTCAGATAGAAGCAAGCAGTCTTGGATCATTTGTTGTGATTGATCACCATACTATCAACAACAAAATAAGATTTAATAGACTGTTCTTTGCTTTGAAAGCTTGTGTTGATGGTTTCCTACATGGTTGTAGACCATATCTAACAGTAGATAGCACATTTTTTACAGGAAGGTTCAGAGGTCAGTTATGTGTAGCTTGTGCAGTTGATGGGCACAACTGGATGTACCCAGTAGCAGTTGGTGTCATTGACTCAGAAACAAATGAGAATTGGGTGTGGTTTATGGAGAGATTGAAGGAAGCTATAGGTAACCCAGTTGGGCTTATATTTAGCACTGATTGTGGACAAGCAGTGATGAATGGGGTCACTGAGGTTTTTCCACACGCTGAACATAGAGAGTGCATGTACCATCTAGTATAGAATTTCAAGAAGAGACATAGTGGACAGGTTTTTGATGATCACCTGTGGGCATCTGCATATACTTGGAACCCTTACATGTTTGACAAACATTATTTAGCAATGGCTAAAGCAAAACCAGAGGCTATGAAATATCTCCAGGAAAATCACAAGAAGTTGTGGACCAGGAGCCAATTCTCCACATTGTCAAAGGTGGATTATGTTATCAATAACTTGGCTGAGGCTTTCAATAAATGGGTGAGCCTGTTTTTCTTAACACTTTTTTTTTTGCATTCAAATCCTTTTTATTCCGCTCTAGCTGAAAATTGAATTGCTTTGTTGGCAGATAAAGGAGGTGAAGGGGAAGCACGTGGATGACTTGATGGATACAATTAGACAGATGATCTTAATTAAATGGAATAATAGAAAAAGGGTTGCCCACAAGTTTCAGGGAAAGATCTTGCCTCATATTGTCCAAAAGTTGAGGGAAGACAGCTATAACCTTGACATTGAAGTTATCACAAGCTCACCTGATGGCATTGCAAAAGTTTGTGCTAAGGGGAGTTCTATGAGTGCCTTCAGGTTTGTAGTGAACTTGACTGAGAGGACATGTTCATGTAGGACTTGGCAAGGGTCAGGAATACCATGCAAACATGTCATTGCCTACATCACATCAATTCCTGGGGCAAACCTTGAAGACTATGTGGATGAATGCTACTCGGTTGAGAAGTTCAAAGTTGCCTATGGAGGTTCTGTACCCTCTATTCCTGACAAGTCCATGTAGCCCAAAGCCACACATGACTTCTTTATGCATCCTCCATTGCTTAAGTCAACGGGAGGAGGAAGAAGGAAGAATAGGATGAAATCAGCTTTGGAGGGAGGTAGTAGCAGAAAGAAATCAAGTACTCAGGGAGTTTCTGGCAAGAGGCATGAGTGCCCAATATGCCACCAGTTAGGGCACCATTGGTACACCTGTAAGAATGGGAATCCAGAAGATATAGCTGCAATGGAGGCTGAAAGGTAACTCACTTTCTACACACTGACAATTGGTGTATTACATAATCTTGTAGCTCAACTAAAATGCAAAACAACGTTTCATTTCAGGGGTCCACCCAAGAAAAGGCTCAAGAAAGCATCTAGTAGTAACACAGTGACTAGCATTGTTGTGGCTAGTACGCCTGCGCCAGAGACGGTATTCCCACACATTGAGGCGGTGGCCAAAGCTACACAAATTAAAAGAAAGACCAAAAAGAAGGGGCCACCAACCACTACAACAAGTACTGAAAATACGGTGTCAAGTACTGGCAATACGCTGACTAGCAAGTATGGTGTTAAGGCACTTTCAATTCTCTATACTTTGTCATTTCCAACCTCACTAATGTCTTGTGTTTTTTTTGTCACAAAAGATCTGCCACTGGATCCAATGATCCTTTTCCTCTCGTCATTGAGCCTCCTATCATTCATCAAGACATTGGATCCAATGAAGACTCTCTACATACAGTGCAGACGCCAAGGAAGAAACGTGCCATCATGAAGAAGCTTACACCAAAGAGGCTTCCAGTTGAAATATGTAGCCCATCCAGCCCAGCTTCAAATACCAGAAGCAAGAAGACACTCAAGCTTGACTAAATTATGTGGAGGAACTACTTCTTTTGATGTAATTTAAGACATGTATGGTTTGGTGATGAAAACTACTCAACTTATTAGCTATGTGTGACTTGGTGTGATGAAATGTTGGTGATATGAACTTATTTGCTATGTGTGGACTTAATGTCAGAAAATGTTGGTGATATGAACTTATTTGCTATGTGTGGACTCAATGTGATAAAATGTTGGTGATATGAATTTATTTCTATGTGTGCACTCAGTGTGATAAAATGTTGCTGATACGAACCTGTTCCATGTCATATATAGTTATTTCTTTGTATGCAATGCTCATGGACCTATTCTTCTCCTTTTAAAATTTTTTACCATTTTTTCCGATTTTTTTCACATTTTTTTCTTTTATTCCGAATTTTCTAAATTTTTTCCTATATTTTTCACATTTTTCTCCATTTTTTCACATTTTTTTCCATTTTCCCGAATTTTCTAAATTTTTACAATATATTTCTCGATTTTTAAAAATTTTTCCCGTTTTCAATATTTTTTAAGGCTTTTTATAATTATTTTCTGTTTTTCCTGATTTTTTATGGCTTTTAATAATTATTTTTTGATTTTTCTAGTCAACTCTGTTATTTTTACAAAACCAGGGGCAAAACGGTTTTTTCCCACATCAGGTAACGGCTGTTAGCACCATTCCATCCAAAATGGTACGCAAATAAAAGAAAGTTCGAGCGATGGTATACACGTGCCTACGAACTTTCTAGTGGTATATGCGTAACCAGCAACTTTTATAATCAGCAACTTTTATAACGATATAGGCGGTATACGTGTAAAAGACTCTCGTGCATTGACGCATGCATCGATCGATCAGATCGCGCCCGCCCTAGTAGACAAAGACAGCACAGTGCACGCTCGCGTACGCGCCGCTAGCTGCGCCAGTATAGTGGTGGACCAAAAGCTACTTACGACGCAACGCAGCTAGCGTTACGCGTGCGCGCATGCATGCACCGTGCGTGTACGCGGTCGGCGCCTCTGCCTATAGCTATAGCTAGCTGCTGCTGCTTGCTCTATAGTTTTAGGATTACACTGATGCACGGCGGTGGGTAAAGCCGTGCCCGGCGGCAACGCGCGCATGCGTGCACGCGGCCGCGGTGCGTGCGTGTGCGGCTCGAGGTTGGCTAGCCTGCGGTTGGTGCGCGGCTGCGCGCGGCGCGGGACGGCCCGCCGCGCCGGCCAAGGGCGGCCGGTGGGTTCGACCACCGTGCAAAGCGTGCGCGCGCGCAGGCCCTGGGCATCGCAGGCCACCAGCCTTTTTTTTTTTTTGAATAAGAGGCACGGCCACCAGCCTCTACAACCAACACACGCAGCTGTGTGGCAGCTCGGTCAAAAGATGGCTAGCTAGCTACGGTAGCAGCAGATCGAGCATGGAAAGGGGGCAAAGCGCATTTTAATTTCCCAATAACAAACCTACCGATCATTACGGAACATCATTACGAAGCAAATCTACCGATCGGTCGTCGTCGGTACAGACGCGGATCGTCTCGCCGTGATGCCGTGATGATTATCCTATCAATCCTCAAAGGGTTTATTTATTTGCAACTTTTTTGGGGATTAGTCAATGCTCTCCCACGACCGAAAGTGCACGCACGGGCTGCCGTTCGATCGAGAGATCATGGCATTTTGCGGCGCGGTCTATACGTGCGTAATGCGTGGTCACTCACTCGCCGCACGGCCGGTTCAGTGTGCGTGAGCTGCTAGCTTTTGCATTGGGTCCGTACCGGGCCCCATGACCGGGTCGAGTATCCTGGAATACATGTAGCAGTTAGAGTTTGACCGGATGGTGGCAAAGGTTTGCGTTGAGCCGGCCGAGTGCTAATTAAAATAAACGCGTGTCGCGACATCGCAACAAAGTTTACATGAGCATCATTATTGCACGCGTCGTAGACCATGAGGAAACAGATCGGTAGTGTGCCGATGCGCATGGATTCTGCAGAGTGAGTAGCATGCATGGCACCGATAGATATGTTTACCGATATATATGGTGTTCCACACATCTGACCTACATGCTTGGTAGAATCTGTTAGAAATGAGTTTTCTTAGGGCTACAATTGAGTTTATGTGCACCTAAAAATGTTCATATACAACTGGCAAATAAGAACAGGAAGAGTAGTTGTTTTTGGACAAAGAAAGTGTAGCGTGTTGGCTAAAAAAAGGTGTAGCGTGTGGACGCTACTACGCACTAGCTTTGCTAGCACTGCACAAACATACATTTTCTACGCATATGTTTTTCCAATCACACAATGATTAAAGGAGCGCACAATACCATACCAGCTAAAATTAGCTAAAACTACTAGCATCTTTTCGCTAGGAATTAAATATCTCAATTATGAGGAGAGTACAACCAAGATCCAGAGGAATATGATTCCCACATGCATTCCAAAAACAATCGCTGCGATGACAGAACATTAGTAACCTAAACAAATCCCACACCAAACCATCAACGGCCACGGAATACTAAACACAAGAACCGATCCAATAGAAAAATGCCGCGTCGCCTTCCATGCTCAATCAAGCAGCTAGCCAGATGAGGCTAGGTCCACAACCTCGCACGTGCACCAGGGATTACTGGACCGGTCGACTTGATAGTATACAGACTTTACAAGATCTCTGGCTGTGGACTGAATTAGGTTGTGTTTAGATTGGGAAAGATTCCCCGAAAAAACATTGCAGATGAATGGTGTTCTGAGAGTGGGACAGATGGGATAAATAGCGAAAATTCGGATAAATAGTATTTTTTGGGAGGAAGTTGGTGAATCTAAATACACCCTTGTTAGCTAGCAGATCAAAGAACACGGGCAAAGATCGATGACCTTGCTTGCATGCAAGCAAATGATTGGATTACTTATATAAAATTAATTGCAGCGCAGCAAGAAACTAACGGTATAGTTTGCTGACCGATCGATCATCGATGATGGATGACCACACATACTGAGGGACATATGCGTGCATGATGTGCCTCACCCCCTTGTCAAAATTGGCGTCTCTTGGAAGGTTTGAGAGGACAGTGTAGTCGCACGTACGCTGCAATATTCCATTACCAAGTGCACTGGCCAGGGGATTATAAGATGGCATCTTTGATCCACCCAGCCTATCATATATCCAATTCATTGTTTTCTGTGGTCCTGATGCTTGACCTTCTTTTGCAGCCTGATCGATCCACCAGCGCAGAAAGATCCCTATGGTAAATCAAAGTAGCATAGCTAACGCTTCACTTATAAGCTCTTAGCGCTTAGGCGACGCAGCACGCTAGAGATCGAAAAGCTAGGGCATGCAATGCAACAGATCGAGAGACACGAAAGCGATGGTTTAAGTAATCACTGGTCATCGTGTTGCAAATCTGATTTGCACGTCACGGTTGGTGACACGTCACGTCCATCTCGATCTCAACATACTCCATATTTACGTGTCGGTGCTACGGTGGCATTTGCTTGATTGTCTTGGACGTGCTTTAGCCAGCTAACTAACGACATGTAGTACTGTGCCTAATCCAATAACAAAATACAAACTAGCTAGACTGTGCTGTCGTCAAGGACACAAAGTGTTCACGCTAAGGAAACTGCGTGGTGGAATTGGACGAAGGAAAACTCGGTACGGTCGTCTGTCCTTTTGCCACAAAGGTATACAGACGTTACACACCAATTGTACTCTTGTACGTACGTGTGGGTTGAGTGGTTGACAATCATAATTCACATGCATGTTCCTGAAAGTGTTGCTGGTAGCTAGAGAGGAATGAAGAGACGCCACAAAGGACTGAAACACACCCCCAGGCCAGCCACTCTTTCTCGATCGCTTGAGAGACCATCCTCTCTGAGAAGAAAAAAAATAACTTGCAGGGATGTATAGCTATATATATACCATCTCTAGTTCCAATAGAGGTAACGTGTACCACCTACGTACACGGTCGGTCTTGCTATACTTTTGTTTAAGATCGACACACATGTGGAAGTTTTATTACATCATGGAGACGACAAAGGTTGCTATAGCTGCATGTAGGTCGTAGTCGTAGCCATGTCGACGGAAGCCGCCAAGTGATAGATGTCGAGCGAACTCCATGCATCGACGATCTCGGCCTCGTGCACACAGCACACGCACGCCTGCAGGCACGCTATGACTAGGTGGAGTACGTGCACATGCACGGTCCCTTTCACCGAGTTATGCCTATGCAAGTGCGCGGCGACGTACCGGTAAGCATATGTGCATGATTGGTCCCTGATTGCTCCTCGAACATCGCCACAGGATCAGTACGAGTGCGCACGTGTACATCCGCGTACGCTCTTCCGGACAGGGAACACGACCGTACAGCACACTAACCAGTTTTAGAATATACTCCCTCCGGGTTAAAGTTATTGTAGCCTTTTTTCTTAGATTCAATAAGGTAATTCTAATCGCTTTTGAGAGTCAAACCTTTGTTTGACTCACGTGCTCTAAACCTGAACTGTAAAGGCTGGGCGACAGAATGCCCCATAACTTTTTTGTAAAAAAAAGATAATATAAGAGAAATTATGGAAATACAATTATTACACACCGCTACATTTTGTCAAAACACCCGGGACACGCAAGCTTAGCTGGTTCATGTGCTTCAGAGAATAAATCGAGATCGGGACGTTCCAGGACACGCAAAGCTTAGCTGACATGAGCGCACATGTTTGCGTGTTAGGCCCTGCACCACCCTCTCGGCATACACTCACACTCCCACCCGTGCGTGGTGCACACCACTGCACGCACGAATGCACGTACTGTAGGTAGTACGCTTCTAGAGGCGGCTATATGCCTATGTACGGTACGCTGGCACTACGACAGAGCTAGCTGCATGGATGGCTATGGGGCTAGGGGTGGTGTAACGTGTAGCGTGCCGTGCGCGTCCCGACGACTTTTTTTTCGAGAACAATCTGCGTATATTTTATATTAAAAAGAATTTGTTAAATTACACGTACGCTTATTAACCGGCACATGCACATAATTTACAAATGAGAAAAAAGAGAAAGCTACTAGAAAACATAGGGAGCGTTTGGTTGGAGAGCGAGGTAGGATATAACGGTCCTATCCCTGTTTTTAGGGATGAGATAATTCCATACTACATGTTTTGTTGGAGGGATATAATGGTGTTCCGTGAACCACCGTAATATGGGACCCGTTCGTCAGTTACCCATCTTCCTCCCTGCATCACATCTCTTCTTCCTAAATGGTTTGCTATTGTTTAGTTGCTCGTGCATTTCTAAATGGTTTGAAACCTAAATGCATGATGCAAGCAAGTTTTAAATTTGCACACAAAAGGCCGATCGAACTACCTCGTCGGTAGTCAAAAGATTGATGAACAGACATTTGGGAGTCAAAGCCTCCAAGATTTGATGATCCACTTATGTCACGGGCTCGAGGTACGTGGCGCGAACACATAGACACACAGCTGTACCCTCAGCGCACACACACTCGTACTAATCGTATGAACATCGATGTGATCATCATGTGAAGAAAATTTCAAGAGGGACCAAGGCACCGGACACGTCCCCACGTTGGGGTTGACCACCATCCATATGCGTGTGAGCTGTCGGGCACGGGCTCGGCGTCAATGATACGGATTGCTCTGTCGTGCTGCCACTGGCTGAACGATGAGAGCACGTACAGGCAGGCGCGGTACAGTGTCAGCGTTGCTTGCTCCTGGAAATGGCCGGCGCGCGCGCGCACGGGCACGGGAGTGGTTTGCTCTTGCTGACGCGAGGCTCGGCGTTGGGGCGACCGATGCGAAGTGAATGCGCCCTCGTGCGGGTGCGCCAAGCGATGCGCCGCGCACGGGCGGCCAGTGGTCAATGCTCTGCGCCCGCGCAGGCGCATGGGTTGTCTCGTGGTCGCGTCGCGGCGCGCGCCCCGACGTGCCCCCTGCACGGCCACGCACGCACGCACACCCCTGCGCGGCGGTCTGCCCCTGACGCATGCACACGCGCGGCCTCGGCACGCGCGCGGTCAGGGAGGGCCCGATGGCGATTGCTGTTCAGGGCAGTATGGAGCGGCGCAGAGGTCAGTGCCGCCTCGAGAGGCGCGTACGCAGAGGAGCGCCACGGCACAGCCACCGAGGCCGCGACCGCGACCATGCAGCCATGCCATGCAGGGTCCCGTGATGTGGTGTGGCCGTGGCCGTGTGGGCAGACGAGGTGGGGTGGCTGGCTGGTCCAGGCGTCGAGCTGGGCGCAGCAGGAACGCCTGCCGTGCCGTGGCGCGGCCGCTTCACGTCGTCGCACCGCACGGCTCGTGAAACACACGCAGTCTGCAGCGGCCTTGTCCGGCCAGGGGCCAGGGCGTGCCATGCCATCGCCGTAGCCGCTTGCTTTCCCCCCCTTTTTTTTTCTTCTTTTCTGTACAAAGCATGTGGTAGTACGCGGCCAGGCAGAGGCAGAGGCAGAGGCAGGTGTCCCGTAGTGGCTCTGAGCTACCGCGACTGCGACGTACTGTACGTCGAGCGTGCGAGGTGGAAAGACGCTCGATGCGGCGTAGGTTCACGGAAACTCGTTACTAAGAGGTGGCCAGGTCACGGGATATATCGCCGCGGTTGATCTGCATGCGACTATGCGAGGATCCATTCCATGGCAGAGACGGTGCCGATCAAATTTAACAGACGTTTTTCTCCCCTAATATACACATTTTAGGCACTGACGTTCACGCAAGGCCGGCCGCCGCGCCGTGGAGAAGACGACAAGCGCATGAGGCTACAGAAGCTGCCGGGAAACAGAGAGGGAGATCAATCGATCTATCGCTGGACAAGTCGGCAGACGAGGAACAAACAACCATCCTAATCTAATCTGCAGCTAATCACCACTGATATATAAAGTGATAGTAGATATTAACAATTCCTTGCAGATTATAAAAACAAGCTACGAGCAGCGATCCAAATCTGGCCCTGGCTGGCCACGGAAGGACGAAAAATGATTCAAATCCATAGGAAGATACGGGGCAGGCGCAAGAGGACAAGCGGCGCACGAGGGGGCATCTTCGCCGGCCGGCCGGAGCCGGGCCGGAGAATAGGACGGCTCGGCAGCTGGTTCCTTTCCTTCCGCGGCTACGTACACTTCCTCGGTGCTCGCCGCAAGCAAGCCGCCCCCACATGCAGCTAGCAGTCGAGGCCTTCGCTTTTTCGGATCGATCGATCGATCTGCCCTGGCACTGCTTGATCGTGTTCTTACTGTCGAGCACGCGGATCGTGAACAGGTTGGTTCATGTGTGTTATTATTTTAGTACTTCACCCGCTTGAAAGATGATATTATCATATGCCTTGTTTGGCCGTCAATGTTGCAAACCATGTTCTTCGACAAAGTGCTTCCATAGCCTTCCTGTCGACCTTGTTATAGGAACACAAGCATCTGAAATAGGAGGCCATGTCACCAGATAAACAATGAGGCAACGTTTTGGAAGAATGGATTTTTTTTTTAAAAAAATGGTTACTTTAGTTTTAATATTTTGGGGTTAGTTTAGAAGTTTTGTTAGAGAGGATTTTTACAGTGCTTGGAAATAATAACAGTCATTCATTACCCTAGATCTAATGGTTTAAAATTAAAAGGAACCTATTACGAGGAACCAAAGTGCTGGGCCAGGAACTAAATTTAAGAGGTCAGGAACCATTTACAAAATTAATTAGGAGGACATATTAGTATTTTCACTAATCATCCTTTTGATGCGGCAGGTAACTGTTATCAAACTCTACACCGGCGGCGCAGCTGCTGGCTGAGCCGGCAGTCGCTCGGTTCCAGTGGGATGTAGGAAGGTGAGCCTGCGGGAATCACCGTGATGTTCTTTTGAAGCCTTGCTGGCACACCCTAGGACGCAAGCGTCATGGTTGCAACCCTCTGCTGCGTGATCTCGCTTCTCGCAGTTCCACGGCAGCGCCGGTCTACTTCTTGACGGCGAGCCACTGGGTGGAAGAAGTGTTGCCGGCGAACCCTAGGCTGAGAGCGGACAGCCCAGTAACGCGACGCCGGCACGCTGACGGGTTGCGGTTTCCAATGATTTGCCGGCCCGGATGGCCGGCGGTGATGGCCTCGCGGAGTGGATATCGGCAAGCACAACCACAGGACAGGCGGCCGAAGGGATTTGTTCAATCTCCTTTCCGTGAACTGAGCGGTGGCTAGCTAATAATTAGCAAAGAAAAAATTACCATACCACCCTTATTTAAAATAAATCATCTCATTTAAAATCAATGGCTGAGAATAATTAGGATGGGAGGAACTTGAGGTTCCTTCCAAGCATGGTAACAAAGCTCTTAGTTAGAATTAGTTTAGAAGTTCTTTTTATATTCTTTTTATATTCTAGAGGTGGATAATATAGGGGAAAAAACGCAAAGCCAATGGTTATTATTCCCATTCAAGACTAGAATCCTTAAGTGATGGCCAGATGTTTGTTTAAGATTTTCCTAGGATCAATCATTTTCGTTGTTCGTCTCGTGATGATAAACACAAGCCTCTAAAATTTTGATTCCCAAATTGTGATATGTGATTTAAGAATAGCTGTTAGTGACTTGTATTTGATATGCACTTTTGTTTAATACAATTAATCGAAAGATGACGTATGTGTTTTTATTCTTCCGCAACTATTTTAACAAGGAAAGAGTCCAAATTACTCTCCTCAAGTATAGAAAAAAGTTTGGATAACGCTCTAAACTATTTTTTTAGTTTAATTAACCCCCTAAACCATACAATTTGGACATTTTACCATCTAATGCAATCTGTCGTTTTATATCTCCATACATAAGTTGAATTTTAATTCAAATTTTTTCAGGATGATAGGGGACATCATAATGCATGCCAAGAATTATATTATGATTTTTTTCATTATGATTTTTTTGTATAATTTTGCATCCTAAGCATTAATTTATTATTAAATATCTACCTTGTAAAAAATAATGATAAAAAAAATATGATGTGTTTTTCAGCATGCGTATTATGATGTCTAGTATCATCTAGCAAAATTTAAACGTAAGACTCCACTTGTATATAGAGAAAAAAAGATAAAATGTAAGGTGTAAATTAAACCAAATGACATAGTTTAGGATGAACTGAACCAAGACATAGTTTAGGGGGTTATCCAAACTTTGGCTATGCTTAGAGGGAGAGTAATTTGGACTTTTTCCTTTTAACAATTGTATGCCATATGGTTTGGTTTGGTCATATATATTAAAATAGCAATGCGCATAGGCTTGAATAAAATTCTATTTTCTAGGAAAGCTTACTTGCTTTTACATGAAGAGTTTCTCTTGAAACTGGAATATAATTTTATTTATCGAGTGGTTGCTATCGGTGACGAGACATGATCGAAAGCTAATAAACATTTTACCGGGCATATTAGGCCAGCCGCCATTCCCTGCAATCATACCATAAACAAAGTCATCTCCAATCGAAAAGCCGTTGTTTGTTCTCGTCGATCCTCTTCTGGCCGGAGGCAGCTGCTTAAAATGAGGCACACGAGGGCATCAACACATATTCTTCCGGCGTCCCCCCTCCGCTCCAGACGTAACCCTGAAGCAATAAGCATAGGGATCGAATCAGAGTCGTCGCCATCTTTCTGGTCGTTTATTACTGCGACGCAATGCTGTCAATTCAGGCGAATCAGCAAATAAAATTCCACCCCCCAGATGGCTTACACGAATACTTTAGATCGCCATCAACAAACAAAGCACTAAGCAGATAACTATGAACCGGTCCATTGCTCTGCTAACAGGAGAAATGGGAGGCCAGATAGATCAACAAGCAATCCGGCGAGAAAAAAAAGAAAAGAAAAAAAAGAAAAGAGCAACGGGAGAACAAGAGGGTAAATGCCATCTGGGGGCTGTGGGCACCCCTATCGATGAGGCTAAGGTGGACCTATCTGTACTGGAGCCGCTGCTACTCGTGCGGCTCCTTAAATATTGCTACCCACCACCAGCACCTCCACTCCTCTCTCGTCAAAGGAATTTTTTTTTGCTCCACGGCTTGGCTGAATGGCTGGCCCGTGATTTGGCGTCCTTGCGTTGATCGGGTACTCCAAGTACATCTGGGCGTCCGTCCAGTGCGTGGAGGAGCTTTTACAGCTCCGGTGAAAAATCGCGGCAGCTTTGTTTGATCTGGCTTTGGCCTATTTTCAAACTGGAAATTGCCCGGTTGCCAAGCTAGACCACAATTTTAGAGTAGCATTTGATTGGGTATAAAAAATATAGTAACGATCAAAATTTGTATCACCACCAAATGATTTGATGTCAAATACAAACACTAATTGTTAAATTTTAGTTAGGTGGTAGGTAAGACGCTAAATGTCATTTTAGCTAGGGATCAAACAGACCATGAGTTGAATTTTTGCTGCTAAAGTTTAGTTAGATGTGATCTAAACATGTCCATACTGATTTTTACAATTAGATTTGCATTACATCAATTGAACGACAACATAACATAATAATAGCTTCCTTTTGTATGTTTGGTTGGTGCATTTTGATGACAATTGTGGGAGTTGGGCCAATAATTTGCCAGCACGGGGCAGGTTACTCAGGGTGGGGAGTTTGAGCAACAGTGGCTGCCGACTTGTCGGAGCACTAGATGTCATCAAAAGACCTTATATTACTTTTCCGTGTATCTATTAATTATGTTTAATAGATTCATATAGCGAATTAGCTCGTCTTTCTATAATTAGTTAATGTTTATAACACACTATCTATCCGACTATACGTTGTTCAACTTGTTTTTTTTCTTTAAAATTATTTTCTCTTGGCGACAGTTTTAGCAAGCAATATGTCAAAGTCAACCATAGTCAATCGTAGATAAACGAGATATTTTTTTTTTCTCCTAGAGAGGCACACATTGACCTAGAATGATGAGATAGTACTTGTACAAGGCGTAGTTTGACCATCATATCGGCAATACAGAGGCAAAATAAGATATTCCGGCTTCCGGGGGGAAATCTGAAGTACTAGAACAGAAATTATTGCCGCGCCCAATCCAATCAATGTACTACTATCGGCACTAGTAGATGACGCAGCATTGTCTGAAAGTGTGTTTCAACCCACTTTAGAAACGGTTTCTGATGCGTCCGGGCGTTCAATTTGACTACGATCAAGGCAGCTCATTGCTCCGCTGTCTGAAGTATAGCGCCAAGGAAAGCCACCGTTTATTGCAAATCTCGCTTGTCATAACCGCGGCCCTAAGCACCTGCAATTGGTATGCACATTTTTTCTCTCTCTACCTGCGTGTTTGACTGCACACGTCTGCACCTGCGCAGCCTAGATGCTAGGCTACTCCACACTGGACCATCCTCCTAGTCCTAGCTTACCCTCTCCTCTGATAACCCATACTGTATGTTATGTTTACTGTACTGTACTACTGCATCACGGAGGTAATTTGGCTGCAGTAAAAAAGAGACCATATTACTTAACTACTTGTTTATTAGAAAAAAAAACCAGAGATCATGCTACTCAAGGGATGAACATTAAATAAATAAATGTAAAGAAGAAGGCTGTGGAAAGGAAACAAAAGCCAGCCTTATTTTTTCTCCTTTCCCTCCCTCTCCCTTCGCCAAGATCCTTCCTGCCTCGCTTCTGCTACTATATAGCGCCCCCCCTCGCCTTGCCTGCATTCGAAAGAGAGACGGGAACAGCAGCCCCGGGGGTGAGCTGTGCGAGCATTGCGCAAGCTAAGCGAAGCATTCATACTTGCATATAAATATATACACATATATATAAATATACATACACAAGAGAGGGTTAGTTCTTGTAGCTGGCAGGCTCCATGCTTGGGAGATGAAACTTGGCGGTGGTCGATGATGGCGGGGGAGCTCGCGCTGGCCGCTCTGGCGACGCTGCTCGCCTCGCTCCTGGCCTTGGTGTTCAGCCACTTCCTGCCCTTGCTTCTGAACCCCAAGGCACCCAGGGGCAGCTTCGGATGGCCGCTCATCGGTGAGACGCTCAGGTTCCTCACGCCCCATGCTTCCAACACGCTCGGCGGCTTCCTGGAGGATCACTGCTCCAGGTGAACACTCCCTCCTCATCGTTTCCTTTGATTTTCTATCCTTTTTACCAGCAACCATGCACATGAAACCACGGATCCTCTTTTAGCTAGTTACCGTGCAATTAAGTATTGCACCATTATTTCATGTGGCAGCAAAAGGTGATGCTGCTGTCCTGTCTACGCAGCTTTATCATGCATCTATCTATCTATGTTTCTGTGTTTTTGTTTGCCCTTGTTATTCTTCGTCCGTGACCGTGAAGCAGTGAGAAACTGAGAATAGAGAGAGAGGTATTACACGAGGTGATTAACATGGTGTGGCAGTAATGTTGTTGTTGGATGATTCTACTGCGCATGCAGGTATGGGCGGGTGTTCAAGTCCCACCTGTTCTGCACCCCCACCGTGGTGTCCTGCGACCAGGAGCTCAACCACTTCATCCTGCAGAACGAGGAGAGGCTGTTCCAGTGCAGCTACCCCAGGCCGATCCATGGCATCCTGGGCAAGTCCTCCATGCTCGTGGTCCTGGGCGAGGACCACAAGCGCCTCAGGAACCTCGCCCTCGCCCTCGTCACCTCCACCAAGCTCAAGCCCAGCTACCTCGGCGACATCGAGAAGATCGCGCTGCACGTCGTCGGCGCATGGCGCAACCGGCAGGCCGAGGGCAAGGTCAAGGTCGTCGGCTTCTGCGAGGAGGCAAGAAAGGTTAGCAACTGTACTGATCGAAGAATGACTTCTCCAGAGTTTGAGTTATCTTCTGTCAGTCATCAGCATACTATAGTATAGGCGCACGGACATGATCTGTTGACACATGCAGAGAAAAGCGCTGCACATGCTCGCATCACCGACGTGCATCGTCATGTTGTTACTTGCTGCAGTTGCATGAATCTTTTTTCCATGGGGACTTTGACTTACTAGGCTCTCTCTTTTTTTCCTCGATCTGGTGCCGTGGCGCGTGTGTTCTGTCCTTGGGAAGCACAGTTTGCATTCAGTGTGATAGTGAAGCAGGTGCTGGGACTGTCACCAGAGGAGCCGGTTACTGCCAGGATACTGGAGGACTTCCTGGCCTTCATGAAGGGCCTCATCTCCTTCCCTCTCTACATCCCAGGGACCGCATATGCCAAAGCTGTCCAGGTAATCATCCAGTCCAGACATGTTTTGCTATAGCACATTAATAGAAAAAAACATCAGTATGCTTACATTAGTAAAGACGCGTTATGATCATACAGTATATGACAGTGGTTTGTTCTGCTGTCTCTGCTCCTAATAACTCACACAGGCGAGAGAGAGGATATCCAACACTGTGAAGGGCATCATCGAGGAGCGGCGGAGCCCAGGGTCATGCAAGAAGGGCGATTTCCTTGACGTGCTCCTGTCAAGCAATGAGCTCTCCGATGAAGAGAAAGTGAACTTTGTGCTGGACTCCCTGCTGGGAGGTTACGAGACCACCTCGCTCTTGATCTCCATGGTCGTGTATTTTATTGGACAGTCTGCGGAAGATATGGACCTGGTCAAGGTAATAGACGTGCTTTTTTTTTACTGTGATGAGATGATTGGTAGCTAGGCCGGTGGTCATCAGTAAACTATATGTGAACATGCTATGCACGCAGAGGGAGCACGACAGCATAAGATCCAACAAAGGGAAGGAGGAGTGCTTGACTTCAGAAGACTACAAGAAGATGGAATATACCCAGCATGTAAGATGACCAATCCTCACTACGTACTTTTTTTTTTTCGAGAACACGCAAGAGAGCCTTGTATCTTTGTATTAAGAAGAAAGTAACCTTACTATTTACTGGATTCATAGCATCTTCAATGAATCTAGACACATGAGTGTCCAGATTCATTAGAGATGCTATGAATCTGGACACTCAAAAGCATAGCTACAATTGCATGCTTTTTGGACAGAGGGAGTATGTTAGTAAGCAACACCCCCCCTCCCCCACACTTTTTTTTTTCTTTCAACAGCAAGTACAGAAATACGACATTTTTGCCGATATTCAGGTTAGCTGTGTGTATGATGCTTATGTGCATGCTCTTGCAGGTTATCAATGAGGCTCTGAGATGCGGCAACATTGTCAAGTTTGTCCACAGGAAGGCGCTCAAAGATGTCAGATACAAAGGTAAACAACGCTGCATCCGCATCATATTGAGACTTTCCTTGCAGATTCCATTTGTGCTCATCACATGGTAATGGATCGTAGGCAGAGGGGATGGTCTCACCTTTAAGCCTGATTTTTAGCATTGTTATGCCTAGAAACACCTAGCTTTGATAGCCGAAGATGCTCAAAAGCAAGTGGCTCTCCCTTTTGCTCTGTTGCAGAGTATCTGATTCCATCTGGCTGGAAGGTCCTACCCGTTTTCAGTGCTGTTCATCTGAACCCCTCGCTCCATGGAAATGCCCAGCATTTTCAGCCCTGTAGATGGGAGGTATGCTCTGTTCTGTTCGTCAGTAGTCATGCTTTCCGACCTACCATTGCCGTCTACATATATTGGTAATGAACTAATGATTCGTACAATTATATTTGATTCCTGTTAGGCCATAATTAAAACTTAACTTTGTGATAGTAAGCTACTTATTCAAACCTGAAATATAGAATTTAAAGGCTAGAGCACCTATCAAATAAGCTTATCTGGGGCTTTTAGGGAATCTTCTTTAAAGTGTCTACTCTAACTAATTGCTGCCTTTAATCAGTGAGTGTACACCTGTGACATAATTACCTGCAGCTATGTATCCTCAGATGCCAAGCAAGCTGCCTGAGGCTGCAGTGCCTGTTGTCAATGGTCCTGGCCATGATTCCTCTCATTCAAAGCCAGCATCCTTGGCTTTGCTCAATTTTTTTTCCTGTGTCTTTCGAATTTTTTTTCTTGTGGTTTCATTGATGATGTTCATTTCTTGATTCATATGCACGCATGACTTATCTTTTTGTTGTACCAGGGCTCAAACCAAGGGACAAGCAAGAGGTTTACGCCGTTCGGTGGCGGAACCCGGCTCTGCCCAGGATCGGAACTAGCCAAAGTAGAGGCTGCTTTCTTCCTCCATCACCTTGTGCTCAATTATAGGTAAAAACGAAAAGGAATATTTCTCCTACCAGAGTTGGAGTTTCATCTATAAATCATATAACCACAAAACCGGCATATCAAAGCAGAACATGAACATCGTAGTCGTAGAGGTTTCTAATAACCGGCACAAGAATCTAATGTGTGGTGGGACAAATTTTACATTCAAATAGGGACCAGGCACACATGAGCAGGAAAGCATGTGCTTTATCATTGGACTGAACCTATTAAGGCTAATGCATACTAGTAAGGAATACCTTGAAGGTTATGACAACAATGTTGAACGGCAAAATCTATAAGATACCATGAACAGGGAAACCGAACAATGAGGTTAGCTGTTTCACACTAGTAACACAAACTAAAAATAATGGTTATGCCCTACCACTTGCCTCTCTTATTTATGTTTTCATCGAGAGCGACCGCAAGTCTTAAATTAAATCTTATGTAGTTTTGGACAAGAACTGTAGAACATATTATCAGAGACAACACACAGTACAGGCACGGCAGCATGGAGTTTTCTACAAGTAGACTATGCAAGTTGAGTGGTGCTAACAAATCAGAGTATCTGACAGAATACTATTCTGTGATCAAAGCACCAAACATGCATAGTTCATAATAATCTGTAACCAACTGAATGTGACAAAGAGCATGTCATCGCTTTCTGCTACTTACAGTTACCCAATAACTGCTTAGCTGATCATCCTTCCCCTCTCTTGAAAACTTGGCGCCTTGCAGATGGAGAATCGATGGCGATGACATTCCGATGGCATATCCTTACGTGGAGTTCCAGAAAGGTCTGCCGATAGAAATCGAGCCAATCTGCCCTGGATCTTGATTGGCCAGAAGGTCCGGTCACGGCGAGTTGACCAGGTAGAACTTAGAAGGCGCCTGCACGGGACATCCATGTCCATGGAAAATTGAACAGTCAGTCGTTCAGCGGTGAGAAGTTTCATGAAGTAGAAAAGCAGTGTACACTGGCTTGTAATTAGCTAGCATGAGGCAGCTGAGACTGTGATTCGATGTACATGATGTAGATATATTTTGTCCATGGCAATTGCTCGAGGTGGTTATTCACTTCACCCTGTAACATTCTCCTCTGCTTCAACAACTACTATTCTATCCGAGATGATTGGGTTCCTGGGACCCAAAGGCCTTTTCACTTATCAATTGCCATCTTTTGTGTTTTTATTAGGGTTCGAGTAGGTATACATTTAGCAGCTGACCACATTGGCCTTTGATGAGCGTTATCGATCTGGTATCGCATCTAAACTTTTGTCGAGCAGTCGCTTCAGGCTGTCAATCTACAGAGCAGAGCATGAGAGAGACGAACACCAGATATCTTTGGAACTTGGCATACTTGTAGAACAAAACACTGAAGAGGCAGAGAGATGTGCAAAAGAGGTAGATAGATGTGCAAAGAAAAAAAAGGCAGCAAGATGTGGAAAATGAAAGTCGAAAAAAACTAAACTGGCCCATGCAGATCTCGAACCTGCGACCTTCGCGTTATTAGCACGACGCTCTAACCAACTGAGCTAATAGGCCATCTTAGTTTGATGTCTGCTATGGATATATTTGGCAACAAATGATTCCTTTGTATGAGTGCAAACCAAAGAACCAGATAGGAGAATATAAGAATTTCTCATTAAAAAAAAATAACTTAGTAAATCATTGCATTCTTCACTTCCATGGAAATGAAAATTTCAAGATATGCACATCATAATTTCATTCCAGTGCATCACTTATTCGTGAGAATACATATGTACAGGCATAACTATTGCTGCCGACATTCTCAGAAAGAGTTCCACAGGCACACAAATTGGAGAGGACAACATCTACCATGTTATGGGTCAGAAAACAACCAGGGAAGCAACTGGATAAGATGAAATACATTTGAACATATGTAGGGACTAGTGAGGATTACAATTTGGTGACACCACTGAGCTTCAGGTCTTACGCTTGAGATTTCAGGAAATCTGGCTGACTTGTGACTGATCTGACCCATGCCCATTTGTGATCATTCACATCAACAGGGTTCTTCGCCACAGCAATGTCTTCCAATGGTATGTAACTGTAAGTCCCATTTATTGGACCAGGTACAAAGCCAGTAAACCCAGCCATGACCCCATGGATCGCCGAATGCGCCAGCAAGGTGCAATACAAATTATCAGTTGCATTTGCGGGAACAGCTCTAATCATGTATGTAGGGTCAATGTATTTCACAGTGAGCAGTTCATCAGAATGCTCTCTCTTCCACCATCTACCAAGCTCAGATTTCAGCCAGGGGCCTACATCAAGAAACACAATGTTGCCAGACTCGTCCTGCTCTCGCTTCTGATCATCAGTCCGTGGAATCAATTCCTGACCAGCTCCTTCAGCAACTACAATGACAGCATGCCCTTTCTTCTTTATCCGCTCATACAGGAACTCAAACAGACCTCCCTTGCCTTCCAGGTAGAAATCGATCTCAGGGATCAAGCAACAGTCGACATCGCGGCTGCTGAGAGTTGCGTGGAGGGCAATGTGGCCAGTGCTCCTTCCCATAAGTTTGACAAGGCCTATGCCATTGACAGCGCTAACAGCCTCCACATGTGCTGCATCAATTGCCTGCTGAGCAATCTCCACTGCAGTTTGGAAACCGAATGACCTGTCTATGATGCCGATGTCATTGTCCACAGTTTTCGGGATTCCAGTAATTGATATGTTCAAACCACGGCGCTTGAACTCTTGAAAGATTGCCACAGCTCCTCTCATTGTTCCATCCCCGCCAATTGCATAGACCTTTAGCAAAGAAAAACATTGCACAAATGGCAGTTTGAAAATTATTTAGTGGAACATACTGTGGAAATGGAAGGAATTAAACAACTGGCATGTAGATTGTTGGACCAACATTCCTTCCTGGTATCATCCTCTTGAGGTTAAAGAAAATGTAGCAACTGCAAATTTACTTTTTTTTTTTCTTGATTCTAACTGTTATGTGACCCGTAAGGCGTAAGGGTGTAAGGCTTTTCTGTCATACCCAGATTAATGTGATTATGTGAATATGTAACAAATGGGAAACAAACACTAAACATAAAAGGCTCCTCAGATAGTTTTGATAATGTTCATGAGGTAAGATTCAACACTTGGGCAGATTCCAGAAGTATTAACCAGTTTCATTGAGATCTTACAGTAATTAAATTTTAGAAAAATAAACCCCCGCATCATCAATTCAGTACAGAACATTAGCCACAAGGGGAAATGGTACACTCTCAGCTAAAGAGGAAAACGGAAATTGCAATTGTGCTTTTTTCTGACCAGTTTGAGTCAAAATCTGAAAGTCGTGCGGGCTGCACTCACCTGCGTGTACCCGCGCGCAACTATGCCGTCGACGATCTTGCCCAGATCGAAGCCGCCCCTCGTGGTCTTGAGCACGGTCCCGCCCTTCTTGTGCCAGTCGTCGACGGCGGCCGGGTCGAGGCGCACGTGGTCCTCATCGCCGCCGTAGAACCCTCGGTAGCCCGCGGCGACGCCGAAGACGTCGCGGACGCCGTAGAGCTCCTGGAGCCCGACGACGAGCTCCCTCAGCACGGTGTTGAGCCCGGGGCAGAGGCCCCCGCAGGTGACGAGCGTGGCGCGGGCGCGGGCCGGGTCGACGGCGAGGTCCCTCCGGGGCCCCGCGCGGCGGTAGGCGACGAGCGGGGACGGCGCCGCGGAGGCGAGGTCGAAGAAGGCGTGGCGGAGGGAGACGTCCCCGGGGGAGATGTAGAAGGTGGAGGGTGGGTGGTAGTAGGGGTGGCGCGAGATGGGGTTCGGGACCGCGGGGGACGGGGACGCCAGCGCGGACGGGAGGCGCGGCACGTCCCGGAGGGTGAGCGGCGGGAGCGTCACGGTGGTGTTGGTCGGGCCCGTGGCGTCGGCGCCGGCGCCGGCGGCGTGGTCGCCGCCGGAGTTGGGGGCGGTGGGGTCCATGCGTCGGCGAGCGAGAAGGGGGGCCGTTGGCTGCGGCGAGTCGCGGGTCGCGGCGGCGAGACGATCGAAGGGGAGAAGGGGAACTGGAAGTGGGGGTTTAACTAGCCGGCGACGGGTGGCGCTGTCGGCGCCGAGCTTCCAGAGACGGTGATGGCGCCGCGTCAGGGGGGCACGTCACCGCCCGCGGCTTAAACTAAACGGCCAAACGGCCACGTAAACAGCGTCAAGTAACGGAGACAGTTTAATGACGCGGCCTAATCTCCGAGTTGAGAGTACGTAAGCGTGTGTCATGGGAAACAACGATTCGGAGTAATTGGGCCCAAGCCCAAAAGTATACACACCCACTAGCCAGACATATCTCTTCCCCCAGAGGCCCGGCCCATTAACCACCGTGACGCAGCCTCCGGCGAAGTCGCAGTCGCAGCACGCCGCCTCGACGGGATCCTTCTCTGGTGGGCTGGTGGCCGGCCATCCTCCCTCGTCCAGTCCTCCTCCTCCTGCTGCCCGTCCTCCCCCCAATCGTAGGCCGGTTCGCGCGAAGCGGAGGGTCGTCGATCCGGACTTCGAGTCGGCTCCCTCTGTTTGCTGGTAAGGACTAAGGAGAAACTAGGATTCGATTTGCTTGCTTTGGACACTCAGTTCCTTTCAGTTCGTCGCGGATTTGATCCCTGTGCGGAGGGGGGCACGAATTGCGGCTCACTTTCCCCCAAAACTCTGGGAGTTCAATGCCCCCACGCTGAGCTCCGTCGGTACTGCGCCGGTCATTTCGTTTGTAGTAGCATCGTGGAGCACGAGTTTGTTACTGCTGGGATGCGGGATCTTGTTGCCTGCTGATTTATCCGGATTGTTTGGCTGACCCCTCCCTGTCTTACTCGCTTTCCGCCGTTTGCAGGGTACCATGAAGAGGTTGGTGTCGACCGCCTTCGTCGCGAGGGGGCTCCTCAGATCGTGCCGCGCGCCGACGACGGCTGTAAGGCTTGCAAAAACCAATCACTCGAGATTGTTTGATACAGTTGTGATGATATTAGTCTTTAATTTCCTTCCTGAGTGCTAGCGCATCTGGTGTCTGGAATTTATATCGATGTGTACCTTGTGCGTGCATTGTTCAATGGCCAACATTGACTTTTTCAAATTTGTAACCGTGTAATATACATGCGTAGTTTGCACACTTCCAGTTTATTGATTTCCTTCTGAGATCATGTAATCAAATAAATGTAGTGTATGTGTGGTTTCCGGACTTGTCGATTGCTCATGTTCCATGGAGATAGCAGTAGCCACCATATGCCTGGAGTATAGTAGTAACTCCAGAAATGAGTGGATTTCTTTATTTTTACCTCTTTTGTTGCCTGTATTGTTTCGCAAGAGCTTATCGTGTCTCACATATGCAATGGATACAATAGCTATCTTTGTCTCGTCTTGGCATAATTTTTTTTTCCCTTCGTATCACAGTTGAGGGATTGTTCTTTTGTTAGTATTAGCATTATCTGGTTGTAAACTTCAAGTTTTTTACCCTCTGTCGAACTTTTATATTTGTGCTTTATGTGTGTCAATTTATTTGTTTTTAACCTGTGTGAGTAAGAACCAGCAAGTTATAGAGTGTTGCTTCCTTATGAGTTGTGATATATATACAATGCACGAGTCCATGTGAAGTTAGCCTCTCTGATCTTTTAAAGAAAAAAATTAAGTTTTGAGAAGTCAGTTAGTCTCGATTCCCAATCTAAAACAACACACCACAGTGCATAATGTTTTTTCCATTCTATTAGCGTTTACCTTTTGCCGCTTTGGTAATTTGCACTTTCATTTAAATGTTTACGAATCCTTGTTTGAATGGTAACTGGGAGAGCAGGCTTTGTCACAATCAACTTTCCAGCAGTTTATGAACTACTCGTCAGGACATGGTGGTGATCCTAATGCAAATGGGGATTCTACGGCAACACAAGTAGCTGCTGATCATGATTCACACCAAGATTTTAAACCAGTGAGCAAAAGTTCGGACACATCTTTGCATGACATTGTTGCTCAGGTATCTACTTGCAAATGAGATTTCAGAATATTTGGATAAAGCACCTACATTTGTATGTTGTCTTGCTGCCATCTCTTCATTCTAACATCAATTTTTTTGGCAGGATATCAGGGAGAATCCAGTCTTGATCTACATGAAAGGTTTTCCTGAGTCTCCAATGTGTGGCTTCAGTGCACTGGCAGTCAAGGTCTTCCAGCAGTATGGTCAGTTTACTCTAGTTAGTTGATTGCAGAAATGTTTGAAATGCAGTCGATAATCATTGTTGCTTTCTAAATTTTAAGCCATATCTTGTCTATTGCAGGTGTCCCTATACATGGTAGAGATATTTTGGGAGACCTCAGGCTCAAAGAGGCTGTTAAAGCCCACACGTAAGTCTCTCCTCTTTACACCTCCAAGATGATGTGTTCTTAGATGGCAAGTGGTTACACACATCTGCTGGGAAAACGAACTAAGATTGAAGTAGTTCATCTAAATTTTGCATGATTGAAAATGTATGATATTATATGGTAAAGCTGCGAGGGGGCCTGTAGCCTAGTTGTTGCAGAGACCTTAGTAGCACCCCAGGTCCTGGCTTCGAATCCCTGTGGTAGTGAGTTTCAGGCTAGGTAAAAAGGGTCACCTGATAGTTCCCCTAGTTGGCATGGGTGAACCGAGCTGTGGTGGGTGTGTCCTCGTGTAAGGGGCCGGTTGTGGGTTGGGCCTCAAAGCATGTGCTAAGGCCCGAACCACAAGGAGCAGCATTTCTATGCATGAGGGGTGCTAGCTTTCGTGACCTTTCTTGGCCGGGCTCCGGTTGATTTGTGGGGGAAGTCCCCCCCCCCCCCCCCCTACCGGCTGAGTTTTATATGGTAAAGCTAAAACTTTAAAGGGAATGGTCTTCAAGCTTGACTTTTTGGGGAAGAACCAGCTTGTACCAAAGTGAAAGAACTAGAATCAGTTACAGTTATCAGGTTGGCATTTAGTTTTGAGCTTGCTAGATCTGATTTAGATCATCCTCATGCAAACAGAGAACAATAACAACTGTTTGTTTCGTGTATTATGATATTACGGATCTCTACATTTTATATATTTTTTTATCAATTGAATTGTTACGCATTTATATGCGAAACCTTTTTTGAGCATAAACCGATCAGCTGATCCTCATGCCCAAGAAAAATGTTCATGCGCTGTCCATTTCAGTTATATATTTTATTTTGTTATGCAGTAACTGGCCAACGTTTCCACAAATATTTATCAAAGGAGAGTTTGTTGGGGGGTCTGACATCATATTAAGCATGCACCAGGCAAGTTCGATTTCTATTTTATCTTGTTAGTAAATTAAACTTATCATCTTAATTAATGCCTGATACCTTCATAATTTTCTTCAGAAGGGGGAACTAGAGGATCTGCTTCGTGATATCACACAAAAAGCTGGACAAAAGGCGGATGCTAACGAGCAATGAAGCATTCCACGGCACATTGCTTCTCAGACTATTATTGTCCCAGACAATCTTTAGGTGACCTTGCGTAGTTGCAAGCTGTTCTGTCTTCTGTGCAGTCCCAGGATCTACCATTCTGACAGACACAAGCATGATCAGAGATCTGTCTATGACTGTACGGAGTTCTAAAGTCCTAACGGATGCGCACTTCGCATTGCCGTTCATTGGTTCATTATGTATGTGCTTGAGTTCCAGCCTTCCAGGATACATAGGCTGCATTACATGTTCCGATCTTTTTTGTAATTCAACTGAACCTGCAATAATAAGGTTGAAAAATGATAAGAAGATGCAAAGTATGCTGTGCATAAAAATATTGAACAAAACGGTATTTTGTTTTTGCCAAACTTCACATTAAAATTTAATTGTTTTGGTTGGGCTGTGCCAAGCCTAAGCAATAGTGCAACACTTAGGCGACACCTAAGAGCCCTAGTGGCAACCCTAGTGGCAAGCCACTATGACTAGCTCTCTCCCATAAAAAAATAAATTTAATATCATTGTGGGTACGTGACCCACGTATCAGATATCAAACTGATAAGAACAGATACTACACTTGATCTTAGCCAAAAGAGATACTACACTTGATCTTAGCCAAAAGACCGAGAAAGGTATTAGTTGTTATGATGTGGTACCCTTTATTTTATATCCTCCTCTACTAAGTCAGGTGATCTCCCTAGCGATGTGGTACTAATAAACGATTTCGAGCTAATGTTATGTTCCGGGCTGCTTAGCTAAACCGCGATTACGACGGAGCTCCAGCCCGTTCATCTACGACGACTTTGGGCTTGTAACGTAGCTGGGCCCGAGAGTTGCGGCCCATATATGCGATCCACTTGCTAAGTTGGGCCATACGAAGCACAAGAGCCATATCCAATCCGCCACACCTGCCGGTTACCGCCAGCGGCGAACGCATGAGCGTCCGGCTGCCCGGGGCCTCCAAGCCCGCCATCGCCATGGCCGCGCTTTCCCTCCCACCACTCCCCCACCGAGCTCCCCCTCCCGCAGCACCCGCCAGCTCGCCTCCCCACTCCACAGCCGCCTCCCTGAAGAGGCTCTGCAAGGAGGGAGACCTGCGTCAGGCCCTGCGCCAGCTCACGGCCCGGGCACCGCCTCCTCGGGAGCACTACGGCTGGGTGCTCGACCTCGTCGCCGCCAGGAGGGCGGCTGAGGAGGGCAGGCAGGTCCACGCGCACGCCCTGGCCTCTGGTTGCCTGGACGAAGACGATGAAGGCTTCCTCGCGACCAAGCTGGTGTTCATGTACGGTCGGTGCGGGCGGGTGGACGACGCGCGCCGCCTGTTCGACGGAATGCCCGCGCGGACCGTCTTCTCTTGGAACGCGCTCGTTGGGGCGTACCTCTCGTCTGGGAGCGCCGTCGAGGCCGTGCGGGTCTACAGGGCCATGCGGGCGTCAGCAGCACCTGGGTCAGCTCCCGACGGGTGCACACTCGCGTCGGTGCTCAAGGCGTGCGGTGTGGAGGGGGACGGACGCTGCGGGCACGAGGTGCACGGTCTTGCTGTGAAGAGTGGACTTGATAAGAGCACGCTGGTGGCTAATGCGCTTATCGGGATGTACGCCAAGTGCAGCATGCTGGATTCAGCGCTACGGGTGTTCGAGTGGCTGCATGATGGGAGGGATGTCGCATCCTGGAACTCGGTTATAACAGGGTGCGTGCAGAACGGGAGGACCTTGGAAGCCCTGGAACTGTTCCGAGGGATGCAGAGCTCTGGATTCAGCATGAATTCATATACAGCCGTGGGGGTGCTGCAAGTTTGTGCAGAGCTAGCTCTGCTGAATGTGGGCAGGGAGTTACATGCAGCACTTCTCAAATGCGGCAGCGAGGTCAACATCCAGTTCAATGCTTTGCTTGTCATGTATACGAAATGTGGCCGGGTGGATAGTGCTCTAAAAGTGTTCCATCAGATTGATGAGAAAGACCACATATCATGGAACTCGATGCTCTCCTGTTACATCCAAAACGATTTGTATGCTGAGGCCATTGATTTTTTTGGTGAAATGCTTCAACATGGTTTTCAGCCTGATCATGCCTGTGTTGTAAGCTTGTCCTCTGCATTAGGACATCTGGGTTGGCTAAACAATGGCAGAGAGGTTCATGCTTATGCTATAAAGCAGAAGCTTCATACTGATTTGCAGGTTGGGAATACATTGATGGACATGTACATAAAGTGTGACTCCATAGAATGTTCAGCAAAAGTATTTGAAAGCATGAGCCTTAGAGATCACATATCTTGGACAACAATCCTTGCTTGTTTTGCGCAGAGTTGTCGGCATTTTGAAGCATTGGAAATGTTCCGAGAAGTACAGAAACAAGGGATTAAGGTGGATTCTATGATGATTGGGAGCATTTTAGAAACATGTAGTGGTTTGAAAAGCCTCTCTCTGCTAAAGCAAGTGCATTCCTATGCTACTAGAAATGGGTTGCTTGATTTGATACTGAAGAATAGACTGATAGATATATATGGGGATTGGAGAGAGGTTCAACAATCACTAAATGTATTTCAGACAGTAGAGAAAAAGGACATTGTTACGTGGACTAGTATGATAAACTGCTGTGCCAATAATGGACTGTTAAATGAAGCTGTTTCCTTATTTGCTGAGATGCAGAAAGCAAATATCGAACCTGATTCTGTAGCACTAGTAAGTATTTTGGTGGCCATTGTTGGTTTGTCATCATTGACAAGAGGAAAACAGGTTCATGGCTTTCTTATCAGAAGGAACTTTCCTATAGAAGGTCCTGTGGTTAGTTCCCTTGTGGACATGTATTCTGGTTGCGGAAGCATGAAGTATGCCACCAGAGTATTCTATGGGGCTAAATTTAAAGATGTGGTTCTTTGGACAGCGATGATTAATGCTACGGGCATGCATGGATATGGCAAACAAGCCATAGATATGTTCGAGACAATGCTACAGAGTGGTCTGACTCCTGATCATGTTTGTTTCCTTGCTCTGCTGCATGCTTGTAGTCATTCGAAGCTTGTTGATGAGGGTAAATACTATCTGGATATGATGGTGAGCAAGTACGGGTTAAAACCATGGCAGGAGCACTACGCCTGTGTGGTTGATATTCTTGGCCGCTCGGGCCGGACCGAGGAGGCTTACAGGTTCATTGAGTCTATGCCTATGGAACCAACATCTGTGGTGTGGTGTGCACTGGTTGGGGCATGTCGTGTCCACGAAAACCATGACCTTGCTGTGTTTGCAGCCAATAAACTTCTTGAGCTGGAACCTGGCAATCCAGGCAACTACATTCTTGTATCAAATGTTTTTGCTGAGATGGGAAAGTGGAACGATGTCAAAAAAGTTAGAATCAGGATGGCAGAACAGGGCCTGAGAAAAGATCCAGCTTGCAGTTGGATTGAGATAGGGAACAATATCCACACTTTCACAGCAAGAGATCACTCTCATAGAGACTCGGAGGCAATCCATCTCAAGCTTGCTGAGATAGCAGAAAAACTTAGGAAAGAAGGTTACAAAGAGGACACCAGGTTTGTCCTTCACGATGTGAGCGAAGAGGAGAAGATAGATATGTTGCATAAGCACAGCGAGAGGCTCGCAATAGCATTCGGCCTGATCAGCACTCGTCCAGGTACGCCTCTGAGGATAGCCAAGAATCTCAGGGTGTGCGGTGACTGCCACGAGTTCACCAAGCTGGTTTCCAAGCTTTTTGAAAGGGAGATTGTGGTACGAGATGGCAACAGGTTCCACCATTTCAGTGGAGGCTCTTGTTCTTGCGGAGACTTCTGGTGAATGGTGATCTAGGCCATAGCCCATTTTGTGAATATGTTATATGATGCATGATAGCATGAGTTTATATAATTTAGTTGTTTTTAAAAAATTGAGAAGTAGGTTTATCTCATTGCCCAATGAAAACAGCACACCACTACACATGATGTATTTACTGTTCAATTACCGCTGCCTCTTTTGTTAATGTGGTACAATGTAAGCTGTGAAAATACATCAGGTTCTCTATGTTTCGAAAACCAGTTTTGAACATGTGATAAACCTAAGCATAGCCAGAACCTTATCAATACCATGTCTTGCTGCCATTTCTCCATATCTACAACAAATTTTGTAGGCAGAGGATATCAGGGAGAACGCAGTCTTCGATACAGATGGAGGGTTTCCCTAAGTAAATAATAGCATATGCTCCTTTTCCAGATGATGCAAACTTTATGCATAAAGAATGGAATGTGCACGAGTTGGTTATGCTTCATCTAAACCTTTACCGATAATGCAAACTCTATGCATAAAATGTATTTTATTTTTTAATTATTAGTAACACGCGTAACATCTTCAAAAGATATGCAAACCATAAAAATTAGATTTTTATCTTGGTAGGGGTGCGCCTAGCCTAAGCAGCAGTGCAACACTTAGGCGACACATGAGAGCCCTAGTAGCCAGCCACTATGATGAGCTCTTCCCCACAAAAAATACATTTAATACCATTATGGGTACGTGACCCACATATATCAGATATTAAACTGATGAGAACAGATACTACACTTGATCTTAGCCAAAAAGGCCGAGAAAGGTATGAGCTGGGAGGTTGCCCTGCCTCGTGTTTTATTGTTTCTCCACCGCCTTACGTGATATATGCCGGCGATGTGGTACTAATAACGATCGCGAGCTAATGTTATGGGTTTGCTTAGCTAAAACCACCTGTTGGACTTGGCGGGCGATCAAATTTACTAATGGGCCCTCTAGGGTTACGGCCCATATATGTGATCGATTTTCTGAATTGGGCCTTCACTCCGGGCCACACGAAGAAAACAGGGGTGGCGATGTCATTGATGAGATCATATCCTCGACTATGCGTTCGCGTTGGCGAGCCGCTCCCGTCGACACTGACACAGTGTCATGTTAATGTTGGCCGCTTGGCTGTCCAGTGGCGCCACGCACCTGTGTGTTCCTCCGAGCCGTTCAGCGCTCGCAAACTGTGACCCGAGCGAGAGTTCGACAGGCGGCTGTGACCGGAGACCGCTCGCTCCAGGAGTCCACGAAAGGTCCAGGTTTGTGTTTGTCCGATGCCGACGGTGCCCGCTGCTTGACTGCTTCTTCGATCATTTGGAAAGAACATCACATTGCCAGGCAAGCCGTATGGCATGGTTATACAGGAGTACATGTCCTACAGGACACAGCGAGGTACGGAACCGCACCAGTGTAACTACTAGATGCACAATTGCACTAGCCAATCGTGGACTCCTTGCGCGTTCACATCCACCATCCCACTTTCGAAACGGAGAGCGCCATCTGAAAGTTGGTCCCCGAAGATAAAATAAAGGTGCTTCGAAGCCATGATAGTGGCAGTGGCTTTGTCTATTGTATGGTTGTAGCATAAAACTAAGACGACACGCACGGTGCCTGCACTGTGCTGGACGATATAGGAGCAATAATACGGAGAGAAAATAAAAGTCAGGATCCACACTGGTAGCTGCTGGTTGCACGCGGTGGACGGGAGTAGAGTAGTATGCGCGATCGACTCGGTTTGAGGCTTTGAGCCCGTGGCTTCCAAGAACGCTCTGCGCCGTGGGCGCTTGAGCTGGCCCGGCCCGGCCCGGCCCGGAGCTAAGTCAAGTCGTCGTCTTTGTCTTCCATCAACGAAAACCAGATTCCGACAACTCTCGAGAGAACCGCGTGAGCGAGTTAGGTAGTTGCACTTGTCTACTTGGCACACCTCTCTCCCACCCGCGACGAATTTTCTTACGCCATGGCTGGATCTCCGGCGCCTCTTATATAAGAGCTCCGGCCATGGCTGGCTCCTTCACAACTCAGATCTTGGTTGCAGTCACCTGCCCTTCCCCCAAAACAAACATCGATCGGAGGGAGCAACTAAGCCACCCGATCAGCATCGCTCGATCTACGGATCGATCGCAATTGTCGATCCCCAGGTCCTCTTTCACCTCAGGAGCAGACGAAGAAACCAGCAGCACGCGATGAAGGTAAGGGCAGTTCCAACCCAGACTCTATCTCAGAGTCTAAACTCATTTATTAGCCTCGTATTAAATGCCTTTTTGCTGATGTGTCACTCAATTATTTGGACTTGGTTTTTATTTGGACTCTAAGTCTACAATTCTCAAGGTATGGGCTCTAAGATAGAGTCTGGGTTGGGACTGCCCTAACTGCTCAGTCTCTGCTCCTCTCGCTCTAGCTCTTTGCATTCCCCTGCTTCGTTCCTGACGCTGACGGTTGCCTCTGCTCGTGTCTCTGATTCGTCGCAGCAAAAGATCGTGATCAAGGTGAGCATGTCGTCGGAGAAGAGCCGGTCCAAGGCCATGGAGCTCGTCGCCAAAGCAGACGGTACGGACGCGTCCCGGCGTTCCCGCCATGGATGCTTATATATGTTGCCTCTCTCCCCTCCTGGCTCTCACACGTGTCCTAACTGTTCCAGCACGTTATGTAAATGCAGGGGTGAGCTCGATGGGGGTCACCGGCGGCGACAAGGACCAGCTGGAGGTGATCGGCGTGGACGTCGACACCGTCTGCCTGGTCAAGTGCCTGCGCAAGAAGCTCGGCCACGCCGACATCCTCAAGGTGGAGGAGGTGAAGGACAAGAAGGCCGAGGAGAAGAAGAAGCCGGAGGAGCCCAAGATCATCGTGGACCCACCGCCGTATTACAATTACTACCCCGGTTACGGTTACTACTACCACCAGCCGGCGCCGTGGTGGTACCAGTGATGACAAGCCAAGCGCATAGTAGTAGTAAACTAAAATGGAATGGCCACGTTTTGTATTAGTTTGATTCATATTCGTTCCATTACTCGTATAGGGAAAACTAGATACGAGATCTAGGCTCCCTGCGAGCCACGAATGTACGTACAAACTGAGTGGATGTAGTACATATAAGGCCCTGTTTAGACAATGAAATTTCATCAACGCATGCATGCTCCCTCTCACAGACTCTAAATCATCGAGTACAAATTTGTTTATTCTAGCCAATTGTCCAACGATTGGACTCCTGAGGCTGAAGCCAATAGTTGGTTGCCACGTGTTTGCGACACGGCCAAAGTTTCCGCAACATAGATCCAGCCAGAGCAAAGAACGCTCAGCATGACAGTGACATGGCGTAACGTGAGCCTCTTATGCATTTCAACCCTTTTCAAAAACATATTTATGATTAATCCCAGTGAACCAATTGACATTTCAATTTTGGAGAAAAAAAGAGGTTAATATGGTGAAGGAGGGTGACCTCCTTCCTATTTCGTCTACATTTGGTGGAATTAAACCTGAGTTTCAACTTAGATTGGTAGATCGTTCAGTCACATGAAAAGAATAGATTATAAATTCTCCTTTTGGAAGGAGGGCGCAAGGTAACGAAAGCCAAGAGGCTTGACAATATTGTAAAGCAAGAATAAGTCTCCTATTTTTTTTTTTGCCGCCTAGCCAGCTATAAACCCTTTTCTTCTCTATCAACGAAATATGCACAATCTCGTGCCGTTCGTTTAACAAAATGGTAACGAAAGCCATAGAACCACTAGGAACATTTTCTCTTTACAAGTGCAGAAATGACATTGGCCATGTTTGTTACATCTTCATGGGTCTTCATGTGTCCTCCGAGACACGAGATGTTCCGTTGTGCGCCCCCCCCCCCACCCAACAAGTGTAGTTCCCAAAAGGGCCAAATTATTACCAACAGTTGCATATACAATTGTCGACAACATGTGCTTGTTACGCTCAATTTGGCTCATATTTTACAGAGGCTCTTGGAGATCCTCTCAGACAACAACGTTTCTGACTGAAGTGTTTTGAAGTGATGCAATGATTCCATCGATTCTCATGTTGAGTAATTAAAGTTCCCCACCCAAAGCGATTTTGTTGGAAGCACAACTTGTTTGGCAAAATTTTATGGGACCTAGTTGCAGGGCTCTATTCGTACAATGAAGGTTCAATTTGCAAAACAACCACCCCTGACAAGAATTATGTTTTGTCGTTATGAGTTTATTACGAGCTGTTTTGTTTGGTACCAGCTCTTGTCCAACTGTACTAGTACTACGTTGACCTCTTGCTTGACCCGTGCATTTCTCTGAGCCATTCAGCATTCATCAGAGTTTGCACGGGTTTATGACCAAGCTCGTTGGGTGATGACTGCGCTGACGACTACTATAAACCGCAACCGCAAGAAACCTCAAAGCTTGTGCTTGTCAAGTAAGCACAGGACATATCTTCGTATTATTAAGGAGAAATTAAGATATACTACACCACACGGAGCAGGATGTGATAGTTACATAATCGTTTTACGATCTATATATAAAGTGCCATGCATGATGGATTGAGAGAGAAGAATATGCTGCACAAACTGCACTAGAGCACGGCCGGTACAGTACACAAATGGCAGTCCGTTTCGGCATATGTTTCTGGGCCGCTCTGCATGCGGCGATGTGTGGTCTGTGCGCATATAGACGCACAGAGCTGAGCTGATGAGCAGTGCCGTTTGGGGGTGCTGGCGTACGATGGCCGGCCACACGCCGTGTCGTCTCGACACGTACGCTCGCCTCAGCTCGTCTGTGATGGGAGAGGCGGAGCGGAATCGATGGCGTGCATGCGCGGCGCCGGTCGCACGCGACAGCGTCATCCGATGTCATGATGGATCGGACACGCCAAGGGGCCAGGTGACTTGGCGACCAGGCGACGACCCGGCTAGCCTCTGATCCCATACGGTGCTGGGTTATGTGGCGACCAGGTCTCCTGGCCCGTCTCCGCGCGCTGGCATACGTGTCGCGGCCAGCCAGGTATACATGTGCAAAGGGTATTTAGGACGACTGGCCGTGCTTCTGATCTTCTGGATTCCCTTTGAACGTTTGAGGACTTTCGTTGTGTGCATCTTGGACGTTTGAGGACTTTCGTTGTGTGCATCTTGGACGTTTGAGGACTGTGTGATGTCCAAGCAAGGGCGCCCTTTCTCTGCCCCACAGCATTCGACGGGAGTGCGTACTAGGTAAACACTGCCACTCTTTGGTTGTGTTTAGATGCAAAAGATCTTTTGCACTTACTATTCATTCCCCTCACAGAACACGCATCCCTAAAAATTCCTTTTTCACCTTTCCTATTCATCCCCCTCACATAACACGCATCCCAGAAACAAAAGATCTTTTCCCTTCATCAACTAAACACAGCCTTTCTCTCTTTAACCTCGCACGCATAGACTATCACAGAAGAAAACAACGGCTCCAAATATTATTTCCACGTGGAGACAATCAAAGCAGGACTGCACCGTGAAAGACTCACAGGCCCGCTCCACGTACCAAAGTTTTTTTTTTCCTTCTAGCAGGAGTGGCCGATAGCGGAGGTGGCGGGGCAGTGCCTGGCTGGAACTGGAAGAAGGCGTCGTCGCGGCGGTGGGTCTCACACACTCTACTAGAGCGTGACCCGTCGCGCAATAATAGCATGTTGCTTAGCCATATGCGCTGAGGCTCTGCATTATTGTGCTGTTAAACCTTGTGCCCGTTTAATGTGCATGTCGGGACCGTGCTTGCTGAATTGTATCGCTGCCATAGTTAAATTACCTTAATCGTCCACGCTGCTTCACTCAACGACTTGGAAAGATCTCCGCGTTCGTGCCCTCGGAGGAGCGGCAGCGCACAGCTTGTTTGTACAGTGACAAACACACCGATGGCCCGGCCCCGAGAGACATCGCCTCTAGTCCGATCCCGGTCATTCTGCGTCCATATCACTTGGATTGTCCGTTTTGTCGTAGTAGTTTACTTGGAAATTATTAACTTGCTGCCACGAGCGTTCTTATACAAGTTAACTTAGTACGTATGTCCGTCCGTGTAGTCTAGGTTATATACTTATATCACCTTAATTAGCAGCCTCTTTGCCATCAGTCAAGTCATGGCGCGCGTCGCCTATCCCGCGCGCGTTCGTGTATTTAAACGAGCCCCGGGCGTAGCTACACCGTTCAAAAGGCCTTGTTTAGATGAAAAAGTTGGTGGAAAGTTAGAGCTGAACAATTATATGGCTGAAGCTTGTAGATGTAGTATAGTATTTGTATAGGAGTTTTGATGTGTGACTCGATTGGTTTATTTACTTCTGTGGCATCATTTCGCCAAATATAATCCCAGTACCTAAAAAACTGCATATGCCCCTGCATACCATCTTAAACCGTCTAAACAACACCAGTGATGGTTTTGCCTACGCAGCTCTGCAAGTTGACCGTGACACATCACAAGCATTTACTACTTTTGAAACAATTCCTTTTCAACTTGACCGTTGTGGCTGTGTTTAATTTAAAAGGAAAAACCCTTTTCTGCAAAACGTGTTGAGGGATGAATAGGAAAGTTGGAAACTCGTCATTATTCCTGTCTCACATGTATTGTCATATCGTACCGGTAGAAGTTGTCCAACTCGTCCCATCGAATGATGACAGACGGATGACCTGTAGTAACCGGTCAACACGCGTCGTCGATCTTGGCTCCATCCAACACATCTCCATCATCGCCCCCTGTCCGTCGTTTTATTTCTACGGCTAATCATTTGTAGACTTTGTAGTAGCAGCTTGCAGTGGTAGCTTATTGACGACGCAGCAGTTGTTCACTGCGTACAAACTTTGTCTCCCTGCTCATCCTCCCAAGCCATTTGACTTCGCTTCCACCGTAGGAGATAGGCCTCGCTCGCTGCCCCCCCAGCGCGCGTATATATATACACCGGCCGCGAGAGAGCGGCTGCGGCCATTGCTCCTTTCACAAGCTAACACGCAAAGCTTGTGTGGGTGGCTGTTGCACACTTGCACTACCGGCCGGCAGCAAAGATCATCGATCGTAGTAGTAGTCAGTTAGCCACACACCCAGTCAGAACAAATAATCCTGACAACCTTTCCTCAGCTTCTCACTAGTGTCGTCGTCGTCGTCGTCGTTCGTGGATCAACGATGTCGAAGGTACAGTGAATAAGTGATCTATTTCGTTTCTCGTCTCTCTATTGGTCTCGGACCTTTATTAGCATAGCCGAAGCGGCTGAGTAGCTTGGTCTATATTGTTCTCGCGATGCTTTTGAGAGCATGCATGCATGCATGCCCGTTCGCTAACTGATGGACCGGTGGATCGGCCGGGCTTGTTGTACACGTTATTGTTTGTAGCGTAGACACCTTCACTACTAGCTCCGACAGCGCGCGTGAGACGATCGATGTCGAAGCCGGTAAAGGCGGCCTTCAATACTATCTGGGACATTTATTTCTGCTACTAGTAGCTCGTCCTTCATTTTTGCTCTTAGTTTAATTTGCTTCCGCGATCGATGTCTATATGTATGTATGAGCGTGTGCTCTGCAAGGGAACAGACGCTAGCTAATATGGCTCGTCGTCGTCGTTGTTTAATTTGCAGCAAAAGATCGTGATCAATCTGGGCATCCCGAGCACCAAGATCCGGCCCAAGGCCATGTCGCTGGCCGCCAAAGTACACGGTACGTCGCACAAGATAGCTCAAACTAATTAAAATGGTCGAGTGATCGATGCGTGAATGAACAAATATACCATGGTTGGAAGGTATCAGATGATGCCATGCGATACTTTTTGGCTGATTAAAAATAGCCGTTGATCTCCCTATATATTTACCTTAGTATTGTTTTTAAAAATATCTAATTAATACCTCCTGGCATATTTCTTTGGGTACTCTTGATACTGCCGTTAATCTTACGACCACTAGATCTTTAGAAATCAATGATATTTTAACCACCCTAAAACTTCTCGAGTAATATACATGCAGGGGTGAGCTCAGTGGCGATCACCGGCAACGACAAGGACCAGCTGGAGGTTGTCGGCGTAGGCGTTGATGCCACCTGCCTAGTCAACTGCCTGCGCAAGAAGGTCGTTCGCAGCGCCAGCATCCTGCTGATGGAGGAAGTGAAGGACAAGGAGGAGGAGAAGAAGAAGCCAGAGGAGAAGAAGCCGGAAGAGCTGCTCGAGTGGGGGTGGCCCGGTTATTACTACCCTCAGCGCCACCCACTGCCGATGTTCTTCTGCGAGGAGCCAACCGCCGGTTGCCACGTCATGTAATAAAGTAATTCAAGTTTGCTATACACTGCCACGTGGACGCAAGTACGAGCTAGTAGCAGCATTCATCACACCAACTACGCTAGCTAGGTATGATACATGCATGCGTGTACCGAAATATGGAATAAAAATAAAAAAGTATCCATATTATCATTTAAAAAATTACCCACCATATTCATTATATACTATTACTCATATAGTTGGACATTATAATTTAACTAGTACAGAGTTTTGTTGCACATCGCATGATTTTGAAGTCAAATTATTACAAGACATCAAGAGGTATTGAAATTATGACATGAGTTCGGTACCTAGCTATCAAACTTTAGTCCTTAAGTACCATACGAGTTAATTTGGTACTACAGTACTTGTAGACTCGGGGTCTCTGCAAGCTTAACAAGGAGACACACAAATTGATAACAAAAGGAAAGAAGATTTTAGGCCTTAAACATGGGCCACCCTACTAATGCATATATAGATATGTACTAAAACTCCAAGAAGATTTGGAGCAATTTTCTCCAAGATTTGGACCCCCAGTACCCCACGCTGTGAGACCCATTAGATTCGTTGACACGGGTCCCACGCGACCCATTGGCGCACGTCCTACTATGGAACCCACAGTACATGGGCCAGCTAGACCCATTATACACTAACCCACTATAGTTTTTTTTTAAAAGTTATTTTTCTACAATCGGTTTTTAAAGTTTTTTTCCAAGATTTTAGGTTATATATATATTTTAATTTTGTTTCTTCAATATACCATTATACTAAATTATTTGTATCTATTTTTTTTCAAATTTGTTTCTTTAAGTAAACATAAGTTTGCATGATCTAAATATAATTATTTATAATTAATTTTATCTTTATATTTAAAATTCTAGGACAAGTGACCCCATGGTGTAGGACCCATGAGATCCGCTGACGTAGGTCCCATTGTATGTGGACCTGCTGGACCCATTATACATGGATCACTGTCGTTTTTAAAAAGGTTTTTTCTACAAACATTGTTTCTAGTTTTCCTTTCCAAGATGTTAGGTTATAATTCTTAATTTTGTTTCTACAGTATACCATTATATTATGTTATTTTGTACATTTTTTGAATTTGCTTCTTTAAGTAAACATAATTTTGCATAATTAATTTTATCTTTTATATTTTTTATACGAAACACGAACTGGTATAACATGTACTTAAATGTAGAAGGACACACAAATTCTCACGTAAAAAAATATTGTTTGGTCCTTAGAGACGAATATGATAGTAAGGCATAATTTATTTGGGATGGATTTACATTCCAATATAGATCAACAAAATCTTGATTTTTTATTGTTTTTTAATATAATTTTGTACTTTGTTACTATACTATTTTCATCACAAAAGGAGAAAATATATTTTTTTTCTTTTGATGATTTTAGTCAACATCTCTCTGCATTCAAGTCCCAAATTGTTTCTTATAACGTGTAGCACTATGCGAGTCATTCTGACTAGTTTGTTATAACATGTGTAGCACTTAAGAGTAAAATTTTGTAGACCTTTTTACCAGAAACCACTCATACCAGCAGTCAAGAACCTTCATGTGAGTCGTTTCAGACATGTTTCCGTCACTCCGTGGCACCTTTTGAAGTTTTGACCCGTAAAGTGAAATACTCCATTTCTTTGAGATGCCCATAAACAGAATACTCCACCGTGTAGTTGTTCTATAGTGTATACTCCATTCTGATAGATTGAGAAAACTCAACAATTGGTAGCACATGGTCACAAAAGTTTAGTCGCGTGTTTCCTTTAAGGTTCCCAATGTGACCAAGTCACAATCGAATTTACTTAAGTGAAATAACAAATGAATCAACGAGACTAATGACTATCATTGTCCTCACACTTTTATTGGTTTGATGAAATAGAACAGGTTGACCCATCATGTCCCCATGCCTCATATACATACTAGTTATATGCATATGCAGGGTAGCTCATCATAACTAGTATGTACACAAGTTTATACCCACTAAAATTCGTAAGATGAGCTCATCGTGGGCCACGCACCATGTAGGACGAGTTAATTCTTCGAACCTCCCAATAGTTTTTTGAGGGACCGTGTGTCTCACCCCGCAATCCACAGGATCAACATATGTAGAATAATGGTGTTCGTTATTCATGTTGTATGTGCTCGCTTCTCCCTTCAAGCCCCAAATTGTTATTTTTCTACCTGGTCAATAGGACCATTTCTGCCGAAAAAGGGAGTATTCCATGACTCTTGAGTCTTGACTCTGAGAATTAATACTATGAAAAAGAGAGTATATGTTAGGGTTAGAGTTAGTTTGCTCTTGTTGCCGGCAACTGACTTTCCACAACACATCAAATTTAAACAAAAGAACGCTGATTTTGCCACACATTTGTCCTATGATCGTGTCAATTCTAAAGCAAAAGCGTCGTTGCAAATTAATAAAGCCTGTTCTGGTGAAAGCTAGACACGGTTGAGAAAGCGCGGAATATATCAGTTGGAGCTTTGCAAAGAAAGGTCTTAAAACTTTTCTGCTTTCTTTACACACGCGGAATATATCAGTGGGAAACATTACATTGTTAGTTTGGCTGGGTCTAAACCGCATCGAATCTTATTCTTAGCTCAAACTATAATGGGCGAATACAGCACATTTCTCGGGCTCCAACCACTTGTCCTAGTACACTATATAAGTCACACGCGGGGCCCTGATCTCGTCCCCAACAACACTCGGAGCTTCAAGTGTCAATTCCGAGCATTAGGACTACTCTCAAATGTTGGATCGGAAAATCAGCAGCAGAGCAGACAGCATGAAGGTAACATGAGCTCTAATCCAAACGGGACGCACCAGAGCTTGTCAGTCTCCAATATTTGTAGAAGCAACTCAGTTTGCTTTCCCGTTTTTTGTTTTACAGCAAAGGATCGTGATCGAGGTGCAGATGACTGGCGACAAGAGCCGGTCCAAAGCTCTTGGTTTAATCGCTTCGACACAGGGTAATAAGCATTGCTTACACACACTGACACACAGTTACACCGTCGGGTCGTCACACATACGCGCGAGCATGAAGGGACAAAGCTAACCACACCACTGCCCGCCTCTTGCCGTGTCATTTTTTTTTTGCAGGGGTGCAGTCCGTGGCGATAGAAGGGAGGGAGAGGAACCATCTGGTGGTGGTTGGCGACGGCCTGGACGCCGTCGGCCTGACGAGCTACCTGAGGAAGAAGGTGGGCGGCGCGCAGATCGTGCAGGTGGAGGTCGTCGGTGATGTGGCCGCTGGTCCTCAGCAACAGTGGCAACCGCGCTACGGCAGCTACTACTACTCCCCGGCCGTCCGCCGTGCACCCGTACGCGCACGCCGGCCAGTACTGCTACGACGACCACCAGTCGTCTCACTCTCACCCCGATGTGGACTCCTCGTGCGCCATCATGTGATCTGCACTCTGCAGGGAGCCGGTCAAGGAGTTGGGTGATCCGTTTTCTGCCTGTACGTAAATGCAGAGCTGAACAATTATATGGCTGAAGCTTGTATGTAGCGATTTTACCCGAGAAATGGGCCCAATTAAGTATATTTCATCTTCCATTGGTGCTAATACACGAAATGTTCCCAAGTGCGGATACGACCGTCGAGTCGAGCTCGACTAACTGCAACCGAAGATCGTCCGTCCATACGCTCACTCGAAGGTGAGTTCCAAAGATCACATCATTCCACAATTCAAATTACAACAAATCTCAGAGTTATTACAACCAAATTGAAATGATAAATAATTTAGTTCGAGTTCATGCAGCGGAAAGTAAACGAGATACTAGCGACGATCCGTAGTATCGTCACGATGAAGTCAACCATGACGCTACTCCTCACGATCCTCGGGAGAGGTCGGCTCCCACTCGATGCTGTAACCCGGAGGAAGCTGGGAGGCCCAAGCCATAGAGGCAGCTACCTCCTGAGGGGACGGTCCTGAAAATTTAGCCACAAGCAAGGCTGAGTATACTAGTTATACTCAATAAGACTTACCCGACTGGTGAGCACTACGTCACCGACTCCTAAACTAAGAGGCTGTTTGGCTAGTGGGGTTCTTTTGCCAAAAGCGACTAAGCTGATCTCGAGCTTATCCATCTTGATTTTAATTCCTTTAACCTATCCATTCTAGGTGAACCTAGCTAGACAACCAAGTTTTGCAATACAATTATTTCATACAAAGATTTCATCCTTCCAAGTTCACTTCATAATATATCATACATCAGTCAAGCAGTCTCATTAACCGCGAGAAGCGGACAGTTCGAACCGAATTTACTACCTGGCCAGGGAAAACCCATACATACGGAATGGTTGGAAATGCCAACACATCCCAATCGTTTCTCCTTTCTCTGCGAGTGGCTCCCGAGTCCCAAAGCCTCAGGGTAAAGGTTTACCACTACTGGGACTCACGCAACTACCCTCATGTGCCCATGGGATAACGTTTCCAAGTCAGAGGTTTACCACTACTGGGACCTTCTCTTTTCCACCATTTAAGTCCTTTTTCTATTATTCAAAAGGTGAACTTAGGAATACTATTTTCATGTGCCATTTGGTCAGAGGCTTGCTCATGCCAAGGCAGGAGCCTAGCCCAAAACTTGGCTCAAGGCGATTTTTCTATAATTTATTAAAAATGTTCTCATCTTTTTGCCTAAAAACAAACTAAATTCCTACAAAAATAACTATAAGGTTTCTGTCCACACCACTTGGCACAATGACTTAGGTTACCAAGAGTGACCTCTCTGCAAGTTTGCATGTGGTATTGATTTATGGTTATTTTTGTGGAATTTCACCATGTTTGAACTACCAAAAATCATTTAGCCATTTTCCAGTGTCCAAAAATTACCATTCTCATTTTTCTAAGGTTTCTAATGTCTTGATTCAGTTTCTGTGTGAAGTAGGTGATTCTTCACTGAGTGAATTATTTTCTGTGATTTATTTGCCAAAACAGCAAGGTATATATTTGGAAATTCATAACTCTAAATCCACTGAGAATTTTTGTGCACCATTTGTGCAGAGATCCTATGTCACCCATGAGTCTAACATATCCAAAGCTCAGCCCTAGTGCATGAGTGGATTTCAAGCTATGAAGAAAGGTGCTCAAACTTTGTAAATTTTTAAACTGTAAACTAAGCCTCCACTGAGTGAGGTGCCAAGTAAGAAGTTGGACTTCTAGATTCACTGGTCACTACAAAATTTGTTTGGCATTTTTGTGATTTTTCTACGATTTTCTACGAATTTTTGAAGATTGCAGTGAATAGTGCTCAAGGGATAGAATCTATTTACGCCGTTAACCCTAGAAGTTTTAAATCCTCACAAAAGGGTCCCTAGAATCTTACAGTCGCCCCCCTAGAAAAAGGGAGAAGACACAGTTTGGTCCTCGAGCTCGCCGGCGTGCGTACGCCGGCCAAACGGCGGCGAGTCCGGGCCGGGGAAATGGGGGAAAACGGAGAGGGGCTCACCGCGCGTTCTTTGGGCGAGGTCTCGGGGTCGGGGAAGGCCGGAAAAGGGGTCGTCGACGGTGGTGGCGGCTCTGCTTTGCTCCGGCGAGCGGTGACCGGCGGCGTCGGGGTCGGAGAGGGTCGGGGAAGAGGTCGGTGAGCACCAGCGCGTCACGGCGAAGCTGTAGGTACCCTCGGTTCAGCCGGAGGAGGAGCAGAGCGTTCTGTCCACGTGCGCGGCCGGCGGCGGAAGCTCGGGCTTCTCCAGCGAGCTGCGCCGGCGGCTGCGGTGGCGGAAAAGGGTCGGGGCTTGGTTGAGGAGTGGCGGTGGGTGATGGGGAAGCTAGCACGAGCCTCGGTTTGGCCGGAGGAGCAGCGGAGAAGGCTGGCCACGTGAGCGAGCTCGGCGGCGGCTCTGCGAACTCCGGCGAGTGATTTCGGCGCGGAAGAGAGGGGGAACTGTTTGGGGCTTTAAGTAGGGGGAAGAGGGGAAGGGAAAGGTGCTCGAGCAGCACTCGATGGGGGCTGGGGCAGCGCGGCAACGGCTCGCGGCGGCAACGGCTTGTCGCGGCCGTTTGGCGCCTTGCGCGGCGTCAGCGCGGCGCAGGCGAGGACGGCAGGCGGTAGGCGCGCGTGGGCGAGGAGAAAGGAAGGGCGGGGATGAAAACGAGATGCGCGTGGTCGCAAAAGTCGCACGGCGGACCGGTGGGCAACGGCGGCGGCGGGTTTGTCCTCCGGTTCACGGCGGCGGCGCGGCGACAGCGCGAGAGCGCGGCTCGGGTCAGCGCTACAGTGCGCCATTGGCCACGCGAGCTGGCCACGCGTGCTCCACGAGCGGAGACACGCAGCCGTGCCATTGGCCGGCTCAGTCGAGGATGGCCGGCGGCAGAGCGCTGCCGGCGGCGAGCGCGGGCACGCGCGAGCGCGGCGTGAGCGCCCCGTGAGCGCGCCTCTGCCGGGCAAAGTCAACTTGGTTGGCATGGCTCAAACTCCAAAAATTTGAACATGGCTCGAAAATATTCCAACATGAAAGTTATTTAGAATTTCATGAGACACGTCCCTGCACTGGAGATGATGAGAAAAAGATGAAAATTTGGCCGTGATTCAAAAGGGGGTAAAACCCTGTTTTGAACTGAATTTTTGAATTTCGAGGGGCTAGATGGCAAAATTGGCCAAAGTGTCAATAGAGGAAAAGTTCAGAAATGTGAAGATGTACAACTTTTCTTTTTGGATATTTTGATGTTCAGTGGTAAAATTTTGAGATTTGACTAAGATTCTATTTCAGCCTTGAATTTGAATTGGAAAATTCAAATTCCAAGATTAGGGTTTGAATTCTGAGATGCTTCCAAGCATTTTTAGGCTATGGTCTGAAAAGGGAAGTTTCTTGGTTTGACTTATACTCCAACTTTCCCATTTGCACTTTTTCAAGTTCTTAGGAAGTTTTCAAAGTTTTCTTTATTGCTTCATTTGAATGATTTTTGACTCAATTTGGAAATTTTTCCTTATTTTCCTTAATTCCACTTTTGAAATGTGCTTAGCTTAACTTAATCACCAATTTAGTGTTGATTAACATCAGGGGTGTTACAGCCTACCCCCCTTAAAAAGAATCTCGTCCCGAGATTCGGGAATGCTAGAAAGTGTGGAACATGCGGTACCTGGTGGGGTGGTGAGAAATCCAGGATAATGGCGATTGAGATATTCCTCGGTCTCCCATGTTGCCTCTTCTTCAGTGTGATGAACCCACTGAATCTTATACATCTTAACTGATCGCCTTCTCGTGTGCCTTTCTTTTTGGTCAAGGACTTTGAGAGGTTGAGCAACGTAGGTCAGATCGGGCTCAACTTCCACGTCTTCTTGTTCCACGACGTCAGTCGGAACTCGAATACACTTCTTGAGTTGTGAGATATGAAAGACATTGTGCACGGCTGAAAGTTTGTCGGGAAGTCGTAGACGATAAGCCACGGATCCACACTTCTCAATGATTTCATAAGGTCCGACGTAACGGGGTGCAAGCTTTCCCTTTACTCCGAACCTTTGGACTCCCCGAGTTGGTGAAACCTTAAGATACACATGATCACCGACTGCGAACTTGAGAGGCATTCTTCGGCGATCGGCATAACTCTTCTGGCGAGACTGAGCGGCCTTGAGGTTTTCCCAAATAACCCTGACTTGCTCTTCGGCTTCAATCACCAGGTCGGGTCCGTATATCTCCCGCTCTCCAGGCTGAGACCAACATAACGGAGTCCGACACATTTTCCCATACAAGACTTCGAAAGGTGCCATTTTCAAGCTTGCTTGGTAACTGTTGTTGTAGGAGAATTCGGCAATAGGCAGACATTTATCCCAACTTGCCTCATAGTGAATGACACAAGCTCTAAGCATGTCTTCAAGGATTTGGTTCACCCGCTCGGTTTGCCCATCCGTCTGCGGGTGGTAAGCCGAGCTTCGGATAAGCTTTGTGCCGAGAGATGCATGGAGTTGCTCCCAGAACCTTGCCACAAACTGCGGACCTCGGTCCGAAATGATTGTTCTAGGCACCCCGTGCGGACGTACAATTTGGTTGAGATAGATCTCGGCATACTTCTTGACGGCATAGGTGGTTTTGACCGGAACAAAGTGGGCGGTCTTTGTGAGCCTGTCCACAATGACCCATATAGAATCGTGCCCTCGTGCGGTCTTGGCAAGGCCAACGATGAAATCCATACTGATGTCCTCCCATTTCCATGATGGTATAGACAAGGGTTGAAGAGTTCCAGCCACCTTCAGATGACTAGCCTTTACCCTCCGGCAAGTGTCACACTCGGATACAAACCGGGCGATATCCATCTTCATCTTGGTCCACCAAAAAGTTTTCTTCATATGCTGGTACATCTTATTGCTGCCAGGGTGAATAGAAAACTTAGAGTGGTGAGCTTCACTCAAAATTTTCTTCCGTAATTCCGGATCTTTAGGCACGACGATACGGTTCCCAAACCATATCATGCCTCGGGCATCCTGACGGAAACAGTTATACCGTTCCTCCGTTCCTTTGGTCAGCTCCTCCCGAATGACTCCGACCTTTTTATCGGTCTGCTGGGCCAGAAAGATCTCATCGTGCAATGTGGACTCGAGGGATACTTTGTTTAAGTAACCATGCGGAACAATCTCGAGATTGAGTTTCGCCAACTCATGGCATAGAGTGTCGGCATAAGATTCGACCGAAAGACAATGGCAATGGGACTTGCGGCTCAAGGCATCCGCAACCACATTCGCCTTTCCGGGATGATAATGCAAACTCATGTCATAATCCTTTGCCAACTCCAGCCATCTTCGTTGCCTCATATTCAAGTTAGCTTGAGTGAAGACGTACTTGAGACTTTTGTGGTCGGTATACACGTTGCAAGGAACTCCTATAAGATAGTGCCTCCATATTTTCAGAGCGTGAATCACGGCTGCCAATTCAAGGTCGTGAGTGGGATAATTCAGCTCATGGGGACGGAGAGCACGTGAAGCATAAGCAATAACTCGATTCTCTTGCATAAGAACACAACCGAGTCCGGTGCCTGAAGCATCGCAATAGACATCATAGGGTTTGGTACTATCTGGTTGGGTTAGAACAGGAGCTGAGGTCAACAACTTCCTCAACATGCGGAATGCCTCTTCGCACTTCTCATCCCACACGAATTTCTGCCCCTTCTTCAATAGCTCAGTCATTGGCTTGGCGACTCGCGAGAAATCCGGAATAAAACGACGATAATATCCTGCCAAACCCAGAAAACTTCGGATTTCGTGGACAGAGGTAGGAGGTTTCCAGTCCATTACTTGTTGCACTTTCGTAGGATCTACCGAGATACCATCCTTAGAAACAGTGTGACCTAAGAACTTCACACTATCCAGCCAAAACTCACACTTGGAGAACTTGGCATACAACTTGTGATCACGGAGTCGTTGAAGAACAATGCGGAGATGCTCATATGCTCTTCCTCATTCTTGGAATAGACAAGAATATCATCAATGAAAACCACTACGAACTTATCCAGCTCGGGCATGAACACCGAATTCATGAGATACATGAAGTAGGCAGGAGCATTAGTCAGTCCGAACGACATAACCAAGAATTCATAAAGTCCATAGCGGGTCGAGAAAGCCGTCTTGGGAATATCACAAGGACGAATCTTGATTTGATGATATCCAGAACGAAGATCAATTTTTGAGAATATCTTGGCTCCGGCGAGTTGATCGAACAATACATCAATGCGGGGAAGAGAGTACTTGTTTTTTATGGTGACCGCATTGAGAGGCCGGTAGTCAATGCACATCCTTAACGTGTGATCCTTCTTTTCAACGAATATGGCAGGACAACCCCAAGGTGATGTACTAGGACGAATGAAACCCTTGTCCAGTAAATCTTGGAGTTGAATTTTCATTTCTGCCAATTCTGCGGGTGACATTCTGTAGGGTCTTTTAGAAATCGGTGCGGTACCTGGTTGTAGCTCGATAACGAACTCAATGTCCCTATCCGGTGGCATTCCAGACAAGTCGTCTGGGAAGACATCGGGGAACTCACAGACAATAGGAATGTCTTCAAGCTTGGGTTCAGTCATGACAAAAACACATGAGCTCAAGGAGTTGGGAGACGGAAGATCGAGTGTGGTAGATCCATGTGTAGGTGAGTTGATATCAACAATTCTCTCAGCAACGTCTAACACAACCTTATGCTGTGCCATCCAATTAGCTCCCAAGATTATATCTATCCCATCCAGTTCTAAAAGAATCAGATCGGTCAAGATAACTCTACTACCCAGTTTAATTGGCACCTTCCGCACCATATGATTTGAATTCAAGTTTCCTCCTGCGGTTATTATTCTGTAGGCCGCATTTGTAGATAAGCATTTTAACCCACATTTCTTAGCACATCTTGAACTTATGAAACTATGAGTGACACCAGAATCAAAGAGAATGACTGCAGGTTGGTTATGAATCAGAAATTTACCCGTCATTACTGGTGCTCCCTCGGGAAGGTCAGTCAAGGTGGTGAAGTTGACCCTTCCCTGCTTGACGTGAATCTTCTGCAACTTGCCCTTGTTTGGCTGGTTGCCAGGGTTCTGCTGCTTGCCCTGGGGACAGTCCCTGATGAAGTGACTGGTACTACCGCGACGGTAGCAAGAATACCCAGCTCCAGGCTGAGCTGGCTGCTGCTTCATCGGGGCCTTCTGCTGTTGTGACTGCTGCGGTGGAAAACAAGAACCACCCTGCTGAGGAGTGTTGACCACCCAGCGGCCAGACTGCCCTGTACGCTGCTGTCCCTGTGGAGGAACAATACGGAAGCGCTGCGGCTTACCGCCACTGGCAGAGACAACAGGAGCCTTCCTCTTCTTGTCGGCTCTATGGGTCATAATGGCATCCTCCTGAGCGATAGCCACATTGACCAAGTCAGCATAAGTGACAGGCTTGATGTTGAGCAGCCTCTCCTGCAACTTGGTGCTGAGCCCCATACGGAACCTCTCCTTCTTCTTGTCATCGTTGTCAGCATGATGACCAGCGTACTGACAAAGGTTGTTGAAAGCCTAGGCATACTGGTACACCGTGTGAGTGCCCTGAGTCAAGGTCAGGAACTCCCTCAGCTTCCTCTCAACAAGGCCCTTAGGAATGTGATGCGCTTTGAACGCGTCCTTGAAGTTCTGCCAGGTAGCCACAGTTTCGGCAGGGAGCATGCCACGATAAGTCTCCCACCAAACCAAAGCCGGACCGCGAAGCTGCTGTGCGGCGAAAGTGACCTTGCGCTCTTCAGAGCAAGGGGCAGACAGGATAGCAAACTTTGAGTCAATAGCCCGAATCCACGCGTTAGCCTCCATAGGCTCAGTAGCTTTAGAGAACACCGGGGGCTGAGTACCCAGGAAGTCCTCAAATCGAGCAACCTGAGGAGGCGGGGCATTGCGGCCACTCTGACGCTGAGCACTGATGTTCATATTCTGGGCCAACTGCTGCTGCTGTAATTGTATCTGCTGCTGCATAGTCCTCATGACCTCTGCGTGCATAGCCATCATCTGCTGCCAATTTGGCAACAGAGGGGCAGGTGGTGGCTGCTGCTCTGGCGGGACCTGCTGATTCGGGGCACTAGTTGAGCCTTGATTTGTCCCGAAACCATCCGAAGTCCGTCGGGTCGTAGGTCCTACCATCTGCATGATTGAGTCTCCATCAATTACATGAATCACAACTTGCTCTTAAGAAAGGCAACGGGCATGATTAAGAGACAATCTCAATGTTACCAAAAGAACGCGGCATAAAAAGAACGAAATTTCATGGGATGAACAACTTCATTAATCCAAGACATGGTTCAACAAATCCATTACAACACATGCTGACAACACATTCTAATTAAGATGTTACACCAAATGCGAAGGGAAACAGGACATGAGATACAAGGAGATTATTCATCTTCAACTAGCTTAACTCCACGTGACACGGAAAAGCCATGCTGAAGAGTACCTAATCTCTAACTCAACGCTCTAGAAGTCATCCACGTCGTTCACCGAAGTACGGCTCACGGTGGGGGAAAGGGGTGGCTGAACTGGAGGTAGCTCTTCGTCGTCCAGCTCGGACTTGGCATCATCCTCTGCCTCATCCTCATCGGGAACCTCCTGCTGAGCCTCCAACTCAACCATCTCGGCATTAGCCTCGTGCAACTCCTCCTGTGCCTCCTCAAGTGCAGTCGTCAACACCTCCACCTGGTGAGCGCAGTGCTCATTCTCCATGGTAAGCTCCGTAATGCGAGCCTGCAAATCCCGGATCTGATTATCCTTGGCAGCCATGTCCAAGGAAGTGCAGATCCCGGCTATATCCTTATCTGCGGACACTCTTACCATCGCATCGGCAAAGTCGAGCAGAGAATCCTGAGACATCTTGAGCAGCTCTGCCATGCGGATGCTAGCCTTCATCCAGCCAGCAAAGAAGGGAGGTGCGTTCCGGGGAAACTCCAGGAACAACTGCGGGCAAGCCAAGTAACGTGACAACCACTGAGGGTCATCCCTGCGGGCTGAAGGCAGGAAACCAACCAAGGTGTTCTCCACCAAGTCGTGGTGCTGTGAAGTGAACTGGTTCAGCCCTGCGAAGGCGGCCAGCTCCCAAGTGTCCGGAAAACGGTGACAATGCACCACGACCCCCAGCTTAGGCCAGTCGGGGTGTTCGGGGTGCACCGGTGCATCCATGCGGATACTGCACCGAGTCACACCACGATCCGCATACTCTCTGCCAAAGTAAACCAGCGGAGACGGGTAGCCAACCTCCTTCAGAACCTTCCAAAAGATGGCCGGGAACCCCTCCCAGCTGAGGCAGTCCTGGCACTCCACCTTCTCGTTCGCGCCAGCAAGGTGACTGGGAACGGCCATCTGAACAAAAATTCAGAGGCGAGTACCATGAGTTTAAAAGACTAAAAAGAAGAAACTGGAGATAAAGAACGTGTTCGAATTTTAAATTAAGGTTGTTTAAGGATTGATAGATCGTTTAGGTTCTGACTCTCTTAAGTTCATTATTATTCCTGTTTTAGTTAAGAGATGCATGCAAGGCCTAACGTCCTCACATCTTAAGTCAAACTTGACTTTCGGAGTTAGTGCCGATGGCTAGGCATAGACACGCCTCTCTCTGTAGATCTAGTCGGACTCCTACTCGTAAACTTTACGTACCGGTCAGAGGACTCGCGGCGAAAGCCTTTTAAAGGCTGGGTTTCATGGAAGAGCAACCATCAATCCTAATGTTAGGCTATGCCACCTGACAAAGCGCAACCCTTAACCCTTAAGGACTTCACGTTCTAGCTTTATCCTTAACGATCCTATACGTTTCATTCCATTTGCTTAGGCGCAATGGAATCGGGGTTTGGTAGATTTTATTTTAGAAAACATTGGTTAGGGTCTGATGTTTTCTTTGGGGTGTATGAACGTCGGCTCTGATACCAGCTGTAGCGATCTTACCCGAGAAATGGGCCCACTTAAGTATATTTCACCTTCCATTGGTGCTAATACACGAAATGTTCCCAAGTGCGGATACGACCGTCGAGTCGAGCTCGACTAACTGCAACTGAAGATCGTCCGTCCATACGCTCACTCGAAGGTGAGTTCCAAAGATCACATCATTCCACAATTCAAATTACAACAAATCTCAGAGTTATTACAACCAAATTGAAATGATAAATAATTTAGTTCAAGTTCATGCAGTGGAAAGTAAACAAGATACTAGCGACGATCCGTAGTATCGTCACGATGAAGTCAACCATGACGCTACTCCTCACGATCCTTGGGAGAGGTCGGCTCCCACTCGATGCTGTAACCCGGAGGAAGCTGGGAGGCCCAAGCCATAGAGGCAGCTACCTCCTGAGGGGACGGTCCTGAAAATTTAGCCACAAGCAAGGCTGAGTATACTAGTTATACTCAACAAGACTTACCCGACTGGTGAGCACTACGTCACCGACTCCTAAAATGAGAGGCTGTTTGGCTAGTGGGGTTCTTTTGCCAAAAGCGACTAAGCTGATCTCGAGCTTATCCATCTTGATTTTAATTCCTTTAACCTATCCATTCTAGGTGAACCTAGCTAGACAACCAAGTTTTGCAATACAATTATTTCATACAAAGATTTCATCCTTCCAAGTTCACTTCATAATATGTCATACATCGGTCAAGCAGTCTCATTAACCGCGAGAAGCGGACAGTTCGAACCGAATTTACTACCTGGCCAGGGAAAACCCATACATACGGAATGGTTGGAAATGCCAACACATCCCAATCCTTTCTCCTTTCTCTGCGAGTGGCTCCCGAGTCCCAAAGCCTCAGGGTAAAGGTTTACCACTACTGGGACTCACGCAACTACCCTCATGTGCCCATGGGATAACGTTTCCAAGTCAGAGGGCTGTCGGACCTGCTCGCATCAATCGGATACCGGGACTTACCGGTCCCATAGTCCGTGCATATGTGTGGTACGTTCAAAAGCTTGACACAAAAGTACCACATGTTTCCAATTAAACCATCGATTGACGGGTATCTACAATCATCCGTCCATCATCTCTAGTATTTCTGACATGAGTAGACATACAACTCCTATATCTCGCGAGTGTCGGAAAACACTCGACTTCTATCGGTCCTAAGCATAGCGACTATCGAACCTACCTACTAGTGTTCAATCAAAGGAAACTATGATCATGCAAACTAGGGTTTCATTCAACTCCTTGAAACTTAAATGCACAAACATATAATCAAGTAAATCGCGTAAGTAAAGTTAGGTTATGCTCCGGGGCTTGCCTTCCGGCTCGAAGCGGTACTCTGCTCGGGGCTCGGATCCACGTGCATCACGTTCACCTCGGACTCCTGGGCAATCTCCTCGGCAGCGGGGACTAGCTCGTAGACTCCGTCGGCGAGACCCGAATCTACACGAGATGCATGAAATGTTTAAATATCGAGATTTAATATAGTTAGGGTTTGCTTAAACCTTGGTTAATGAATTGGAAAGGATAAACACTAATTATAAGTGAATATACCCTTTTCATTTTGAACCTTTAATTTGATTTTAGAGATTTAGGTTTTTCTCTTTTCTTTTTCTTTTTCTTCTCTTTTCCACCATTTAAGTCCTTTTTCTATTATTCAAAAGGTAAACTTAGGAATATTATTTTCACGTGCCATTTGGTCAGAGGCTTGCTCATGCCAAGGCAGGAGCCTAGCCCAAAACTTGGCTCAAGGCGATTTTTCTATAATTTATTAAAAATGTTCTCATCTTTTTGCCTAAAAACAAACTAAATTCCTACAAAAATAACTATAAGGTTTCTGTCCACACCACTTGGCACAGTGACTTAGGTTACCAAGAGTGACCTCTCTGCAAGTTTGCATGTGGTATTGATTTATGGTTATTTTTGTGGAATTTCACCATGTTTGAACTACCAAAAATCATTTAGCCATTTTCCGGTGTCCAAAAATTATCATTCTCATTTTTCTAAGGTTTCTAATGTCTTGATTCAGTTTCTGTGTGAAGTAGGTGATTGTTCACTAAGTGAATTATTTTCTGTGATTTATTTGCCAAAACAGCAGGGTATATATTTGGAAATTCATAACTCTAAATCCACTGGGAATTTTTTAATACAAAATTATTTTTTATTTTTTTAGAAAATACAAAACCACCTTCAAAACCACCCAAAGGGCCAATTTTGCACGGTTTGGATAGTTGGAGGGTGTTTAGTGTCCGGTTTTATAGTTGTGGGTTGAAAATCAGACTTTTGTAATAGTTGGAGGGTGAAAAATAGACTTTTCCCTTTGATAAACATATATGTTCAAAAATATAATATTTAATTGTACTATGTTTGAAAAACTATATGTTCTAAAATATACTAAGCCAACTCATACAGGCCAAAAAAATTGCCAAAAGCAACAACTAGGCCGGAGCGATATGCCCATGGGCCGAGCGGGGCAGGAGCTGCTGTCTGGCTGGTGGGAGCCCCAATTTTGGCAGAGCGAGCACATACGTACGCACCGCACTATGGGCTCCGCCGGGTGGGGTCGTGCCTTGGAGGAAAATAGCACCCCGCAACTTGGTCCAGACGTCCAGTAGCCTCGTGCTGGGGACAGTGAACGTTACATGTATGGCTCAAGGCTCCAGTACATCCCTGTCGTCCCGCCTAGTCATCCTTGTCCATGGCTAACCATCCTTTTCTTTTGGCTGAAGCTTGATGTGCCTCGCTGTGTCCTGTGTGGCGTGTTTTTTTTCTGGTCAAAGAAGAGTTTGAGCCAGACTACATATCCAACAAAACCAACGCCGATAGGCATTCACTTGAATGTTGAGGTTGGCTTCATCCTTGATCTAAAAACCACTTGGAGTAGCCAGCTTGAGCAGCTACTGGCCTGGTCCACTGCGAACGACCTTGATGTCCATGTATTTATACACACCAGCCACGCACGAGCCCGGCTGCTCACACATGCTCTAGCTAGCTTCCTTCACAATTATCTACGCGAAGCCTTTGTTGCGTGGCTGTTGCATTGCACCGGCCGGCCGGCAGCAACGCATCATCGATCAGAAGAACAACCAAACTAAGCCCTCCTACGTACGTCAGCGATGACCAAGGTATGCAGCTAGTGATGAGGCGCACGATCTAGCTATTAATCTCGTTTCTTCTCCTCGACCCCGTCCTTGTACGTGCTATTTTTGTCTCGCATTCTTCCGTGCACGGACTGATACGTGATGGACTGGACTGGGCTCGTCGATGGTTTATTTATTTGCAGCGAAAGATCGTGATCAGCGTGACCATGGCGAACGCAAAGAGCCGCTCCCGGGCCATGGTGCTGGCCGCCAAAACCAACGGTATGCATATATGCACTACTCGTCATACAGTACACATATTCATCGAACTCAAAAGTATCCGTTTATATATATGCATGAGCTAATTAGTCGTCCGATAGCGAGATCTCTCCTCCATCTACATGTACAGGGGTGAGCTCGATAGCAATCACCGGCGACGACAAGCTGGAGGTGGCCGGAGAAGGCATCGACTTCGCCTGCCTGGTCAGGCGCCTGAAAAAGAAGCTCTGCCACGCCGAGATCCTCAAGGTGGAGGAAGTGAAGGACAAGAAGCCCGGCGATGAGAAGAAGAAGCCAGCAGGCGAGCACGCGTGCCCGCCGTCGCCGTGCCCGTGGGCGGGCTATCACAGCGCACTGATGACACCGCTTTACTGCTACGAGGAGCCAACGAGCTCGAGTTGCCACGTCATGTGAAGCTACAGAGTATATATGTATATATAATATATGCTTTGCGTTGATCCGTGTGATTTGGTAGGTGGCTGGGTTCTAATTAACCTTTTGCCAGATTTATCTATTGTCAGCTTCTTCGTGCGTGCCGTGTGGTGTGTGCATGTGCGCAGACGGGGGTTCTGCATATATGTGAGTGGTTTGCTAGATCACTACAAAGGTATAGTAGATGCTCAACATGTGTGCCTATTGTATATGTGTAACTATGTGTATGACAGTATGATGAGTAGTGTGCCACCTAGTTGCATTGGTTGTATGCATCCAGTTGTGAGCTTCAATTTTTTGAATGAATGTTGTGAACTTCAATCAGAGATAGTAGTACCCCCCCCCCCTTTCCCTCTCTCTCTTTCTCTCTCTTCTTAGTCTCTTTGAGAAACAAAAAAAAATCTTTATTGTAGATTGTTAGTACATATGTTACATTTTATCCGTCTCCTGAAGCTTGATGAAGGCGTGTGTGGCCTCCTATAGCAGTACCCTACCTGCCACAACGAGTCACTCTCCATTTCACCTTCCGCATTAAATACTCCATTGTCTCCTCAGCCAAGTTGTATGGTTGCTCACTTGCTCCAGTCCTATCTTCTTCACAGATGGGTAATAGACTAGGTCACTTGCACGCACCCAACTTGGTTTAAGAGGAAACCCATATGTGGTAGGTACCTAAGGTAATTTCGCCATAATGGTCACGTAAGTGAGTGCGTTTATAGGGACAACTGAGCTGCTTGGCCTGTAAACTTACGGTGTATAGATCCGGCTGGACGGACCAGGCCACCAGGGGATGAAAATACCGCTCACGAGTCACAAATACGGGCGCCGCTGTAGCACGCAAAACTGTAAACGAGCACAATAACGCGCAAAACCTGTCGCGCATAAAAAAAAAACGCGACTCTATCAGGGAGCGACGCGAGCACGACCAAAGATATCACCCTCACAGTAAATCCGGCGCTGGCATCTGCATGGAAATCTACCGGAGACAAAGCCTACAAAGCTTACGTACAAACATCGCTTTCACGATGGTGCAAGTGTTGATATCGATGGTAAAAACTAGTTGTGTTTTCTTTAACTCATCATTACTCTCTCATCAAAAGTTTGTTTTCAATTCTGTATGCACGGCTGTGTTTTCTCACAATTAAGATCTATAAAACAAGACCCATATTTGATATTTTTTAAAATTGTTTTATGTGACCATCAACTCATATTGATTTCATAATAATACTTGTGTACATACATAAGGATTATTGGATTAAGAGACAACTTTTATAGATATTGTATAACAACTTATAGATATCGGTATAGCAACTTATATAGTGGCAATGTATCGAATTTGTACAATAACTACATAGCAATTCACAATATTATGTCTACTTATATAATAGAAAATTTATAGGGTGACAAATATACCAACTTATGTAAGGAAATATGTAACAAGTTGTATGCAAACATTATAACTATATAACTTATGTAGAGTCAATGTACCAACTTATTTAGACATCATCTATGTAAACATCATGAAGCTAAACAATATTATTAGAGCATTTTATATTCATAATTTATTTATTAAGAAATTTATACATAAGTTGCTACTCGCTTAACATATAATATTAAGTAGGTACTACATGTTCAAGATAAATTGCCAACATATAAAAAGCATTCTAGGATATATGCATCATGGGAGTCCAGTTTCTCTATGTTCGTCCTCGGCAACCAAAATCCTAAGGTCCGGCACACGACTGCAACCCCAAAATACAAAATAATTTTTTTTACTTCAGCTGATTGATTTGAGGGGCATCTCAACAGTGTGGCAGTGTGTCTTCGCCCTCACCTCGTGGCAAATTTGGAAGGAACGGAACGCCCGGGTGTTTCGTGGTGGAGATCACAGCCGACTGAGGTGTTGCCGAATCAAGAGAGAAGGCGATGACTGGTTTGCTGCAGGTACCAAGCACTTGGGTTGTTTGTTCAGTGTGTAATAAATTGATAGCTGTCCATCGTTAACCCTCTAGGTTGTTTCTTTCATGTAATATCAGCATGTGGGATATTGGTGTGGCCATGGCCCACGTTGTAAAACTATCTATTATTTTCTTCTCAATACAATGATGTGTAGCTCTCCTGCGTATTCGAGAAAAAAAAATAGTATGACAGTGTACTGGTTAGATTTAATAGCAACGAGGCTATCCGTAATAGAAGAGATTACATGTACATATAGCTTATCCAATCAATTTAGGGGCCTCAAGCTCAATATATTTACGGTGGCTTATTGGACCTCAACAATTATGGAGCTAGCGTTGTTGAGAAGAAGAAAGTAGATGCTAAGAGTATCTCCAGTTGGGCATGTAAATTTGGGCTCGCAAATCCTATTTTACAAGCCCACATGTAAAATTGAGGGGCCCAAATTTGCATCAAACTCCAGTGGGACATGCATCCACATACACTAGTGAGGCATGAAAAATGGTGGATCCATGGTTTGAGAGCGAGGATGAGAGGCTCCCAAATCTAGAGGCTTTGAGGAGAAATTTGGGAGGGCATGTAAAATAGGAGTGAGTTCAGGAGCCCTACTGGAGAACGTTTTTTTTTACTTTGACTCCTAAAATTTAGACTAGAAGGCCATTTAGAAGCTTCCACTGGAGATCCTCTAGCTAGAGATCATGCAGCAGAGGAAACACCATGTGTAGGGACCTAAACAGGAATCGATGTCTTGACACCTCAGTATAGGCCATTAGAACAAAACAATTATAATGTTACTATTAAATAAAACTATTTGTGTCCATTTATTTGAAGTATAGAAAATCAACTTCTAAGATAAATAAAACAATTAGGTATCCGCGCTATTAGCCAACTTGCTAATAATTACACTAAAAAATATGTATCAACACTAAAAAGAAAAAAAAGCAGAAAGAAAAAAGAATGCAAAAGTTACTGGCATCACTACCACCTCCCTTTGAGCCCAATAGCACGGCTGTCTTCTTGAGACCCTGTGATTCTAGGGATCCAATCAACGATGGGTAAATTTGCATCTATAAAATGGAGCTAATCGATACAAGAGTTTTAAATATCATCAGGTTACGAAGTAAACCAGCACAAGAAACTAAATCGCCTTGCTCGCTGGAAGGTACTCTTTCAATTGATATGGGTGCATTGCTGTTCACTAATTTGATCCTTTTAGGCCATGTTCAGATTCCTAACTATTCACTGTTCATTCCAACTTTTCAATATTGCCCCCTCACAAAACACGTTTCCCAGCGAATGCTACAGTATTTTTCTTATGCTACAGTGTTTTTTCTACGATCTAAACACACCCTTAGCAGCATCAGCGGCGTGCGGACCAAAGTCATGATTCCAAATCTATTGGGCTGCAGGGTTGAGGTCCGTGAAATGCCTGGCCCTGCCCTGGCCCAGTCACACAATTATGTTTGGCTGTTAATTTGGCGCGTTTAGTGACACACCCGCGCGGCTTCGGAAGAGCGCGCACCTTTGGAACGAGGGAGGAGCGCATCCTACGCGTCTGACGTTCAACTCGGTGCCCCAGCCATTCGTTCAAAAAAAAAAAAAAACTCGGTGCCCCAGCCGGGACAGGTTTGAGATTAGTACGCCATTTGATCAGAATTCAGAAACTGTCCCGGCTCTGACTGACGACAATTAGCTGACTCAGCCATACTCTCTCACTTGGAAGCCAGAGGAAGGATCGTCATTTTCTTGACGCACATAAAAGCTTTTTCGCGTCCCAATCCAAACGGGTCTTCGGTAAGCATTTGAATAAGAGCAGTACGGTGGACGAAGGATCAATATTCAGTGACGACGGATCGTTAAAGAAAGCGAAATGATCCCATCATCTGGCAGGCTGTCTGCCTGTCTTGTTGCCCTCTTTGCAAATAAAGATTGTCTAATCGTACTACACTACTCACTCGGTCCCAAAATAGATGTTATTCTCGCTTTCCAATAAAAACAGCATCTTTAGCATTAACCAATTATATATAAAATAATATTAATATTTATAGTACATCATTAGTACCATTAGATAGATATTTGAATCTAGTTTTTTAACAAATTTATTAGAGATATAAATATTACATATATTTTTTTACAAATTGAGTCAAAGTTGAGAAAGTAACACGTGCACGCATCCCATAACGCCATCCTTTTACGACGGAGGGAGTACTGGTCTTCAGAACCGGTTAGCGTTGGTCCCCGAGTTTTGCTGACGGTTTCTAAGGCGAGGCTGCTGGGTGACAACAAGAAGGGTCAGAAAGAGGTCCACGGTGCAGAAATAAAAATGGTGGCATGTCATCGTCACAAAAGAATGCAGTACTTCATAAGTAAACGAAATTAGGGGCGTGATCATTTTGAGAACGACGCATCAGTATATTTCTATATATATGTTTGTCATGTAGTACCTGAGATATGATCGAGCAATCAAGTCAGGTGGGCCTTGATTACTTTCTAAACGTACATTTTTCAGAGCGAGAGACCGATGGTTGACTCGTGCGTTCACACACATCGATCCCAAATCTAAAACTAATATCAGTGTTGTCGACTTTTGCCAGCGAACAGTTGGTACCGGTAGATGAACCGCAAATTATGAGCAAACTACCTTCAGATTTACACCTGGAAATGTGTTTGCTACGACTTAGGGTGTGTTTAGATTGTAGAAAAAAACACTGTAGCATTCGCTGGGAAACGTGTTTTGCGAGAGAGGAATAGTGAAAAGTTGGAATGAATAGTGAAAAGTTGGAATGAATAGTAAATAGTTGGGAATCTGAACATGGCCTTAGAGCAAGATTAATAGACTCAGCCGGCAGCGGGTGGTAAAAACGCCAGCTCACCAGCTAGCACGGCAGCGGAGGCTAGCATTTAATGCTGGGAGAAAGTAGGATTGTGACATGCAACCAATAGGCTTGGAGCAACGTTGCTGCACAGTGCATTCGCCCGCCACTCGTCCGGTTTCTTCTCTCCTCGTTTCCCTCTCTCCCACGTCAGCCCGTGCTGATGTGTCTCGCTCATGCGCCCGCTATCTGGTCTTATCATACTTGCTCTTGCTCTTATGTGGACTCTGAGGACATTGTAAGTGAGCAACACAGCCCGAGAACATAGCAAGGAGCACTGGGGAACTGTGCTAAAACAATCATGTCTTAGGACTAACGAGTACTTTAAACGTCTTGGTTCTCTATGCGCCTGTACATTGGACATTGGTACAGTTTTTTTTGTTTTTTTTTATCCTGAGTATCATACTCAGTACAGTACACTAATTTGGTAGAAAATTGTCACATACTCACATAACTAGTAAAAGACACATATATTTTTTTAGTAAGTAAAAGAGACATATGACTAAACGAACCAGCTAGAGAATACATGGTTTTATTAATAAAGAGAAACGCATGACCAACAATCTTATTTGAGTCGTCAGCGTCACTCAAAAAATATATATTATTGAGTCCAAGCATGCTTGTGTAGTTGTGTGTGCGGAGACCGGTTCCTGCAAATGGACTCGTGTTCACTTACGTGTGGGCTCCATCTCAGTGTGTGTCTGCTACGAGTACTCTGCTCCCTGTTTTGCCAGCCAACCCGCCAAAATGGAACGCCGTCCTCAATTTACTGTATCTGGTCGCTCGCAAATAGTTTGGCCATGGCAAAATTGTCATCGACTGCTAAACTTTGGCCACGTCTCCGCCATTGGTTGTGAACCGAACCCGTGGGTATCATGACACAAAACCCAGACACACACACATGCACTCGCTCCCAATGCGGTTAGCAGATCTTGGCCAGTATCAGCAAATAAAATCGACCTTGACCTACCTACTACCGATCTCAAGTGGATTTTGGGATCCAGTACACAGAGCATACGTACTTGCACTACGAACCACACCATAATAATACAACGAGCAAACGCTTCCGTCTGTCAGTACCATACGTAGCCGCCTGCAGATCCCACGACACAATCGGCGGTACGCCGGTACGTGTACTTGTGTACTGGTATTGGAAGTTTGGAACATGGGAGCATGCGCTGCTAGTTCTTGCTGTTGGTTGACCGATATGTTTGTCAGACGAAGTGGGCCGCGCCGGTATAGGGTAGGCAGCGTGCCCAGCAGGCGAGTGCCGAGTGGGCATAAAACAATCTGACCTCAGCCCGATCGGATTAGGACCCCGTCGAGTCAAGTCACGCCGGCCCACCGTCTAAGAACGCGCTCAGTAGGATGCTTAGAACGCTCTGCTCTGCTGACGCGGAGCTTCATCCCTGTAACTATACTACTATCAGTAGTAGCTAGTGTAGGTTCCGTGTCCGCTTCAACTCTTCAAGAATTCCATTTCCATCCGTATATATAAGAGGCGGTCAGCAAAGCTCTGAGATCGTGGATCAGCAGTAAGCAAGCACGCAAGCACATCACTTTCCTCTATATTTTGTCACCGGTTGCAGGGAAATTAACCACTTGCTGCAGCCTTTTTTGCAGTGTGCAGGAGATGAAGGTAAGCTACACCGGCCACCCTGAAGCACGTAGGCACAGTACTGATCATTTATTGTTTCCTCTTCGTCATCGATCGTTCGTGGTTGCCGCTCGCAGCAAAAGATGGTGATCAAGGTGAGCATGCCGTGCGAGAGGAGCCGGGCCAGAGCTATGGTGCTGGCCGCTAGGGCGGACGGTACACTCTCTACTGCCGTGTCCTTGTCTTGCTCATCATCTCACGTGAATGACATCGGTTGCACGTACGTGGTGGGTAGGTAGACTGACAGTGTGTGCATGCAGGGGTGATCTCCATGGAGATCACCGGCGACTCCAGGGACAAGCTCGAGGTGGTCGGCGACGGCGTCGACGCGGTCCGGCTGGTCAGCTGCCTGCGCAGGAAGCTTGGCCACGCAGAGATCCTGCAAGTGGAGGAGGTGAAGCACGAGAACCCGGAGCACTACGAGACGGACAAGGAGCCGGACGAGCCGCCGCCTCAATGCTTATGCTACCACGGCTACTGCTGCCACCACCACCTTCCCACACCGCCGATGGTCGTCTGCGAGGAGCCCAGCAACTGCCCCGTTATGTAGACAACAGCAACAATAAGAAAGAATCTACATCCGTACTGGACATTCTGTAAGGGCGTCCTCAACGTGTTGCTACGTCAACATTCAATAGCACTCTTCATGTTTTGGGAAAAAGCCGCTCGCTAGTGAGGTGCGAAATGATGGTCTCACACGCGCCTCGAGATTCTGTTGAAAAAATAGGTATCAATAAATTTAATTTCCAAACTAGATTAAACATGACAAGAAATAAATCTAACAGGAAACTCCCTAGCACATTAGGCAGTATGAACAATATAATTATGATCTCAGAAAACATAATTAAAACATGGTGTATATTGTATACTATAGTACGTACTAGCGGTTGCCGTCGGGAAGACGAACAACGCAAACGGGACGAAGACAGTCCTCCGGATGGAGCGCAGAAGACGGTGTTGCAGACGAAGAAACGCCCCATCAACAAACTTGGACAAGGACGAGCTGTGGTAACTGGTGAAGATCTTGAGCAATCATGTCAGGCGCTTTCACAAGAGCGAGATGTTTCGGAGACCTGCTCGCCTATTTGTCTGTGCACGTCAGCGCTCAGGGTGGAGTAAACTACGTAGACGGCGCACCAACAAGAATAGGCAAAACCCTAACTTGATTAGATGTATTTTGGTGGAGGTCAATATGTCGTATATATAGGACATCTGGTGACCTCGCGTCGAGATCGGATTTGATTCGGTAAAAGGAAGTCGTCAACACGTAAGGCGAAGGGTTAGATTTCGGTGGACCATTCACATGAATGTCGTGCACCCATGCCTTTCACCACACCCAGTGAAGCGAGCGAACATGTGTGTGAAGCGAAAAAAAAATCCCAACTTGGTTGGATGTATTTTGGTGGTGACCCGCACAATGAGGGGATCTGAGCCCGCAAAAGGAAACTACGCCCCTGAGGGGAGGGGGGGCTCGATTTCGGTTGGCACACTACCGTTGTACTGCAACGCTCGCCTAGAGACTCAAGAGTTTGCATCCCTCTATCTTCATATTTATGTTGGTCATCCTCTACTTCAACTAGCAAGGTGGGGACTGAAGAGTTTGCACCGCTCTACCCCTTTTTCTACTTCCTTTTGTTCACATGCACCTTTGAGATTTATTTAAAATTTTTGAAAAATCAATCCCAATATTTCATCAGATTCACCCTCTCATAGCTTCGCTCTCTCCCGGTTCATTCTCCCATGCTGCACTGTTTTATTCTTTTTCACCTACACGTAACTGGCTATGTCGCTATCACCGTTGAAGGATGCCCTATGCAACTGTAGTGTATTATATGTACAACTAAATAATTCAGAAGTGTGGATCTTTATTTTTAGTTATATTTTTTTAGTCGGTTTTGCCTGGGCATCTGAAACATCCATTTCTCATGTGTTTGCTGCTTTGTGTAAGTTTGGATGTGCACATGTGATCCAGGATCGCATGCGCCAATCTGTGACGATAATATAATGATCAGGTCTGGCTGTCTGGCAGGTATATCGTAGCATCAAGAACGGGGCGGGTTGCTAACACAACACGTGCATATTGAACTGCGAACGTCATCGGCCAAGAGCAAATGAATTAACGTCACGCTAACATCATAGTGTTGGTGTCTGCGTACCCTGATCGAGATGGGTCATGATGGATCAATAATTTGTATGCATCTTCTTCGCCATCTAATATAATCCCCGATAAAAGCATTTGCACTGATGGTGATTGAGAAGCCATACTGAGAAAAAGGGCTCAATAATGCGCTCCACACATGACTGAATTTGGTGAATCGAGTGGCCAATCAAGTTCCAGTCCAGATGGACACGTTACATGTCCTCAGGAACTCCTAATAGTGATAAGAAACTAACCACCCACCTAATTTCTCTCGTTTACCAATTACCTAGATCAGAATATGTATCTTGTGTGGGCGTGCATCCGCTGTGTTTTGTGTCACTAATTTCTAGCCCTAGCTACAACTCTTTAGGGCATGAATTTTTTTTTAGCTTTGAAGATACTCATAAGATTTTCTTACGACATTCCCTTTCACAGGACATCTTTAGTTGTTTCGAGCAAAATTTGTTGAATTGGTTGGCTCATGTCAGTTCTTTTGACTGAACTCTGCAATAATTTGCTTCAGATGTACATAAAGTCAAGGTGGGCCGGGTGGTGATAAGAACGATCGCAAGCACGCACGTTGTGGTAGACAAATATGTTAAAAGATGATGCAGCTTCTTAGAAAAATTCGACCATTACCACTGCACTGTCATATAAATTTCAAACCCGTGTGACCTTCAAATCGCCATCATATTTTCTTATATACTCCCTTTGTTCTAAATTATAAGTCATTTTGTTGTTTCAAAAAAATTATTTCATTTCAATTATTTCAATTTTTTATTTCATTTCAGTTGTTTTGGAGATTCAAATTAGTTTATGTTTGGCAAAATTATAGAGCGAATCACAAAGATTTATGACACTGAATAGATATACTCTGAAATATTTAATAAATAAATAACGTTGTTCACTTGTTTGGTATAATAAATCTTAATATTTTGTTGTATGAATTTGGTCAAACTTGATATGCTTTAGCCGCTCTCAAAATATTGAGATGCCTTATAATTTGGAATAGGGAGAGTAGAGAATAAAACCAATCAGGACAAATATATCCCTGGTCAAGAAATTTGATTAATATTGCAAGTGGGATTCTAGGCATGCGTTGCAATCTCCTTAGCCACCCTGATCAAGATAAGACCTCTGCCCCGCCCCTGCGCCACCTACTTATATGCAAGCCACGAGCGCGGCAGCTGCCAGGCCCTTGCTCCTCCACAACTCACAAGCTATATACGAAGCTTGTGTGGCTGCTGCCCCGGCCGGCCGGCCGGCAGCAAGGCACAACAGTGTAGTAGCCACACGCCTACACCCGGTACGAACAGTAAGGCTGACAGCGTCTGTTCCTAGATCAAAGTCGACGATGAAGGTATAGTGAATCCATCCAATAGAAGTTCGCTTCTGCTCCTTCAATTAATCCCGTTTCGTTCTCACGTCGCTTTTAATTTTCGCGCGATGCTCGTTGCTCGAACATCGAAATGGTGATGATTGACTGGACTGGCCTTGTTGGTTTACCGCAGCAAAAGATTGTGATCAAGCTGACCATGCCCAACGCCAGGAGCCGCTCCCAGGCCATGGCGCTGGCCGCCGAAGCAAACGGTATGTTTATATGCACCCATCGTCAGGCTTAAAAGTATACTCCATATAATCTAACAACAGCATACGTTTATACATGTTTTGTATCATCTTGAATTCTTGATGCAATAAAGATTTCAAAACTAATAAACTTCCTTTATAAAAAAAACGTATGCGTCTATATATATACAGGGGTGAACTCGATAGGAATCACAGGCGACCTCAAGGACCGCCTGGAAGTGGTCGGAGAAGGCATCGACGTCACCTGCCTGGTCATGTGCTTGCGCAAGAAGCTCTGCCACGCCGAGATCCTGCAGGTGGAGGAAGTGAAGAACAAGAAGCCCGAGGAGAAGAAGAAGCCGGAAGAGCCCAAGCCCAAGCCCTGCACGTGCCCCGGGCCATGCTGGTGTGCCGCCGGTTACTGCCCCCCGCCGCTGCCGATAGTTCTCTGCGAGGAGCCGCCGGCAGGTGCTTGCAGCATCATGTGAAACTACTAGCAAAGACGGACTTTTGTCGTGCATGCATCTTTATGTGCTATTTTCTCTGAATAAATGTACTTATATGTTATTTGGAGTCTAACCTTATGCCAGATCAGTTTTTGTGTGCAGTATGTTTTGTGCTTATGCGTGAATGTGGGTTTGTTTCGCTTTCGCTTCTGCCAATTAATTATATCGGTTATAGTCTTATTATTTTATCACTAACAACATCATATAATCCAACATATATATGTGCAAGTATATATATGCACATGTGTAATGAACCTGTATATTGTATTGGTCGTATGCGACCCCCCATGATGCAGAATGGTCTTTATTATGACGTACCCTATAGGGTAAAAAAAATTGGAGCTTCCTCATGAACGTTGTCCCCACGTCGGACGCGTATTGTTTATGTAGAACTCATGTGGAACCCACACCATTTAAGTGGGGATATGTAGGTGGGACCCACACACACTATTGAGGTGAGACATGCGTATTTTTTAGGTGAAATCCATGTGGAACCAACGTACTATTTTGGTGGGGTCCACACACATTTAATGTGGGACCCACATAGTGGGAACCGTTAATCTTACGCTAGGAAGTATTGTTTACATCGAGAGATGTTCATCTCCCATATGAAACATACAGACTCCCTGCCTTTTTTCTCAACAAAGGGAAAATCCCGATTTTCAATCTTCAACTAGGGGAAAAGTTCAACTTCCAACCTATGACTGCAAAACTAGACATTAAGAACCATTCTAAGTGTTAAAACCAGCCAAATCTGGCCCTTTTAGTGGTTAAGAAGGTGGAATTTATTTTTTAGAAAATAAACATCTTTTGGTTTAATCTAGAAATATATGAATAATTTATTTCAAATAAAAATACGAAAATAGTACTAAAATATTCTAAAAATGTAATATATATGTTAGTGCTCTATTTAAAGTAGCATGCAGAAAGCAATTGAAATAAATAAGCAAGTGAGTAGAAGCAATAATAAAACACCAAAATAATGAAAAAAATCAAATATAGCACCAACAAACATGAATTAGTTATGTATTTTTATATTAAAGTGTGTTTTAGGAAAAAAATAGAAAACAAAAAAACCACCTTTGAAATCACTCAAAGGACCAGATTTGTCTGTTTTCAACATTTGAGTGATCTCCAATGTTTGGTTTTATATTTTAAGGTTGAAAATTATATTACCGGTACCAATTGAAGGGTGAAAATTAGTTTTTTTTTTACTCACCAGAAAAAGGCTCCGTACATAATACTTTCCCTATCTCATGAAGAGTGCACTTATAGATTTTTTCGATAGATTAGTGATGGCATGAAAAGACTCACATGCCCTCACATGTATTCATCTAGCATGACTTTCTAAAATGATGGCCAGAACTTAGTTGTGACATGCAAATATGATATCCCACTTAATTAGATAGATATTATTGTCCTACATAGGATTCTACTTTTTATATGAATTTTTTTAACACTAGAATTGTAATTTTTATGGGACGAACGGAGTAGTTGCTTTGACCTATACGGTAAGCGCGGCACAAGCATTGCAATTTGTTTGATCATCAGTAGTGTCTTTAATGTCGCCCGCGTGTCTCATCGGCATCGCACGGCCGAGGACGATCACACATAGGCACGTCCGAAAAATCGGCCTTCATTAATGTTTGTCATTTTCATCCGGTGACTCGAGGCGAGACACCCCGTTGGCCCACGTGCGTTCACACCACACCCACCCAAATTTTCTAGCGTTTCCAAATCCTTTAGTGGCTCTGTTGGTGCGTTTAGTTGTACACCTCTTCCACGTCATCTGCGCAGCGCTGCTGCGAGCTCGACTCGTACGTACGTCGCCCCATGGATCGATGAACGGACGGACATGAACTGAACATTGGGACGACTGCTCAACTGCAGCTGAGCTCTCGTACAAAACGAATGACGAAGAAGATTATACGTACCGTAAACATTTCAGTTCTCGCGAGCTCTCAAGAAGTGCTACAGTGAAAACAACAATCTCGATCCCATTAATCCCGTTTCCTCAAAAAGAAAAACCCGTAACAACAACTGCTCGTTACGGACGATCGCCCGTCGTCAGGGTCACTCTCGTTTGTCTGGACTCGGTCCACCGCGGGTCCGGCCAGTGAGCGACCGAAACCACCCGGATTAATTAGCAACTGAGTCTTGGTCGTTGTATATACGTGAGGAGTTGAAGGCGGACCCGGCTCTGGTGACAACGAGCGGAGCATGTGGGGTCAGTGCCTGACAGCCAGTCAGTCACACTTACTTTTGGTTTTATTAGGCCATGTTCAGATTCCCAACTATTCACTGTTCATTCCAACTTTTCACTATTTATTCCAACTTTTTACTATTCCCCCCTCACAAAACACGTTTCCCAGCGAATGCTACAGTGTTTTTCTTATGCTACAGTGTTTTTTCCTACGATCTAAACACACCATTACTCTGAAACCCAGCAGCTGAATCTTCTTACGAAGGCTCGTCGTCGTCTCCCTAGTCCCCGACCCCAATCACTTGGCTGGGTGGCTGGCTGGCTTGCTGCTCATCGATCTCCCGTGCCAGGCCCGTGTCGCCCCACTCGCCGGCCGCCTATATAAACCACGCGCGCGCCCTTCTCCTTCGCAAGGCACGCGCAGTTGGCTGCATCTGCGAGCTAGCCTAGCATTCGATCAGTCGCCGGAGAGCGTAGCGATCCAAGCCCAGCCACCTGATCAGCCTCTGATTCGTCATCCTCTTCCTACTCGGGCGCGCGACACGCAGATCAGTCTCGAACGCGATGAAGGTAATTAGCGAGAAACCATGCCGATTTCTGGCTCGTGAAGTTCTTCATTCATGCTCGAGCGTGTACCCTCTGTTCCGTTCTCTGCCACGAAGATTAGTATGCTGAACCATGCGATTGGTTGATCTTGTTTGTCGCAGCAAAAGATCGTGATCAAGATGAGCATGGCGACCGAGAAGACACGGTCCAAGGCCATGGCGCTGGTCGCCAAAGCCGACGGTATGCGGCGAGCGCGCGCGCGTTCTATAATTCTACCATGTTCATGTCAGATCTCCCTGCTGGGATCGACACGGCCGGTTCTAACAGTAACTTTGCTGGGTGTGTGTGTGCGTGCAGGGGTGAGCTCGATGGGGGTCACCGGCGACGGAAAGGACCAGCTGGAGGTTGTCGGCGACGGCATCGACAGCGTTTGCCTCGTCCAGTGCCTGCGCAAGAAGATCGGCCACGCCGACATCGTCAAGGTGGAGGAGGTGAAGCCGGAGAAGAAAGAGGAGAAGAAGCCCGAGGAGAAGAAGCCGGAGCCGCTGCCGTACTGGTGGTACTACCACTACCACCCGGCGCCGCCGTGTTGGTGAGGTGGTTGTCAGTTGTTACCAACCGTACATGGGAGGAGCGGCCGTTGTTTATGGATTAGTAGTAGTTGGAGAACTCGGCTCATGTTTGTTCTGTATTTGAATGAAAACAAAAGAAAAATGGCAAAACTGTTACTCACACATATTTGATCTGTTTTCACCCTTGTCCATGTTTGGAGTTTGATCACTTCCCTGCGAAACTTTTCGACGAAAAAAAAGGCCAAGGATTATAATTTCAACCGGACCTCGAGATTCTGGCATGTTAAATGAACAGAGTACGTGTTTGCCGTAGTCCTGAAAAAATAATGATGAATGGTTTGGTAATTTTTGGTTATGCAAAAGTTTTAAATTACCTATCAAAACCCAACAAAGTGGAATTTGACACGCGGGAAAAAAATCCACAAACCCAAACCTTTTCAATTTCTCATCAGCATATCGATACCTCATTTCAGCCATCGATGTCTCATCATATGAACAACCCAATGTAAAGCAAGTTACATTTTTCTTCAGCAATATGAAAGTTTTTTTAGCTATCCAACTCGGCTTCAGAGCTAAGATTTGAACAACAGTATCGTAGCGATGAAATGTAAAAGACAACCAAATCTGACCGTCTATTTGTCAGTCTTGTGGCGGTCTTTACGGATCAGAATTGCCTAATTTTCCCTCGGCCAGAGTAGGTGACAACAACCGGTCAGAAAGAGGTCCACCCCCGGCAAATAAGAAATAAGTAAATAACAAGTGGCATGTCATTTTCACAAAAGAATGAAGTACTGCATAAGATAACTAAATTAGTGACGTAACCATTTAAAATGACGCAATAAACGTAATTAGAATGGAGCTTGACTCGTGTGTTCACATCGATCTGAAAAGGGGATCCCATTCTAAAACTAAGGATCCTTACGCGGGTTCCTACTTTCTGTACACGCAGAGCATTGGCACTATCAGCTTTGCTGGAAAACAGATCCGTACCAACAAAAATGAGGCATTTCATGATCCAACTGCTTGGAGAAGTACAGCAGGAAATGAGTTCTGCGGACAAAGCAACTGAAACAAGATAACTATGAATCCATGATCAGTTGAACGGTGGGTGGGGCATGCATATTCCACATAGTGCCTGCTTTTCCCGGAAAGAGAGGCAAAAGTTTTGCCGCCACTTTTATGGGCTAGTCTAATTTTTGAACTTGTCATGGGCGTTATGCAGATCCTGTAAACTCTAAATAGGGCTTCCATTCTCTAAACTTGTTATGTGGCTCTCCAAGGGGTGGCTTCCTCTGCTCTTCAAATCAAAGTTGCTAGTTGCTTGCTTGAGCTTGTCTAACATATATTGATTGTACCAAAACTGAACTTTACATATTTTCCTTTCACGGGGACAAAATTAAACATGGAAATTGGCGAAATCTGACTAAGGCCCAGTTTAGATGTTGAAATATGGCGAAAAGTTTTCACACCGGAAAACATGAAGCGTGAGAGGAACCTCTCAGCGTGAACGTGAACACTTCTCATCTAATTTCACCAACAGGGCCTAAAATAATTTTGAACCTGAGTCTGAGTGTACACTGCTTCTCCTAGGTCTGGACGCCACTGCCAGGTCACCGTAGAGCTTGGTGCCCCCCATACCCCGAGTCCCTGACAAATTTGGTTGAGGGGCAGGATAGAAAGAGACAAGTGGACACTATTAACCTCACTGTGTATGTGCACTTGTTGATTGCCGAGTAACCTCCCTGACAAATTTGGAACTACTGGCATGAACTACTATTTTAAGTTCAGAAACACGTATTGCTACTTTGCTGGTTTTGTCAACTAGCTACAACTAAATGAACTGACCGAGCCTTCGACGAAGAAGCTCACGGGCACAGCGCGTGGCCAGTGGCCAGTGGACAATAGAATTTGCTCGCTCAGATCTCGTCAAGGCAAATGCGTCCAGAACGCGCTTCGTTAGTTAATGATCCCCTTGTTAATCTACTAGCCCGTCCCAATCGACTCGATATAAAGAGTGCAGCGGCCCAAGCATAGCTCCTTCACAGCAAACGCTCGATCAATCAGTAGCCACCCAATTCCCCTGGGTTGATCCATCGATCGCGACAGTTTAGCCAAATTACTCTTCGGTGGCAGATACGTCACCGTCACCTGGGCAGGCCATGAAGGTAAGCAGAGTCAGACAGTTCTTTCTTGCTGCTCCCTAAAATTCCATACCTCTGTTTCAGCTACATTTTCAGAGCTCTGAAACTGAATTATGTGACTAATTTGTGTTTGCTCCTCCTTTTGTTCCTCCGTGCTTCGCCATTGCTGCGTGCAGCAAAAGATGGTGATCAAGGTGAGCATGCCGTGCGAGAGGAGACGGGCCAGAGCCATGACGCTGGCCGCCAGAGCTGACGGTACGCATTGACAACGATGTTCGTCAGTTATATCTACACTTCTACAGCCAATATATATATAAAAGTTGGTCAGTGTTAACAATTCTCTACGTATGCGTGCAGGGGTTATCTCGATGGCGATCACCGGCGACGCCAAGGACAAGCTGGAGGTGGTCGGCGACGGCGTCGACCCGGTCCGCCTAGTCGGCTCCCTTCGCCGGAAGGTCGGGCCCGCCGAGATCCTGCATGTGGAGGAAGTGAAGGAAAAGAAGCCGGAGGAGAAGAAGCCCGAGGAGAAGAAGCCGGGCAATCCCAAGCCGCCGCAGCCCATGGTGGTGTACCCGCCGCCGCCGCAAAGCTGCCCCGGCGGCGGCTACTACTACTACCCTCACCACCCGCCGCCGCGGATGGTCGTCTGCGAGGAGCCAAACACTTGCCCCATCATGTAGATATCAGTTTATAGATGAGATAAATAAGAACGGTTTTGCCTAAATGTACTTAGTAGTTCTTTGTAAGAAAATGGAGCTAAATCAATTTTGTTACCACCTTGAAGAAAGGTACTTTTCAGCCTTCACTACCAAATTGCTCGCTTTGGTTCCAACTACCAAATTTAACAACCAAAAAAACTACCAAATTTAAACTTTCTTTTTGTTAAGTTTCCAAACACTTGCTTCTTCGTGAAGCGCACATGTGATTTGAGGTAACTCTGGCATGTGACAATATGCAATCGCGCGGTAGGATGAAGATGGCGCCGTAGGATGAAGATGGTGCCGTAGGATGAAAGTGTCCAATAGCGGGTTACCATCTGCCTAAACAAACGTCACGTACACATCAGCGTTTGACGTACGTACGCTGACGTAGGTAGATCATCATGGATGGATCATTTGCATTTTCGCCGTCTACATTCAAAAAGTGGAAAAGGCTCAATTATACTGCGGCTCCACGGAATGGCTGAAATTTCTTCCGTGACCAGTCAAATGCATTTTCTTCCGTGCGTTACCAATGTTCTTACAGTAATCGTGTTGGTTTCGTTGTCCTCACCAGTTGGTGAAGTCCAGACTCCAGAGGTAAATCAACAAGTGACCAATCAAATTTCAGATTATACAGACACACAACTATTCGTTTCACCAGAACCTAAGAGCTAAGATGAGAGTGCTTCAGGCGTTTTCAAATGTCATTCTAGTTCACTGTATCAAATTTTTTTAGTTGACGCGAACTGAGCTCTAGCTCAGCTGGCAAGGTTCCTTGTGGTGGAACCAGTCCATCAAGATTCGAGTCCTCGACTTGGCACTGGTGCTTGCATTTTCCTAGATTTATTCCAGGATTTAACCGGCACTATTCTTTCAGTGGTAGGCGACGTGCCCCTCGCGCGTCTGTGGTGACTTCGTCAATTTGGAGTATTTGCCGGCCTAGTCTTTCGGATGTGCTTATAGAGGTAGGGTTGCATACGTATGTTTGTAGAGGCAAGTGTGCGTGCGTGTTTGTGAGCGTCTGCGTTTGTACTGTGTGTCGCAAAAAAAAAATTGAGATGACCAAATGACTCAAAATGACTAAATCCTGCATCTACGCCCCCACATGCTGATAATAAATAACCAGCCACCAATTTTCTCTTTTTAGGATTTTTTTAGTGTATACACATTTGCATAATTAAAGACAATTGCTACCACAACAGCATTACCTTTGTGCGCATGAAATTATTTCTCTCCTTGAAGCTATATATTTCCTAGGTTTTTTTAGAATATTCCGTTCGAGAAACATTGTATAGAATCACCGAACTTTAAGGGACAACCAAATCCTGGAACTAGAACCAGGACTGTTCCCATTCTTGCTAGTGAATGCCTGAAATCTTAATGCGAAATAGGGTTCTTTTCCTATTTGTTTATCGTAAAGAGAAATACTTCGTTTTGTACTTTCTTATAGTTATAGGAGTGGCCGAAGCAACGCGTTGTGACCAAATAGATTGAAAGATACAGCTTCAATTCTTAGTCATGACAAGTTCAGAGCCATGCATGTGCCTTTTCAGGATCCAGTGTTGACCAATCCGCCATCATATCTACTTAAAGGACACAATGAACCAACCAAGACTAATCCCTAGTCAAGTAGTTTGATTAATATTGCAAGTGGAACTATTTGTACGCGTAGGTTATCGCTTTTATTTGGAATGAATGTGTTTACACCGGGATTACTATGTTCAAATTGTGTTGTTTCTGAAAGTAACTTTGTACAATTTCCAGGCATCTAAGGGTTAACAGAAGTGGTTAGAGCACTGATGAAGAGCCCAGTGTTGTGAATTTTTTCTTGGTAAAAGTGTTTCTGATCACAGGATCAGAATATACAAAAAGGTGTCATCATTTCCTCCCAGATTCCAAGTTGCCATTTTTCTATTTGATGAGTAGGATTTATGTTGAATAAGTTAGTGCTCTATGACTGTTTGAGAACACTGGAATGGTCCCAAACATTTTTTTCCCCTTGAAAAAGTAATGTCATACACGATAAATGTTGCTCCTACATTAGTAGTTACAGCTAACTTAATTAGATACAGCATAATTGCAATCACGTTCTGACAAATTAACTGTCAATAATTCAGCTTTGGAACCACAGTCCCACCTGATTCATCCTTTTCGTTTTCGTTGTTTTCACACCAACACTTATATCTCACCTAATATGTCAAACATTCAACATAATAGTCAAGAGCCAAAGTCTTGAAACAAGAAAACACTTAAGCAAAGACATGTTGATGTAGTCTTCGGCACCAAGTTAGAATTGATTCCTAGATGGTCCCAGATTCCACAACATATACCTCATGCAAACAAAAGAATCGCCATTTAGTCCTATTTCGTCACTGAAAATCAAACACGGTAGTAGAAAGCGCGGCAACTGAGAAAAGTGTTTTGGAAAGTCAATTCTTAAACATTGCTTATGCTTAGCCCACGGCTCGGTGGTTTAGTTGGGACGATCGTCTTGCCTGGAATCTTCTTGGTATCGGGTATTGTTCTTAGTGGGGACGCAAAGTACATTCCCCGGGCCAATTGCATTGCAGCTTCATTCATACTACAGTACTATATAAGTTGGAGAGTGCCCGTCTCTCTTCCTCGACAAACTCTGAGGTTTCAAGGTCTCCAGTTGCCATACACCACACAGCAACCCTCGCGTTGGGGATCAGCGACTGACCAAACAACCACATGACGAAGTTAATTAATTTCAAAAAGAAAATCTGACGGGAAGAGTTTGTCTTCCGTCGATCACGCATCGTTATTGTTTCTGCCATAGTACTGCAACTGAAGCTCCTTTCGCGACCTTTTTTTCCAGCAAAAGATTGTCATCAAGGTGCACATGACGTGCGACAAGTGCCGGAGAAAGGCTCTGGCTTTAGCTGGCTCCACCTACGGTGAGCACTGCCTCCTATAAAATACATTCTCCTACATGGAGTTGTTTAACTGGTGGAGAGTGGACGAAATTTCTCGTAGCAAAACATTACTGTAGTAAAAATTTACGAGAAGAATCACGATTTTCAAACATGGCAGATGAGGACGGTTATTAGCTACTGCAGACTTTGCAGAGCATGCAACTGAGATGGTAATGGTATTGATTGATGTGTGCCTACGTGTACGTGGTTTGCAGGGGTGATATCCGTGGCGATCGAGGGGGACGACCGTGACCAGCTGGTGGTGATAGGCGACGGCGTGGACGCAACAAACGTGACGAACTGCCTGCGGAAGACGGTGAAGGTGGGCAGGGCGGACATCATCACGGTGGAGCCTGTCACCGACGAGAAGGCGGCGGCGGCGGCGAGCACGACGCTGGAGGGCGAGGCGGCCGGCGAACCCGTGGTCTGGTATCCACAGGGGTACCACCCTGGCTATGGCTACTACTGCCCCAGGACGGGCGTCTTCTATCCGTACGGTGCCGGCCACTGCTACGTCGAAGACTCTGACGAGGGTCCGGGGTGCACCATCAGGTAGGCCGTGTGTAGTTCCAAAAGATCTTTTAGACTCTACTATTCATCTCTCTCAGGAAACACGTTTCCTAGAAAAGTTCTCTCTTCTTTTAACTTTCTTATTCATCCCTCTCACAGAACATAACTTTCTTATTCATCCCTCTCACAGAACACGCTTCAAAAAAAAGATTTTTTTCTCTCCTCCCAACTAAACACACCCGTAAGGTGCAGGGTATCGAGTTGGCAAATCTGCAGTGGTTGACCTTTTGGTCGATCTCTGGATGATTGCTTGAAGTTAAGTACTAGTGTTCATTGGTCGCGGAAAAGAAAAAAAAATGTGCAGTGGTAGTAGTTTGTGGTTGAGAGAAAGTACAGGGAAAGTCTTATGGGAGCAGTCATGTGTGTGTTTTAATGCGCAAAAGATATGATCAAGAAGGGAGGGGTTTGCAAAGGTTGTTTGATTAGGCTTTTACTAGCCTATCAACCCGTGCTATCGCACGGACTAATTAGAAATAGTTAACAATTACATATCTATATGAGATTCTCTTATATCTATGTTAAATATTATAATAAAACTTTAATATACATTTATCATTATATGTTTGTATTGGATTTAGTCACTAATATTTTTTTTTATTTTTTATCACATTGTTCGATATGTACTTAGTTGAATCTTTTATTTGAGCTATGTAAACATAAAAATTATTATTTTTATCTCTCCCGGACCCTCAAACATCAATACATGTTGACACAGCAAGTGCAAGGACCTCACGAATTGATTCTTCCTGACCATAGAGAAACTTATATTTTTATTTTTGTATCATAGTCTTTGTAATACTACATAAAACATTTTCGTTAAACCAATTCAACATTTTTTTAAAAAAATAATTCAACACTTTGAAAAATCAAATTAAATATTTTCATAAAATAATATTGAAATTGTATATTAGAATTATTGAAACGTTATATTAAAATTGGTTAAATATTAAAAAAATAATAGTATATTGATCTTATTCTCTTGCATTAATTATTATTCTTTTGAGGGGTTTGCATTAATTCTGATAAGTACTAAGATTTAAATGGATTTGAAAATAGACATATGGTTAAAAAGAAAACATAGACTTTGTTTCGTTTCCTTGCATAGTCCCCCCCCCCCACCCCCCACCTGCATGCGCGTGAACATTGGAATTTGCATAAATCTTGTTTAAGGCCCACTGTGTAAAGCCCACTGTTTTTTTATAGAAATTGTGAAAGCCTATGCTTACTTAACTGATGGGCTTCGTAACCTCATGGGAGCCCATAGCACTTTCAAGGTTACGCCCCCACTCTTGTGAAGTTTTTGTAACCAAAAGGTAAATAAAATTTGAATTTGGTCTCTGTTAAGGGAACCCACGATTACTAAAGAAAAGGCCTTCAGTCCCCGACATGTGTTCTGGTGGAAATAGAGCCAGCATCACTTCACTTGCATTGCCCTATGGATTTAGCTGGGTTTCCTTCCACTTTGATCACTTCACTTGTATTGCATCCTACAATTTCCAAATAGAATAACATATCGAAGCTGCACTTGCTTTTTCAAACGATCACACAACATTCTCTGGGTTATTTTGTTCCTTCTAATTGTCATCTATTTCTCTTAATGCATCAGAGGGCGCAAGCAAAGTTAATTGTAATTTGTAAACTACTAAATTGGATTTTGAGATTGGGTATGGGGTTTTACAGAAGTGAACCACGCACCCATAATAAAAACCAGCGATCAAGCAACACTTGTCAATTAAACCAGTATATGTTACGAGTTTCCTTATCATGATCTTCTTTCTACCCAAGATGTGCAAAATGGTGAAAAAAAGGTACACCTTATCCCTACAAGCTTGTGCTTGCATTGCATTTGGAAATTGTCAAAAATCGGATGATGCCTTATGTAAGAAGAATGGCAAAAAAAATGTTGGCATCTAAGGGTAAAGGGTTAACAGAAAGTCGTTAGCGCACACTGATGAAGACCTTAATCCGTGCTGTCAAAAGTGTATCTAACCATTTTGATTAGTAGCAAAGCTGCCGTAACCTGACTTTAGCAAAAGCGCATCTAATTACACAATCAGGATACACAAAAAGACGTAATCATTCTTCCCTTTGCGTTAGGTTCTCAGGTAGTTGCCATTTCACTATCTGATGAATAGCACTTGGAATAAGGTCAGTGTAGTGCTCTACGATTATTTGAGAATACTGAAAGGATATTCTAATACTCAACCAGTGTCACTTATTAGTAGAGCCAGATATTATTATTAGACAGCATAATTACAATTCTAGCAAGATTTCAAACGAAAAATCATTACAATAAAGTAGTGACAGATTAATCGTCAAGAATATAGTGTCTAACGACCTTAAGTCCACCTGATTTGTCAGGCAACTAACGTCTGAAGCATTGCAAAGTTGAACAAACACATGCCGATGTACTGTTTAGGCCGGAGCCAATTGGAATTTGATACTCATATAGTCACATGCTCTCAAGTTGCACACAGAAACTGTGTCATGTCAACGATTAATCTATGCTACCAGACACGTTTCTAAAAAAGCGTAGGAACAAAGAGACCTTTGCAAAGTCAGGTCTACGGCGGCTTTCCTACTACTCAAGATAGGATATAAGTTGCCCGTAGCATAGAGTCTATTCCACAAGAAACTCAGAGTTTTAGGTTTTCTCGGGTTGTCACATTGGGAATCAAGTAACAGAGCAACAATATGAAGGTAAAAAAGAATAATAAGTGTTAAATTTCGTCCATGCATCAGCCATCAGGACGCCCTTGTTTCTATATTAAGGCACGTAAACATTTTGATTTTTTGCAGCAAAGGATTGTTATCAAAGTGCAGATGATGAGGTGCGACGACAAGCGCCGGAAAAAGGCTCTGGCTTTAGCTGCCACGGCGTACGGTATTCACAACCCAGCCTAGCTTTTGCATTATCGTCGGATCAGTGTCCAGCAAGTGGCCCATCTGATCTGCCTCGCACGGGAGAGGATGAATACGTGCAAATTTTACAAACACAGAGCAATGAACTGGTCTAAACAATATGTGACTCTGCAGGGGTGCAATCTGTGGGGATAGAAGGGGAGGAGCAGGACCAGCTGGTGGTGGTCGGCGACGGCGTGGACGCCACCAACCTGACGATCTGCCTGCGAAAGAAGGTGAGGGTGAGCAGAGCGGATATCATCAAGGTGGAGGCTGTCGTCGCCGACGATGTGAAGAAGCCAGCGGACGACAAGACGGCCGCCAGTAGTAGTAGTAGCCCAAGTCCCGTGGCCGAGTGGCCGCCGCAGTGGTGTTACCCTTACTGCCACCGGCAGGGCGTCGTCTACCCGTACGCCGGCCATTACTACATCGAAGACTCTTATCCCAACGAGGGTTCGTGGTGCAACATCATGTAGTGCACGGATGGATCAGGCGGGCAATTGCAAGCAACTTGATCGGTCTCCGGCCGGATCATCTCCTATCCTTTTATGTTCTATAAAAATATTTTCATCCATACCACCATTTGAGGTGTAATTTCTTCTATGTCATCAGCCTACTGCGTTTCTATAGTGAGAAGGGTATGTACCTGTCGTTTATCATTAAACACTAAAAAGTGTATCAAATATTATGCGTTGAAGGAAACAAGACACTTTGGTATGAGATGATATATATATAAAGGAAAAAATTAGAGATCCTTTAAAATAAAATAATATTTTGCTTGAAAAAATGATTGAGTTGCACTTTTTACATCTCCTAATAAATCCTATAATAAGATTAACAAAAATATGAAATGACCTTTGTTTAGCCGCGCACTGTTTATTGGAAACGTATGGCATGAGAACTGAGCTCCCATGAGAACTATGAGAACTCAAACCTGGGCCGCATGATCTTCGTCCAAGGGAAAAGTATGAGGGGAGATTTACAAAAGTATAATTAAAGGAGTGACGATTTTACAAATCTCCTCTCCTACCTCTCCCTATGCGCTCCTCTTGGATGAAGATCATGCGACCCAGATTTAAGTTCTCATAGTTCTCACGGGAATTGAGTTCTCATGTAATACGTTGCCCTGTTTATTTAGCAATTTACCTTCTCTTCCACATGCATATAATAAAACGGGTAACAATGATGCCAATCATGAGATAAATTTTAAATGACAGAATAAATTTCTTGGTTGAATGGAGAGAGTATAATCTAGTTTGTTAGTATTGATCATATTTTGTCATATAAGGATAGTATCGGTCATTATCAACAAACAAACCAGGGGATGATGGGTCAACAGATTTCGGCCCATTAATCAGAGTTAAAGCCTTTATCCAGTGGATAGGCCTGCTGGTATTTAGCGGCCCATATGGTAATTATTATGAATCTGAATCAGAGGTTTTTTCTATAGAGGTCTATTAGCTAGCCTACACGAGCAACGTTTGTTTCATGGATTCAGACCGATCTTCTAGCGGGCGCGCTTGTCTTCTTCCTCTAGCATTTTTTTTTTGGGTATCCTCTAGCATTTCTTCTTCTAAAATACGTATATATAGAAGTGTTGATCCCCAACAATGTCACCGGGGAAAATCCGGTTCTCAACTTTTTAGATCGTTCTTTTGCTGATGTGTTGCTCCATGGACCATGGTAGCATACGAAAAGTCCTTTTCAATCACGAAACTTAACTAAGCTAGTCTAGTCCTTGTAATTCAATTTTCCTGATATGTGGGGCCGCACCCCCACCTTTTTTCCCTCTTAACACGAAACTGATACACACTGATCATGAACGCACGAGATTCTTTTAAACTTTTTATTATTATTTTTCAGAGAAGTTTTAGGATACTTGGAAAAAAAGAGAACCGTCCATTCCCAAAGATCCAGCGGTGGTAAGGTAGGAGGTACTAAGAGGTACCAAGAGGTAAAGTACCCGGAGGTACCAACTAAAAATAATTGTTTTTATTAATAAAAAGGATAAATGGGTAATTTTAAAGGAGAAAGTATTGTACAGACTCAGACGACCGGTTCTTTTAGAGATCGCCGCCGGCCTGTAATGCTCCGGCCACCATTTCCTCTCGGTGGTCTGACGAGTAGAAAATGAGAAGTGGTAATTTTTTTTAAAAAAATAGTAAAACAGAAAGTGGTTAAAAAAATTTAAAACAGTTAAAAAACAGAAAAAGTAAAATATTTTAAAAACAGTCAAAATCAGAAAAGTGGTAAAAACTTTAAAAATCATAAACAGTCAGGAAACGTAATAAATTTAAAAAATCAGAAAACGTGCTAGAAAATTTTTAAACCCCTAAAAAAACATAAAAAAATTAGAAAGGTGAAAAAATTAAGTAAAAAAACATGCTGCATTGAAAAAAAAATGTGGATGACCATTGCATACCAACAATTAACTATATCACACTGGAAAAATATGTGTATGACCATTGCATACCAATAATTAACTGACAATAAACTTGTTCATAACACCAACATTTAAGAAAACAAGTTCACTGGTGTTCACTGGTTACATCACCATGCATAAAACATTACATAAAAAAAATAGTTCCACCAGACAATTTATTAAAGCTAGAGTTTCTTCTTGCTTCTGGTATTTGCAGCTGGATTTGTTGGGCTGGTTTCTTCAACTGGAGCCCTCCGTGGTGTATACTTCTTCTCCAACCTGTGGTCTAGAAAGTTTCAGACAGTAGTATACTTCCAGATCTAGAAACATGCACCAATTAACGATTAAACTCTAGAGCAAGCAAGCACTAACCAGCTGTCTGAATGCTTGTATGTGGTTCGCTAGATTACTTCTCTTTCTCTCAATCTGCAGTGAAGCAACAAGCCTTCGTGACAAAAAAAAAGGTACAACAAGTTCACCCAAATTTGCAGATGGCATATCCCAAATTTGGTAGTAGCACAGGCCACTGCAAGTCTTGAGTGGCCAAAATATATCATTTAGTAGTAGCAGAAATATTTCATATATATGGCATAGAAATGATATTTTCTTTTTGTCAATATACAATTATACAGACATCACTGCATGCATAATTAAGTGTCACAAGTGTGTTTTTAAGATCGACACAGCTCCAAAAACAGGTGAAAGTGCATTACTCGACATAAGTTTTTAGTTCCACTAAGATGTATCATAAACTTTTGCAGTGTTCTATATGGAAAAAACAATAATTACCTCTGAAAGGCATTCCATTATTCGCTTACAGCATTCAAACTGAAGAACAGTGATGGCAAACTGATCTAGCTGATAACTGAAGAAGCTACGACAACACTGATGTAATGTCCCGGGTATCCACCTTAAGTTCCCCGTGGCCCGTGGTACATAAACTGGAGGAGGAATGTTTCAGGAGGAACATCGTTTTTTTTTGTGAGAACCAGGAGGAACATCGTTGAAAAGATATCGGGGGCACTACTTTCCTTCATCCCATTTGAGAACATCTGCATGCGCTCATACTTTATTTGTGCAAAAATATGGCACAGGAATTAAAAAGAAAAAAAGGAAAACGAGTATACCACGTGCTGGCCTGGATGCCTGGGCCTGGGCGCGCGCGACCTGGGCGCAGGGGCTCGGCGGCCTGGAGGCGCGTGGGTGCTGCGGCCAGGGGAGCGGCATCTCGGTGGCCAAGGGGTGAGGCGGAGTCGCCGGATCTGGCCGGCGGTGGCGACGCAGTGCCGGGGACGGCGGCGCCCTGGCCGGCGGTGGCTAGGGTTCCCGGCCTCCTCCATGGCGACCGGAGGGTGAGAGCGAGGAACGACGACGAGATGTGGCGGGGACGACCGGCGATGAGGCCACAACGACGGTAGGGAGGGTGGGAGCAGAGGGAGGCGGCGGCGGCACGGATGTGGAGTCGCGGGCTCGTGGCGCGGAGGGGAGGAACTCGATCCGAACAGGAACATGTCTCTCGTGGGCAGGAGAGACAGTCGTGAGGTTCCCTTAATGCCCTTTCCTTTTTTAAAAAAAATAAATACTTAGCCAAATACATCTTAAGATCGACGGCTATAATTAATTAGGCAAACAGTACCACGTGGTACCTCCTGGTACCTGCCAAGCATTGTAAAACAGCTCTATTTTTCAAGCTTCTGATAACAGAAGCACAACTACTATGACATAAGCAATCGTTGGTTGGCTACGCAGGAATCACCATCATCAGAAGTCTAGAAAATTTCACCCCAAGTGCATTGCTCAGCTGATCTGTCTCCACGGCAGCGCTGCAACTTGCATCTCCAATAGAAATCATCTCTCCATCCCCTCTGGTCCCCCAGATCGACTCACACGCCGCACTTGGACTTGGTCCTCACTGCTTCACTTCTTCATCTACTACTTGTTTAGTCTACGTACCCGCCGGGACAGCGATCCCCGACACTACTGTTATTTCTAACCCGAGTCCTTCCAAAATCTGGGCGAGCAAAGTCGCCAACCGCACCGGCTAACAACGGAAATTTCCAGCCCAATGCCTTCATTGAAAATGGTTACAAGGACACATCGAGGGATCCCACATCGAGACCCACTGCCACGATGAGCAGGTGGGGTCCATTCTGCGTACGCATACAGTAGTCTGAAGCTACCACTACGTGCTGCTCCTACATACACAGAATATCTTGCTAGCTATGCGATTGAGCTCGGGTCTTCCGAGTCAAGTCTTTGTGTCACTGTCTGCGCTCTGCGGGCCGTAAGGGGTATCCTTCAGTAGCTTAAGTGCGACGACTTGTGTTTTTTTAATAAGTCAACAGTAATTTATCTACTAATTGCGTTTGCGTGTATAAAGAGCGGAGGGGAGAGACAGTAGTGTGCACACTACTGCTAAGCCAAGGCAAAGCCTCCTTGCTCAAGCTTTGGAGGAAAGTGTAGCTTTGGCTCTTCCTCTCTTGTGTTGCTTTCTCTTGTCAGGAGAAATGAGGGTAAGAGACAATAATCCTACTAGCTACGTAGTTCCCCATCTAGTAGTACTTAGATTTTAATTTACACCCTTAATTTGTCAGTTCAGTCATCATTACTATGTCGATGCAAATGTTTTGTGATCAACCACGTTACTGCGAAATTCTTCTGTTTCTTTTTTCTAACGTCACTTGATGATGGTTGGAAACCTTTGCAGAAGGAGATGGTCATCAGGGTGCAGACGAACTCTGAGAAGGGCCACTGCAAAGCTATCAAGGTGGCTGCTGCAATCTCAGGTAAAGAAAACTTGATCCCTTCCGATAATATCTAGTTCGTCGAGACGTACGAATCCTCTTCTATCTGGAAAGTAAAAATAGAACGAACCCGCGTATCCACCACCTGCTGTATATATATATTTGTCCAAGTTGTGACAAATGTTTGGATCGATGATGCATCGAGCAGGGGTGGAGTCGGTGACGATCGCCGGCGAGGACAAGAACCTCCTGCTGGTGATCGGCGTCGGGATCGACTCCAACCGCATCACCGAGAAGCTCCGCCGGAAGGTGGGGCACGCCGAGGTGGTGGAGCTGCGCACCGTCGACGCCGCGGGGGTGGACGAGCTCGGCGACCACCACGCTTACCGCTACCACCCGAGCCCGAGCCCCTACAAGCACACGCCCGCGCGTGATCACTACTACGGCGGCGGCGGCGGCGGCGGTAGGGACCACCGCTACTACACCGGCGTGTCGGCGTACGCGCCGCGGGCCGACTACTACTACGGCGGAGGAGGAGGGTACCCGGCGGCGCAGTACCACCAGCAGCAGTTAGCAGGAGTACTTGTACTACCCGGCGGCGGCGAACACGCACACGGTGGTGCACCACGAGTACGCGAGCGACCCTAACAGCTGCTCCGTCATGTGAGGAGTGGCTGCCGGTCGCTGTGTTTTCCTGTGTTGCAAGCCAATCTTGGCGTCAGATTGTCAGTTGGTGCATGCAGTGACTCGGTGTTACAGTCGCATGCAGACACTAGGCCACTTTCCGATTCCGTTTGGTACTGATCATACTCGGTGTTACAGTCGCAAGCAGTATGATCAGTGTAGAGCAAGAAGGCATGCATGCGTGGTTGCATGAGCCTGTGTACATATACTCAAGTTCCAAGCTTCCTATACTTCGGTTCCAACTTCCAAGTGCAAACCTTACTGCTGAGTGCCATCTGCCATGCATGTTTATTTGTCCTTTAGGCTTTAGATTGAGATGACGCTAGTGTGTGCTTGAATGCTGCTTGCAGACCTAATTTTTTTCAAATATGAATTACAAATTCGAAAAGCTTTCAAGCGCCTATCTCTATCTTTACACCAGTGATGTGAATTTTGAGCTATCTATTTGTGAATCTGCCAAAATTAAACTAACACTCGTCTGCTAGTTTCTCGCATGTTAGAACTTAGAACAAACTACTTCTCTTATTTTTTTCTATTTTTTATCACACATATACTGTAAGAGTGTTACGTTACCATCGGTGATAAACGAGAATATCAGATATATATCAAGATTTTATCGGTGATAGAAAATCATTTTTGGAAAATATTTAAAAAAACTCTCATTTGTGCATAAATGAATATATATTATTTCAATCCATGCAACCTAAAAAATCTATATATGGTGACATAAAAAATTTTGATGGAAAAGGCCGGCAGCAAGATATGTCGGTTGCAGTGGCTCTGCTAGAATACGAATGATTGGATGGTCAAGTGGAAATACATAATGGCTACTGGACGATCATATGTCCCTATCTACATGTTATAGTGGGTAAAAGGTGTATGGAGATGCTTATGGACTAGAAAAAAAATAGCGGGTTTAATTCAAAGCACTGATATTTTGGGTGATAAACTAATTTTCTCAGAGCTCACCGGTAAAATAGAAATATCAGAGTTATCGGAAATCTATCAGTGATAATGTGAACCCAACACATCAGCACAGTCTCTAATGTGATATTAATGGTTAAAGTTAAAAATGATCAACTTAAATAAAAAAATACTTAAATTTGTGACTAGAGGAACTAAGTATTGCTCAATTTTTACATCGACGTGGCATCAAGGCTCCCATGCATACATCTTTTTGACTATTAGTTTCCTGAGCACCTGTTACCAAAAGCCTAAAGTTTAATCATTTGAAGGTATGATTTGCTTCATGAAAATGTACGATCCTCTAAGCACATTACTTCTGACGCCACGCATCCATCTCAGTATAGAAAAATATTAAACACAAGAAATTAAATGGTAAGATATATAAGATGCAGCAGGACTATATCGCATCGCCTCTGATCAGTTAGGTTCCTTTTCTCTTTCTTTTTCTGATGAAAAATTGGAATCCAGAGTTGCTTAGTTATAAGAGTAAGCTTATATTTAACGTCTCCATCATTTGCTATCCCCTGTCCTTTCACCTATGCAAGATTTTTTCCTTTATGTCATACAATCCGAGAGAGCATCTAGTGTCGTCTTCTCTGGCCAGTTACACGTCAACACCACTGCTCTTGTAGAATAGGCACGCTTGCTCATCAGTGCTCAGTTAGCGGAACCAACCACAATTTCACAAGTCAATTCTTTCGCTCCCCCCAAACCGTGTTCTCGAAATATAAATTCAAACATCCTGACGCCATCAACCATCCAGTGGCATTTTTCTTTTCCCTGCTACGCGTATAGCTAGACGATGACGTGTTCATGGAGACGCCATCAACCTCTCGCGGCTGCAGACGTCAGGCGTAGAGAGTTTGGTCAGATTTGCGGGATCTGCCTCGCAACTGCTCTGAGATTCTTCTTGGCCATGCTCACTCGGCAGACTTGCCTGATTGCCATGTTTCGTATACCATATACTGAATGAAATAGGAATAACAACAAACATGCGGTGACAGTCACTGCATTTTAAATGTGTTCGGTGGCCACCAGTCATGGACAGATGGACTCTGGTCATGGTTACTTCGCTGGCAAATGGAAGACAAAGTTATTAACAATGCGACATGTTGATCTTGGAGACTTGGACCGATCGAATATACTGGATTATGCTACGGTTATTTGTTCTCAACTGAAGTGTGTATTAACTTTTGTTTTGACCCGGCCCCAACATGACCGTACTTAAATGTCCTTAGTTTGTGTGGCTGATGAAAATTAGCCAACTACTGAACGACTCTAATCAGACCCCTGGATCATGACATCAACTCCAATCTTCGAGAATATCCTGTGTGCTGAGTTGCAATAGTCCAAGTCACTTTGCACAAAGCTGGACCATTTTGGATGCATTGTTTGACTTGGGCACAAGTCTACATGCGCGATGCCCACCAGTCACCATCAAAATTTCTGAAGTTCTGAACCGCCATAACGTTTTTCTGAAACTTTGTTTAGCCTCTGCTTAATTCTTTTCAACCAAGAGACGCCTAGAGCAGTTATGAGTTTATTAGTCATAACCAGTAAAGAAACACAGTACTTAACGTCACAAAGATGTAGCTCGGGTAGTAATATACGAGTCTGACCACTGACCAGTTACAGGGAGACGCAAAAACATTCCATCTTCCCTCAGCATCAACCAAATAGGCTTTATAATTGGGTTGCCGTTGAACGGTGTAGCACAAGCACAGCCATGAGGGTAAGAACTACACTTCCTCCTCAAACTCTCTACTTCTGTTGATGCTACTGTGTTCAGCAACAACTAACAACCTTAATTGCAAAAATTTCTTTTAGAAGGAGATCATCATCCGAATGCAGCTGGATGCCGACAAAGGCGGTAACAAGGCTCTGAAAGTGGCGGCTTCAGTCAGCGGTACGCTACTTCTACCGTCCTTCACGATCAGGAAACCGATCGAGTGATCTTACTCTCCAGCTGAATTTCTGGGGTAGTGAATGACATGGAAGCGTGACATTGGCAGGTGTCGAGTCGGTGACGGTGACCGGCAGCGGCAAGGACCTGCTGCTGGTGATCGGCGACGGCGTGGACGAGGGCAAGCTGGCCAAGAAGCTGAAGAAGGAGGTCGGGGACGCCGAGATCGTGGAGATCCGGACTCTGACAAGTAGCACTACCAGCACCACCAACGCGCCGCCGTCGACGTCCAGCTACTACTACCACCGCACCCCCAGCCCGGGATACTACCAGCACTACGCGGCGTCACCGGCGGCGGTGGCCGGTGGGCAAGGCGGCTACGGCTACCAGCACTACGCGGGGGGCAGCAGCAGCGGCTTGTACGCAAGGGAGGTGGCGCGCAGCCACCCGGCCAACTACTCCCCGATGATCGCGCGGCACGACTTGCGCGCCGTCGTCGGCCGGGAGACACCGCGCGCGGCGGGCGGCGAGGGACGACGAGAGCACGCCGGCGGCGGCGGAGGGCCCAACTGCTGCTCGATATTGTAGCGCGTTTTTTAATCCCTCTTCTTCTGCCGCCCAAGCTATTTGTGGATTATTGTGTACATATGCCAAAAAGGAAATGATTTGCAGATAAGTTGTTTTTTCATCAGTAGTATTTGCCATTTACCACAACGCAGTCAAGCCCCGGGACCATGATTTTGTCCGCTTGCAAAGGGAGCCAAGTCAATCACTGATTGGCAGACGATAAGAAAAACAAAAGACACCGGCTAGCAGAAGCACGCAGATTCCTGATCAGATTAAATTTAAGTTCTTCAACTAAACATTTCTAAAATCATGGAGGGCTTCGATTAAACATATTCAGATGCTTTATGGTAATATGTCAGAACACATCAGGGCTTCAGCGACGAACAGTAATGTAAGGAACCTGTGTGGCTGGATGGGCCGGCTAGTTATTGTGGGCCGTGCTGCTATCAAATTGGCCGCGGCCCAAGAAGGCAAGGTACACGATGCTGCTATACATATAGAGGAACCAGCAGGGAACGAGTCGTCGATAGACCAGAAGCTTGAACCGCCGGCGGCGGCGAGCTCTGCTCGTGGCGAGTCTGAGGACTCGATCTACCTTCCCTCTTCCTTCTTCTCCCTCCCCATGTACCCAGAACCTTCCAGCACCTTCTCGAACCTTCTATTTCGTTGTTTTGTGCTGTTTGTTGAGAGAGACTAGTGGGTTCGTGACAAATTGGTAATCAGAGCTATTCCAATCCGACCACCACCACCGCCGCACTGGATTTCATGGCGATGGAGCAGATGACGGAGGAGGAGTTGTGTGCTGCGATCCTGGCGAAGCTCGACGAAATTGGGAAGAAGCTTGACGACAACAACCAGAAGCTCGACGAGGTGAATGCCCTGTTGAGTTGCGTCTCCAAGAGCTCCGACCAGCCTGTGTCAGCATCTTCCTCGACCTCGCCGACCTCCTCTCGCCGCCCTGGTCGCTCCCCTCGCGACCATGGAGAACCCGCGGCGCACACAAGGTGTTCGACGCTGGGTGCTGACCAAGCCGCCCACGGTCAGGTGCTGCCAATGAGGCCCTTGCCATCTTCAACGTCTCCCTCGTTCTCGTCTCCACCACGAGAGGTTGCCGATGATGTTCCAGTGACGACCACCGTGCTCCTGGGGAAGGACCAGGTGCGCTCAAGGTGTTCGACACTTGGACCCTATCAGGCTGCCTGTGTTATGGTGTCCGCATCCACATCTGTGGCACCTCCCATGCCTTCACCAACCTCCACTCCACCACCAGACTCTGACCTCGCCGTCCCATGCTCCATCTACGAGCAGATGCAGGTGAAACATGCTGAGTGTTTAATGTTGTGTGGTGACTCTGATATCAGTACTAGCAAGGCTCCTGCAACGGTTCTGCTCATGAAGAACATGCTCAAGGATATTTCTGAACCAGTGAGTTCCCTAAAGATTCTCTTGCCATGGCTATTCGTTGCCATGAAACTTGGCACACAAGAACGAGATAGGTATTTGACTACAATGCTTCATGGTGAGCTGTCATCTGTGGAGGTTACCACTCTTCATGAAACCTTTGACAGGCATGCAACAACAGACGGCATCATGAGCAACCATCATGGTGTGGCTGGGAGGTACTACTACATGTTTGATATTTCTTCCCATGCATTCAGACCTCTACCATGGCCTTCATGGATATATGTAAATGGGTTCAGGGCTTGGGTTCATTTGATTTACCTACTCTCATTATTTCTTCCTCCGGAAACACCAATGTTGAACTGGAAGCTAAATATGAACAACAATTGCACACTCATCTTTGACCCTGGCATTACATTGGTCCCCGTGATATCTAGCAAACAACTGCATCTGTTAAGAGATTTATCTTTGCAAAAAGAAGAGCTTCTAAAATCAGGGCACAAGGAACGGGGTGGAGCCATTGAGACAGAACAGAAGAATTCTTCATACCCTTTGCAGAATGATTTTTGTGTGCCTGACACCATCAGAAAGTGTTGGATATTATGTTTTGGGATTCATTCTGACAGAGTTATTCTATCTAGCCTCTGGTTTATCTCATGGCAAAGATCAAAACAATATCCTGGTGCTTCAGCTAATGGCGTTATTCTTCCATTGCTCTGGTTGTGTGGTAATACAGTTGCATTCTCTATTTTACAACTGAATGTTTTTGTGCTCAGTTTGATATTCAGAGAAACTGATGACCATAGGAGTCTCTCTTCTGCCTATCTATTGGTCGGTTCTAATCACATTTACTTACTCTTGAGGTGGATGTTGGTATCAGTTCAGTGCTTATCAAGTTTGCATCGGCCTATATCTGTGTGTCTGAAAATCAAGGTCATATACTACTTAATTTCTGAACTCATACACCTGGGAAAGCACACAGCAACAATCATGATGCTACTTGAGGGTCTTAAAAGTCATTCCATCTTTGAGTTGTTACAGCCTATGCAAGGAGTTATGGTGGCTAAAGTGTTGGAAATGTTGCTGCTAACCCATTCATACCGAGTTCTGGTGTTATACTTTTGCAGCCATGTTGTGCTTGTATTACAGGATAAATTGTCACTGGAGGGAGGATTTGATTCTGTTATCAAGTGCGCCAGCTGTTCTTGCCATGCAAGCTGGGATATCATCTTGTTAATTCTTATTATTGCATTATGGTGGAAGCAAGTGAATCAAGCTGGTCATTTAAGTCATGATGGAAAGTCAATACAACATCAGTTGTGTGCTTCTAGGAGTCCCAACTCAGTGCAGATTCAGGAAAATAAGCACAAAGGTTGCACTGGAGATGCTCTTGTCAAGTGGTGCTGCATCTCATCAGTTGTTGAGCAGATGTTTCACATACAAGATTGTGTGCAATGGAGTACATTAGGACAGGCAACAATTGTCCAAAGTATGTCCAAACCTTGGCATGGATTACAAATGGACAGAGATGTTCTTGACCAGATAGTATTCAACATAAGAAAGATGTATGTTCCATGGGATACTGGTGAGTTAAAATTAATCACTGGATATCAGACATGGGATCCTGGCATCCAGAAATCGAAATATCTTCTATCCATGTATCATCTGCAAGGAATTGCATGGTCTGTGATCAAGGCGCCTGTCCTTCATACATTCAAGCTATCCAGGGCTGAAGCAATGGTGGTTCATCTCAAGCATCAATGGACAACGGCTTGGGGACAAGCCGTGTTTCAAGGAGGGAAGGATGTAAGGAACCTGTGTGGCTGGATGGGCCGGCTAGTTAATGTGGGCCGTGCTGCTATCTAATTGGCCGTGGCCCAAGAAGGCAAGGTACACGATGCTGCTATACATACAGAGGAACCAGCAGGGAACGAGTCGTCGATAGACCAGAAGCTTGAACCGGCGGCGGTGGCGAGCTCTGCTCGAGCCGAGGCGAGCTCTGCTCGTGGCGAGTCTGAGGACTCGATCTACCTTCCCTCTTCCTTCTTCTCCCTCCCCATGTACCCAGAACCTTCCAGCACCTTCTAGAACCTTCTATTTCGCTGTTTTGTGCTGTTTGTTGAGAGAGACTAGTGGGTTCGTGACAAGTAAGAAATCTCAATAACGTGAGGCCTAACAAAAACTCATGGGATGCATGCCTACACCCTAATAGTAATAAACACGAAACAGAAATTCTACAATTTCAATGGGCCCTCAACTCGTAAAACCAGGTCGTCAAAAACATGCCCATTGAGCCACCTGACGGCGTCCTCAGCATCCTCTCTCTGCTCAACTCAACAACACCAACCTTCCTGCCCAACCCCGCCTGCTCACCATCATCTTCGGCTACAGCAAGGTGGAGGCGGAGGATGATGCCGAAGGGGCAGGCCAGGTTGCGGAGGTCGCGCTCGCCGGCGCGCTCCGAGAGGTTGGCCACGCAGATCCAGGTCTCCGAGCGCCGCAGGCACCACGCGCAGATCGGAGGAGGGAGAGGGTCCAGCGGCAGCAGCCACTCGACCCGGAGGCCGAGGTTGCCATAGTAGGGGTCGTCCCCGCTGAGCCAGCCTATTGCCTCCTGCGCGTCCTCGACCTGGTCGAACTCGACGACGCCGCACCGCCCGCGCCCGGGCGAATTCGAAGACGCCGCCTCCGAGTCCGAGAGGGAGACACGGAGGACGATGCCGAACGGGGCGAGGAGCGTGTAGAGGTCGCGCTCGGTGGTGATGGCCTCCGGGAGGTTGGTGACGCGGAGGGAGCTGTCGTCGTCCCGGCACCGGCTCCCTGGGTCGGGATTGCAGCGGCACACCGGACAGACGGGTGGGGATGCGCGGTCGGGTGCAGGCGGAGGGTCGCCGTGGTCCATGTAGGCTCGTTGGAGGAGATCCTTGTAGGGGCAATCTATGGCCAGGTGGTCGCCCTTCTTCCCGCAGGTTGTGCAGACCATGGAGATGGACATGGAGGCGGCGTCTGTCGTCTTCCTTGTGGTTGGCGGCGGATCAGGTGAAGGAGCAGTTGGTCCCTCGGCCTCCCGTGATGAGTGTCGAGAGGCGTGGGTGCTCGACGGGGGTCTCCTCGGTGGTGGACCCCACGGCGGGCCGGTACTCTGGTGACCTTGTTTGCTGCCCGAACATGATGAGGTTAGCTGGTCTGCAGCTGCAGCTGCTAGCCATACATTGCTACAGGAATCGTAGTTCAAGCAGCTGCAGCTGGTTTGTAGGGAAGCGAGTTTTTTTTGAAATATTATTTTTTTTAAAGTTAATTGCGGAAATAATAGTCGTTTTGACAAAATAGCAGAAATAATAGCCAGTCGTCTATTAGATGACCGATAGGGTAGCTATCGGCTGTTGACCAACCGACAGGGGCCTATCGGCAGTTGAAGGGCCGACTGAGGGCTATCGGTGGCCGAGAGGAAGCCACGTCAGCCCTATCGGCTGTTGAGGAGCCGACCGGACCTATCGGCTGCTGAGCAGCCGACAGGTCCGCAGTTACCTCGCCCACCTCCTCTTTCACTTTTACTGCTCTCTCTCTCTAAACCGGCGACGAGCGAGGCGGGGGCGGAGGCGGCGCGCGGCTGACGGGCAGGCAGCGGGCGTAGGCGGCGCGCGGCGGCGGGCGGAGGCGGCGGCGGTGGTCGGAGGCGTCTGCGGCGGGCGGCGTGGGCGGCGGCGGCGGCGTGGGCGTGGGCGGCGGCGGCGGCGTGGGCGGCGGCGTTTGCTGCTGCGCCTCGCCGGCGCGGGCGGCGCGGCCTGCGGGGCTGCGCAGGCCGGAGGGCGGCGCGAGGCGGCGGCCCGGTGGCCGGCGGCAGGTAATTTTTTTTTTCTAATTTAATAGGTAATTTAGTTATTGTTATTAGCTAAGAATAATTCTTTATAAATTAAACATATTGTTATTTATTTTTAGAAACTTCTAATTTAGTTATTGTTTTTGTTAGTTTTTTAGTTATTGTTTCTAATATGCTGCTATTTGCAGAAAGAAGGATAATAAATTTCTAATAAACATATTATATAATATAATTATCTAGTACAGGGAAACATTACTAATCTTATTACTAATCTTAGATAGTGTGACGTTGAATCAGGTATGGATGCGGAGGTAGTCAATATCAGAGTCCATTATGGTGACGGTTACATCTCGTATTGCGACTCTGGCGTAGACTTAAGCAACTATTCTTTCATGGATACATCACTGATAAAGCCCATAGAGATGCGAAGAGATGACGTTTTAGAGTGGCTACACAATCTATTGCAATTGAGTCCGTCAGTTCACAGACTTAAAGTAAGGGGTGTCATTCCTAGACAGGGTGAGCACGGGTGGAAATGGGATTTGTACGACTTGAGAAATTCAAAGTGTTGGCGGGCATTTGTTCATATGGCTCTATACGGTCAACATAAGTTTCCGCTTGTAGTACTTGTTGAATCTACGCTGGCCAATGTCATTGCGGGTGAGAGTAGCAGGAGTGAGGCAGTTGAAGAAAATGTTTGTGAAAACGAAGAAGTGGGTGTGCAAGATCCACTGGATCCTCCAGTGGATGAACATGAAGTACACCAACAAGTTGTTGATGATGATAACGACGACGAAGAAAATGTAGAGATGCACATTGATGAAGGGGAGGAAGATGAGGCAATTGTCGATCAGATGGAGTTGGATGACGAAGAGTATATAAGCTTTGTTGATGGTAGAGATGGAAGTACCTTTGAGGACGAAAGAAACGTCCCAGTTCAATGGTGCAATTTCGATATGGATGCACTCAAAGTTAAGGATGGACACCATTCAAACTGGGATTATGCTAAAATTGAGGTCACAAAAGGCCAGATGTTTCACGACAAGAGACACTTGCAGCATGCGGTGAAGAAGTGGGCTTTTGCCGAAAAGAAACCATTCAGGGTGGTACTATCGAACCCTAGCCTATATGATGTGAAGTGTCAATCCCCTGGGTGCCCCTGGCGTGTCCATGGTTATAAACCTAAGGGTCAGACAAACTTTATAGTATCTATCGTTGAAGGGCACACATGCAGGTTGCAGGGAACCGTGTGTAAGCATGGCAACATGACTGCTGAGTTTGTGGCAAATTTCATGTATGGTGAGATTGTGAGGAAGGCCACCATATCTCCTTTCCAGATTATGCTTGCAGTAGAGAATAAATTTGCATATGAGATAACATATGACATGGCCTGGAGAGCCAAGAAGAAGGCATTGGAATGGAGATATGGTACGTATAAGGACTCGTACCACCATTTGCCACACCTCCTTGAACTGTTACAAAGTAGGAACCCAGGGACAATTATTGATATAGATTGGTTTTATAATGAAACCGGTGAGCGGGTCCTACGACGCGCATTTTGGTCTTTTGGGTGCATGATCGAAGCTTTCAAACATTGTCGCCCTGTTCTGTCCGTAGATGGGACTTTCTTGACGGGACAATATAGAGGGCAACTATTGACATGCATAGGGTGTGATGGAGATGGAAAAGTTGTGCCTACAGCTTTCGCATTCGTGGAATCAGAGAACACTGATAGCTGGCTGGGGTTTCTAAGCTTGTTGAAGAGGGGTGTTGTCCGTGAAAGGGCAAATGTTTGCATCCTCCACGATCGTCACAAGGGCATATTAGCTGCTGTTAAAAGGTTGCAGGAGAATATGAATGTGGAATTTGCATGGCTAGATCTCCAAAGTCGGTGGTGCATGAGGCATTTAGGTGCAAATTTCTACCGTCAATTTAAAAGCAAGCGTTTGGAAGATCTATTCAAGACGTTATGTAAGCAGAATCGCAAAGACAAGTTCGATGAGATATGGGCATTGCTGGACAAACTCACAAGTAGCCACATGGCTGAAGTTCGCAAGAAACCAGTCATCGCCCGTGCAGAGGAGCCGCAAGGTCTTGATCCCATGCCAGATGAGCCTGCACAAGTAACACGGAGAAGAAAGGGTGGGAGGTCCGTTAAAAGGTTTTCTGACTGGATTAAAGATGAGCCACTTGAAAAGTGGGCATCGATTGGAGACACCCATGGGGCTCGATATGGCATGATGACGACAAATCTTGCCGAGGTTTACAACTGGGTACTTAAGCAATGCCGTGAGCTACCACTGGTGGCAATTGTGGAGTGTATACTTAGAGGCACTATTAAATATTGTCGTGAACGTTACCGTGCGGCAACTGAGGCTTGTGAGAACCCTCAAAGCATTTTCTGCGACGAAATGGCAAAAATACTTGAGACAATAAGTGAGAAGGGGCAACTGCACCGTGTCCATTACATCGGAAATCAAGACTTCGTATATGAGGTGATGATGCGTGAGAAAGGAGGCTTTGGTATGGGAGATTCGATAGTTACAATGGAATGTCAGATGTGGCCAGAGGCTGACATTTGTGAGTGCACATGCAACAAACCAAAGCTTCTTCATTATCCGTGCTCGCATGTATACGCTGCTCGAGCTAAGGCCAAAATAAAACCTACATTTGTGTCCCCATATTATCTGAAGGAGAAGGTAAGAGCTACTTGGAGCGGTGAACTACGGGGCTGGCGTGCTATTGCTGATTTCACGAAGCCTCCTACCGGTGCTCCTGACTATGTTCCAGATCCAACGAAGTTGGTCCAAAATCCTGGGCGAAGGCAATGTTGTCGTATTAGAAATGACATGGATGCATCTGATGTGAGAGGTGGACATAAATCCTGCTTAGCATGTGGCGGGGACCATTATCGGAAGGATTGTGATGCCTACCCGATGCACAAGAAACCTGACGGAACACAAGAGAAGCGCATTCCGAAACGCAACCCTAACAAGAACAAGGACGTTGGTCCGAGCCAACAATGAATTAAGCTCTTTAATAAATTTGTATGCACTTTAGTTATGTACTATATTTTATGAACTTTACTTATTATGTACTAATTTTTATGAACTTGTAATTTCGGTTAGTGTGCTTCAGCCGTACTCTTTTCCTCACTAGGTAGGCCTTCTATGAGACTATTATGGGCTTAAGAAGGTGTGAGGTTTTTAATGAGGCAGCATGGCATTGTAAAATCTTGTTTCCTCATTTTTTTATACCTGTAAGTTATTATTATGTGTTAATTTAATATTTTTTTATACTTTTACATCTTACTAATTTTGTTGTATTTTTTTAGTATGGCGTCGTTGGAGTTGATTGATCCCACGATTGATGACAAGCACCGTTCGCGTTTGGTTGGCGACGCCCTTCCCCCCGCTCTTAGGTTGAGGACGCACGACGAGTGCTGGCGGCTCGATGCAAGATGGCTTCCCAGGTACGTGGTCAAACTTTTATTGGGTCTTTTGTTGTCACCATAAATTTTAAAACTTTTATTATTTTGTAAACTTTTATTTTTTATGACAGGTTGCGTGCAGCTGGTTTGCTACCACTTTGTCGCCTTGTGGAGCCCACGCGTCCAGGCAGTCTCCGCTTTACTGTGGATCGTGCGTTGTTGTCCGCCTTGGTGGATCGTTGGAGACAAGAGACGCACTCGTTCCACCTACCCGTGGGTGAGATGACCCCAACACTACCGGACGTCAGCATGCTCATGGCGCTGCCATTAGCTGGGCAGCCTGTGGTAGCTGAGGCGATGGCACCTGACTGGAGGCAGCAGTTGTTGCAGAGGTTTCAGGGTGTTCTCGAGCCGGTGCAGGGACAGCCAGCACAGGTGGAGTTTTCCAACAAAAACGGGCCTACCAAGGCTTGGTTGCTTCAGTTTCAGGCGGATCGCTTGGCAGCAGATGCAGAGGACTGGAGGGTGCGGAGACACCTTGAGGCGTACCTCTTGTGGCTGTTCGGATGGGTGCTCTTCACTAGTTCGCACCACGACAGTGTCGACAAGCACCTGATCCCGTATGCTCAGCAGATAGCCGGCGCACCGCTTGATGCGGTACCTCAGTTCAGTTGGGGGTCAGCCGTGCTTGCTGCTACGTACAGTGCCTTGTGTGACGCGTGCACACGTAGGAGCCAAGCAGGAACCTTGGCTGGTTGTCCGTTGCTGCTGATGTTATGGTCGTTTGAGCGTTTTGACATCGGACGACCTGAGCTTAGCTCCTACGAGGACTACGAGGAAGTGATGTACCAAGTAGATGCGTTTGGGAATAGGGATCCCATCGACGCTCCGACCATGGGCTCTATTTGGACCAAGCGCAACGTAAGTGCATCTTTAACCTCTCTCGAAACTTTACTATTAAATTTATTATTGTTACTACAAACTAACATGTGCTCTTTATGTTCCAGCCACACTGGGCCACGGGTACAGGGCGGCTGACTTACCCCGGCTTTGTAGCCGCCTTTGACCAGTTGAGGCCCGAGAGGGTTCGCTGGACGCCTTACACCCCAGGGCTAGTGGCTGACCGTGCGTCCCTAGGTCTGTCGCATCTTTGCTACCGTGACAACATTTGGTGGTACACGAAGAAGTGCCTACTTTTCGATATCTTCGTCGAACCGTACTGGCCACAGCGAGTTTGGCGTCAGCTGGGTCTTCACCAGCCCTTCCCTGTACCTCGACAGCAGCTTGACCCCTCTCACATGTGAGTTACTAAAAATTTGTAACAACTACTTTGTCCATGCAATATTGGCCCAAGGCTCCAATTTACTGACATTTATGCAAGTTCCTATAACATGTATCAATGCATGACAAATTTATGTGTTTATTATATTTATGTTTAATTCTCAGGATGACGAGGAAGGGCCAAGGGATAGCATACAAGGCTATTTGGGGTACAAAGATGGAGCCTTGGGCCGCACAGTGGGCACAAGCAGAGACTGACGTACATGACTATGAAGGCCCATATGACGAGTCCACATATGGCCCATACTTGCATTGGTACCACGGGGCTACTCGTTGGAGGTGCTTCCCAGTGCCTGCTAATCCGGAGCCACATGAAGCAACCATACGAGACACTTTTGCCTCCGAGCCTGCAGCTGCTTTCCGTGCTCTTGTATGTTATACTACTCCCTCTTAATTTTCTTGTTTACATGTACTAGCACAATTTTTTAATCACACTCGACTTTGCAGACAGATGTATGCAACGATGTCGGCGAGGAGTTGTTCTTGTTTGCAGATCGTGTTGAGGCGGACCCACCTCGTATCGTGCGCACAGAGTTGGCTAGTGGTCTTCGACGGCTTGCGCAGCGCGCAGTGCACGCAGTCAAGCGTGCTTCGTGTATGACTACCAGAGACACGGTCGTTCCTCCTAACACGATGCCTGCACCGTGGAGCTCCACGACAGGTGCACCTTCTCGAGCACGTGACTGGTCCTGGCAGCAATCACCACAGACGAACTTAGGTGAGTACTAACAAATTGTTCTTTTGTCAATACCTTTAATTATAGTATCACTCAGAAACTAATTGGATTAAACCATCTTCAATGTAGTTGGAGGGCCATCATACGCGGCCCATGTTGCTGCAGCCTCAGGTAGCAGTGGCAGCTTCTTCCAGGACGATTGGATGTTGCCAGAAGGGTTCGATAATATCGGGTTGTCTCAGATGCCCGGGGCCCCTCCTCCGACGCAGCCCACTCAGCACGACTATTCCACTCCCGTGCAGAAGCGACCCAATAGGGGACAGCCCCCTGAGCGTTTCACGTTTCCTTCTAACCAGTTCAGCAAGCGTGGTCGTCGTTGAACCTGTTGCATGACTGAAAAGTCTATGTGTACCTGCTGCTTATTAGTCATGTTGATATGATGTATGAACTCAGTGATGCTTTAATTCCTCAGACTATGTTATGTACCACGATGTATGTGTAGCCTGCTGCAGACTACTCATGGTGTGATGCATCAACATAGAGCGTAGCCTTTTCAGTTAACGAGCGTAGGCTTTTCAGTGACACGAGCGTAGGCTGAGGAAAAGGACTACGCAGTGAAGGATCACATCAAACACAAGACGAACCAGAGGGTACGCCCTAGGAACGTGCAAATGCAGGGGCATCAGGGAACACTGGACATGGTGCATGGACCAAGGACTCTCCATTATATATACAAGCAATCTGAAGCAAAACATTTCATCCTACCACTCGTCTCACCACTTATAACAACCCTTGAATCCAATGGATTGGGATCCTTCAAACATTGACCTCATTAGGAGGGGTAAGGTGAAAGTTAGTGTGCCACAAGGAGTGCAGGTCCCCATGTGCTTCTGTGGTGACCTTTGCAAGCTCGTCAAGTCTGAGGTTTTGGGGGACTTATATGGTAGGAGGTTTTTTATGTGCGATAACTACGCATATGACCAGCCAAAGGGGATCGGTGGTAGCGTGAGACCGAAAGTACTAACTTATCCATGTGACCTCTTGTTGTATGTACTTTCTTTAAGTCATGCAAAATCTTATTTGTTGGGGGTGAAAGACTCTCCCAGCTCTTTGTGATTACCTGCAGTGGTTTGACACAGCCCAATTAGATGAGGATAAAGCTCATGTTGAACGGACAGCAAGATGGGCAAGGGAAAGGTACCAACGAATGAAGCAGGAGGAACAACAGGAGGCAAAGCGCAAACAAGAGCAAGAAGAAATCCGCATAAGGAGGGAAAACATCGAACGCCAGGAAGCTGAAGCCCGTGAAGCTGACAGGGAGAGAAAGAGGGAGAGGGCACGGCGAGCCAAAGAAGCAGGGCCCGAAGCAATTAGGAAGGGAAAGTATCCCCGTTGTACTCAGTAGTACAACTAGCCTCAAATACGGCTCTTCAAATACCCTAAAGGCATGTTAGATCTTCAAACAGCACAAGTTTAGGATAGAAAGGTACCGCACATGCCATTGAAAATACTAATTTGTGACGTGTTCTTTATTTTGGACTAGCAAAGTGTGTGTATGTCGCATGATGTATCGTAGGAGTAGACATGTGACATTGTAATCGTTGTTAAATTTGGGATTTGTTAGTGGACTCTTATTTTGTATAAATGGCTCGAGAGATCCAGCGATGCATCACACTAAAAAGCCTAACGCCTCCCTACGTGTGAAGCCTTGCTTTGCAGTGACCTGTCTACTCAAGAAATAAATCCAAAGCTACCACTGGAAGGTGCTGTCATTCATAGCTTCGAATCTTGAATGCATCTCACTGAAAAGCCTAAGACCTATAAATGTGTGTAGCCTTTTGAGTGATGCTTCATAATCGTACCTGTCACTTCGTATTCATTGTACCAGTGCAGTGAGTGGTTGGGTATGGTGGGTGGCCTTTGGGTTTCGAACTCCCAAGGACCAGGGATGAGATTATAAATCCCACTCTATTTGTTGTTCATTGAACTCAAACATCTGTTCGTCATTCTCAACATGTCTGGGTCTGGTAGAGGGAGGGGAGGAAAGAAGGTACCGGCCATTGTGTGGGAGGGATCTCTGGGTCCTGATGAGTTTGATGAGGCAGTGCAACAACTACCCGAACAGAGTAAGTACGATTTCGATACGGAGAATCCTCTTAGAGGATATGACAACCGCAAAGAAGAGTGGCCAAAATGCGCCCATGGTGCGGATTGCTTAGTGCAGATGAAGGTTCGTGGCTTCGGTGGAGGTCGCCGTTTCTTCAAGTGCCCCCGCGCATGGGTAATTTTTATTAATTGGCACTCTATTAGCATAACTATTTCTGATCTTGATTCACGCTAATTATTATATTTTCGGTTGCAGTCTTCCAAAGTGCCGGAAAACTGCGGGTTTGTTAGGTGGGTTGATCCCCCGCCTATTTGGCCTCACGAGGAGTACATCAACTATCTGGAAGATCGTATTTACGATCTAGAGTTCGAGATGGGCAAGACAGATGATGTCGAAGAACAAGCGGAATCACAACTTCCAATCTGCACTGATCCACAGTGCAATTGCGCTTGCCACAATAACAACATCAACACTACACCGCCACCTCCACCAGCACCTGCATCAATGATAGGGTACTTTGGAGAAGGTTCCACACAATGGCCTGGAAGTAAACGCTACTAGTTCAAGAAGTAGGATCTATCTTGTGGTCATGGTCGGTCCCCGTGTTTGTCGTTATTTTAAATTACCTAAGGCATGTTACCTTTGGTTAAGGATCTTTGAACCCATGTTTCTTAAAGGTCCTCATCACATGCCACAGTAATTGTAATGTTTGTTATTTTATGTAATCGTTATCTGCGTTCGTTGTTGTACTCCAAGACTATGTATAGCATGCCTTCTAATGTTCGTTATCTGATGCAATAGTTCATAGCGTTCATCGTTTTTTGGTCTATAAAATTTGACCAAAATGACTAGAAAAAAAAAGGTCTAATCCAATCAAATTGAAGTCGTAGAATACCTGCAAGGAGGATTATTGGAGGAAAAACAACCAAATTAAATCCATCTCATGGAGTTCACCGTGCTGGTCTGTTTGAGATTATCAAAGGAACAACAAACAAACTAAATCCATCTCATCTCATGGACACATGTAGTCACCTTGCTAGAAAAACAACAAAAAAAAATGGGGTCAGAAGCAAGCAAGCATTCGCTGAGATTCTATTCAAAAGAGAACGGAAAGGCTGTAGGGCTGCAGCATGCTTAGGTGAATTTATGAGTCGACCAGTCGGTAAATGGATAGCCGATAGCTACGTAAGGTGGCGGGGGACCTGTCGGCTATCCAAAGGCCGATATGTCTGCCGCATGTCCGCTGCATGGTGGCAAGGACCTGTCGGCTATTCAAAGGCCGATATGTCCGCTGCATGGCGACAGGGCAACTGTCGGCCGGTGAACAGCCGATAGGCCTGTCTTCGGCCGGTGGACAGCCGATAGGTTCCTCTCGGAGCCGATAGGTGCCTCTCGGCTCCGACATCTGGTTTGTTGCGTGCCACGGCGGCGCCAGCTAGCTAGTCGGGTCTTCAGTGGCCGACAGGCCTGTAATCGGCCCTTCAGCGGCCGACTGGCTATTATTTCTGCTATTTTCTCAAAACGACTATTATTTCCGCAATTAACTTTAAAAAAAATAATATTTCAAAAAAAAACTCTAGGGAAGCCGAACAGGCTAGGCTGCAAGGCACAATTGCTGGGAAAAAAAAGGTGGCTGTGTAGGCTGTAGGAAACTATAGGAATTCGAGGTAAACTAGGAATTCGAGCTCGGCTTCATCCCGCTCTGCGTCAGGTTTTGTGGGCCTTGGAGGTGCACATCGAGGAGGAGGCAGATCTTCTAAGACAACGGAGGCCCAAGATCAGTTACCATATCGAATTGGCGAATTTGACCGGGAAGGCCCATACCAATTTTTGGGCTTGGCCTGGTAATAGATGTCAAGCTCGTAGGAGCATGAAAGTGTTTTCCATAAAAAAAAAGAGGGCACGAAACTGTTACTGTCAATGCAACGGTTCACAGTTGTGTCTGACAAAGTGACAATGCATTCGTGATACACCGACACAATAGCAACTCTAATATATGAGTAAATTAATAGAGAAGTTTTACCATGCTTAGAAAAAAAAAGAACCATCCATTCCCAAAGATCCAATGGTTGTAAAATGGGTGATACCAGGAGGTACCGAGAGGTACTTAAAAGAAAAGAAAGGCACCTGGAGGTACTAGCTAAATATATTTGAGTTAATTGCGTCGTTAATACATAAACTTGGCGAGTGGGTGCATTTAGGTATATCATCTTTTAAATTGCTCATTTAGGAACAACAACTTGACATGTGGGAAAAAAGCCATGTGGATGCTTATGTGTACATTTAGCGCTTATGTGTATATTAATTATAGTAACAATTATTATAATTAGACCCTTAGTTTATTTGCTCTTTGGTTTATCCGCCCATTTTTCTTTGGGTGTTCACGGGAGATGGTTTTGACGGAGGTTTTGGCCTCGCGTAACAATTTCAAGGTGAAGATAGACATCGCACAACACGTAGACAGACGATCTTTCAAGATTACATTGAGTTATTGATTCTCTTCATACTCCGCTAATTAGGATTTTACAGATTTCTTTTATCGTTGTTGATAAAGGAAGATTTGGTTTAGGGTTAGGTCACCAGTTGTAATATCTCTTTTTTCTTTCTACTAATTGGGACAAAAGTTATCTAATTTTTCTCCAATGAAAAATGAAGCAGAGTATGAGTGTGCCATGGTTAAATATAAACTGAAAAGAATGGAGCAAAGAGTAGAATCGATATCTCAAGCTTGAGAAGAAAAAGATTAGGAGAGGATAAGCTGATTTTTTTATGATAAATTGGAGGGCACGCATGACTTTTTTAATAAAGTACCAGATAACATGTAAGCCTCCACATGATATTTTTTTTCCACATGCCATCTAGGTGACCTATATGTACCCACATGCCAAGTTGTTGTGCTCTGTTCGTCAAGTCTCCGGCCCCACTGCCAGTCGATTGCTTATAAAGGTCAAAGGATGCCCGACAAAGAACAAGTAGCTAGGCCTAGACGACGGGAGTCTTCCTATACGGCTACCGGCACACGCAGCTATCGTTCCACGTGGACGGCACATGCTTTTCCATGTTTAGATGGTAACCGGAGCACTGTACTGTACTGACACGTACGTATATCCAAGATCTTGGTCTCGCACTCCTCGCATGGTATACTATTCGCCAAGCCAAATAGTTGGGACAACCGTGTACTAGTATGCATGTACTGTAACTCGTTTGGCTTACCTTGATAGTTGATAATGACGCTATAGGCTACTATGTCAACAAGATATTATTGGATTTGTCATGCTCTCGCAAGGTTGATGGAAGACTCCTCAACTTGGTACGTATGTCATCTTCGTTGCCTCGTTGGTCCCAAATTAATACTTTCCATCTGCTGTCAATAGTGCATGCTATCTCAGCTTTTGGTAGCCAGACACGGCCGGGCCCATGAGCAGAATTGGAGGGGAAAAACTGAAAACGTGACTATTTAAAGGGGAGCTACTTATACCTACATTGCTACACATCTACATGTGTAATCTACATATACACCTGCTCTGTACTCCAGTACTGCTACATTTAGTGAATCAGTGTATAAGTACGAACCGCCAGCACTCTGAAACTTTCAAGGGGCCATGAGGGTAGGAATCAATGAGCTTTTGTTTTCACACTTTGTCTTGGCCTTTTAGTAGCTGTAACTCCTGAATTGCTAACAATGGTCTTTTCTCAGAAGGAGATTCTCATCCGGGTGCAACCCAACTACGACAATGGCCACCACAGTAAGGCTCTCAAGGTGGCAGCTTCTACCAGTGGTATACACTTCGTCACCCTCACCCCCTCCGATCCTAAGAGCTAGCTACTAGCCCATATCTAAAGAAATTATCCAAACTAAATGATTGATGTTACGCAAAGAGAGATTGAACGCTTTTATTTGTGACGATTTCTTTTTTTGAGGAGTCGAGTCGGTTACGCTGACCGGCCCGGACCGGGACCTGCTGGTGGTGATCGGCGACGGCGTGGACGAGGCCAAGCTGGCAAGGAAGCTGAAGAAGGAGGTCGGGGTGGCCGAGATCGTGGAGCTGCGCACCCTGCCGTTGGGCTGCGGCGCGGATGACATGGTCGTCGCCGCGCTGTCCCCTTACCACCACCGCCACTCCACCCCCGGGCGGGGCATGCTGCCCGTGCCTAGAGGAGGCGAACTCGGCAGCCAGCAGGCGGGATGCTACTTCTACACGCCCAGCCCCCACTGGTACTACCCGTCCCCGGCGGCCGGACCACCAGCTGCAGCTGGTGGGCAAGGGCAGCAGGGACACTACGGCTACGGCTACGGCGGCGGCGGCAGCAACCCGCACGCGATGGCGCGCGGCGACCCCGCGAGCTACTACTCGGCGATGGACGCGCGGGCGCGGCACGGCCGCCGCGTGGGCTGGGGGCGACGGCGCGGCGGGAAGCCCAGCCACTGCGTGATATTGTAGCTGTAAAAAGGTCTGTTCAAAATTTCAAAATAGAGAAGAAAAAGACGATGAGGACGAAGGCTTGGTGGGCAGAATCCAGCCCATCGGGCTACAAAGATTGTATAAGCCCATGGACTTACCAGGAAGGCCTGTCCCTCGATGCTTACTTATGGGTGGGGCCTTCTTAATTTCACTTAGCAGATTAAACCAGGCCTGTAAGTTTTGTTTCGTTTTGGGGATAAGAAAATTCAAACCCCGCCGTAGACAATCAGTAAAATCTTGTTATTGGCCAACATATTTTTACTTTTTTCTGAAATAGTCGTATTTATCTCTATTTCAACTTTGTAAGTTGTACACTCAACCATTCCACGAGTTATAAGTTAGCTACATATAGCAACACACGTTTGGAAATAACCGCACCGACTTCGTCTGGAAGAGATGCCCACATATTTTGTCCCGCTCATCCTTTCGGAGTAAAAAAACCTATAAGCAGAGTCTCGAGAGTTTGGTCGGTTTTCTAACTTGGTTGGACCAAATACTGCCACCATACGATCCAGAATTCAAACGGAGCGAACGCAAGGCTGGTGCTCGGTCGTTGGACCAGAGCATTAAGCTCTGCTACTGCAGTCCCACAATCCCTATCGGCACGCTGATTTGAAAATCAGAACATAGAGCGATCAGCGCCCGATCTCCCCAAGTCCCGGCAGGCAGCGGCACTAATCAGCTGCCATCTTTACTGTACACCCATTCTCATCCACTGCACCAGCACTCATTAAAAACCGAGGCCATATGCTGCCACTGCCACCAGGCCTGCACACATGCCGGATCTCGCCAAGCCGACCGTTCTTTCGATTCGAAATCCCTCACCCAAGCCCCCGGCATACGGAACGAAAAGGATACTGGATCAGAATCCACAACAGAAAGTTGCGGTGCGCTACACTACACACAACGCAACATGCTGCTGCGTTTGAATCCCCCTTCGGGCTCCTCTCCACTCGCTCTTCATCAGGAAATAAATTACTCCACCACCCATCTGCGGCCCGCACGCACGTGAGGGCCCGGCCCAACAGGCAGAGATCACGAGTGCCACTGCCACCGAATCCCGATAGGCGCCAAGGTCCACTGCGTCGACCTCTTCACACGTGTAGGGACCCCACTAGCTGCAGGCGCTGTGCGCTGTTCGGCGCCCCGCAGCTGGCGTGCCCTATCTTTCCGCACTGCGGATCACAGCCAGCAATGGCTCGTTCAACCAGGTTAAACTGGCTGTTACTGTTACTGTTATCTGGGGTTATTAGCCACCTAGCCCCCTGCGAGTTTCAAAATACAGCGAGGAGGCCCCCTGGGGTGTGGTGGGGCCTGGGAAGTGTCCGTTAAAAGAAGCCCCCACCGCTCTCTGCCTCGAGGTCGGAGGGAAGACCCGGAAGAGAGCCTTTTCAAACGCCTCCTGGCTCTGTGGAGCGTGGACTAGTCGTCGCTGCCGTTGCGCGGCTGCGGAGACGAGCTGCGATCCGAGAGGTGGGGGCGAGGTCAGGGCCAGTCATCGGTGGAATCGGCGGTGCGACCTGCGACGACGAGGCGATCGGCTTCGGGGGGGTCATCGGCCACCGCTTTTCGCCGTGATGAGGGCGACGGCACCGGCTGCTGGGGCGCACGACGTGGGGATGGCGCTGCGCAAGGCCGAGGAAGCCGGTGAGTAGTCCTGAACCCACCTGCGGGTGCCAGCGGTGATCCGTTCGCGTTTGCTCATGTTTTCGCCTCTGCTTCGTCGTGTCGCGCACGCGCGGCCGGGTGATCTGCGGTTGTGCCGCTGCATGCTTTTTGGTGTTTCCGAGCTGAGCTTGGGGCGGCGGGGTCGGCGGCGGCGCCTCTCGCCCGCTAGGCCACCAGTAGCAGAGTGGAGCATCTCAGTCGCGGCATTTCCACGGCTGGTGCTAGCAAGTGGATTAGTACTGCACGGGAGAGTAGTCACAGTGCTCCGCTGATCGTACTCCTCTGCAAATTGAACACACTGTCTCCCCCAAAAGGCAAGCCGCACATGTGCAAGCATGCAGGGGAAGTGATCACCGAAGCATTCATCTAGATTGCGTTTGGTTTAAGCTACGTTGGAGTACGATGCTTTCATTGAACTCGCGACATTAATTCCCGATCCCACCGGTGTGATCGGGGGAGTGGTTGTGATCTAGTCATTTCAAATTTGAGTTACCGTTACGTTCATAATTCAAAAGATGAATCTGCAGTAGTCAGATCCAAATTCGCGACACGCTTTGTCTCTCGGCTGCTTCTGATCTGTATCAAAATGTTACCTCTGTGTCTCTGATCTGTTGTTGCCGATGCTGACGCCAACTCAGCTGCGCGGAGGTGCGAGGCGGCGCGATGGCTGCGGCGGATGGAGCCCGCGGCGGTGGAGTCCCTGCCGGAGAGGCCGTCCGAGGAGGAGTTCTGCGCGGCATTGCGCAACGGTCTCGTTCTCTGCAAAGTGCTCAACCGCGTTAATCCTGGCGCCGTCCCCAAGGTGCGTGTCAGATGCACATCGAATTTGGGGACAAAATGTCACAATTTATCCGTTACATGGAAATTGGAATACCACTGCAGCATGTTTTTTTTTCTTCTTCTGTTGGTAGGTTGTGGAGAATCCCGTCGTTACAGTTCAGACATTTGATGGTCCTGCGCAGTCTGCGATCCAGTACTTCGAGAACATGAGGAACTTCCTTGTTGCAGTTGGCGCGATGAACCTGTTAACATTTGAAACTTCTGACATAGAGAAGGTACATAGCTGAGTCGCGTTGATACATTATTTCTATATAGTATATGTCATAAAGTTCTCGGATTACTGCTGCCAGTTTAATATGCTCAATTGTATAAGCTTAGAGGAGCAGCTGAACTGTTTTGTAGTAAAAAAAATAGGTGACTTTCCCATTGAAAACTGTGGCTATTCTGTTTTAGTACAGGAATCCATATATATGTTGGATATATTAATAAAGAAAATCTCCATCTTGCAGCCTTCTAGGTGATAGTAGCTGCAGAATGCTAGCTAATTAGATCAAACCTCTGACTTACTATGTTAAACTTGTCCCATCTGAATTCCACCTACAATTCTGATAGGGAGGTTCGTCAATGAAAGTTGTCGACTGCATACTCTGCCTCAAGGGATACCACGAGTGGAAGCTCTCAGGTGGCATTGGTATATGGCGGTATGGTGGCATTGTGAAAATTGCATCCTCAAGCAAAAGGCCGGTTTCACATTTAACCAGAGGTGGAGGTTCAGACCAACAAATGCTGGAATTTGTGCATCTGCTCTCTGAGGTCTCCCTTGAGGAATCAAGAGTTGAAGAAACGCAGCATTCACTTTTTCAGCACTTTGTTCTTCGAGTTGTGAGGGCATTCCTTCTGGAATGGGGTGAAGCTGAAGATTTGCCTCTAGATGATATGGTAGGTAAGTTCTGCTTATTCGTATCTATTTATTATCAATCTTTGTAGTTGTCTGAATAATGCTGAACAACAATGGCATTTGGACCGATTTTCATAATATTGCAGGTCATTGAAACAATACTTGAACAAGCTTGTAAAGAATTTACCATTCTGCTTGCTTCGCATAGAAATCAGGTACTATATTGTCAGTGAAAAATTTGGAATACTTAATTTATGTTCCTTGCATTTTGAAGTATATGCCGCAACCTTGGCATCTGTATATTTTTTTTCTTGGCAAAGGGATTGGCAAAATAACTATTACTTACTTTAAGGCATCATGTCTAACAGGTCAGGTCACTTCTAAGGAAGATGATGAAGGATGACAATGGAACTCTTTCTAAACTGGACTTGATTGAAGCTATTTCAAAATGTCTGAACGAGAATAGTGGCTGTTTGTTTTCTTCATCACGAATTCCTCGTGGCAGCTGTGAACACCTGGATGATGGGGGAGTACTTGAAAGCCAACAAGAAGAACTGGAGGTAAAAACCATGCCAAAGTTAATTGTGCCAGTGAGCTTGCTACTTGGTATTATATCCAATCCATAATCAGAACTGTTAATTAATACAAAGATCTAGGCTGCATGCTTCATAATAAGCTCAATCTATAGCAATTACAAGTTTTACTTGTCAGACCCTTTTTTCTACTTCCAATTAAGTCTTCTTTGTGTTTTTAGAAAAATGTTCTAGCAACAAGAATAAAGCTTTGCTACTACTATGTGAGTTGTTGAATTTTGCTAATTTTGGTTATATATTGATCTTTGAACATTCAGAAGTTAAAGATATCCTTCAATGAGATGAAGCTTCAAGTTGAATCTACTCGTGCTGACTGGGAGGAAGACTTGAGGAGGCTAGGTTGGTACTTGGTTTTGAATTATATCCAACATTTTAACATTTAGTTGCTTCATCTCTGAGCACTATCATAAAAATGTAGAAAGCTACTTTGAGGCTCAGAACCATAACGCCTACCACAAGTTGCTTGAGGAAAACCGTAAGCTGTATAATCAAGTACAAGATCTTAAAGGTAACCTGTGAATTTCAATGTCTTAACTTCATTTTACTAATATATAAGATATTTGATTACTGATTGATGCAAAAAAATGTTTCAGGTAGCATTAGAGTTTACTGCAGGGTGAAACCATTCCCAAAGACTCAATCTGATCAAAGGTCTACTGTTGATCATATTGGAGAAAATGGAGAAATCATGATTGCAAATCCTCAAAAACAAGGAAAGGATGGACGGAAAATATTCACATTCAACAAAATATTTGGACCTAATGCTTCACAAGGTAGCTAAGCAATCTTTATCAGTTTTCATTTCTCCTTTACTTAAGAAACTGTGTGTTTTTTGTGCCTACTCTAATATTTATGACCTTAAGCAATCTTTATCAGTTTTCATTTCTCCTTAAGAAACTGTCTTTTTTTGTGCCTACTCTAATATTTATGACCTTAAACTTAATTCTTCTTTGTAACAGCTGAAGTTTTTGCTGATACACAACCATTGATTAGATCCGTCATGGATGGATATAATGTCTGCATATTTGCATATGGTCAAACAGGATCTGGAAAAACTTACACAATGGTAATTTTCCACACTGCAATTTTCTTAGAACTTCACGACTAAAGTTTAAATCAGGGGCACAATAGTATAACAAGAGAGTAGTTACCATTGGATAGATAACTAACAACAGTATCTTACTGGAAGTTTTTTTTGTTTGCCTGGCATCAAGTTCATTGCTTTCCCTGTGATAATTTATTTTTGTATGTGCTACTCAGAGCGGTCCAGATGTAACAGCAGAGGAAACCTGGGGTGTGAACTACCGATCATTGAATGATTTGTTTGGAATTTCCCAAACCAGAGCAGATTCCATCAAATACGATGTTAAAGTTCAGATGATTGAAATATACAATGAACAAGTGAGGGATTTATTAATGACTGATGGTGCAAACAGAAGATATCCTTTTATGATGAATAAGTTATATTTGTATTTTTAAAAAACGATAAGTCGATACCAATATGAATAAAATTGAAAATTTACCTCTATTCAATGCATATGGACTACAATAACAAAAAATTTGTCGTCACCTTTTTTACTTTACTGTCAAAGTTTTTTTCTTGTGTGTTTCTTCCGTATTTCCTTAACCATTAAACACATTAGAGATACGCAATAATTCTCATGTAAATGGACTCAACATCCCAGATGCAAATATTGTACCAGTTAAGTGTGCACAAGATGTTTTGGATCTTATGAAAGTTGGCCAGAGAAACCGAGCCGTTGGATCAACTGCTCTCAATGAACGAAGTAGCCGCTCACACAGGTATTCTTGAACTCATGCACTGTAGTTTGTCACAGAACAGGGTCTATAATCAGTGTAGTCTCTTCAAGATTAACCCTCCAAGTGATAGTTAGTGTAACTGCATTTCTCTTTTTTAGTGTGTTGACAGTTCATGTACAAGGAAATGAGCTAATTTCGGGCTCAACTCTAAGAGGGTGCCTTCATCTGGTGGATCTAGCTGGAAGTGAGAGGGTAGACAAATCTGAAGCAACTGGAGAAAGACTAACTGAAGCCAAGCACATAAATAAATCGCTATCTGCACTTGGTGATGTTATAGCTGCCCTTGCCCAAAAGAGTTCCCATGTTCCATACAGAAATAGCAAGTTAACACAAGTGCTGCAGGATGCCTTAGGTACTAGAAGCCCTTATACTCTCTAAGTTGTTATGGTCAAAATATTTGTCTAACCATTTATTTTCCTGAATTACAGGTGGCCAGGCAAAAACATTGATGTTTGTGCATGTGAACCCTGAAACAGACTCTTATATTGAAACAATGAGCACTCTCAAATTCGCTGAGCGTGTAGCCACAATAGAACTTGGTGCAGCCCGTGCTAATAAGGAAGCAGGACAGGTCAAAGACCTAAAGGAAGAGGTATAATGCTGTTCTATTAGAGTTACAATATAGGCATATACTTTCAGAACTTTGATTTCATAACTCATGGTATGAGAATTGCCTGCCAGATTTCCAAGCTGAAATTGGCATTAGATGAAAAGGAACGTGAAGCCACTCAATTTAAAGATCTTGCTAACCGTGTGACCTCTGAGATGAGAAATGCAAGGACAAGATCACCTTCAACTGCCAGCATCTCCTTAAAACCTGAAGCTGGTCAAGAATCTAGTGTAGACACTTGCTCAACTGAGGTACTTTGTTTTTTTTTTTTCCTGAAAACTCTTATGTATGTTTTCGCTGCCGTGCTCTTTGAAGTTATTCAAGTTGCAGCACACTGCCATGACATCTTTTTCTCATAACTTGATCCATTGACAGATAAGAAGCTCATCATCTGGCACGCAGAGAAGGTTCCGCTCCCCATTGTCAGCGCGAGAGCTAGATGACAAGTCACCTGTCATCAGCAGGGAGTTATACATGAGCGCGTGGAAGTACAAGACACCATCTCCTCCGGTGAGAAGTTCATTGTCTGCTGAGAGAGGCAGCTTTGCCAAAACTGTCGAGAACACCGGAAGCATCGATTGCACACCCATATCAAAGGTTGAAATGCCAGTAAAAGTACTGTCTAGCAGCTCAAGAAACACTCCTTCATCAACCCTGACAGCTCAGAGTCTACGGAAATTCCGGGACTCAGAAGAGAACAGATGCAAAATCCCCTCTGTTCGGCAAAGTATGACAAAGAACAGGTCGGACAGCACGCCAAAGGCTCACAAAGAAGAGCAGTCGGCAAACAGGAAGTCGGGTACCAAAATGAGGTCAGCGTCCAAGACTGAAAGGGACTCGTCTGAGATCGAAAATGAGTTCGCAGGTGATGAGCCCACCTTCCACTTCAACCGAAAGGCAAAGAAGCTCCCGACGCCGGCAACAAGACAGTCCCAGAACATTGATCTTCGGTATGGCTCAAGCTCACAGTTGTTTGTTTCTGAAAAAAAAATGGCCCTCCTGTGGTGTGCATATGGCTTACCAACTCGGTGTTTTTCTCTCCATTTCAGGGCCTCCGTCCGGGACATAGAGCCTCTCACCGAAGGGAGGCAACGCCGGAACTGGAGCAAGCCACCGTATGCCGAGAGGACCAACATACCCTTACCGGACATCCGGCGCAGCGTCTCCCTGCCGCGTGGGAAGAACCCTCTTGTGTGAACCTAGCTAGTTTGGTTCGTCAGGCATTCTTTCATTTATTGTTACCTTGTGTTCGGATCCGTGCGTGTTCTACGGCTGGGTAGAAGACCCCATCCGGATCAGCTGTCTGTTGAGTTGTCTTTACGATGCTCTCGTGTGCTGGTTTCAGACGATGTTTTTACGATGTAAAAATGTAGCGGTTGCTGCTGTATCTCAGCATCTGGTTTCAATGGTGGCCGAAAATTTGATGGCGCGGCTTGCTTATCTCTCCTCTACAATACGAATCTTGCAAATGAGTGGGAGAGGGGAATCTCAAAAGCCCAAGGGACGATCATTTACGTGTCATTCCGAAGTAGAGCTATCGCTACGTCGCATCGGATTGACCGAACCTTGGGGCGAATCTACTGGTGGTGCGGCCGGCGTTAGAGCCCCCTATTGCTGGGTAACCCTTGGATCCTCCTTAGCCTCCGTAAAATTTTCTGCCATGGGAGAGAAGATAGGGAGGTCTGAACTCTGACTGAAGCTGTCGGCCGTCGGGAGGTTGAAGACGACCCTGGCGACTGGTCGGCGCAAAGTGGCCCAATTTTCGTTTCCCCTACCAGTCAAAGCCCAAATGTCAAAGATACAAAGAAGCCCACTGGCCCAGGAAGGCAGCAACCAGCCGACCGAGCCGGGCCCCTTTTTCCCCTGTCGCTGTCGCCTGTCGGCCTCTCTTCTCTCTCGGTCGGTCTCTCTCCTCCACGGCTTCCGCAGTTGCGCACGCCGCACGCGTTACTACTAGTTACTGCCCAGCGGCTCGGCGAAACGGCTCCTCGGGCGTCGGCTGCTTTGCCTTGGCGGTCGCGCAAGTCGCGGGGAGAAGGCCGCAGTCGGGCGGCGGCAGCTTGGCCGGCGCCGGCAGCCCTGCTCGAGCCGAACCCTAACCAGCCGACAGCTGATCCGTAGTACAGTCCCATCCAAGGCGAGGAGAGCTATGCCGCCGCGGCGGGGGCGTCCCAGGAAGGGCGACCGCCGGATCGACGCGGCCATCGACCGCTTCAAACCCATGGGCTACGCCGAGTGCGACATTCGCGGCGCCGTCACTGAACTCCTCAAGGTGATTCGACCTTCTTCCTGTCCACCTCTCCATTTCGTTTTCATTCCTGCGGCAGGGTCCTAGCGTTAGGTTATTTCGAGTCATCTGTGGATCGATTTGGGTTTCGAAATTCGATTCTTTGGGGGACGATACATCACAAGGCATGCCCTTGTGTTTGCGGGACGTCGCTTCAATTCGGGTGGGAGTCAATAGATGCGACGTTGCACAGATACTCGATACGGTATCGGATACGCGATTGGATGATACGCCGATACGCTGTTTTTAAAATAAAACCTGGATACGCGGATACGCAAATATATATATAAAATAATTATTATTATATATAGGAAAAAATGTAGATTACCCCCTTAAACTATGAGAGAAGTGTAGATTAGCCCCTCCAACTCTCAAATGGTGTACTTTTAACCCTTAAACTCTTCAAACCGTGGGAATTACCCCCTACAAAGCCTTAGTGATAGTTTTTTCTCTTATAATGCAACAATATAGATTTGCCCCGCTAGTGCTAGGCCACGAGGCATGAGGGAATGTCGGATGCAGATTTCATGGACATGGGCATTGAATAAAACATGTTGTCAACTGTAAGCTTAGTAATATGCCTAGTGTCAAGCAACAAAAATACCCAATAAACCTAAAGTTTCAACATCATAAGCACATCGAAGCAAGCAAGTAGGTCTGGCATTACAGCAAACATGACAAAATATAGAATCTAATCATCTATACTCATGATTTATTGAAATGGAAAAAAAATTATTTGATTTTTTTCATAACAATAAGTTATTAGATTATGTGCATCTAAGCATGTCATTATCGGAAGAAGGGGGCAAGTATCATGTAAAAGTTAGTTTAATTATCTAGCGATTACATGTCACTTCGAGAGGGAAGACCAGAATTTATCAACAATGTACTGGTCATGAGGGGGTAATCTCCATGATTTAGAAAGATTAAGGTTAAAAATACACTCTTTAAGAGCTTAAGGGGGTAATCTACACTTCTATAAGAGATTAGGGGGGTAATCTACACTTTTTCCTTATATATATATGACAAAAATTAAAATTAAAATATATACATAGTTCATCAGAATTATTTAGAAGGCTATTGAGGCAGCACCACGAGGGATTCTACCTGTTGGCTGGCTGGATAGGATGGCGGCTGAGAGAGAAGGGTATAGGAAAAAGGCTACGTGAAAAACGTTGTAGGGTTGGATAGTGAGGAGGTACGTGAATAGATGATGTTATTATAAGCAGAATGAGGGGTTTGGGTTTTGAGTACCAGGATAGAATCAGAATATTATCACCAAATTATTGGGATAATTTTATTTATTTTAAATTAATTAAAAAGTCTGATACTTATCTAACACGGATCGGACTAGTATTAGTGTCAGATGAGTATTCGATACTGATACGTGATCGTTTCGCAAGTATGCCACTGCCTGATTGATGGATCGCGGCTTTTCTGTGGGCATCAGGAACGGCCAGCTGTACGGCGGCGCCTCTGCCTCCGCGTGGCGCCTGCTGGAGGAAGGCTCCTACCAAGTTGTGCAAGATAAGCTCTTTGACAAGGAGGAGGAGGAGAAGAAGAAGGAGAATGAGAAGTTGCTGCTGGAGGGCCAGGAGAATGAGAAGCAGGAGCAACCCTTGCTGCTGGAGGGCCAGCAAGGGGAGGAGGAGCCTCCTCAGGTGCGGTGATTCCTCATCCTGAATTTCTATCGAGAACCAAACATGCCCTAAAAAAATGCATACTCTGATGGTTCGTTCCAAACAAGATCTTGAGTCATTGTTATATGATCATGGTTTTTGTTTTTATCCATTTGATTAGTGCACGTGCATGTAGTGGAATTGTCTAATGAACTTGATGTGTTTGTACTTTTGTAGCACCAGGAATCAGCAGTAGACGAGGCAGTACCAGAACACAGGAAGTCAATCTTTCAAGTCCATGATGAAGTACCTGCTGACACTGAGGCAGCAAGGGAGGAAGTGGGAGATCCTATGTTCATCGAACCACCACCTATCAACGCCGTGGTGCCACAAACTGTGAGTATGGGGACTGGTCGCACAAGAAGGCCATGCTATGGATGGCTTAGTGAGTCTGAAGATGAGGAAGAACTTTAGGTGCATGATCCAAGTTGCTTAGTAAGAATAAGCGAGTCCAGGAGATAGTATGTGGATTATATTAGCTGATCATGTGTCTATGATCTTCGGTACTATGTTACCATTGAGTTCCAAAGCCAAATTGCTTTAAGTAAGCAATACTCGAGTTGTTGTGAATTTTATCCAAAGGAAGACGCTCACTATGACTTATGACTTCCTAGTTATGATAACATATGTTGGCAAGACTGAGTGAATGAGTACCTGTGTGTTGATTGCTCCATTCAATTATATATACTACTATTGTTTAAAAAATTTCTTTAGTTTTCCTTTAACCAAACACAGTCACAATGAAAAAGAAATATAGAACGTATTCGTTGTATTAAGGCCATAAATCTCATATAATGTTCTTCTAACAATGAAACTTGCTGGAATATTCCTTGGAGGTGATGATGATGGAAGGGAGCTCTATTAGGCCGTGCTTGAGGTCAATTGAGGCATAGCCTAATGAAGTCTGATTTAGGCTTGCTGGAGCTCTATTGGGCCATGTTTGAACTTGATTTAGGCTTGGTGGAGCTCGATGTTAGTACTCAGGGCTTCTGCAATGTGCGACATGAGCCGGCCCCCCCGGTCCACGGATGGGAGAGGAAAGCAGCGGTGAAGGGCAGGGGATGGAGTGCCGATGATCATGGCTTCTGAATTTTTTTTATGGTGGCTGGTTTCAACCTGACAAAGCCAATGATGATAATCTGCCTGAAGAAGCGAATCACCGAAGCCTTCACCTGAGCTTAGTAAGTAGACTCAAGTAGTATACCAATGTAAGAGAGAACTTTGATAAGCGTACCGGCAGATGGGAGAAAAGTGGAGCTTTCCTGATTGACTAAGCGGCAGCTTATTAGATGAATTATAGTAAACATATTTAAGAAGCTGAGGTGATGTTCAATCTAGGCGTCGGGAATATATGCTTATGCGTTTTTTGAACAATGTCATGATCGAAAAAAAGATTACAGTGTTCGTAGTGTAGTTTGAGTTTCCTAGCCGCTTCAAATGTTGTTTTCCAGTTTTTGTGAGGTGAAAAATCTTCTTTTTTAAGAATAAAAGTGGTGAAGGATAGTCATATATTACCTCCATCCCAATTTATAAGTCGTTTGACTTTTTTTACCCTAACTTTGATCACTCGTCTTATTCAAAAATTTGTGCAAATATAGACTCCACTGTGCCTCCACCCCTGGTCATATTGGACATAGACTCTGTGGAATACTATAGACCATTAGATCTTCATAAAATCCGACGGTTCAAATCTTTCTATGTTTTTCGATTAACGTGGAAATTTTTTGACACTGCCCAGATATTTCTTTTTTTTACTATTAACGTGGGAATTTCTTAACTCTCTCAGCGAACGTGATAGCTTCTTTTTCATCTACTGTAGTAATATAATAGATATATTTTTAGTAGTATATTGCTATTCGTATTAGACATGGACTCTTTAGTCTAATCTATTGTTAGTCATACATATTGGACATAGACTATGTGGAATACTATAGACCGTTAGATCTTTATAAAATCCGACGGTCCAAATTCTTCTCTTTTTTTTATTAACGTGGAAATTTGTTGACACTATCGGTGAACGTAGTGGCATGGTGGCTCTTTTTTTTAAGTAATAATATAATAGATTGATAGATGGATAGATAGATAGATTTGATCTTATGTTAACCTCACGTTTTCAGACCCTAACTAGTGACTGGAACATTGTCCTGTCGTGAACTCCGGTGTGGCCAAACACGCGGAGACTCGGCTGCCGTTGTCTGTACGGGTCAATGGGAACTCCGGTGTGGCCAAACACGCGGAGACTCGGCTGCCGTTGTCTGTACGGGTCAATGGAATGAAGACATTTCATTGAGGTGCTGGACAATGATAGCTTTGGTCGATGAGGGACCCTCCCTCACAAAGAAAGAAAGAACCCACCACAATCGATGAATCAGACCACTTGCCCCATCGCCATCATGCCCAGCGACTCAGAGTGATATTTTAAGCAGTCCTTCGCCAAGGAATTTCATGCAGAGAGCCGAACGAGCAGAGTATGATGCCCAACACAAGCTGGTTCTGCATCCTACTGGTCGTCTGTGTCAGTGATGCTGCTGGTTTTGACACCGAAACCGAATTCATATACAACGGATTTGCTGGCAGCAACCTCCAACTCGACGGTTCAGCTTACATCACACAAGAAGGCATCCTTTCTCTTACAACTGCTAGTTCCGACATCACCGGTCATGGCTTCCATCCCAATCCCATGTTTATGGAATTTCAGGGTATGTACGCGAACCCATCTTTCTCGACTACCTTCGTCTTCTCCATCGCACCCGACTACTCTAGCCGCACCGGCGAAGGGATGGCTTTTGTCATTTCCCCGGCCGCGGACTTTGCTGCAGCCATGCCAGGAGGATACTTGGGTCTCCACAGCTACAGAGGAAATACTTTCCTTGCCATAGAGCTTGATACCGTCGCTAACCAAGAGTTCAAGGACATAGATGACAACCATGTTGGGATAGATCTGAACAACCTGGTGTCCATCACCTCATGTTCAGCAGGCTATAGTTACCAAGACAATACCGGTAACATCATCCAGCTGACTTTTGAGGAGCTGAGGCTTTCCAGTGGCGATCCGATGCAGGTGTGGGTGGACTACGATGGAGGATCCATGAACCTCAATGTCACCCTGGCCCTGGTACCTATGTATAAGCCCTCCCCACCGCTGCTCTCTTACACCGTCAACCTATCTACATTTCTCCCTCAAGCCTACGTGGGTTTTTCTGCTTCGACGGGTGATAAGCGTGTAGCGGCTCACCAGATTCTCGGATGGAGCTTCAAGCTGAATGGACTAGCTCCGCCACTCAACTACTCACTACTGCCTCTGAAGAGAGAGCATCAGATACAAGATGCGGAGAAGAAAAAGCTCATCAAATGGTTACCTGCAACTCTATCTTCGCTTGCCATGGTCACAGGTCTAACAGCTTGCTTCCTGCTCCGATGCTGGTGCAATAGGAGAAGAGAGAATCAAGAAGATTGGGAGTCCGAGCTGGGACCCCGCCGGTTTTCATACAAGATCCTTCGTGCAGCCACCAATGGTTTCAGCAGCAGGCATCTGTTGGGGAAAGGCGGCTTCGGGCGTGTGTACGCAGGTGTCCTTGATCCGTCTGGCCTGCGCATCGCGGTCAAGCGTATCTCCTCGGAGTCATCACAAGGGCTAGCTCAGTTCACAGCCGAGATTCTCATCCTTGGTCGGCTCCGGCACAGGAACCTCGTGCGGTTAATCGGCTATTGCCGGCACAAGGACGAACTCCTTTTGGTCTATGAACAGATGCCCAATCGTAGCTTGGACAAATACTTGCACACCATCAAGACGAAGAACATGCTCATCTGGTCTCAGAGGCTCCACATCATCAAAGGTGTAGCGTCTGGTTTGCTCTACCTCCACGAGGACTGGGAGCAGGTGATCATCCACCGCGACGTGAAGGCGAGCAACGTGTTGCTCGATGCCGAGATGAACGGGCGACTGGGCGACTTCGGCCTCGCCAGGTTGCACGACCACTGCGTCGACGCGCACACCACGCACGTCGCCGGCACGATGGGGTACCTGGCACCCGAGCTCACGAGGTTCGGCAAGGCCACCAAAGCCACCGATGTGTTCGCCTTCGGAGCCTTCATCCTCGAGGTGGCCTGCGGGCGAAGGCCGGTGGGCCTCAACGCGCGCGGCGAGCTGCTCGTGCTCGTCGAGTGGGTGCGCGAGGTGTGGGAGGCATCCGGGTGTATCGCTGACGCCATGGACCCGAGGTTGGAGGACTACCCTGCGACGGAGGCGGAGCTGGTGCTCAAGCTCGGGCTCTTGTGCTCGCACCCGCTGCCTGCAGCGAGACCCGGCATCAGACTTGTCATGCAGTACCTTGATGGGGACATGCCTCTTCCAGCGGGGATTTCGCCGGATTATTTTGCAATCACAGACGTCGACGATGTCTTTGAGATGGCACCATCGTTGGCGACAACGGTTACAAGCCTGTCTGGAGGAAGGTAACCGTATCCATAAAAAAAAAAAAGGAAAAGCATCGCTTGTTTCTTCTGAAGCACGTTCTAAGTATATGTTTTATGCATTGAGATAAAATAAATTCGAACAGGGCATGTTCATCTGCTATATAGAGCCTTGAAGAAAAGAGTAACAAATGTAATAGTGTGTCAGAACTAAAATACCCGTATTTTTTTTGGGAAAGTAATTTTCATATATGAACATATACTCCAGATGTGCATTTGAGCATTTCCATATCTAAGCAGGCATACTTCCTTTTTACAAGTCTAAGCAATACAGTATGTTCATGTCTACAGCCCATTTAACGGGTCGTACTAATGCCGCCTGATCAGTCAAATCACCTTTGTTGATTTTGGGGTATGCTCCTTTCATTATAGAAAAGGATTCAAGATGAAGGTCGGCCGTGGCGCAACTCTTTCTGTTATAGTTCAAATTCCACCATCTCTCTGATATTACAAGTCTATGCTCAACAAAAAAATGTTCAGTGATCTTTGTTTAGAAGAGGCAGAGTATAGATGAGTCATCACTAGTGCATGATATATAAACGTATAAGTACAAGCGGAAAAAAATTTCTCTGCAGGACTGCTGCAAATCAACTAATCTCAGCCCTCCAGCAAATCAACCACGAGTCCCAGCCGGCAAAGCTGACTAATGAGCCGGGGTGCCGACTGTCGAAGAGGCATCTAGCGATTTGTTGCGCCCACGGCTGGATCAAAACCGCCAGAAGTTCCAAGACGCATTGCTCGACAAAACCTATCTATATACAATCTATTTCTAAAGCAACCAACATATCTGTCCACTTTTTTCGTCCATTGTTGTGCCCACGGCTGGATAAAAAAGAGGCAGACCGTGCCACATAGTTGTGAGAATAAGTTCAACGCTACTTTCATGAGTAATTAAAAAATATATATATTTAGAGATAACAAACCAAATCATCCAGATTACTAACATGGAGCCCAAACAGTCCGTTGGATAAATCAAAATATTTCTAAACACATTGATCAACAAATCAATCTAAAACCACAACCGTGCTGAAAATTAAAGAATATAGAGAAAGGAAGGAGATTACCAACATGTCAGTTATAAGACCATTGAGATTTATTGTATATAAAGTATTTCTACAAATATTTCCACGAGATCTAGAGGATCGGATGAGGCTCTCTAGTCCACTCTAGAAGAAATGAAGCCACCACAATGCATCACGTGTCGTTCTATCCTCATCGATCTACCACACTGAATCCATGCTCATTTCGCAAAAAAAAAAGGAAAATGCTCCGGAAAAATAAACAAAAAAGGCAGATCATTCTTTTTTCTCAAAAATGCCAAGTCATGCGATTATAAGGTCTAGAGTACGTTTTTTTTTCTCCCTAAGTCTGTTTTAGTTTAGCACCTGCAAGATGACGATGACGTGATCTGAATTACATAGAAGACCACTGGGTGGTTCTAGTGACTTGGCATGGAAATCTAGGTAAGGCAAATTCATATTGAGTTAGGAAATGAAAAATACATTTTGAAGTATTATAAATCTATAATATTTATTAGTTGTATTTAAACGTACCCCTCTAGCTCAAATCCTAATTAAACTCTGCGTACAGCTACTGCATCGATTCTCCATTTGCCACCTTGGTGCCAAATTTTGACAACCATTGCTCTGTTCTTGCTCTTCTTTTTTCACTTAATCTGTCTCGTGCTCTGCTCACCGCCACAGGTGGCCACATAAGGCCTTGCCTCGATCTTGAATGCAAAATTGACTTGTCTTTATATACTCCAGGTGGTAAAACATACAGCCTTTCACCTTTAATTAGGTTTCCTGGTAAAGCTCAGGTTGTATTCACATCGGATTTTAATATATATCGGATCATTGTACTTATCATAGAAATCATAATAATAATTGTTCTATTTTTAATTCTGAAATTATATAGTTACTAAATGTTTTGGATATGGACTCCTTCGGACTATTATAGATCATTAGATCTTTATTAAATCCGACGGTCAGAATCCTTCTTTTTTTTCAATTAATGTGGGAATTATAGACTGTTAGATCTTCATAAAATCCGACGGTCCGAATCCTTCTCTTTTTTTATTCCGATTAACGTGGGGATTTCTTGACCCTCTTGACGAGCGTGGTGGTTTTTTTTCTTTGAATCTATACCTATATCTATACCTATATCTATATATATTTCTAAAGCAAGCAATGATTCTGCCCCTTTTTGGTCCGTCCTGACATGTGGGGCCCACCTGTCAGGTCACGTCTCTTGTCTCTCTGTCAGAAGGGCCCGCAACTGTTAAGAGTCAAGGCTCGCGCGTAGTCGCCCGCGGCTACCTGCCTCCGTCTCCGTTCGTAACGGCGTAGCTCACGCAATACAGTTTATAAGCACATGTTTTGCCCAGTGCGTTGGCGAGGTGGGACTAAAACTCCTGCCGAGCACGCCTGGCTCCTCCTGGCGACATACGGTCGTGGGCTGTTCTCTCTCGCCGCCCAGTAATTAGGTGTCTCCTCTCTTGCGGCCCACGGACGACGGGCATGGGCTGTTGCGGTCATGTGTGCTTGCAGCGTTTGCTTCCATGCATAGCCAATGGTCCAAAGATACGAAAGAGGCAAAGAGCAATGAACTGGGCTACAGTCTAGACAGAGCTCTAGAGCTGGCAGCCTGGCACCTGGAAGCATGCTGGCACTTGTAATCTAGGATATTATATGACCCCAACTAATGACTAAAGACAATAATTAAAGCCATATTTCATTGTTTTGGCTAATTTAACCCCTAAAGAGGTGTATGTGATAATAAAAATTTACTTTAAGCAAACATGATATTGGAGCGAAAATAAGCAAAAATAAGCCATGAAAAAACACACTGTGAAATGCGATGTGGCACTCTCGTTAAGAATTCCATCATGGACAACGATTTGTACGTATGACTCATTAGAGAATAAGTTTATTTAAAGGTCATTAGAAATACATAAGGTATTTAAAGCTTGTGTTTTGGATGAATTCTCGTTTTAGAAAAATACATAAAGGGTTTAAAACTTATATATTATTTGTAGTATCAAAGGTGTTTGACAATATATTTATATGTCTATCGCCCGTAGCAACGCACGGGCATTTTTTCTAGTAATAATATAATAGATAGATAGACTAGCTTTGCTTGCCACAGGTGATAATAATGTTCCTGTGCTAACTCGAGTCTTCATTCTTGAACCCGGTGGATCTGAAAATTCGCTAATGTGCCCTTTTCCTGGATGGCTGGATGTCTATTTTGTCAGTTATCCCCTGACCCCTGGGAAACCCGTACACTGAGCACACTCCTGTCGCTCACAAGCGCGGGCTATGGAGGCGGCGGCGGCAGCAGCAAGGGAGCGGAAGAGGCCGCGCGAGGGCGACGGGGCTCCTTCCGCCGCGGCGGCGGCGGGGGAAGCTCAGTATGTGTACCTTTCCTATCGCCGACGCCCTCAAGGCCCCCAGCGCCCGGGTCTGCCTCTTCGCAGCCATCTCCGAGATCGGCGCCACCGTCCGCAGCCGTGGCACAGGTGAGCCTCGTCCTCTACCCCTCCCCTTCCCTCCTTCGGCTCTTCCTCCCAACCACACTGCCCGCCTCGCCCTAGGGTTTAGTCCGGAGATAGGAGGGGGCGAGCAGTGGAGTTTAGCGGTTTTTGCTTAGGCTGTCGCAGAGCAGCAGAGGTCGTCAGTTTCTTCAGTCTTTCTCCAGTCTGATTCACAAAGTATTCACCTAGGTCTTGTTCTGGGCTGCCAATGCTGCGGAAACAGGGAAATTGCGTGGTTAGGTCGTGCATTTTTTTGCTGTAAATTTAGAGAAATGCATGTGGAATGATGTGTTGGATCGTGTTGGTTATGATTTTCTCGCTGCTCAAAATACTGCTGGCTTATTGTGGGCGAAAACCCCATAGACATCGCCTGCTTTTGGTGAAGCTTTGCATCAGGTCATCATGTAGTGAGAGCTTAGAGGGATCTTCTGGTGATTATGTCATGTTCTAGTGATATTCAATGCTGATTCTTTTTACTCGAATTCCCCAAATCAATGATGGAATGCTTGCTCATGTTTTTTTTTGTTACAGATTTTACTCTTACATTGAGGATTGCAGATCAATCACGTCCAGCTGGGATCTCTGTAACATTTTTTGCTGACAACACTGCCCTATTGCCCTGTGTCAAGTCAGGCGGAGATGTGATCAGTCTTCATAACGTCGTGGTATAGCTTAAAACTTTATTTTATTATGCATTTGTCCGTTCCTTCTATCTCTAAGAGCTATAACTTTCTGGGTACCTTTTCTTTGTGTGGTTATCAAAGCCTTTTCACATAATTTTGAATATTTAATGACATATTTGGCAGCAAGTAGTTCATGTTTACTCTTGTCTGCAGATAACAATGCATGGAGAATTTTTTGTTACATTTAACAAAAAGTTTTCTTCATTCGCCCTATTTGAAGGGAAAGAATCTACAAAGTGCAGCCCATATCAGACTTCTATGAAATATCATGGGAGCAAACATGACAATGAACTTTTGAACCAGATGAGAATTTGGCTCACATATAATCCTCCAGGTGACTCCTAATCAATAATTACTATTGCTAATTTCTTAAATACACCCAGGTGCATGATATTTCCATGATGCCTTTATCAGGCTCACTCCACTCCAATTTATGTGCCAATGAAATATCATGGTAGCGGACATGTTATCCAAATAAGAAGCTAGCCTTGCTATCTCACATTCTTACTTATGGGGCTGAAAGTCTAAACTCATTTTTTATTTCTTGGCCCCACCAATTAGCATGATGTCACTGTGCTTGAACTTTAGGCTGAATGAGTGTACCATAGCCATGTAATGTATCTCTTCTTAAATTTTGAACACAACAGTGGTTTGAATTTCGTTGTGTACTATTGTCCCTATTTTTGTTAGGTTGTCAGCACTGAACTCATGTCACCTTTAACTAGCATGCTACCCCCATATCTGATTATATATATGCTATTCTACTTCTTTAGGGTACATACCTTCTTTGTACCGTGGATTTTAGGTCTGTGTTTATTTCGGTGCAGAGATTCATGAAACACTTGTATGTTCATGAATACTTTGTTTATCAGAAACTTTTGTAACATCTGCTTCGATCTAACTATTTTGCACCATAGGTATGAAAGATCTCGAATTGCAGTTAAGGAGTTTAAAGACTGATGCTACTTTTGATTTAGTATGCAAGGTTAGTTCTTTATTCAGTCTCATTGAGGTCAAGTTATTTTGCACAGGGTTCACTCTAAAAACTCCCTTGTAGGTTCTTCATGTTCATGAAAATAACGGCGAATGGATATTTTATGTTTGGGATGGAACTGATACCCCCGCAGCTGAGTTTCAGGCAATGTAGGATTGTAGGTTTGTTGTTGTTTATAATTTTTAATTCCAGCAATAGCTAACACAACTATCTATGCAGTATAGGTTGGTGATATAGTGTTTTTAAATATTGTTTTAGCTGTAATCTTTATTATGCTGTTAAATAGTGCACTGAAGTGAGTGTAGTTAATGAAAAGCAAAAAAGCTCTTTGATTCTTAGAAAAGCACTTTCTGATGTCACAGTTCTTTCATGACTAACATGTTTTTGTGCTTCTCTGTTATTTTGATTGATGAACATGTAGTTTGGATGCTGAGGCGGTTGAATCATCCCCTCTACATCTTGAAGGAGCACCTCCACCCTGGGAGGTTTTATGCACAATGCCATGTGTTGGAACTGTTCTGAGGGTTTTCGCAAACAGGTTTTTCAAGGAAGTATTTCACTTGCAAAAGAATATTTACTGGGTCAGGTTCTGCAACATAACTTGCAAGCAAGAGTTTGGCATTTGGAAAGGCATGTTGTCACCCTCTAGTAGGATTCGCCTTTTATCTCATGAAGATGCCAGTGTTGTTGATCGCCTGAAGTAATTTTCCCTTTTCTCAATTGAAATGTCTTTTAAACATTATAAGTAAATTTACCAATTGCATTAACATCTCCAGGATATATGATAGCCGCGTTGCCAACCAAGTTCACCGCCAGCCAATGGCAAGTCTTCTTGAGGCCTCTAATGTTTCTGGTATATAGCATAGTCTGATAATCTGTATTGCTCCACTGATAAGCATGTTCTGTTTCATGGTTCAGTCCAGCATTTAGCTTCTGATTCAACATTTAATTGATTAGAATAGCAATATTTAAGTCTGCCCCTCGGGCCTTCATCTTCATAGTGACCTGGAATGAGTTTATCATATATAATTCCCCTTGTCCAGGTGCACATGAAGGTTGTTGTTCATAAAAATATAAACACCATTAATATTTTCCATCTGTATATATCTATGTCTATCTAAATATACCACACAGTGAACTTGTTTATATCAAAAGTGCTTGTTTACATGTGTTATATTGATGACTAGCTGCATAAACTTGCAATGCACCTTTTTGTTGCCATCCGTTGCCCACATAAGCCTTGCAATATGACAATTTTGTTCTCAATTCTGTCAGATGTAGAATATGAGACAGCAGGTTACACAACATTGATGGAGTCCTTAACTCATGAACAGGTATTACTTATTTCCCATTTTTTTCTAGTTATTTATTAGATTTATTTCTGTTAGATTTGCCCTAATGTCATCCATGATTTGTCACTCCTTTTGAGAAAACTGTATTTTGAATTTTGAAATTGCTTACTCTTTTTTTGTGCTAGGTGACGCACAAATTCAAAACCCTGGTCCGAGTTGTGGCAGCATATCCATGTCGAGCTAGTGAACTCCGTTTACTTTTGACTGGTAGCTTTTGTCTTCGGTTGACTCTTGAGGATCCTACAGCGAGAATTCATGCATACGTCCACAAGGACGATGGGGTAATGTGTTTCTAAATTACCGTTATGCTTTGTTCCATTGCTTGTACAGATTATCCCTGGTGTTCACATTATTCAGTAGTGAAAAAAAATATTGGTTTAAGTTGCAGATGCTTGAGAGGCTTGCTGAGTTATGTGTTATTCTGTATTTTCATCTAAATCGATGGCAGGCCAAATTCTTCGGTGGTTTTCTGACTGCAGAAGCGTTGATAAAAAAGATGAACAAGCTACTGGGCATCCCAGAAGAGGACGAGGAAGGCGTTCCCTTGATCAGGAACCCACCTTGGATATGGTTTTGCTTGAAATCTTACCGTCTGGACAAAAACGACCCCTGGGGAAGCAGAAGATATCGGGTCTTTGGCACAGAGATCAGGGATTGAGTAGGGATGCTGCTTGAATCTGCAGGGAGCAAAACCTTGCAAACGAACAGCAGGCATATTGTGTAGTACTTGTAAGTTGTAAGTGCTGAGTGCTGACTGCTGAGTACACTCTTTTAGTTTCTAGCTTGCTACTGTTAGCGGTAGCCTGTCTGGATTGATGTAATTGTCATATGCTTATGTACAGTTCTGATCGAGGACACTAGTGTTAGGTGGCACTCAGTAATCTGTTTCCCTGCACCTGCAGTCCTGCGCGCTAATTATCTAATGAGATACAAATGCTAGCTTATCCACTTTTGAGATTGGAACGTGACTAGAATTGCCTTTTTGCCCCCCTCTCTTTCTTTGAGATGTTTTGAAGCCCTCAAATTTTTCCGTTCCTGTGAAATTTGTGCCGTTTCTCTGAAATTTCTGCGTTCTACGGTTTCAGAAGTTCTTGGCAAATTGCATCGTACAACTTGTTTAGATTCAAGATATTCACTATTACTCCTATTACATCCATCACATTCTTTCCATCTTTTCCTCACTATTCATCGCTACAGTGCATATCTGATATAGGAAATCTCCACCTATCTCCACCAACTAAACACCCCTTTAGGGCTTGTTCGCCAACCCAGGAATTGCTCCCAAACTGGAATGGTTCCATGCATGGTTTGAGTGGTTCCATGCATGTCACTCAAACCATGGGGTTTGGTTCCATGAGGTCATACTCATGGAATGAAATAGGTCTTTTTGGCATGGAACGGGACCAAACCATGCTGGGTTTCAAACCCTTCCATGCCTAACCGAACAAATATTTTGGGTAGATTGGGATTGATTCCATGCCAAGATATTCCATGTGGTTTGGACCCCATTCCATACCATTCCATACCAAAACGAACAACGCCTTAACGAGTTTCTGTGGAATTTTTGCAGCTTGGGAATCCTCAGGGTCACCCGACTGGCACGGAGAGACAGCAGTGTGGCGCCAGCTGTGAAGCGGCCAGTAGGAGCGCAGGCCGCAGGGTGTAGTGTACAACGCTTAACGGCTAACGTCCATCCCAATCCAATTAGCCCCCCACTGCTCGGCGGCGCGCCTCAAATGGAAGCACTCGCCGTAGGATCCGCTCCTCCCCGTCCGGGCCTCGCTGCTCCGACCCGCTACTCCCACCTCCGCCGCCCCGGAACCCTCGCCTACGCGCGCCGCCCCCTCGCCGCGGCCCCCATGGAAGCCGCCGGAGGCGGCCGCCCGAGCCCCGCCCCGGCCCGATGCACCCGCGCCGAGACGGTCAGTTCCCCGCGCGCGATCCCCATGTCTACAGCTGTCAACCTCGGTTCGCCGAGAATCGCGAATTGTGAGGTTTGTGTGCGTATCGTGCTCTCGTGCAGGAGCCTGAGGTGGATGAGGTCGCGACGAGCTCGCACGCCGCGGCGGGCACCACGGAGCAAGCGGACAACAACGGGAGCCCCGTCTCGGATGCTGTCTCCGCCGCTGCCGAGGTATCCAACGTGGTTGCAGGCGTCGACGGGATTAGGATCCGGCGGCGGCCCGTGACGGGGCCGGCGGTGCACTACGTCGGCCCATTTCAATTCCGCCTCGAGAACGAGGGGAACACGCCGCGGAACATCCTCGAGAAGATCATCTGGGACAAGGACGTAGAGGTTTCCCAGGCACGTCTGTGAGATGCCCCTGTGCTCTGCGCAAGCCAGTGCCTGCCTGCCTTTAGCCTGTGCTCACATTTTGTGCTATGTTTGCGTTTTGTCAGATGAAGGAGAGGAGGCCCCTGTACATGCTGAAGGGGCCACTGGAGGCTGCTCCTCCGGCGAGGGACTTTGTTGGGGCGCTCAAGGCGTCGTATGATCGTACTGGCTTGCCTGCTCTGATTGCAGAGGTCAAGAAGGCTTCGCCAAGCCGGGGTGTTCTTAGGGAGGACTTTGATCCGGTGAGTTTGGGTATGGCTAAATTTCGCTCTGTGGATCTCCAATCACTTCATTTTTGTTATAAAAAATTATATGTGACTTATAATCCTTGTGTAAGTGTAGTGACCTTTTCAGTGATAATTTGTCCTGGTAACTCATGTGTGGCATCTGAGTACGAATATAAACCTAATATATTGTTGACTAAACTGATTACCGATAGGGGCAAGTCAGTAGCTGTCATTTGTCAGGAAATAATACAAAAAACTGTGGAATGCCAGGATACCTGTCCTTTCCATAAAACATGTGCTACGAGCCCGCAAGAGATATGCAAGGACCAAGGATTCGAATAACAAGTCTTGACAATTTATGCATACCAGATGGCCCAAATATATTTCATGCCTGCTAAAAAATCTGTAAAAATAAGTGTATAGAGGACATCTATTGATGGCGTTTTTTGAATATTGCCTAGTGATATTAATAGGTTTTATTTGCTGGGATTCTGAAATCTGAATCAACATACGTGACATGTCAGTTTCTTTAGCCATGTGCCCATGTAATAATTCTTGTTGGGACATAAACAGGTTCTGATCGCTCAGGCATATGAGAAAAATGGAGCAGCATGCCTTAGTGTTCTTACCGATGAAAAATACTTTCAGGTCATTAACTTCTCACCTTGCGGAATATGGTATCGTTTATATCAGCCATTATAAATTTATACTGAAGACACTTGTTTTTCTGTAATATGTAATCAGGGAAGTTTTAACAACTTGGAGGCTATACGCAATGCTGGAGTTCAGGTGCTGTATCCACATTGTGTACATACATTTTAGAAGTTATTTGTATTCAGATAGGGACATAGGGTTCTTCAAGTGCATGAATAGCTCAAGTTCTGAATTACTAAATGCAGTGCCCTCTTCTGTGCAAAGAGTTCATTGTTGATGCTTGGCAACTTTACTATGCACGGTCCAAGGGTGCCGATGCTGTTCTTCTAATTGCTGCTGTATTACCTGACCGCGATATCAAGTACATGTTGAAAATTTGCAAAATACTTGGGATGGCTGCTTTGGTTGAGGTTAGATGAGTCGTTCTGGCAATAGATTTTATATGTTTCAACTTTCAACTTCCACCTCTTGGTGCTCCCAAGTCATTTGATTTAGTGATTTAACTGGGCTGTGTTACTGAAGGTTCATGATGAAAGGGAAATGGACCGTGTTTTAGGAATTGATGGTGTACAGCTCATCGGCATCAACAATCGTAATCTTGGTATGCTGCTTTTATTATCTTTTTAGCACTGAATTCAATTCCTAATTGCACCAAACAGGTCTTTTAGCTATTTTATCACCTGATAGCTTGTTGATTCATATCAGAGTATCAAACCATTGGCTTATGTATCTCAAATGTCACCATACTATGAAGATTTCATTGCATAGTAGAGAAGTTATAGGGGGCAAACATAAAGTTAATCTGACTATTTAAGTGCTTGCTGAAAATTTTAGAGCTAAGTATAGCATGATAATTTCGTCACCATGAGAAAATATTATTATAAACATTATATTCTACAGTAATACTCCCCATCATGTCATTAGGCTCAATAAGTCATTGTGGATATTTCCTTTTCCAGAGACATTTGAAGTTGATATTTCAAACACAAAAAAACTTCTGGAGGGTGAACGAGGACAGAAGATAGCTGAGAAGGATGTAATTGTAAGTATTTTCTTTGGCACGAGTCTTGTGAAAGGAAAAGGAAGTTTACTGTGCAGCTATGCATTTTGCTATATATAACTATTCACAAATCACACCTTCATATACTTGGAGCATATCTAATGTTTAACTTTGCTGTGAATATTCTCATAATTATATATAATTAATCACTGGCCAACAATGTACTAACCTTGCAATGCAAATATTCCACCATAAGTTTTACTTAGTAAATTGGGGCAGCAGTTCTTTATCACGTCAATATTGTCATCTTAAACTGCCTCACTGGATAGCATATTGCACTGTGCTGTGAAACAGGCATATATACCTTCAATTCAAGCTGTAATTCATGGATGCCAGTACACCTATACTGAAACCACCATTATCCAGCGGTTATGAAAATAACTGCACCACACATTTGATTAGGGCCCAGGAATTAGTACTTCAATCGAGCATTCATGTTCTTCGCTATGTTTCAGGTTGTAGGAGAATCTGGGCTGTTCACTCCGGACCACATTTCATTCGTTCAAAATGCCGGGGTCAAAGCGGTAAGCCATGCCTCCAAAATGAAGTGAAGGCTCATCTGACAACTTGGCGTTCCTTTGCTTATTTGCTGAGCTGACAACTCTGGTGCGTTTTCTGTAGGTTCTCGTTGGGGAGTCCCTTATCAAGCAGGAGGATCCTGGGAAAGCAATCGCTGGGCTTTTTGGGAAAGATATTTCCCACGCAGGTGCTGCCTGAAGACGCAGAAGGGCTGGTCGAAATAAGTGAGACACAATCACATCATTCTGTATAGCCTGGGGAAAGATAATTCGTTGGGGCCTTGGGGGACTTGTTTGGATAACACCAATCCCTTCCAGTTCATGGATTGGAGTGGATAATGAATTCCCTATGTGCAAGGAAGGATTGGAGGGGATTAGCATCTATTCAAACAAAGGCCTTGGAGGACTTCGGTCCGTCGTTTAGTTTATCTGGCCTGATCAGCAATTTTTTTTCTAACTTCAGCCTTTTTTTATCAAACCATCTGGAACAAATAAATAGAAGATTATAATGCATATAAATATACCATGTTTTAATCTTTGTGCCTTGACTTTGTTGGAGGCCAGGGGAGTGTCTGAATGAATTGGATGTATAGAGAGCAAGCCTGGTTTTGCCTATGATCGTCCTCGCCGTTGTTTGGAGCATGGAAATTTGAAACTTCATGCAGAACAGACAGATTTTGTATAGATTTCATGAAAACTGGCTGTTTTCTACAAATATTCTGTAAAACTTTTCGAAATGAAGATGAAATACTATTATGTAAACTACTGCGAAATTATTTTTTGTATCTCTACTGCGAAATTATTGTCGACGAGACGACGATACACATGCACACAGCCCAAATTTAAGCACGTCTTCCTTTTCCTTTCGACAATAGATGGGCCATATGCCTACACAGTTTGCAGTCCACCAAAATCCATCAGACATTCAAGCCCAACCCACAGTCGCCTGCTTCTCTCCACCCGCAACCTCTAGCGACGGGCGACGGCGGCCATGCAGGGCCGCCTCCGCCGCCTCCTCCGGGCGCCGCCGCGAAGGGCCCAACTCTCCCGCGCGCTCTCCTCCTCGCCGCCAGCGAAAGGCGGCGGCGATGGCGGCAGCGGGGTGTCGGTGAAGCAGGTGACGCGGGGGAACATGGCGGAGGCCCTGGAGGAGCTGCGGGCGCGCGTGCGGGATGCAGCGTTCGTGGGGATCGACCTGGAGATGAGCGGCGTCACGAGCGCGCCCTGGAGGGACACATTCGAGCTCGACCGCGACGACGTGCGGTATCTCAAGCTCCGGGACTCCGCGGAGCGGTTCGCGGCCCTGCAGCTCGGCGTCTGCCCCTTCCGATGGGACCACGCCAAATCCGCCTTCGTCGCCCACCCGTGCGTGCCTCTTCATCTCTCCCCAATCTCCATTCTGTTCTAATAATCTGCCAGTATCTGAGAATTCACGTTCACTTGTAGACTTGTAGTACGCTGAATATCTGATTGGGTGTTTGGGGTTTGCGACTACAGATTTGTATGTTTTAGGCAACAGCATTTTGACCTTAGTTTCCTGTAAAAAGATTCATAGTGACACTTCGTTGGTGGAGAAATCGTATTGAGAACTTTTTGAACAGTTGTTAGCAAACAGAGGGATCCTAATGATAAGGTCATATTGAGATAGCAATGATAATAGAGATAGGAGCTCCTAAAGAAAATGCTGATCAAGAATGGCTCATTGAACATGTTGTACCTTGCAAGAACTTCCGATATGCCAACCTAGGCTGCACTGCCATTCTGCAAAACCCGTGCGCTAACTGTCAGAGTCAAGCACTATGGTAGACATGGGGCTGCTCCGGCACACAGCAAGTTGTGTCAGATTGATCCTGAGTTCCTGACAGTTGTCCAAGACTGCCCAGGCCCAGTATAGATTCTTCTGTATCAATGTCTATCTGTCTTATCATAGTATAACATTCCCTCTTGAAGTGTCTTAATTGCGAGGATTTGCACCTTTGCAGCATAGTTAGTTATTGGATTATTGATTTTTAATGTGATATTAATTGTTGATTGCTTTATCACTTGCTAACCTACTCTGCAGCAACATTTGTTTTCAGGACATAACTTTTTTCTTCTTGTCAGGCATAACTTCTTTATCTTCCCTCGCAAGGAGCTCCTAAGTGATTATTCATCTCATGAGTTTCTTTGTCAGACAACTTCAATCGACTTCCTAGCAAAGTATCAGTTTGATTTCAACACATGCTTCCGCGAAGGTGCTTTCTTTTACCTACAATACTTGGTTCAGTACTTCAGTTGTCATATTATGCATTTTATATCAATTAAGATTGATCCATGCATATTCTTCTTCATTGTCCAGTACATAGAGAGATAATACCGTGCTCCACGCATGTTATTCCCTGAGTATTTGTTCATTTACGATATTTGGTTAATCTCAGGAATATCTTATTTATCCAGAGCACAAGAGGAAGAAGCAATACAGAAGTTAAATTTGTTGCATCAAGATCAAACATCTGCATCCTCCACTACTTCTGAAGAGGATGGAGATATGCCTTTAAAGAGTGTTGCTGATATTCTTTTCACAGAAAGGATGAAAAATAACTTCAAGGAGTGGCGTGATTTGTTAGTCAGCAAGTCTGATGGCCACTTCTCAGAATACACTAAATGTGCCACAGGACAGTTCCAAACAGTTTTCTTCAAAATGCGCCCAGCTATTATGCTTAATGGATTCTCATCGCATCAGTTGAAGCTAATTCAACAGGTACTACTATACACCCTTCATTACCTTGGAATATAGCGGGGAAGCTGAGTTGCAAAAAGGATTCGATATTCATTTATGAGTTATACCTTTGGTTCAGAAATTATTGGCAGTGTTCTTATGCGATCTTCCTTTTTTTATTTGATGTGTTATACAATACATATGCTTATGATGAAAAAAACAAAAATATGGCCACATGCCCATACATAGTTTTTAGTATGTATGTAGACATAGTGTATATCTAAGTACATACTAATAACTATGTATCTACATATGCTGAAGCGGCTTACAATTTGGAATGGAGGTAGTACAATGTGGCACACACTGAATATGGGTTGAAACACTTTAGGAACATACAAGTCTCTCTCTTCTCAGATTTGATAACATCGAATAGGATGCACACTTTTCTTCTAGGATACTTCTTAACCACCACTTGGCTGTTGTCATTTTGCTACTAACTCTGCCCTGTAGAGTTTGCAAGCATTGGTTTGCATTTAGGATATCTTAGTACTGTTTTGTTTTCTGCTGCAGAATGTTTTACTAAGCAATGTGTGGGAAGTACTCGATATCTGTTTTTGCTCATATAGCATGTTTGCCTTTGCAGGTTTTGAGAAAAAACTTTAGGGATCTTGTTTATGTCTGTACATTTGGCGAGGATGACACATCTGAAAAGAGAGTAGTTTATTCAGACACTGAAGACGACAAAATAATGCTGATGGTAAGAGAGTTTTCTTGGTTTATTTGGAACGGCACATGATTTATTAATCTTTCTATCTATCTATACTAAACCTATGCCCAAGAAAAGTCAACCTGTTTACCATTGAACCAACTAAGTTAGAGGCCCGATCATTATACGGAACCTATTTCACAAGCTGGATGCCATCTATTTGACAAGATCGAACGATGCCATCCAGCTTTCAGAATCTGTACTTCTCCTTTCCTCTCTTTTTTCTTTTTGATAAGAGCTTATCCTTTCCTTTTGGTTTTAAATTGAGGAGGTATGATCTACAGGACAACTATCTTTATGATCATGTTCCACTAGTCTTGTGATATATGTTTCTACTTCAATGCAGAAAGATGTGCAGGAAGATCTACTGAAAAACAGGGAAGCAAGAGTCAAATCAGCAATAGGAATTCGCCATGTTATTGACCTTCTTTCATCTGAAAGGAAGTTGATTGTTGGCCATAGCTGCTTTCTAGGTATGTTCTCTTGGATACTTTATGAGAAGTAGCTCTACCTCCACAGTTGACGCATGATGAGGTTCCCCATGGACTGCAGTAACAATTTCCTGGCATGCAAATTTCTGCTTAGATGTGCTGGGAATTTGGGCCAATAGACATTAATTAAATTGCTGATTTCTCTAGCACTAACTTCTGTGCTGCTTCTCAAAATTTCCTTTTGTGTTTAAACAGATATTGCGCAAGTGTACAGCAAGTTTATTGGTCCTCTCCCATCATCTATCAAGGAATTTTCCTTAAGTATCCACAAAATCTTCCCTCATGTCGCGGATACCAGGCATCTTATGTCTGTCAGTCAAGCAGTTCAGAAACTGATGAAGCAGAAAAGCAAATCACTGTCTTCAGCTTTCTCATTGTTGTGCCCTGCATCTCATTCATATGTTGAGAAGCCATCCAGTCTTTCTCCTGTGAGAATTGAAGTTGAAGAAGATGAAACAGCGTATGGTTTGTTCTGGATCATTTTGACGCACTTAAGTTCTGTTGATAGTATTTGATGTGCTTATGTGGTTATGCACAAAACTTCTTGGCATGTATATAGAACATTGCTATGAGCTTTCCATTTTAATTGGAATTAGTTGGTTTTACACAAAATACTAATTGACATATTGATCCATTCTTCTTTTGATTGCCATACTATCCTGCAGGTCTTCTTGCTTCATTTCAGGTGCTAAGCATGAAGCAGGGTATGATGCATACATGACTGGATGTGTTTTTGCGCAGTTGTGCTCTTATCTTGATATCAAATTTGAGCAGCTCTCACCTCAGGATAACTTAGCAAAAAACAATAAGCTGCAGAAACACGTCAATCTTTTGTCCCCATGTTGGAATAGCGGAACAGTGATTGATTTAAGCAGTGGCACGGAGAGACCAGATCCAGGTTATATGAGAAGGTATCCTGCTGCTGTGTATGATAACATTGTTCTCATATGGGGATTCATGTCTAAGGTCAGACCAAAGGAAATTAAGGATTGCATCTGCAAAGTATTTGGTTCAGGATCGATCACATCCGTCTTCTCCATTGATTCTACTGCGGTCCTCGTCCAGTTTAAAAAACAAGAGTCTGTAAATGATTTCTTGGATTTGAAGGCTGTTTTGGAGAGGACGGATAGTGCTATCTCAATGGTGCACCCCTTATCAACAATATTAGAGGGAGGCCAAACACGAGCTGTGAAATATGATACCTACAGAGACATCTGCAGCTCTTCTGAATCAAAGTATCTTTTTGCTGATCAAGCTGAAGCAGTCTGTGCAACTTCAAAGAATCAGCTCCAAGACAATGTTGATGACAATCTTATATCTGGTGTGCACCAAAGTATTCTTCATGACACGGTACTCACCTCTGTAAACAAGGGAGATGGAACAAAATCTGGTTCCAAGAATGAAGACGATGCTGATATAACATGCCAGAATATCTTAGATGCACTACACGATGGCAGAACATTTCTTGGCAGACGAATGAGAAGCTAATGACTGCTATCGACCCTTTTTCCTAAGGTTTTTAGCCTTTTTCCTTTTATTTGAGGCCTCTTGCTCTGAGTCTAATGCAGAGTATTTTACCAAGGCCTTTTGGCACAGTGCCATCCCTTGAGCTTTGAAGTTTGAACTATACAGAATACTTATGCAGAATATGCAGGCAAGCATTCTTCCTGATGTCATTTACAAAATGATCAGTGCATTCTTCCATCTTTTGGCCAGATATGTAACTGAATTTTAACTCTCTAACCACTTAGTTGAAGCAATGGATGTGTAAACTTTTATTACTATAGTAGCAGGACTTATAAAACTCTGCATGATTCACACAAGGACAAAACACTCCAAACCTGTATGTAACTTGTGTCTACTTGAACTGGACGGGGGTGTTCTATGGTTACCCGTAACATTGTCTTGTCAATCTGCTGACGTCCGGACAAACCCAAAGTAACACTAGAGTAAGCAAATAAAATAAGTATTTTTCAAAAACATAGTACCTATATGTAACTTTCGACCAAATCCAAAGTAGCACTAGAGCATGCAGATAACCTCAATATATATGTTTTTTTTCTAAGAAACGAAGTATGATATACACGCACACCCACACCTTATTCTTAAAAGTCATTTGAGAACTTGGTACCTCTTGATATTGATAGTCTTGTTTGTCCATGGATACGTCATGTACCACTGCGAGTGGGGGATAATAGTTAGCCATGAACGTCAACACTCGTGCTAAGTCGAACTTGAGCTCGGATTGACAGGTTAGCAACTCTAGAAGGCCATCTAAACAAGTCTCTACTCCTGAATTTAGATGGTGGAACAAAAAACCTCACTTCAACAGGCCCTCTAAACTGCCCTCTACTCCTAAATTTAGATGGTGGAAAAAATATCTCGCTCCAATGGGCCCTCTAATAAAGCCTCCATTTTGGGAGGCCTAAATCTTTTTTCCACCCTCTGTTTCTAAGAGCATCTCCAACCATGACTAAAATCATTTCCTAAAATTTTGTTTTGAAAATCTTACTTTTGCTCCAACAATGGTTTAAACTAGTCACTATTTTTTTCAAACTCCCAAAAAATAGTGGGCACTACAGCCACCCCCCCCCCACACACACACACACCCTGACCTGCAAATCCTGAAATTCAACTATTTTGGAACTAATTATTAAGAACCATTGGAGAAGAGGGTTTTTTTCTCCCAATAATTTTTAGCAAGTTTCTAAAACCAATGAGTTTTAGAACTATTTTTCTTGAGCATTGTTGGAGACGCTCTAAGGGGTCTGTAGAGAGCCATCTATCTAGTGAGGAATGGGTCCCACTAATTATTAAAAGTAGTGGAGGATGTAATTTGGAGATGAGTAAAATGCACCCGGGGTCCTTAAATTAGTTGAGGTGTGTCGATTAGGTCCGTAAACTTCAAAAGTGCATATTTAGGTCGTGAAACTATTGTGTCACATGAGGTCCAAAACAGCTTTAACCGGCCTTGACCATCTACGTGGACAACCACATAGGATCCAATGGAGACATCTATTTTGCAATTTAACCCCTGGTCCTCTCCTTTATTCCCCTCCCGACCCTCTTCCTCCTCTGTCTCTTCTCGCGTGCTTGAGCGGGAGGAGGTGATGCGTCGCCAGGCACTACGGAGGCCCGAGAAGGCTCGCTGCAGGTGCTCAAGCTAGTTGTCCCCGCTCGTATCCGTCGTCGCCCCGACCGCCAGTCCCGCAGCCGTCGGCCGTGTGCTTCGCCTCACCTTACCGCGGTCGCCCCCGCGGCCTCGCCTTGCTTCACGCCAGGAAGGAGGGACGCGGGTACAAGGGGCCAACGAGGCCCGCGCCTGTGCCGGGAGGAGCAACTTGCCGGTAAAGAGGTCGACGCCGCCCCTACTCGCCTAGCAGGCCTGCATCCTAGCATAGAAGATGGAGGGGCGGAGGTCGGGATGGGGGGCTGGCGACGGGTGAGGACAGATGGATTATGCGGCGTGGGGATGGGCCCCTGCTCCAGCGCCGCCGCAGGGCCCATCGTCGGTGGAGAGAGCGTATGGGAGTAGGGGATGGGGAGGTCGGGTCAGAGGGGAGAAGAAAAAGGGAGGGGGGGGGAAAGAGAGGGCCAGGGATTAAATTGTAAAATAGATGTCTCCACTGGATCCTGCTAGGCAGTCCATATAGATGGTCAAAGCCGGTCAAAGCTGTTTTGGACCTCATGTGACACACTTAGATAGTTTGAGGACCTAAATATGTACTTTTAAAGTTTATGGACCTAATCGACACACCTCAACTAGTTTAAGAACCTCAGGTGCATTTTACTCTTTGGAGATTATTGTTGGAGATGCTCGAACATCTATAGCATATGGCGTACTGTGGGAGTCATGGATTAGGGGGCCCACTGTCAGGGTGCTGGCTAACGGCGCATGGATGGAGTAGGGCCCTGGAAACGAAGGGAAGCAGCGTCAGTCTCGATCGGTCGGAGAACTCCGTCTCGCCTGACCCGCCGAGGGCTCGGGAGAGCAGGGAGTCGGGCAAGTCCGTCTCGCCCGACCCCTGACCCTCCGGTCGGCCTGGGAGGGACAGGAGTTGGGCGTGTCTGCCACGCCCGACCCCTGGCCTTTCGAGTCGGGAAGGCAGACCCTCGCGCGGGGTCCCGCCTACTTGCTTCAAACCTGGCTTGGGAAGGAGAATTATTCCCAATAAGTTTTTACATAGTGGAGGGTAAAAAACAAAACAACACTTGCTTCAATATACTCTATTTTCACGTCTAATAATTTGAACTTTTATGAGAGCATACGCATTGTCAAGGTAATCTCCTTCAAAGCATGTCTAGAGTCCAAGTTGTACAGTTGCATTCAAGGGGTCTTTAGTTCCCATATATTTTACAAAGTTTGTAAAATTTTCACTGGAAAACGTGCTTCCTCTCTCAGAGCACGCTTCCCAATGAAAAAAAACTTTACAAACGTTGTCATCCTTCTTTGCTTATGCAATGCATCGTAGCAGAGTTTTGGGTAGGCCGCGAACTGATCCTAGATCAATTAGTTGGGTTTTTTTAAGTGGGATCTATCCATCAAAGTTTAAATCCTGGTGTACGCATTTTTTAGATTTATTCTAGAATTTGCCGGCACTATGCATTCGGTGGTAGCCGACGTTTCCGTCGACAGCGAGGCGTCTGTGGTGACTTCGTGAATCTCAAGATTTTGTCGGCTCAGTCATTCGGATGTGCTCATAGGGTAGAGTTTGCGTACACGTGTTCATATAGGTGAAGGTGCGTACGTGTGGGCGTCTACGTTGGCTGTGTAACTAAAAAAGAGTTAATCTAAAAAACCATTCTGGGTAAGCTGCGGGTTCACCACAATTCTTTGTGGCCTTGTGGGTATCTTCTTTTCTAAGAAAATTCCCTTTTTATTTCTAGAGATGCTCTAGAAACTAATACTGCGGTGGTACGTTGAATTTTCTGAATTTTAGCACATGAATATTGTTCAAAGTATCAAAATTACAAATTGCATGAGTTTTGCTCTGCTTGATTACTTGGGAACTGGGCGTCTCACCCCAGCGAGGCGTGATGCCTGATTGCGTGCGGCCGTGAACAACACTGAACAGGCTAACAGCTGTCACAAGGAAAAGGAGCGTCGCACTGGCCCCTCCCAGCCTTCCTCCTACTCCTGCCGTTCCGCAGGCCTCTGCGCCGGGTTTGCCTTTCGCAGTTTCGCTGCCGTGCTTGCGCTCAACTTTCACCACCACCACCACAGACCACACCAACCAACCAACCAAACCACACGCTAAAACCCTCCTCCTCATCCTCGCCGCCCCCAATGGACGGCGCCGACGCCGGCGGCGGGCTCGCCGCGGGCCCCGCCTTCCCGGGCGCAGAGGAGGCGATCGCCGCGGTCCGGGACGACGCCTACGGCCGCCCCCGCACCCCCTCCGACGGGGACAAGGAGGAGGACTACGACGACCTGTACGGCGACGTCAACGTCGGCTTCATCCCCCTCCTGCCGCCCTCCCCGTCTCCGGCTCCCACCTCGCCTCCGAAAACCCCCTCCCCGGGCTGCTCAATCCTGTCCCTGTCCCTGTCCCCGTCCCCGCCGCCGCGCCGCGCCCCGGCTCCGGAGCCTCCACCCCAGCGCGAGCCCGCGGCGCAGCAGCCAGAGCCCGCCGCCCCTCGACACCAGCCGCCGCGGCCGCCTTCGCCGCATCCTCCCGCGCCGCCGAGACACCACGTGCCGCCGCAGACGCAGCGCCCGCCGCGCGGCGGCGGCGTCGGCGGCGGCGCCTCGTACTCCTCGCCGCCGAGGTACACATCGCTGTACATCAGCGAGCTCCACTGGTGGACGACGGACGCGGAGGTCGAGGCCGCGCTCAACCTCGCGCCGCACGGCGCGCTCTGCGGCCTCCACTTCTACTCCGACAAGTACACCGGCAAGTCGCGCGGCATCTGCCGCGCCGAATTCCTCAACGCCGCCGCGGCCGCGTCGGCCGCCGCCACGCTCCACGGCCACGCCTTCCACGGGCGCCACTGCGTCGCCTCGCTGGACCGCCCGCCCGCGCTCCACCGACTGAGCGACGACTCCGACTCCTTCGCCGAGGCGGCCCCTGCCCCGAATCCTACCCGAGGCCTCGGCAACTGCGGCCGGGGCGCGACCAACGCGACGACGGTACGAGGCAATGTGGGTGATCGGCCGGCGCCGCCTCCATTGCCCGTGGTTCCCCAGCAGTCTCCTCGTCCGCCGTTCGGTGGCATTATGGGAGGTGTTGGTGGGTACGGTGGGTTTCAGTCAATTGGGCATTACAATGCGGGGGTGGGTACTGGCACGGTGTCGTCGGTGGTGGCGCCCCACGTGAACCCGTCGTTCTTGGCTGCCGGCGCAATGGCTATGCGTGGCCCGGGGGTGTGGCATGATCGGGGGATGGCTGGGAGCTTATGGAGTGCTCAGCATGGGTGGAATTTCAGAGGTTACCAGATGCCATGGCAACCGCTAATGCCACCGCTGCAGCAGTATGGAAATGGGCGCTATGGGAAGGGGCGTGTCATTAGGAGGGAAAGACCAGGTAACAGGAGTGAGGAGAGGGGTATTGGCAATGTGTGCTCTCCGGATAGGAGGCAATCTGATCGTGATGAGGTTGATTGGTACAAAGAGCATGACCATGAGGAGAAGGGTCGGCACCGGGAGCGTGTCGTGGAGAAGGAAAGGGGTGGGAAGAGGCACTGGAGTGAGAGGGATCGATATGGCAGTGACAAGAGGAGGCACCAGGACTACAATGGCAATTCAGGGAATGATGATGATGACAATGATCGTCCGAGGAGACGACACTAATTTATTGCGCACTAGGAAGCATCTTCTGGCTAAATGGTAATTACCACCCCAGAAAACAGGTTTTTTTTATAATTGTTCTGTTTCTTCCGAGGCTCATATGACCATAACTAGCAATCTAAAGTTATTATTCACCTAGTTTTTTTTTTGGAGGGGGGGGGGGGTCATTTTTAGAGCAACCACCATAGTAAACTCGTGATCTGGTTCTAAGTTTGCAAGTTCACACATCTTAGAGAACTTACTTATATATTCATGTTCCATAGTTTATCATGCAACCAGGACTCTTCCCGTCGGTCATATTCTTGTCTAAATGTACAAACACAGCTCTTGTTGTAACTGTGAGGATGATGCCCTTAAGTACTTAAGCACTGTGTTGCATTGTGGCATCTAAAAGAGTGTAAACTTCGAAATGTTAAAAGGTCGATGCATTATTTTATTCTTCCAACTATGATTCTTTTTCTGCTGCTATAGAGTCAGTGTCAATGGAATGGGTTTGATGACTTGTTCTCTAGGAGAAGATATTGATATCTTCTTTTGCCAATACTGTGACTGTGCCTTTTGATGGTTCTACTTCTACGTGATTACTGTTAATTTAATATGTTTCCCCTTTTAAATTGCATCTTTTGTGAGAAGGTATATAGATATTTCTTAGTTATTGTGTGGTGTTACGATGCCACTTTGGTAGTCAGTTGTGTTGGAGATAGTGCAAAAATAGATCTATGTTAATCATAATCATGTTGGCTGACTATTTTATGACTTCGTCATGTGCTATTTCACATTGATTACACAAACCATTGCTTTGCTATTGACTTGTGTTATCAGCACGCTGCTTTTCTCCTTGTTTTAGTGCCTTGTCATGTCATCCTACATGTCTTCACATTCAAGAGTTTCCTTTTTCATGAGTATGTTACTTTTAAAAAATATGGGCCATTAGTCATTGTTCATTGATCCTATCCATGAAGTATCAGTCGGAATCACAATGCAGTAACATAATGCTTCGATTCTTTTGGGAACTGTCTTTTGCTGCCTTTCAGCACTTGTGTTAATTAAGTGTTGCATGGTACTGTATAGTTACTCATCAGAAACCTGGAAAAGAGTATAATACATTGCTGTCAGCATGGCACATGTCAACATTCATCCACTAGTGCTTGATCTTAACAGTTACTACCATACATGTTTGGGCCTTGTATATGTTTAACTGTGCTCATGCATATCTTAGATGTGTATGTGGACCATTTCTTATCATACGGTTTTAACGTAATACTCAAACTAAACAAGGCGGGTGCTGAATTTGATTGGTTCTGCCATACACTACTGCTTGATGTGGAACTCTTTAGTTTCTTGTGTGGAAACTGAATGTGGGGGTTGGCTTCATTGCTGAGAGAATCTTTGGAGGTGAAAGTGTAAACTGGATGGGAAATGTGGATGTTATAGCGAATTGAGTGGCATGGGTGAGTTGTACTAGAACAAACAAACATAGTCAATCTTCATGTAAAAAGTTATCACATAGCAGTTTTCAATTTGGCTTCAATCCATTGCTTGTGCAATACACTGAATAGTGTAATTCTTAATGGTAGTAAATGAAATATAAAATTGGGAGGATATTGTTCTTTTGGTGAAATGAACTGGAAGAAGAACCATTTGATTAACTTGGAAGTCCTAGAACCGAGATGAACAAACTTTTACCGAAACATACTAGGGTTTTTGATTCATGCTGATATACTTTCCAGGTTCTGATATGGTCACTCGAACTCTGAATTCAGGTTCATATACTAGATTACTAGTGTTTTACTGACTGTATGCTAGCAACGGGAAACTAGTCTCATTGTCAGCATTCATCAATCAGGATACCTGAGTACTAGTTGTCTTCTTTCTTTGGTGAAACTTGCGTGTGTATAATAGTCTACTTCCTTTAACCATTTCCAAAGTTTTCGGCTAATGAGGTTTTAAACAGTTAATGGGTTCCTATTTTCTGGTATGAGTGATTCACGTTCTTGATTTCATTTAGACTGAGAAACCATTTACATAATCGATCATGCAGTTACAGTGCATTATCTCCGCGAAGGAGAAAAAAATTGCAGTGCTTTCTCGCAAATGTGCATTATATTGATTTTGTATTATTCCTGTTCGAACCTTCTGATCTTGTTGATTCATATCCGCAGGCAGATTCAGTGTCTTTTGCGGTCCTGCTCTGCAACTTCTGGCTCGCCTGGAGTTACGCTGCAGACACCAGGGCTTACCAAGTACCAGCTGATTAAAAGGAACTATCTTCTGCTTCTGCAATAGTTAAACTTAGCGTAATTTATACTTTTGGCGCAGAATACAGCGTTACTTTAACTCCAGAAAGGCAAAATAGGCCAATTCATCCCTGAACTCTGGGCAAAGGGTCAAGTTCGTCCCTGTACTTTCGATTTGGCCAATTTAGTTCTCGAACTCTTGTTTTGCGGTGCAGTTACATCCTCCATCCCATTTTCACATTAACACAGTTAGTTCTACCCTAATAGACCTGCTGAAATGACCCTTTTGCTCCATGCATTACAGCAAATCATGTGCTCCGTTATGGTAATCTCAATCTCCTTTCCGTAGGGTTGCAATATGTTGTAGGCAATTATGCGCTGATACGAGAATACGTAGCAAGTCGTAGAAAAACCATGCTCCCATCAATGGTAGTTTTGGTTTGGCATTTCTTACTGAACCATATTTATATATCCGAGAGTTTACAGAACTTTTACACTGGTTTGTTCGAGATTCTAGTCACACTGAATCTTAAATGCAGTAGAAGACATAAATTTCAGCTACAATTATTGTACTACGTAGCTTGAGAAAAAAAAACAGAGGTTAGAATTATGGGAGTTGTAAGAAAAGGCTGGGCAGCTGCCGTCAACATTTGGTCATGGAACTAGCCAGGGAAGAGAGAAAGGGAGACGCAGGGGCAAAAGAGTCATTTAGATTTGTTAGGGTAAAACTAACGGTGTTAACGTGAAAATGGGATGGAGGATGTAACTGCACCGCAAAACAAGAGTTCGAGGACTATAGTGGCCAAATAGAAAGTACAGGGACGAACTTGACACTTTGCCAAGAGTTCAGGGATGAATTTGCATATTTTGCCCTCCAGAAAATACATACTATACTTGACTCCTGGGAAGTGGGACATATAAGTATATATTTTATTTATCGCTGCGTGCCATGTGGATTGTCGATTTGGGATGGATCTCAATTTCTGTATTTTTTCCAGCGTACGATGATTGCTGGTCGTTAACACACGAGTAAAATTCATGTAGAGAAAGAGAGCGTATGTCTTTATAAGGCATTGATGAAAAGCACAGATCCTGCCGGGGAACTTTTGTAGTGCTGTTGGACTTCATCCATGACTCGGGAGCGTCGGTTTTATGGGCCGGACCCATTAGTGTCCAATGGGCACCGATCGCGCGCACCAGCCAGATCTTGGGCCGTTTGCGCACTGCAGGCTTTCTTGGTTGAGGCCCGCGCGGTGCCGCTTTGTTTGGAGAGTCAAGTGCGCCGTGAGCCCGCCGCGAGTGCCGTCGATCTCTTGATTCTTGAATAGACAGGGGAAAAAAATACGCAAAAAGGGACGTGTGCCCTGCCTGGTCGCTGCACCTGCCACTCCCTACTGTATCCGTCGTAGTTGGTCGAGATAGGATTAGGATACACTGCACTGCACCAGCACATACATTTCGGATCTCGCCATTTCGGTGCGTCCGCCGGCCGGCGTTAATGGCCGCGGCGGGGAGCTCGGAGTTGGCCGCTGCTGCTTGCTTGCTTTTTCGATAACCCACCCAACAACGCTGGCCGGCGGGGCGTTCCTTTCGGTGAACCCACACCGAAGCTGCCCAAAATAATGTGAGGGTGGAGGCGAGCAACGCAACGCCCGGGGCCTCGGTTTGCTTTGTCGCCCCTGCCTGTCTCTGCCCATTCGCCACATGCACGCGCGCTCCGGCCGATCGACTTGGACCAGTTGGAAGAAGAAAGCCCGTGAAGTAAACGGGAGCCCACGCTTTCTCGCCCGGCGCCTGCCTAAACAAACCTTTTCCCTCCCGTCGGTTGGTATGGTATGGTACGGTTGGGCAGGTCTACGCGAGTCCAGCGCGCGGCACAAAAAAGAAAACACACACGAGCACGGTGGTCACGCAGGGAACACGGGAGCTGCCTCACGCAATCATCCATTCATCCTGAACGAACGACGCAACGTCTCGATCCCATGCATGTGAGGTACTTACCCGGCCGTGTTCCGCGCCGTGCGTCGTCGACTCGTCGTCTTGGAACGAACCCAAGGGATCCGAGGTACAGAACCAACCCCTCACGTGACGTGACACTCCGCTCTCTCAACACAAGTACACGGAGAGATCGAAGGCTAGTGGGGCTCTTCACTAACCGACTGCTGCTTTCTTAATAAAACAATGGGTGGCACGAGAACATGGAGCGCGGTGTCAGCCAGATCCTGGAAAATTCCCAGGCCTTGGACATTGCGGGCAGTCAAATGATTGGGCGCTGCTACCTCCCTGCCAAGTACACGCTCGCAGCTGCCCCCGGCCGTTTTAGACTTTGGAGCTACTTGGCTGAGGCCCCGGCCGGGTCACATGCTCTGTTGAGTGTTATATAAAGTAGCACGGGCAATTAGCTTAGCATTTGCATTTGAACCCGTGCTTAAGGTAATCGGTCAAACGGCCCACTCTCACATGGAGAGTGATCCCCGTCTTTTGTCCCAATCGGAAGTGAAAGGTACAGTGGACTTTTTATCATTTTTTATTTTCTTATTAAAACAAACATGTGGGAGTAAACAATGTAAAAACGACTGTAGGAGTTCACTTTTGGTGTTTGGAGGATCCTTGCAACATGCGTGTGCCCCAGTGAGCCGCGCATCTATATTAACAATTCGAGCATCGGTAAGGTATGCAAACCTTTGTGGTTAGCAACACTCGGGCTGCTCTTCCGTTGGCTTCTCTGAGACCAAATGCGTTGGTAGCATAATTCGGATGATTTTTCTTAATTTGCATTATCTTACCGCACCAATTAAAGAAACAGGCATTCTAGTATATTGCTGGATCGACTTTGGTAGGTGCACGCACTCCTATCCAGAGTAGGTTTGTATCAAGACAAGCGAATTGGACATATATTCCTACGAAAAATGATGAATACACGTCGACTTCTTGAAAGGGAGAAAGGCCTGAAGCCCTGAATTAGTTTAGTAATTGATTGATTTATACACCATGGACAAATTCAGTCGCCCAACGAGCCTTCAGCTGTCTTTTTTTTTTCTTTTGCACACATCAGAATCCATCGCCTCCTCGCTCGGTTTTGGTTGGTCAGTCGTCAATTCGATCCCATCTGGAGATTGATACACAAGATGCCAAGTGTGCGTATTCACTTTTTCCAAATGTGCATTGTTATTATTAGAACGAAACCTAGCAACCGGAAGATCACGATCCACAAACAAAGAGACGCACAAGAAATCTACTCGCTGCGAATCACAGCCAAGCAGCTGTCCTTGCGTCTCTTTTTATTTTATTCAGAATCCCCATTTGGCTGCTTCTGATGAGTTAAAACGCGAGGCTCCACTCTACTACGCAGCTCCTTTTCGTGTCGTTTCGTTTGGTAGTATAGTTAGGTTGCTACGGATTGTTGCGTGAGTTCAGTTTGGCAACTGATGCCGGTACCTGTGGAAGCCTTGGTGTTACGTGGCTGGTAGTGCGTGCCCGTCGACAAATATACTATCAGATGACCACGCGATCACGCATCCAATCCAACAACGAGCGAGCATGGGTAGTTTAGTTTGTGTGTCCCCGGAACTGACTGAGATGTGGATACATACAGTAGGTCAGGTTTCGCGCATGTCGTCCTTCTAGAAATTACCACTCAGTATCCTTTCTTTGCGAGCACTTCACGTACCACGCTATACGTCTAGCATCTCTACGACGTGCCCTGCCCCCAAACCAGCTTGGCCACGCAAAGGCGACATGCGTACGTGCGTGCGTCCTCGTGAAGTCGTGAGAAGGCAGCCTGAGTGACCGAACCGGAACAGAGCAGGAGGTGCCGTACCGTGCTCCTCGGACATCCGACATGGAGGTGCTCAGGTGTGTACTCCGTACTCCTGAGTCCTGGGGCACACGGTAGTGCAGACGAATGGCGTCCTGCGAGAGCTCGAGTATTTTGTCACGGGACATGGGCTGTGTTCAGATTCAGAAAAAAGTATTTCTCCAACAAGTTTTTTCTATTGATTCTACTCATAGAACACGCTTCTCAGTGCACTATTTATCTAGAAAAAGTACTTTTTAACTTTCAATCTGAACACAACCCGTTGCCGTCGTAACAGTGTTTTTTCTGCCTTTTTTATTTATCGTTTTTCAAGCTACCGATTGAAAAGCTTGTCTCGTCTCGCCCAGCATTGCCCACCGGTCATCATAGGCCTTTCCTTTTTTTCCAAAGACCTGCGCTGCATAAACCTCCGCGTGGCGTGGCGTGGCGATGTTGGACGCGAAGGCAGTGTGTGTGGTGGTGTGGCCAGTAGTGGAAGCTGGAAAAGGAGGCCGTCCTTTTCTCATGTGACGCCGGGGCCACCTCGACCGTGAAACTCATCAAAGTCGCGGGCACGCCGCCCATACGTGACAGGTGGCGTGGCACGCACTGGCCGGGCCATCAGGCAGCGGATGATGCCGGCCACCGAACCCAACCAAAGAAAGCATCAGCAGCCAGCCGTCCAGCTCCAGCATGCGGCCGGCGCCCGTCGTCCGCTCGCTCGCTCCAACCCCGACGACGCCAGCCTCAATGCAAATATGCAACTATGCAAAGGTCCACCCAAACCTGCCTGCGGCGGTGAGCAAAAGCCGGGTTGCCATCATCACGCCAGCCTCTCAGGATCACGACTTCACGAGGGACCCCGGCGCTTCTTCCACCGCCACACACGCGTCGCCACTCATGCGCCGCCCGCCCGGCAACCGTCAGTGAGTACATTGCATGCAGTGTGGCCTGTATCCTTCGTAAGCATGAAGATCTGACTGTACTTGCTGCACAGTCATCCATTTACACTGCCCCTGAGAGAGTGATTTACGGAAAATAAAATGAAACTCATGCTGAATTTCTGGAAAGTAAGTAAACATGTGGGTCGATGTAGCTAGATAAGTTAGGGAGGAAATTAAAAGAAAAAAAATGGAAAGAGAAGGGAAGCGAGAGGTAAGCCACGTCTGCATTCGTTATCCTTGGCCCACCGCTACAATGTGCAAGGGCAGCATGGTTGTGCCAATTTCTGCCTTTTGGGATGTTGCCTGCCCAGCCAATCGACTCGCCTCCAACTTGTAGGCTCTGTTGCTTGCCTCTTGTGTCCCCGGGCCGGGCAGGCAGCCACCCGCGCAAAAAGGGCAAGATGACCTACTGTTCTGGAGTACCGTACTAGCACAAAACCATTTTTTTTCCCCTAAAGCAAGAAATTTCTTCATATTCTGAATTGAAAAAGGAACTTGGTGGTACGCGCTATGCCGATTTGAAGCCTGAGGACAGATTGGTCATTTGAGCATTGGATAGCCCTGTCATTGAGATTTACTAATTTGTTTAATCGATCATGCATCCCCAAGCGCGACATGTAGCAAGTCGAGTTCGTCATCGGACAAGAAACAGCAGAGGTTCAGGTTTACGTCACTGGAAAAAGAAGCAAAGAGAGACAAATGGAGGTTCCCACATTATCGTTAACCTTTTTTTCAATGGCCTTAATATAGTCCAATTTGACTATTTCTTGCAGAGCGTTTTTTTCTACAAACAAAATCAGAATGCATTTAAAAAAAACAACGATGATTTCAGGCTGTATTTTCTAACCTGACTGTTTCTACCAGCGCCATTTCTAAACTGTCGATTTCACTATATATATAAAACAAGCTGTCGGTTTCTATTGCTATCCCACCAAGTTTTAAAATGCAATAATTCCATTGCAATTGTAAAATTAAACTGAAACGGCCATTACAGTCAAAGACGGATTCATCTGCAGAAATAACCTCATACAGTCATACTACTTTTTTAACCGGGCCTGAAATGCTTGTGAATTATCGGCATGACGTCAGGCCTTTGCCAACCTTTTGCAGTTTTTCCTCCTCCAGTCGACCATTCCCAAAACTGGGAACCAGGGAACCTGCCCTGCAGGCTGGAACACACATCGAGGCCCAGGCTCCAACGGGGCATCATGGCCGGGGCATCATGTCAAGCCATCCGGGGTCAAACGGATGCGTCCAGAGAAAGGCCTCTCCTCTCCTCTGCTGCCGATCTGCCATGACCAATTGACCATTCTCCACCCCGATAGTGGCCGAGCGCAGGCTCGCGGCAGCCAATCATCCGGTTCACCACCCCCATGCCTGACTGCCTTGAGGTGCACAAGTCAATGGCATCATTCTCCACCCCGATAGTGGCCGAGCGCAGGCTCGCGGCAGCCAATCATCCGGTTCACCACCCCCATGCCTGACTGCCTTGAGGTGCACAAGTCAATGGCATCATTTTCCAACCCTCGCCTCTCTTTTTGGCCCCCCGAAAAGAGGCCTCTCCTTGGGGACACCGCGAAATCATGAGGATCTCAGAAAGGTCGCTGCTTAATCCTCTTTGTGATCCTTGGGTAGACAAACAGGATTATTGGCATAAAACAATGGGGGTTTAGGTCAACTGATAAGATGGCAATTGGCAGCTGAGGGGATCGGTTGTGCTCAACGGTATGTGGACATGTTGGAGACTTGGGTTTTCTTGCTTGTCTCAGCATAATGCTATTTTAAACCATCTACTACATACAGTAAGCTCCTTTCAATAGCAAATATACACTCATCATTCATCTACGCTTATTTTAAGTCAACTTTTTTAAAACTTCAACCATCAAATCTACTAACTCAAATTAAGTACTTATATTTTCAAACCTAATCTGTATATGAAATTTCACATATATGATGGACCAACCTCCTGTGAAAACTATGAAAACTTTGATATAGGTCACACGATCTTGATCCAAGAGCACGTTCAGGAGAGGTGGGAGGGTTGATTTGCAAAGCTCGGGAGGTGGGAGGGGTGATTCGCAAAGACAGTTTTGCATATCACCCCTCCCACCTTCTCTGAGCCTGCCCTTAGATCAATATAGGGGTGGAAACGAGCCGAGCTGCAATTCTCTAGCAGACTAGAAAGTACGAACAACGTAATCATGACATCAGAAAACATGATTAAAACATAGTGTACGTACTGAGGAATTGTCGTAGGAAAGATGAACGGCGCAGTCGGAACTACGACGGTTCTACGGACGGAGCGCAGCAGACGATGTTGCAGACGACGATACGCCGCAGCACCAGACTTGGACGGAGGACGAGCCGTGGTGAAGATGTTTTGAGCAGTCGCGCGTAGCGCTTCCCAAAAACCTTATTCGCCCTCTCCCGGTGCAGGATCTCTTGCCGGAGTGGAGGCTCGGCTCGGCTCGGCTTGGGAAAATAAACGAGCCAAACTTGAGGCTCGGCTCGGCTCGTTTACAAGCTCGAGCCAGCTCGAGCCGGCTTGCGAGCTTGACAAAAAAACATGATCTACATTGCATGTCATTCAAAAATAGGTTCTAAAGCATGTTCAACCTATGTTAAAGTTTTAAAATATGTTTTTATAATAATATAGTCTTACAATAGTAAAATAAATATAAATATTTGTTTCGCGAAATAATAAACAATAATATAAAGTAAGTTTAAATAGCCCACGACTCAAATCTCATTCATGTCAAGAGTCTCCATGCATCCAAGTAAATATGTCCAACCTTTACATCATCCACAAGAAAATATTAATATAATAAAAGATATGCACTAGTTACTTTGCAATTCACCGTCGAGCTTGTTTTAGCTCGCGAGCTGCTCACGAGCCGGCTCGGGCTCGGCTCGTTTCACAAACGAGCCAAAATGCTGGCTCGGGCTCGGCTCGTTTGGGAATCGAGCCGAGCCGAGCTAGGCGAGCCCGAGCTGAGCCCGAGCCGAGCTCACGAGCCCGAGCCTTTTTTCCACCCTTAGATCAATATCGTGTGACTCATATTTGAGTTTTCATAGTTTTCACGGAGATGTTGATTTTCACAGGATACATTGCCTTAAAGGATAGCTTACTAATTTGCAGAGCCGTTCATGAATGCGTAAGCGAGGGGCTAATGTGATTACATTTTTGTTGTTCGCCAAGAAACACTGTAGGTGAAATTTATGTTGAATCGTAAAACATATGTTACCACACATTTTGATAAGTTTGATTTAAAATTGCTATGTCTGTTGGCAACGAGGAATCTTGATTTCCGATGGAGAGGTAAAAAAAGTAAGGTAGCTTAATTAGGGTACAATAATTTTTGCCGCTAATCTTTCCATTCACTCCTAGGCAATGATCCAACGGATACAGATCGACACATATCCGCACGAATATTGCACTAGACCTTGTAGCCCACTCGCAGCCCCCTCTGCTTTACTATCAATAGTTCTTCCATGGTAGCAGTTCTATTGTAAAATCTAAAATGAGCAAGCAAGAATAAACATCAATGTTGCTAAAAAACAGTTACTTTGACTGATCTCTTCTCTAAGTACAAATATTTAGCCCACGTAAAATATTTTCGAATTATACATGCTAATCTATTCAAAAAATAATTTTCCATAGCTGAGAGCACGACTTCTCCGTGTCACCGTGTGAAATGAATTGGGGTCAATACAGGAAGACTAGACAGTCACATTAGAGGGCAACGTATCATATGGAAACTAACCTCTCCGTGGAAACTATGGAAACTAAAATTTGGGTCACACGATGTTATCTAAGGGTGCGACCAGATCAGGTGGGAGGGGTGATTTGCAAAAACGTCTTGCAAATCACCCCTCCCACCTCCCCTGAGTTTTGCAAATCACCCCTTCCACCTGATCTAGACGAGCCCTTGGATCGACATCGTGTGGTCCAGATTGAAGTTTCCATAGTTTTCATGGAAAGCTGGTTTCCACCAGATATGTTCCGTACTTATTAAATGCGGCCGAGCTGTCTCTTCCTCCCGGTTTGGCCCGAGATTTTGCTGCTAAATTAATACTCTAAAAATAATGTCTCGTTTTTCTTTGACCTCTTCTTATGCATTTCGCATGTATACCCCGTCCTTATGCGTAATTACTATCAGAGTGGTAGTACTTTCGAGGCTTATCTCATCCAGTGATTCTCCTGAAGCGTATCAACAGGCAAAGATTTGCTCCCGGTACAACAGCACAGCGCTGAAGAACACTGAACAAAAGATTTCCCTGCCCCGAATATAGTAATATCCCAGTACACTGTATAGTACCATACTACCATGCAATCTCATGCAGTAGGTAAAACTTATTTAATGCCTATTTAGGTAGGGAGATTTGAATTTCTTTCCGAAAGAAATTGTTCAAGAAAGAATTAAAGTACACCTGTCTGCTGTCAAGAAAAAAGCGAAATTAAAGATGTCATCAGGATATCTTGTAGGCACCAGACCTGCTTGCATCATTAGCGGTATGCTGGAATGCGATTCATATGGCATTTCTTCTGTGATGTTTTGTATGCCATTTGGCATATGTTTCTTGTTAGCGGAAAGGCAGCATGCCTTCCATTTGGCTATATAACAGTACATTTTTTGACGACATTGTAGTGTTCTAAGACTACTGGTTTTCATTTTCACAATGATCTTCATACTGCATATCATTACCGATGCTCTGGTGTATTCTTACAAACAGAGCACAAAAAGACAAACTAAATTATACTAGCCATCAATTGCGTATCTTTTCAGAGGAAAATCACAATGAATGCCGTATGTGAAAAATCCTTTCCTAACAAAAATGTACAAGACTCGTTTGTTCTATCAGTAGACAGTAGCATTATACGAAGTACTACCATACAAAATACTTTGTTGTACCAACACTTCGGTGCCTCCAACTCCAAGTATTGAAGAACTATTGTGTACCTACCACATTTACAAAAACACCCGTAAAGAACAAGGGGCCTGTTCGGTTGGCTGGTTAGCCAACAGTACTCTCCTCTCAAAAAATCAGCCAGCCACTAGGCAACAGTAACTTTCTCTCAAAAAATCAGCCCCAGCCTAAGCCATCCAGCCAACCGACCATGCCGAAGAACGGCACACGAGCCTAGCAAGTCAACCAGCACGCAGAATTCCCTGAGCTAAACAATAAACCGACACCTGCACACCGCTTAAAAAAAATTCGCAAGCCCGGCTTCGTTTCGTGGTTCGTGCACCCCGTCGACGTCCAGGGGCCTATTCGCAAAAGAGACATCCCAGCGCATCAAATTTATTGCACTGCTCTGCTGCCTCTCATGAATGGCGTTTATTTAAGTCTCCACCCTCCGCTTCGGGAAATTCTTTTCTGCGGAATTTTTTGGGTTCTCGGGCTCCGCCGCGATCCCATCCTCGCCTCGCCGGCCTCCGCTGCTCCCGGCGGTTCTCCCGGAGCTTCCTTTTTGGCCGACGAAGCAGAGGAGAGAAAGAGAATTGCGCCGGCGTCTTGCCGCACAAAGGTTCTGTGCTCCTGATCCTTCTCTCCGTCTTGCCTCCCAACTCGAGTTTTTCTCCGTTTTCTCTCGAGTTGTCGTTCTCTTCTTCTTCATCGTCCAAGGCTGGTTCTGCATGTGCGTGAGGAGTGGAGGAGACTTTGTGTTCTTGGCCCTGTTCATCTTCCGAGTTCGTTTTGTGCACACATCCTTTTTGCTGATTTCTTCAGAAACTCTGATCTGAAGAACTGGTAGACGTGACGATTGATAGAATCGCTGAAGTAGCCTTCGACAGCACTTGTTCGTCGCATGTTTCATGATTCCGGATTGAGGGCACATCTTTTTTTAGTTATCACGAAACAGGGAGGAAAGGTAAAATCGTTAATCCAAGCTCCCTCCCTCTTGTTTGTTACTCCTCGGTGTGTTGTTCTTGCCTGCACGTAGTTACTCCACTGGGCCGCACAGTCCTATGTAATTACTCCGCCTTACCGACACAGTCTGATGCAGCGCAGTTAAAGCCATGCCACCCAGTCCCCAAGTTCCTCCGGGCCCTTTGCCAGCTTCTTGCTTCTTGAGGTGCCAGAGATCGGAGGCACGGCGGCTGGTTTCTCTCCTGTATCCCATGTTCATCCATCCTCCTCCTTGCTTCCTTGTTCCTTCCGTGAGGGGAAAGGAAGAAACAAGGTGGGCGTGCCTCTGCTCTGATCCAACCCAAGTCCGGTCTCCTTTGCTTCGTCTGGTAGCCATTCTTTGTTCATTTCCCCGTCTCTGCTTCGACGCGTATAGAAACCTGCAGCTTTAGTTTTAGTATCCGGTGCCTTGTCTGCTTCTCTGTTGTGTTGTCTAGCTGTATGTGTGTGTGTATACACTGAGGCAGACTTTCCCTGGAAACGCCCAAAGTTTGGTGGGGCGAAATGCGAAGGAGTTGTTGGGCACGCCGGTCGTTGCATCTGCCTTTGCTCTTCAGAGTTTCTTTCCTTTGCATTTTGTTTTGCGAGATGGTTTCGTCTTTCGATTTCTTTTTCTCTCTTCTTTTTTGGTGTCTCTCAAAGGGTGTAAAGCGTCTGGTTCTATCAGGACGCTGTGAGACTTTTCCTACCACGGGAATCTAGGTTACGCGAAACACGGCATTTGTTTGTCGATAGATGGACATCGGCATTAGCAAACGCAGCTTTTTGTCCTCCATTCTGGTGAACAGGAAGCACGCGCTTTTTTTCCTGGGTGGATCGGCGGGAGTATTTGACTTCTGAATCTTTTTTTTCCAGGAAATAATCGGCATATTTAGCAGAGGCAGCTGCTGAGGCATGGCTAGGACTTAAGGACACTGTATGTGCAGATCATGAAGATTGGTAAGTGAGTTTCACCTCTGGTCTTCTGCTTTTTACTCTGCATCCGAAATGCCTTTTCTTAGTCGAGTCAGTTAAAAAGGGTTTTGTTCTGATTCTGAGATTCTTGATGGTCACCTGATTTTAGGCTATGCAGGACTCATTCTGCCATCAAAGGATAGGTTGTAGATATATTATGATCTGATAGGATGATGCATTTCATTTGTTAGGACAACTGAATTTGCAATTTTGCGTTGATACACCATGTGATTGCTATAATCCACCACAGTTGCTTTAATCCTCATGAAAGGATCTATCGTATAGCGGTTTCGATCACTTTTTATTTGAACTCAATCTTTATATTGAATTGATGGTGAAACAAAACACTGCTCTATTTGTATTGAATTGTGATATTCTTTTATCTGGTAGGAAGACTGTCTGCTTCTTGGCTTTTTGTTCCTACAGTACTAAATTGTGAATTGAAGATGTTTGATTTCTGAGTTGTGAGTCACTGCAGGAAAGTTAAATGCTTACATACGATTAAAGTGACAGCGCAACTAAAACGAAAGAGAAACTACAGATGAACTAGCTGAAGTTCTGTAACATTAATTCCATCATAATAAGTTCTTTTTATTTTTATACATCTTGCCCTGGTATTTTAGAAATAGTTTTTGTCATTTTTTACTGTTCAAACGAGAAACCATAAGTGTTGATCATGACATGTTGGTTTCCTTATGATTATTTTCTTCCATGTTCACATTCTTAATGGCTAATTTTGTTATCTGAATGCAGATGATGAAAGGCCTTACCAAAGTCATGTTTTTCAAGAGCTTCCATCCAATGGCAATGCTAAATTAAACCCTGAGACTGAAAGACAAAGTACGCACAATTTTTTGGCGCATAAAATGGTTGAACAAACCAATCAATCTGAACATAGTTTTGTGAAGGGCGAGCATCTGAATGGCAGTAAAACAGGACAGACATGCATTCAGGATTACTCATATGACAAGGATGTTGTAGAGATCAAACTTCCAGATACAGTTCTTTCTGCTGATTATGGTGGTCATTTTATCAAGGATGTCTGCATTGATGAAGGAGTTCTTCCTGATAAAAAGACTTCAAAGGAAAATCAGGTAGATCAAAAGGTGTCAATAAACTTTGATTCCTTGGAAAATATAAATAGTGACCTAGGGGAAGAGACAAGACCCGACTCCATGAAAACAGCTGCACTTGAATTAAAATCACAAATAGTTATCCTACCTGCCATGTGTGCTACTGATGGCAATAATGGGGAACCACACTCTTTATGCAAAGAGGGTGATATTGAAGGCAAAAATACTGCAGCCATATGTACTGATTCAAATGATGAGAAATCGAATCCCAAAAACTCACTGTGTCATGAAAAAACACAAGGTTACCAGCAGGTTGGCAGTGTCATTTCCAAGAGCAATGAGGATCTGAAGCCTTTTTCCAATGGAGAAGCTCATCAGGTATACAACTTACAGTACAATACATTTGCAAATCAGCTGTATGATCACCACTTAAATCCTTCCATTTATGTGTCTAATAATTGTTCGATGATTATATATATAAGCTGTTATCTTAAGTGGATGTTTTTTGGTTCTATTCTCTGAAAAATATGTTTCAGCATTACATCTTCATTTTATTTGTTTTTTTAAAAAAGAGCGACTGTAGATATATACAGTCATCAACACCATTAGAGAACATAACATGATTGATGTTGTTACAGGTTTCATCGAATGATTGTCATGAAACTGGAATTGGTGTTGCATTAGAGACCAATAACATCATTCACAGTGATCTACCAGTGGAATCAGCAGCTGCTGATTTCTCGGTGGTGATACCTGAAGAAGTTGCTATCGGTACTGCATTGGATAAGGGAGGATCCATCCAAGTTAATCACTATAACCCCTTTATTGCCTATGGATCATTAGATGAGACCTGGGAACCTAATTACTCTCTCCCTACTATTGTGGATGCCGCTTCTATAGCACCCATCTGTCCTGTTGAAAAGACAGATAGTTTTAGTGATCTTGTCAACAGAACACTGGAAGGATTTGATCCTATTAACATAGATGAAGCCATAATTGAAGAGAATAGGACAGATTCTGTTGAAGCAAGTTCAGCTACATTGGATGTCCAAGCATCTGAACAGCTTAATGATCAGAGAGAAAATCCCAGTGATGATGTGAACACTGATGTGGTGCATGAAAATGGTATAGCCACATCTCTATCCACTAGTAATGGAGAACCTAATGATGTCAAAAGTGAGAACGGCAAAAAATGTGAGATCGATAGTGCCCGGGATATAAATGATTTTAACCCAAGAGATGTGGAGGTTGGCACAAAAAGAAGTGAGGACATCATGGATAGCAAGAGTTCACCTCTTGTGCAAACAGAATCTGTGGTTCAACAAAATGGACCTGATAGTGCAAAAGTGACTGCACAAACTGTTATTCGCAATCCCTTTGAATCGAGCTTCTCTGGTCCTAGCATTACATCAGGTCCACTAACACCCTCTGGTCACATACCTTATTCTGGCAACATTTCTCTTCGATCAGAAAGTAGCACAACAAGTACTCGGTCCTTTGCATTTCCAGTGTAAGTGAAGACTACCCTGTTACTTTTTTCTTTCAACATAGAATTGCTTTCTTTCCCTGCAATATTGTTGCTTAATTCTCTTATACAAATTAATTCCTTTCCTATATACTTCTGACTTAGTTTGTAAAATCTAGCGCGATTCCGCCATATAATACAGGCAGCATCATAGTTGCTGCATCTGAATGTACCAGCAGCACATTTGTTCTATTATGGTAAAAATTGAACAACACAAACTCCTTGTCTAAAAGAAACGTCGGACAGGCATTGAAATAATTTTCTTATCCTCATTGTTACTGTAAAGTTCCAGTACTTGGTTGTATTGTCATGGGTTCATAGAAGTATAGAAGTTTCTTAGCCTTTAGACCAGTCAGTACATTCTTCATATATGTAATATGCTATCTTTGCGTACGAAGCTATCTGCTCAAGCACCTTTTTTTTTGTTTTATTCACAGACTACAGAACGAGTGGAACAGCAGCCCCGTGAAGATGGCAAAGGCCGACCGCAGGCGTTTGAGGGAAGACCGAGGCTGGGGTTACAGAATCCTTTGCTGTAAATTCTGAATATGCTTCGCCCCTGCATTCTTTTTGCCTGTTGAGTTGAGCCCTTCGCGCCTGTCACGCTTGAGCTCAGCCCTTGGTAGTCCATGTTAAATTCATTCAAATCTCTGTCTCTTCTCCCTCTTGCTGCTCCCCCTGCCCTGCTGTTCTTATTTATCTGTAGCAGGCTAATGGCTTGTCGGATTCGGTAGTGGCTTGTAATTTACGACATTATGATGAGTGAGAAATGAAAGTATAGCTTTGATATAGCATTTGCTGTTGCTTCTCGGAGTGCTATTGTAGATGAACATCGATGGAGGCTGAATGGATGCTATCTGAGCCGTGTTGCGGCGTGCTGCAAGAATCACTCAAGCTAACCTGCTGGCCATGAACATGGACCGGAGCTTGTATGTGATCAGGCAAGGCAACAGAACCACATGACTGTAAATTGGCGCAAACACATATGTAAATCACTGAATCTGTTACAACTTACAAGCATATGAGCACACCTGCAAACCTGATGCCAGTGCAGGTGTATATACTACAAAGGCATCTATCCTCAACAAGCATGGTCACCAATGGCAAAATTGCCCTTCTGCACATGAATGCGATTCATGCTACTGCAGCCAGGGCTAAACAGGTGCTGTTCCAGCTTTGAGGCTAGATTAAGGCTGGCCGGATGGCGTTATTCCGTATGGGCAAACTAAGTATACTGACTGACTGACCCTCCTAATCATCACCTAGGACTAGCAACTAAAACCTGAAGGAGCTGCTAAGCTAGCTCTAACTATCTGTACCGGTCGAACTAGCCATGCCCTGATGCTACTCGGGGAAGCTTTAGCTTAGCTATATTTAGGGCTTCTTCACCTGCAACGGCGTGGCGCCGTTGTTGATCGGCCGGCGGCGGCTCGCCTTCCACGCGTAGTCCCTCCGGAGCATGTCGTACACCTCGGCGGCCGCGTCGCCGTGCTTCGTCGCCGCGCGCATCTCCACCGTCCGCGGCCGCCACCCCGCTGCACTCGTCGCCGTCGATCCCATGGTGGTGGTTTTGGCTCCTTCCTTGTTCGGCGCACCAAGCTTCCGCCCTGAGAATAATCCCTTGTTGGCAGCTGCTACATCATCGGTCGACGCCGAGGCCAACACCTTTGCAAGGTTCTGCAAGGAATCATCCATGTTTTTTTAGTCAGTAAGAATACTTCAGTTTGTATCAGTGGATTCAACTTGCTCTAATTTGTGATGAACAACGGATGGGGATAGCAGAGTGGACGCTTTCACGCTAACCTTGTTGCCTCCTCTGTTGTGAAGTCCATTGCTTGGGTTCAGCACGACAACTGCGAGAACAGTGAAGATGGACTCGATCAGCAATGGATCAAGGCAAAATCTCAAGAACATCGTCGAGTGCGATGGCAACGAGATGGGCTTGAACTCACCGTGGCGGGCACAAGCGATGGGGGCGTGCAGAGTGAGCAAGGAGACGATGATGAGCAGGGCAGCTACAAGACGAGGTCTCATTGCACAAGTTCTGCTGCTGCTCATGGAGTGAAAATTCGATTATTGGTCGCGTGTGGTTATTTGCTTGTAATACTTTTCAGTTGCAAGCTAGGAAGAAAGGTAGTACTGAAGAGAAGAGAGGAAGCAAGGTGTAGGGGTTGTTGGCCTTTTATAGAGGAATGCAATGTTTGTTGTTGTAGACTTGTAGGTAGTACCGTAGTACAGCTAACTAGCGATGTATGGATGGATATGCAGTCAAAGGCTCAAAGCAAGCTGAGAGAAAAGGACTGAGAATATCTGTTCTAACCGTACGCCCGTGTTAGTTTTCTTTTACAAACCCTAGGAATTGTTTATCGACTGGTCCTGATTGTGCCTGAACAAGGTATCAGCATAAGCCAAGAATCCAAGAGTCTTCCAGTTTGAACACAGTGTAGCACAGAAAACTAAAAAAACTGATAGTTTGTACAACATTGCACTGAGTATATAAATTTCTAAGTGAAAACTAAAGCATATATACTACTATATATACATGGTCTATGTCCTCCATCTATACTATGTGTTATTTTTGCTAAACACAATATAAACAAATACACATACATACTCATTTCTATGAATGTACGCAATTCTATAACCTCCATGAGACTGAAGCGACATAGAAGCCAACACATGCATTGTTGTACTACAATCATCTATCGAAAAAATATCACTTGTTGAATTCTAAAATATTTTTTTTTAAAAAATATAAGCACGCTGGCCAAGTCAAGAGCTAGAAGTTGGGTGGTAAGATTTGGTCACAAAACAACCTTGACAGCTGAGTTGAGTTCATGGTTGCATGACGTGTTAAGTTATGCGAAAGCTCGAAAGGCCCATCTGAATCCACCTAAGGCAAGTACACGTTTAGGGTGTGAACACGACATTGCCTTTCGAGATCCCTATATAACCGTAGGAGTATGGATGTAGTGTGACGTAACTTCAAGGCAGGTGCCCAAGACCAGACTTCAGAAGTTTGTTTACAAGCTTCCATGCAGGCGGGCGGTGAGGTGCCAATGCCGTTGCGCCGGATTACGGTGCACCGCCACTTTGGCATGCAGTTAGCTCTTCGAGACGCAAATGTCGGCAGCAGTCGGCATTGGTTGGTCGGTACACACTGTACGTACGTGCAATGCAAGTTCATGCATCAAAAGGTGCATCTATATGCGTGCATGAGGTACGGACCCCCTCCGATACCATCCGATCCCCAGCTAGCTCGCTTTACGTCTGAACTGAATACAGTAAGCAACCACTACCAGAGTGATTCGGTTGATGCCGTACGAAGGTACGGCCGAGAACTACGTACTCCGCACACTACGATCGATTGGCTGTAACTGAACGTAGAATCCGTATTCATTTGCTGGTTTGTGTACCGAGAGTAGCTGGGCATGGTACACCGACACACCGTCACTTTACGTACAGTGTGTTCCGGCCAGTGCGAGAGAATAATTTTTACCCCGGCCCTCACTGTTAAAGTTCTCGACAAGTCCTACCTGCTTCTACCTTTTCTTTTTTACCGCCAGTACTGGCTGGTGGTGACCTGGCGGCAGCGCCCTCGCCGTCGTCGTCTCAGGTCCGGCCGGTCAGATAGAGCACGAGGCGGAGCACGGCTGCACGAGGGGCGTTCTGCCCCAAGCCTTGCCCAACCTTGTGCGCACTGGTGGGTGGCTTTCGGGAGCCGAGCTCGCTGCCTGTTGCTGCGGTGCGGTGCTGGCCGGAGCCGAGCGAGGGCGTCACCGGGCGGCCACGTGCCGCTCATCGTGCGGCGCGCGACCGCCACGATCCCCCGTTGTCAAAATATTACGCGCCCCGCCCGGCCGGCTCCGGCCTCCGGCGGTAATAAACGGATTTCCCCAACAAGTTGTGCTGGCGCCGCCTGAACCACGCACGCAGGCGACTCCTTTTGTTTAATCTCCAGGCAGGCACACATGCTTCGTGTTCGTGACTTCTCGTCACCGTGTGTTGACTGTGGAGAACGAACTGGAGGAGATCGATAGCGCTCTGTAAATTGGCGCAAGCTAGATGTTACGCCTGTCCTCCTTGATTTCTCCTGGTTTCAAAGTGGCAAATTCCCAAAGGTAGGTAGGTTGCTTTCACCGAGTGCATAACTTCAGTCAGCCGCGCGATGGTGACAGAATTTCAAAGACAGCAGTAGTAGCTGCAGGAGTCTCAGTGAAGATGCCGCATGTCTTTGGGGGTACCTGCCGGCAGGTGTAATCGTATATTTAAACCCTTCATGCATGCTTGGCCAAGCCGTCGACACAGGTTTAATTTGCAAGGATCATACCTCTCACTTAGCTAGGATTCTAAGTGCTGCCTATCGTGCATGCCATGGACATTAGTCCCCCAATTTCAAAATTTATAAGGTGCCGCTTGACCCAGCATTGTGTTTAAAATCAGAGTTTGACTCGTAATCTCTCTTTTTTAGGAAAAGGAATATACTCGTAATTCTCTAGTACTACAATGATTGTAAAACAACAAAGTCATAATCACTAAGCTAGTCAGCTAATGATTGTAAAACTTGGAGAGTATATGCTACAACTGTCTTATAGCTAAGCTAGTCAAAGCGCGTTCACCCATGTGGAGAAGAAAAAGAGAGAGGAGCATGGCTCTCATGAAGCATCAAGGTGGGCATGAGCTCCTACACAAAGGTATACGTGAGAGCGAATAGAAAAAATAATGTAAAGTACGAATAAAAATAATATTATACTAGTGCTATACTCCCTCCATCTTAAAAAAACATGCAACAATGGGTTGTGTGCCGGCTTGAGTAATTCATATTTGACCAAGTTTCTAGAAAATTATATTCGTATTTATGACTCTAAACAAATTTGTTATGATACACTTTGTACTTAATCTAATGATATTTGTTTGCTCTCATAAATGTCAATACTTTTTTTAATCAATAATTGGTCAGACTTAAAGATACTAAAACATGACATTGTGCTAGAGTTGTACTTTCTTTTTGATGGAGGGAGTAGACAAATAATTTTAGATTACACAGTACAACGTAGACGCTCAACACGCACGCACACTCACCCCTATGAACGCACGTCCGGAAACCCTACCCCTATGAGCACCTCCTAAGGACTGAGCCGTAAGATCTTGAGATTCACGAAGTCACCATAGGCGCCTCGTTGTCGACGGGGACGCCACCTACCACCGAATGCATAGCACCACTAAATCCATGAATAAATCTAGAAAAATGCGAGCACCAATACCAAATCGAGGATTTGAACCCTGATGGGTAGGTTCCACAAAAAAACCCAACCAAAGGATCAGTTCGCGAGTAGACAAATAGATGATTATTCTGTATGCCTAACTTTTACTACCTATGTTCTAAATTATGGGTTATTTCAACTTTCATAGAGAGTCAAAACATCTCAATCTTGAACAAATTTATACAACAAATTACTAACATTCATGATACCAAATAAGTGTCATTATCAGTTTCTTTATTAAATAATTTTTTATAGTGAATTTATTTATTGTCATAAATATTTGTGAGCCCTTTATAATTTTGGTCAAACACAAAATTATTTAAACTGTTTAGAATGATGTACAATTTGAAACGAATTGCGTACATACCCAAGCACTTTGCTTTGCTTATTGACCTTCGGACCAGTTTTCGTGATGGTCCTAGGGCACAAAAATAATAAAAGATAGGATAAAACTGAGAATGTCACAATCTGAATACATTTGTTGGTTCGGTAGCAAATGCCGAAGACACGTGTGGCGGTGTACTCCGTACGGAGTCCTCCTAGGTTCTAAAATAAATTCTGGGAAATCTCTCCCCGCAGCCGCTCGGTGTGTGGGCCGCCATATCCCACAGCTCGGTGCTACATGGGGCCCGGCCCACAAAGGATAGAGCCCAGCCCAGCGCGATAGGCTCACGGCCCGTCGAACGAGCCCTTGCCTTACTTCTCTCCTTGCGCCGCCGGTGGCGCGCGAGCGCACCGTGAAAACCCCCTCCGACAACCGCCGCCGCCGCCGCCGCCATCTCCACGCCTCACGCCCTCCAGGGCCTGGTCGCTGCCCCAGCATCCCCTGTTTCCTCTCGGTCCAGCGCCATGGGGCGACCGAAGGGAGGCGCGGGGGCCTCTTCCTCCTCCTCGAAGAAGCCGAAGCAGAAGCAGAAGCAGCGCGGCGGCGTCGACTTCAAGGTAACCCACCCCGCCGATTCTCGCTTCTCTCCGAGACCTGACTGTAGCTCACCGTGTCGAGCCCTTTCCGGCGGTTGCAGAAGTACAAGCACAAGGTCGGGCGCAAGCTGCCCCCGCCGAAGAATGCTACCAACACGGAGATCAAGTCCAAAAGTAAGGCACAGCCGAGGCAACCTCCCTTTTTGCTTCCTTATCCTGCAATTTGAGGTTTCATGGTGCTCAATTTATGGTTTAGGGTCGTAAAATCTGTTGTTGTTGTGTGTATGTGTATAGCGATTGTGTTACCGGAGCAGAGCTTGGCCACGGAGAGGGCGGGCGTGGCGGTGAACAAGCGTGGGCTCACGCTGCGGGAGCTTCTGCAGCAGACTGTGCACTACAATGCCAATGTGAGACGAGGTGAGCTTCCTCTAGTCTGCACGGTGGCCCATCAGATAAACCATCATGCAGTCTCCATGTATTTGTGGTAGCTGACTGTATATATTCTGCTCTCTTTATGCTGAAGCTGCGATGAGTGGAATTAAGGACATTGTTGTCAAGCACCCAACAGAGCTTAAACTGCACAAGGTTGCTATGATTGAGAAGCTGCAGGAAAGGATCTGTGATACCGACAAGGTGGTTCGTGAATCGTTGTACAATATGCTACAGTCTATGATCTTCCCAGCTTTGAAAGAGGTATTCTCCTCCTTAGATTGCTGGATTACCAAGAAATTTTCTAATTCAAATTGTTATCATTGTTTTCTTGCTGCATGCATCCTTACATTTCAGTTTTACATAAATATCATGGCGACTGTTAATCTTGCTCTTGTGATTGCCTGCTTATCTATTGTATTTGCATAACATAATCTATTCCAATGACCATTGATCCGACATGGACTATGTTTTTCATTGCAGGATAATGCTATATCTACGCGAAGCACATTATTTCTTCTGATGGCTAATATTCTGAATGGAATGACCCATCTATCTATTGATATCCAGTTAATGGCTTTCAGGTTTTTGGAGCTTGTGGTTCTTAACTTCCCATCATCCTTTTCCAGTTACGCTGAACAGGTAAGTTTGCTGCTATGATGGTTGTTGTATTGATTAGTGAATGATGAGATGCCTATATTGTTCTTGGGAAAATTATTTTGTTAAGAGATATATTGTATAATTGATGGAACTTGTTTCTAAAATTTGCATATGTTAACTATCAGAACAAATTCGGTACACCAGCTTTCATCGAGTACTATATATCATTGGAACCGTTTCTCACTCCTGCTAGGTATTTGTACACTTGTTAGCCATATTCATTACCAGCTTATAGCTTCTTTTTGCATTGTTTTTTTTCTGATAGGTGTTCAACAACTTTGTTGCGGTACTGAGCAACGATAGAATCAATCTACATGATAGGAACAAACTTAATAGTGTCCTTAGCGGGCTTGGACACTGCCTTTCCTTGTTTTCTAAAGCAACAGAAAATGATGGTACATCGGATCGACAGGTTTGTAACATGAATTCATTGAATAGTTTGACTTAAGTTTTTCTTTTCTGGAGCTGTGATGAAGAACTTGGTAAAAATAGAAAATGTTTTTGTTATGGAATGCATAGCTGCATTAAAGCCCATTTTAATAGTCCATGGATAAAATTCTTTGCTCGTCACCTGCAGGTTCATAACCACTCTGCAAGGGAACTTTGGAAATATACTGCTGAAGAGGATAACTCAGGAGCCAGTTATGTATTTTACACTCTCTTCTTTTGCTTTATAATCTGCTATGTTGTTTATGTTTGTTACACCACCTTTGCGTGCAAATGGACTTCTAGCCTAGTGGTTAGGAACTCCGGATGCACCTCCTAGGTCCCAGGTTCGATTCCCAGTGGGGACGAATTATGGCCTGGGTTAAAAAATCCCCTCGCCTCTCCGTAATCCCAAAGCACGGGTTAAGGCCCAGCCCAGTAGCAGGTAACGGTGCTAACCGCCGGCCCGACTCTCACAGGGAACGCGTGGCCCTCGTGTAAGGGACAGAGATGGGTTCGGGGGGTTCTCGACTTGTGTGAGAAGGTCTTCTTCTAGTAATGAAATGCTTCGGGGGTGGTCTTACCCTCCGCAAGTCGAGTTTACACCACCTTTGCGTGGGATAAAATACCAGTCGAATGAGTTTATTATTTATTGTTAATATATCACGAGCCCGAGGTTGATTGAAAGTAAGCTCACAAACAACTCACATTTTTCTATGTCATATTTTTATGTTACTTCCAACTTGCTGGCCTTCCTAAAACGAATGATAGAATGCCAAGAGTTAAAGTAAGCTTTTGCGAAATACTGGATGTCTCTGTCAGTGTAGTGCTCCTGTTTTCATTCTTATCATTGGATCGATAAGTGTTTAATCTGGATTCAGGTTAGGTAATCAATTATTCATTGAAATTGGGCTGGTTTTAATTCAGAATACCACGAACCAACAGCATTTATAAGATACCTCCCTTAAGGATCATAATATAAACAGCAGCTTTAACCCTTCCAGATTCCTAGTCCTTTTTCCTTTTTGAATCTTTTTGTAGATGCACATTGTTCCTAATTAATGTGTGTCTTATATCTTCTTCTGCACTGCAGGGTCATTTGCCATTCCCAATTTATTGGTGAAGCTTCAGAGCCTTGTCCAAATCCTTGTTAATTCTGTAGAGGTTTCAGCCTCAGAACTCTGTGCGAAGTCAGCTATTGATGCTCAATCAAGTGAAGCATTGTTATCAGCCCTACATTGTCTGGATATAATATGTAGGATATTTATTCACGAGGTGAAGAAACCTCATTTTAAATTTTCTATATCCAAAACTCAGTTTGGGCCTGACTGGTTGAGGAGTTCCTTATTGATACATCTAAAGAATTTATGGGGAGTGAAGCGTTTGTTTTATGAAAAGGTAACAAAAATTCCTTGATATTACCACCATGTTATTGGTTTATTGATGAATAACTTTTTTGTCAAACAAAAGAGAATCATGCTAATTTTACTTTTCCTCGCAAATAGAAAAAACATGCCAGGTTTTGTTTTACTGGACTTTAATAGAGTGAGTGCTTTGGTCTTTTCGAAGTTTTGATGGAAATCAGGAACTGCAGTGTATTTATGAATGTGTGTTAAAGTCTCTTAGCTAGTATCTACTACTCACTTTGCCCTAAACTTCATATATTTATTTATTTAAACACAAGGGGAGTACTATGTTTGTATTATGTTGTATTTATGTATATTTGCATAGCTTGAGCCTAGTCGAGATAACCTTAAGCTAGCTTAGCCAGCTGAACTCAAACATCATAAAATTTTACTCCCAAGTATGGTTCAAATTGCTTGTTCAGCTTGAGCATTTTTGGAATCTATACATGCATCACAGTTTTTAAGGAATCAGTTACAAGCTTGAGCATTTTTTGCTTCCCACTTCCATACAAGCACACATGTTTCATGCAGTGAGTTTTTTTGTTTCTGAACTTGTTAGTTGCAAGTCGTAAAGATAGTACAAGACAATGGTGATACTTTGATCATGAATTCATGATTCAACTACTGTTTGGCTGGCCTTTATTGCTTAACTAGAGTTAATTTTCTGGTTCAAATATCAACACTTTACTCTGTTCCAGATTTGTGGTTGTGTATTCCCTAGGATAAAGTTCTAGTTGTTGAATTTCTTTTGCTTATAACTTATTACGACTTTACGAGTTTCTTTCTCATGGCAGGGAGACGAAAAATTTTTCATTTTTAATTTGAAGATCGCTGAAATCTTTCTGTGCTTGAGTGAATGGATAGATAACACAATGTTTCCAGCAGAAGAATTTTGCCATTTTGTATCTTCTCTGTTCTCAAAGGTTGTTCCCTGCTCGACAGCTTTAACGGCTCATGGCTGCCGTTTTTTATCCATCTTATGTATTTGCAGTATTGATTTGGAATTGACTATCTTTTTGTTTTATCAGGCAAAAACACTTCGCAATAAGGATATCATGGAAATGTATTTGAGCCCCCTTATAACTTGCATACCAGGTCTTGTATTCAATGCCCCATATGAGTCAAAAGGATATTTGTTGGAGGTATGATCCTTTTTTTTCCTCGACTGTAAAACATTGTATGTTATCACATTGACAAAACAAAAACACTTTGTAGCGTAGGCATTTACAGATGCATTTCGAGGTTGCAAGGTGGATTGCAAGCTAATTTTGCCATATCTCGATGCAGTTGGAGAAATGCTGCTTCCTGTAAGTACCTTTATTTGACACTATGCTAAACTTTCCGTGTACATTGCTAAATATTAGCTTGCCCCCCTCAAGTTTGTTTGGTTTGCAATGTAGTGGAGGGGGTTTTGACCTGTAGGGGATTTTATCGCTCCCAACCCCCTCCAATACTATGCAAACCGAACAAGGTCTCAAGGGGGGTAATCCAACATATGGATTGCCAGAAATGATTCAATGATATTTAACTAAAAGATAGTGATCACCTAACACGTCTTGGTTACTCAAAAAAGAAGATATGTTTGTGGATCCTGGTATATGATGCATAATATCTTCACCTTGTCAATGGTTAGGAGAAAAAAAGCATTTGGGCGGCTGAAAACGATCCAGGCATGTTGAGCTATCATGACGCATTGATACACGAGCTACCTCAAATTTTGTTAGAATCAGTGGATAAAGCCCCCTCAGTTACAAAGGTTCGCTATAGGTTTTGTTATCCACTAAATATTGTTATGCTTGATGTATGGTATAGAATTGTTATACACATGTTGAGGATGTTAAACCTTGTCACTTTTTTCTTTCTGATCATGTGGATAATTTTTAGGTTGTTTTGGAGCTTCTTCTAAGAATTGGACAATACTTCCCCACTATGGACTTTGAAAACTTGCGTCCCTTCATAAAGTTATTTGGTGTTGAATGTAATTACTACCCATCAAGCATTTTATTGCCTATATTTATTTATTTATTTATTTATTTATGATTCTTGTTATTATTTTGAATTGGTGTCTTTTCACTAACAGCATCATCAGGAGCTGTGGAGCTTGGTCCTTTTGTTAACCTGCCTCACGATTGCCAAGAACTTGCCATTTCGTGCCTTTATTACTTTCCCAAACTGCTCCCTGACATAATCAGGCCATTAGCCTCGTGTTGTTTAAGTAAGCTGTTTTGCTTAATCTCTACTTGATTGTAGATCAGTATTTTTAATATTCTTGTTGTAAATTCTGGGTAGTCTATAACCTATGAAATTCAGGTGATGCGCTGGAACCCCTCATTCTGTTCAGGACTGTTGAGATCCTACAGTCAACATACAAGGCTGGTAATTTACAGATAACAGAGCAACTCAGTTTCTTGGCGCTGCTAATTGCAAGATTCAGAGTTCATCCTGGTGATTACTTGAACATCCTTTTCCATTTATGTCTGCTGGTGACCATTCAAACTTTGCTCTTAATTGCCTTAGCTGATTTTTTAAAATTTTCCTTCCTTTTATGATTCTATTTTTTTCTGGTTATTATAAATGAGTCTTTCTTCTCTGACAACTGTGTTTTATTTTTGTTGAACTAGGGCATTTAATTACTCCAGGGGATCCTACTAAGCTCTCAAATTGGGCTACCTTCAAGTCATTGAATCGTCTAATTTTAACTTCCCTATCTGAAATGGGTGATGGCTCTCTGGTCCTGGAATTAATGTGGAATAATTTATCTAATGTGATTGTGAGTTTTCTAACAGTGTTTCTGCTCCATGTTTTTTTTTTATCACAACCACCCCTGAACTCACATGTCATTTGCTTACTGCAGGCTCAAAAACCATCGATGCATAATATCAATGGCTTGTTTAGAATTATTGTTACACTTGATGCAGGAACTAGTAAGCTCATAAATGAAGACGTGGTTAAGCTTATAGCTGGCTACTTGGTTGATGCTTCTTTGGTGCGTACTTTTCCATATTTTACAACTCTGGTACTCAATACTTAAGATGATTTGAGCATTTTTACCCTTATTTTGCTCCAACTAATCTCCTGGAGGACATGTAGGCATATTATTTCATTCAAAAGCCCAAAAATGGTGGTTATGTTACACATGATGAATATATATCACAGTTTCACTGATAATGCATACTTTGTAATAAGAGTTTAAAAAAAATCCCAAATTTGCAATGAATCTGTTATAACTACCAACTGTGTTTTACCTAGCAGCACTGGACTCAAAACACGCTGATTTATTTTATGGATCTGGTCATAGATGTTCCCAATACCTTGTGATTGTTTTCGTACTGTACGTATTAGGTTCTGAGTAGGAATTGATCTCCTCCCATTATGTTTTATCTGCAGGATCTGTCTAAAACCATTGAAGTTGGTTTTCAACCTGATAAGACAAGATTATTTCAGTACTTTATCAAGCCCTGCACCATCATATTTGACAAGAATGACAAGGTTCTTTGCAGCACATTGGAGATGCTTAAATCTTTTGTAACAGGAGATGACGATCTATTTTCGTCTCTCTCCAACTTAAACACTCCAGGAGAGCTATCATGTCGAGTTTGTGTTGTCACAACCATACTCATCTTCTTATGCAATGATCAGAAACTCCATAGGAAACTTTCTTTTGGCAAATCAGTTATTAAAGGCATCCTGGATTATATAAGGCATCAGTTGGTAAGTGATTGTTAGCAATAAAAGTAGGGGGTTTTTTTTTTCATATGGTTTGATGGCTTTTGAATTTCCCAGTGACCGAATCACTTCAATTTATGTTACTTCAAGGGTATCTAAGTAAACAGAAAATATCTTGCCTGTTGATATGCTAAATTGCCAATTGATTACATATTTTCTGACTTACTAGGAAAAACTCCATGACTTGTGCCAAACAAAGTCAGTTGATGTATCATGCACAAATGTAGTTGTGGGAGTTTGGGACATATTTCTGTTTCGAGTTTGTCTAATTGTTTCACTTCATGTCAATTCCTGCTGCAGGATTCTAGTGTGCCTAATGTAACGTATGAAGAAAAACAGAAGTTAAAGTTTGCTTTTGAGCAACTGAAGACCAAAGCGCTGCAGTTGAATTGCTGGGATAGAAGTGAAATAGAAGGGCTTTCAACCACAAAATAATGTGAGTTACGTTACTAATTATGCTGGACGCAATTCACCATATGAGTGTTTGTTTCACATGATTGAAGGTGGATATTGGTAGGTTTCCATGAGACATGGTTGGGGTGGGGGTATAGGCCATTTTCACAAATTGAAACACACTTCCAGAGTTCCTGTATATATCTTTGGCCCCAACAACCAAGGTGAGAAGTGCATACATATAAGTCAGTTATGTGCCTAATATAAAGTTTATTTCAACATACCCATCTCGAACAGCCTCAATTTCCCCATATTCCAACGCTAATTAACCTGTTGCCACCCATCAGTTCGCCAATTGCTCTGAATTTTAACCACGAACCTTCCAGTAGATCTATAATGATCTTGCCTGTATGTATTTTGGTTACTTATTTTACTTGTTCTTTCAATGACAGAAATCATATTGTTTGCAGCCTTGCAGGTGATCAGAAGATGCGTGATACAGATTCCTAAAGCCACACTAACCAAAAGAATTGACCCACTGTTCATATCGGCAATGTATGGCTGATGGGACCGATTCCGTAGATGGGGGCAAACTCTATCGCCTTGTAAATGCATAAATTTTGATACGAGGTTTATTCGGGGCGTTCAGTCTCATCGGTTTCCTAGTTCATTTCTTGTCTCTGGAAGTTTTGGTCCTTTATTGACCTATATCGCACCTTGGTTGACATGATCGCTTTTCGTAACAACAGTTGCATCATAATCCTGGGCTAGTTGCAGTTGATAATCCCAGAGATGACACTATCTAGCCCGCCAATGATCCTAACATTTGCACGCATACAAATTCGCAACTCGTGAGAGGGCAACTCGTGAGAGGAGCGGACGAGACCTTGTGGACGGACTTATCAACTGTTGGGAATTGGGAATTTTGGATCTAGTCGCCGTTCAGGCTTCAAATTCTTGTTCCAACTCCAACAACAGCCTCTATCTTCATGTGCACACCCACTGACATATGGACCATACCTATCAGTGAGTCATTCTTCTCTTTTCCCCCTTCTTCCCCGTTTCTGCCCACTGCTCGGGCGCTCGGCTGAGGATCTCAGGACGGCGGTGGTGTGCGCTCATGGTCAACCTCGACGTCGAGGTCCTTGTGGTGGATGTCGCAGCAGCTCCAGTCAAGCATGACTGCTCTTCTCCTACGACACCAAAGGGTATCCATGAGGCATGAGCACTGGAAGCAGCATTTCTTCCAGCATCAATGCTGCATCATCTCGATGCAGAGCAAATCCAGTACGCCAACCACCAAATCCACTGCACACAGCACCTGCTCCTCCCAATCTAGTACATTGAACCTCTCCCGGCGGGCAACAACGGTCGCACCATGCTGTGTGGGAGAGGCGAAGCAAGCATCAAAAGAGTACTGCGTACTAGGTGGTAACATGCCACATCAACAACAATGAGATGTAGACTCCTCAAAGTAGGGCTTTAGCGGGGTTTTACTAGAATTCATTTTTTTTCTTTGACACCCAAATTTGCGGTAGGGACCTAGTTTAAGGGCTCTGCTGGAGTGCTCTTGCGACGGCACCGCTGTGTCCTGCATTTTTTGGGGGGCGAGGACTCAGTCGAAGTGGCGTGTAGCACCAACATCAACTGCAGACGAACCAGAGTACCAGACCCTTTTTCCTTTTCAAAACTTCTGATGCTTGCAAGTTGCAACAAGCGAGGGGCGTCCTTGCGACTGCTGCGAGAGGGCCGTCGCCGCAGCTGTGATCTGCTGTCCTGACGAGCATTGATGGCTAGGTCCCTATTACAAAGACTCATTGCGTTCCTTCCATAGCTGTCACAATTAAATCGAATTTTTGGATGTATTACGCAACACTCAAGGAAATACGCAGACTACTGCATTTGCAACGGTTGGCAGAACATGTAGATCTTATTGACAAATATGAAAACATCAACATTAAAAACGGTTCGTAAGAAATGACAAAATAAAGGCAATATAACTAGGATGTTTATGCTTCGTTTCTCTTCTTTTAGAAACGGCCGGGATGTCTAGGCAAATCGTGAGGTGAAACTGACGGTGCATCTACCGTTGAGCATTTCATCCTCCTTAATTCTCCTCGCGAACTGCTCCGGCATCTCGGAAAGCTGCAAGAGACGCAATGACGATAGCTGTTTGAGAGCCCTGGGTGGAGTATTGAGATTCTTACACATCCCGAAGAACAACGTCTCCAACTTCTTCATGGCCCCTATCTTGATCGCACATGCCTCTAGATTATTGAGGCAGATGACAGAGAGCTTCTTCAGCTTTGGATACCCCTCACTATCGTTGCAACTTATCTCCTTTCCATCGTATGCATTGTACAGGGAGAGGAGAACTAAATTTGGCAGCCGTTGCAGAGCCTGCAATGGATCCGCTTCCAACTTATTGTCCCAGAGATAGAGATAAGCAACGGAATTGATCCTGGAGACCCGGCCCAGCAAGCCAATCATGCGCCCCCCAAGCTTTAACTTGCGCAGGTGATCAAAGGGTGCCCACTGCCTGTCATACAGATGAGTTATGTCAAACTCTCTATTAGCTCTGCACGTGATTGTGAGTGACTGTAGGAGCATCATCCTGTTGATCGAGTTGCAAAGATCCATGGAGGACTCGAACACCACGCCTTTAATCGATAACTTTCGGATCTGGATCAGGCGCCACAACTCCTTTTGTAGCCGCTCTGTGTATGCAACACCTGCCAGCGTCTGTAGATTAACCAACCATAAAAGGCCACTGTTCACGAGCACGGACCGGCTCCGGAAGGAGCTGGCTAGATGCAGATGTCGTAGGTTTCTCAGCCCAAACACGGTGGAAACCTCCTTGACGTCGGTGTCCCTAATATCTACGGACTTCAAGAACTTCAGTTTGGACAAAGATTTTGGCAACTTGCACAATCCGGTTCGTCGCAGACCCAGATACCGCAGGAGAGCGAGGTACTCGAGGGCTTCAGGCAATAAAGATAGCTGGACTCCCTGAAGCTCTAGGACCCGCAAGAGCACGTACGAACGAGCAATGTGGAGAACATTATTCTTCAGCAGGTGATGCACCTTGCCAGTTCCAAAGAACAGTAGTGACCGGAGACGAACGTCACTCTTCAGGGCCTTTGGTATCTCCTCAGCTTTGTCATGCACGGAGACCCGACGGCAGAAGGATTCTTTCTGAATACTTCCCATGTACATATCATCATTTGATGTCTCGTGTGGTTGGCACATGCTAGGCGTTGTATTCTGGTCACCTGAAATGTTAGGCACAAACCGGCAAAAGTTCTGTTGCTTGCAAATGCCAAGAGCAACGCGCCGAATGAGCCCAAGCACCTTGCAGGTGACAACCTCAGAGTTCAGCCCACGTTTTGCCACCACAAGCATCTCCCGGTCAATTAGCTGGTTCAGCTGATGCTCTGCTGCCTCCTCTTCAGTTTTGCCAGGGGTGTCCTGAACAAAACCCTCGGCGATCCACAGCCGGATAAGTTTTTTCTTAGGAATCTCAGAGTTCTCTGGGAACATGCTGCAATACAGGAAGCAAAACTTGAGAAGTGGGGGTAGATCAGAGTATCCTGAAAATATGAATCGGTCTGTCTGTGAAGTGATCCTCAGATTTTCACTGCACCGTCTAGGGAGTTCATCATTTAACCCTTCGAGGACCTCACGCCATGCCTCAACCGTGACAGGCTTTGTCCTAAGTTGACCAGCCAGGGTCCTAATGGCCAGGGGGTTGAGTGCCTCATTAACTCTGCATTTGTCTAAGATCTCACTTTCTATCCTATGCATCTCATCCAGTTTTCTTCTGAGCTCCTCGCTGACTTGCCTGGGAGATGGCTCGTCCAGAGGCAGTAGTATTCTCCATAGCAGGCATGGAGCGAAGCAATTTCCATCACAAATGGCGAGGATTTCCTTTTCCTCGGCAACATCATTCATTTCTTTTACCCTTTCCTTGAGCTCAGATGGCATATCTTCGAAGTTGTTGGAGAAGGCCACACTTCGGAGCAACTTGCGGGCATCCTCCTCTCCAAGGGGTGGCACCTTGTACCGTTCTAGCTGCACATGGGTACCTTGTACACTTCGGAGCAACTTGCGGGCATCCTCCTCTCCAAGCTTCTCTTTCCGTGTAGTCAGGATGATCTTCCCAGTAGAATCACCTGACCTTAGCAAATGTGTCTGGTTTGTGCTTTTAGACGGAGAAAACAATGTGTTGTTTATCACCTTCCATAAAAGATCATTGACGTCATCCAACACCAGCAGGTACCTCTTGCCTTGGCAGACCTTGTTGATGTTGTCACTTGCATCAGTGTCACCCATTGTGTTGATATCTTGAAGTAATTGCATGACGGTTTGATCACCTAGGGAGTCGCCAGACTTGAAGTAGTAGAAACCTCTTAGCACAGCCCTCAGGAGGCCAGTTTTGTCCTTGATTTCTGTGGCGTCCACCCACGACTGCAGGTGGAAAGCATGCTTGGCGGCGGCATTGTCATATATGTTTCGCGCCAGCATGGTCTTCCCGGACCCGCTATCTCCATATACGATGATAGCGTGGCTCCTAGAGTCAACCAGCCTCTGCAGATCCATTAGAGCATCATTCATCCCCACCATTGTGATCTCTGACGCAGAAGAACCCCTTCTTGCAAAGGTAGGGGATCTCATGTTGGGGTGCATGGGTGGCTCAGACGTGGGGACTGCAGACTGACAGAGCTGCTCAACTTTCTTCACTAGCTTCGCGAAGGAGCGATGCCCTAGTTCAAGCTGTAGGAAAACTGGTAGGTGGAGGTACCCGCCGTATGGCAGCATTGAGGTGTCGATCTCGTCTTCCAGCCGAGATGCGAGGCACCGGGCATGCTCGACCCACTTTTCAAACTCCGGGTTTTTCCTCCTTTCAGCATCGCTGAGGCATTTCCGCACCTCCTCCAGCGCTCTCTCCGCTCGAATAATCACTTCTCCGCTTCTCACGGATGCCGCTCCAGTTTCATTGATCAGGATATACTGGAGACGCCATAGTGATTCACTAGCAAGTGTGTATGCTGCCATTGATCGTGTGTTTTCGTATCGAACGTCAAATATTGCTTGTTTGGTTGTGCTCGATCCACCTGTGGCCTGCCTACTATCTGGAAAAGATTTAAACAACCATTGCCGACATAAGTTCACAAAAGGAAAGTCTCTTTGTTAATACACATGAATTAAAAGCATAAGACACTGTGTTAAATAGTAGAGCATGGATGAAATCCAAATATAATAACAATACTACAAAAGGGGTACATAATTATAACATGCTAGCATTTTTAGAATAAGTATTTTAAGTTTTTTTTGGATAAATTTATGACCCACCGCTAATAAAATCTATATATTTATTGGTATTTCTCTATTCATTTTCCATACTATTAGTTAGTTCTTTTATATATATTCTAAATCGATAATAGAGGCAAAATGGGTAATTGCGCGGTATATATACTATACTTGATCATATTTGTTCATAATCGCTTTTGTGGATGATTTAGAGAAAATCAGATCTAATAGCTATTATAGTAGTTGATGATTAGGATCAACAAATTTGATGACAGGATGCTCCTGTGTTTGCCTCTCTTATTGTCAAGGTTAGGTTCTGATCTTACTATTACTAATTGGAGACTTCTTTTGAAGGCTCCACGTAACGCAATATAGGATCCTAAGTGGATAGCCTAAAAAATTGAGAAACCCTACAATTCTCACAAAAATCATAAACATCTGACTATCAATTTGTCAACTCTAATTATAATAGCCATTGGATCGACTATGTTTACTAATAAATTATTCACCTATGCCATTATGAAAATAATTTAAAGTAAAATTACCCACCTCTGCCCTTATAAAAAATAATCTAAAACAACTCCCTAATCTTAATGTAAATTACCCACCTAGATGCCCTTGTATATAGGTGGGCAATTTGCATGAAGATTAGGAAACATCCTGGATACAAAAAGAGATAGATATTTCCTAACCGTGGAAAAATAATCTAACCTTGGTACACACTAAAAAAAATATAGGCATTTGTATTGACTTAAAAGGAGGGCCCGTTTGTTTTCCACCCTATTTATATAATCTATACTATAACCTTTAGATCTCTTTTGCTGTGCCTTATACTGGCGTATACTAGTGCTTGAAAAGGACTAGTATTGAAAAGGATTAGTATAGAAACATCCGACGGTCAAAATTAATTATATACTACTAAAAGCTTCACTACTACTTCCTCGGTCCCAAAAAGAATACATTTCTAGCCATTCACTAGATTCATAGCATCTCTAATGAATCTGGACAATCTCTTGTCCAAGTTCACTAAAGATGCTATGAATCTACACACCTAGTAACACTGCTAGAATTGCATTCTTTTTGGGACGAAGGAAATAGTATGGGTAGTATACATAAGTAGTACAGATAGTATAAGGGTATTATAGAAAAATAACAAAAAATATGTCAAGATAATATATTTTTGAAACTAAAAAACTACCCTTTTACGAAATGTAATTAATACATATGTAATTATTACTAAATTACCCTTAACAATGGATGGTTTGATCTATTCTATACTCTATACTACCGCATAGTAGTATAAGGTCCCATAAAAAAGCTAAACCTTTAAGCTAGAGAAGAGTAGCTTATTGAATTATAGTAATCTAGTTTGTGAATCGTCATAATCTCATAATCTATCTATCATCTCATTGATGTTTGTTTCAGCTACATGCCCTGTTGAAGCAATTAGAAACTGTAAAAAAACTTATATACGATGAGATTAAGATATTCACTAACCTCGTTTAGACTGGTGTTTCCATTTGCATTCGGGGACAAATAAATCTGCTCAAGAAGAACCCGTACGTCAGGTCCTAGACAGTCTCATCATCTACAGCTTTGTGTATGTGTACTGTGGGAGAGAGAGAGAAGGCTAGCTGGTCGACGAAATGAGGATGATGGGGAAGTGGCATGCGTTGCTTTGCGCATATATAGATAGCATTAGAGAGTACAGCCAAAAAGAGAGCAATAATAGAATGCAGATGTAGTCATTAGGCTGATCGTTGACAATGTACTCTTTGTTTCTTCGAATTTTATAGGTAGCTATGTGCCTAAGCACTAATGATTCCTTAGCAGTTCTTTGGGCACCATCCTAACCCTCTCTAAGGCCCGGTTTGTCTGGGCGCTTTTGGACAACTAGGTTTTCAAACTTCCAAAAGCCAAATATGTCCTTGATAGCCAGAAGCTGAAAAGCTCATAAAAGGTGGTTGTGGCTTCTGACTTTAAAAGCCATTTGGTTTTTGGAGGTGCCAAAAGCTAGCAGTCTAAAGTCACCCGCAAACTCAAACAAACACAGCCGTCAATTTGTGCATCTTTATTCTTATAATAATAATGTTCCTTTTTTAAATAAGAAATATGCTTTATCCCTTCAATAGCTAAATGAAATACACAGAGTTTATTTTTTCTAAATGAATTTATGAATAAAAGTTGGTCTGGAATATGACCGTTGAGAGTAATCAAATATAAATACATTATTGTTATTCGACCTTTCCCTTTCTAAAAAATGTAGCTTTTGTGACAAGCATGAAGTCTCTTAGAAAAACATATATTTTGTACTTAAGTACATGGCTGGTCCATAAGTTGTACAACTGTGTCAGCTAGATAGCTAGGTCTGTAGTGGAACTCAACTACCTGTGGGAGCTTGGCAGACAACGCATACTATCGTTTTTCTAAGGGAAAAGTCTATTTTTCACCCTTGAATTGTTACAAAAGTCTGATTTTCAACCCCAAACTACAAAGCCGGATACCAAAGGCCCTCCAACTATCCAAACCATGCAAAATTGGCCTTTGAGTGGTTTTGAGAGTGATTTTCGATTTTCTAAAAATAGTAGAAATATTATTTAAACTTTAAAAAACCATAAATAATTCATTTTGGACCCAAAAAATATGAAATCAGTGCTAAAAGTTCTCTTAAAATGTAACCAACCTATTGGAACACCATTTAATATTATTAGGGTATTATATATTTATATTACTAGTGTCTTATTGTTTTTTAGAAAATAATTAGAATAAAAATAAATAATATGCAAATAACTTCTAATGGTGCACCAACATGTAGGTCATATTTTTAGAAAACATTTGCATCAGATTCTAATTTTTCTAGTTCAAAATAAATTAGTTATGAATTTTTTAATATAAATTATTTTTTAATTTTTTTGGAAAATACAAAACCACCTTCAAAACCACCCAAAGGGCCAATTTTGCACGGTTTGGATAGTTGGAGGGTGTTTAGTGTCCGGTTTTATAGTTGTAGGTTGAAAATCATACTTTTGTAATAGTTGGAGGGTGAAAAATAGACTTTTCCCTTTTTTCTAAAGTCCTCGCAACAATTTGCAGATATTATATTATTTGGACTTTTGAAGGTCGATGCATGCAAGGGATAGTGGCTCTCCAGTATGAGCCTAAAAGACACAATGAACAAAGTCAATAACCAGATTCTAGGCGCTGCCACGATGATCTTCTCCTATAGTCACACAGATGTAATTCTTATTCAGATAAAACTAGGATTGTTGGGTGGAGTAGTTTTTTCGCTGTAGTTTAAACGGGGTGCTTTCTGCATTCCTTCTGTTGTTCCTTTCTTTGTTCATGGCAGCTTCTACCTGACCCTTCTGTAAATCCGTTGTATTGTTCCTATGAATTAATAAAAGTTCAGGCAACCCAAGGGTTGGCGTTGTTTCCCTAAAAAAAACTTTTGTATATTACGAGTCTAATAAATGACGATGTCTGTGTTTTCTTCAAAAAAAAAACAGAGTCGATGGTGCGTGATTTTATAAATATATGGCGGCTTAACAAAAGAGTAAGTTTGAACTTAGTTGGCTGCAACATATACGGATCTTCCGTATCTGTTTCATTCGTGGTTTCTTGTTGGTAGTAGGGTACGCGCTTTGACAACGGACAAAATAATCATCATATGTTTTTGTATTATTATATATAGTCAAGTTTTAAAATAAAATCCCACTTGTTGCATACATATAAATTCATAAACGCATGGAAGAAGTTCGCGGGAGCAAACTAAGTAGGAGAGTAGGAGACAAGGTTATCAACCAAACTTTCATCCTAGGTATTTCATTCTTCCGGAGTAATCTATTGACAAAGTTTGATATTAACATCCTCGCACCTAACTATTTTTTTTAATCTTTGTCTAGGTCTTTACTCCACCACAGACTCCACACCCTCACTTACCACGCTCTCCTTCCAAGAAAAAAAATGGATGGGGACAGCCTCCAAAGTGCAATACCATGAGGACCCGCCCTCAATTGTTGCCACATGTCCAACACAACGGATCAACGCTCATGAAATGAGGGCAGTCCTCACAGATTGTACTTTGGGGCCCATCCACCCAAAATTCCCCCCCCGCCCCTCTCACCCTTGTCTGCTCTCATCGGCATCTACCTACTATTGGCTGCAACCCTCTCTCATCAATCATCCCCCCTGCTCCCGCTCGAGGTGGACAAGATGTCGCCGACATCTCATGTGGTGCTTTTTTTCTTAAAGAATAAAATTTACCGACAGTAAAGCATTGTCCGTCATCATGCATTGATATATAAGATGATTGAAACTGTAAGTATAAAAGAAAAGAGTAGAAACAAGCATCAGTGTAAGGCATAATATCTCTAAGTCGTTTTACACCAGCCAAGCACCACACAAACACCAACATCTCATGGGGTATTGTCAGGGCTGACGGGGCCACTAGAATAGGTGGTGGCACATGGCATTGACACTGTTGAAGCAGAGCAGAACAATCATTGGCTTGATGTAGGCACGAGTGATGTCATCGATTGTTGATCGAGATTCTGAGACACACATGGACCACCTTTACGGGTCCAAGATCTATGGATCTTCGTCCATGGATGCACCTATGTTGCACCACATGTTTGTGCCATAATTGAGCAGAGAAAGGTATACTCCCGGACTAGAATCCTGGACAACCCAATGTGTATGGTGATTGCGAGGTTACTGAGGTTGGGCTATGCTAAAGTACTCTATTCACCTAAAAGTTAAGACCTCAAATAAATTTTACCCATCAATTTTTCTAATAAAAAAATTATAATTAAAATATTTAGGAAAATAAAAAATCCCTAGATATCTACATCCCTTCCCTTCCCTCACGCCACCCCTACCTCTGTTCCATCTAATCACACAAGTCTACGCACCCTTTGCACGGAAGCACTACAGCATGCCCATGTTTTAGCACATCATATCATATCAGAAAATAATGTTACACGTCACTAATTTCATGTTAAATATTGTTACAACTCACCTATATATACACATTAGGAAATAAATACTATGACACACTTATGACACGCTAGTTTTATTTGTCAGACATGAATAGCAATCAAGTGTTACCCATGCATGCCATGTAACGATTGTTTTTGGCATGCCACATTTTTTTCCTTGACACACACGAACAACCATCAAATGTTTCCCAGTGGTGGAGCCAGGATCAAAATGTAGCTATGGCGAATCTATCACTACTACTTTATGTAAACACATACATACCGTAAGATACTTTATGTAAAAAAAACACATATATACTGTAAGAGCGAGTATTATGGTGGGTTGGAAGAAAGCTAAATGCTGATGTGGATGACAGAAGAGAAGAGAGAGAGGAGCAGTAGGCTGTGAAATTATGGCCTGTTTAGGCAAAATAACCAAGAAAATATGTTAGAAAGACATGTGAGCTATATATTTATAGTGAAGAAGTAACCACTATATGGGCGGGCTGAGAGATGGGTTGTAAACATCTATTCAGCCTGTTACAACTGGCTGTGTTATTAACCTTACTCTACGAAGACCTAATGTAATTTTCTGTAAATAATCATTATGACATATTTAGATACTAAGATGTGGACATGTCTTTCACATTTAGATACAAATTTAGTAGTATGCACTTAGATACACACTACGTATATATACATACCAATACCTAGGTATCTAAATAAGTTAAAACCATCTACAATTTCTAATAGATGAAATAAAACATAAATATAACCCTTAAATAACATAGATATAATCATAAATATATATAAAATATAGTAGAAATCATCTTGTCGATCACCAGCAGCTGGCTCCGCCACTGATGTTTCTCATGTCATGTTACTTGACACGTGAAGAGCAGCCATGCATGTTGGCCGGCCATGGGACCGCATGGCTTCCTTTGTTTTTCTTTTTGTTCAAAAGATCCATGTAAATCTATGAGACCAAAAAGAAAAAAAAAGTTAAATCTAACTTAGTTAAGTTAGATCTATTAAGGTATTTTCCCTATTCTAGGATTTATAGACATATAAATAATAAACATTAAACATACATTACCTAATAGGAGGTAATATGTCCTTACGTTTTCCTTGTATAGTCATTTAGTAGTACCTTAGCAAAACCCTACTTAGGTTAGCTAGAATATATGGACTAGAGAATGAGAGGTGCATCAACTCGATGATGGACGAATGCTCGACGAGCCAGGATTGATTAGGGCTATGCCACTTCAATTCAGTAAGCACAAGGCTAAGAGTTAAATTATTGTGCCTTGGTCACAAAGGGCAATCAGTGAAGTAAACACCTTGATGCGTATCTACCACACGAGTATAGTACTCCATTCTATCAGTGTTCTGGTTTTTGGTGTTATGTTCCATCTTCATGTGTCGTATTCTGGTGGATTTACTCTCACCTTGGTAGTCTAACTAGGTTCGGTCTAATTTATAATTTTTCGTGTTCCAAATACACCTTGGAGTTAATTATTTTAGATGACGTGAGGATGAAAGTGTAAGAAACGTTATATACATTTGTGGATCTCTTCTACGTGGTGAGTAGATGGGGCATAAGTAGATTTAATTTGGAGTTCGGTGTTGCAACAAAAACTTCAACAGCGGCGACGACTAAACTAGTTGTTCATTTGGACGAGTGGTTGGCCATTTTCCTGTGAATCGACGATCTTGCCGCGAAGCCTGTGAACTCGTGGCGAGGAGTAAGTTTATAGATTGCACGTTGCGTGCCAGTGTTAAGAGTTTTCTTTGCTCCATGAGTAACCTAGCGGTTGGCCATTTTCCCGTGAATCGGTTGCACGTTGCCTAGTTGCTAGTACATGAGTAAGTTAGTAACCTAGCAAGTAGAGCTCAATAGATACTCCGTAGAACATGGTGGCAAGTTACTAATATAATGACGAGACTTAGTCTTGATGACAAATAATGATGGGCTACGTGCCACCGTGCAACCAACAATGATGTGCATATGCACTGCACTACAGTTCTACAGCTCTGCCGCTGGCCAGCTGTTTATTTTAATTTTAAGCCAATTCTAGAACCAGCATAATAAGGCTGCCCCGGGACAACGGTCACCGCGGCAATCGAGTCGCGGTCCGCTCAATCGAGTCCAAATCCTAAGCCTCCCAAATCATTTGACTTCGTTACATTATCGGCTAGGCTAGCTAGGAACCGATCGAGAACCAGCACAAACGACAATGGCTGGGTTTTCCCAGAGGCTGATTCGACTGTGGAACGAGTGGCAGCTCGGCGGCCTGGTGCTGCTCAGCATGCTCCTCCAGCTCCTCCTCCTGGCCACCGCTCGCTACCGCCGGCGGTGGAGGCCCTACGCCCGGTGGAAGGCCTTCTTCTGGATCGTCCACATCGGCGCCAAGTTCCTCCCAACCTACTGCCTCGGCATCTTGTCCAAGGCCACGGCCAGGAATGCCAACGCCGACCTCGAGGCCTTCTGGGCGTCCATCCTCCTCTTCCACCTCAGCGGCGTCGACGACTTCACCGCGCTCACCCTCGAGGACAACAAGCTCTGGCCTCGCCACGGCGCCATCCTGCTGTCGCAGGCCGGCAGCGCCGCGTACGTCTTTTTCCATTACTTCCTCGACCCTGGGTCCGGCCCACTCCTTCTCCCGTTTGTTATGGTCTTCGTCGCCTCCTTCGTCAAGTGCGTCGAGCAGGTCTGCGCGCTGAGCCATGGAAAGATCGAGGCGCTCTGGGCCTCGGTGGTGGGTGACCCGGACCCCGGCCCAGACTTCGATGACACGATGGATCAAGTCAACGCAAAGTATAGGAAAGGCTGCCCGGTGTGCCTCGACTTCCACTGGGAGTCATCGGTGGTCGAGCAAAGAGCCACAATAGCCAGGTCTCCGAGCACGATGCACGCTAGTCCTCGCGGTTCTCAGAACCCACCGACAGAGACCACTGCAAGGCACCATCATCATCATATTCATATTAGCGAGGAGCACGCTGAGACATCAGTCTTTGCATCCGGAGACAGGCCCACTGCTCGTGATTTCTACATGCAATCCGGCGGGGTTCATGCAAGGTGGGAAGAAACGGCGCCGTCGACAAGCACCATGCCCTCTACGAGCAGCCGGCAGCAGTCGGATTCAGCAGATCAGTGCGAGATTATGGTTGTAGATGACGCAGCAGGGCCGTCCAACTCCAACCCACCCATGCCTGCATCTGCCACCCTTGGTACCCTCTCTGTTCGTACACCTCAAGAGACGTCAGAAACCAATGATCCGGAAAGCGTCTGCAGGGGCCACGTCGCCTCAGCGACGACGACATGTACTCTGATCTCGCTTTGCGCAAGCGGCGAGGTGCCACCGAATAATAGCGACACCATGTCAGCAACCATCAGGTCAGCGCACAAGCTATTCTCGACGTTCAAGGTTGTCTTCGCCGATGGTATATTCAGCTTCAAAGACAGGAGGTTCAGCCAAGAGGTGTTCCGCGGCAAGGACGCCGAGTGGGCGTTCAAGGTCATCGATGTCGAGCTGAGCCTTGCATATGACATGCTCTACACCAAGGCCTCCGTGTCCAGCGCCACAGTCGGCCTTCTCATCAGAGGTATGAGCCTGGTGTTAACCTTGGCGAGCAGTCTTTTGATCCTTTTCAGCACAGTGGGCGACAGTAAGTACAGGCTCAAGCACAAAGGCATAACCTACGCGCTGCTCCTCGGAGCGCTTCTGGTTGACGTCGTCATACTGGTCGATTACATAAGGTCCGATTGGTCCTTGGTTGGCAACAGATCACCGGCCTGTTGCCATCGGTCAGCTTACAAGGCCAGATGGTCGGAATCCATGGCACAGTACAACCTCATCGCCTTCTGCGTCTCGAGCCTTCCTCCACCATGCCCGATACAGTCATGTCTGTCCAACTTGCTCGGACACTCTCTTCTGAAGAAAGTTGGCTTGCTTGATTTCCTGGATAACATGAGGAGCATCCAGTACGTTGGGGTGACCAAGGATCTCAAGGACACCATCTTCGAGGAACTGAAGAACAAGGTAATCTGGGCTATTGGATACGATGACTACTACAAGCGCTTCACAATCAGCCGAGGGGACTGGGTTCTTGGCCATGGCATGGAGGGAGAGGGTCGACACAGCAGCACCCTTGGCCTTGGGTGGAGCATCGAAGGATCCGAGTTTGACGAGAGCCTCCTCATGTGGCACATTGCCACTGACTTGTGCTACCGCAGCGAGATTGCGTCAGAGATGCCGATACGGGATGACGAAATCCGAAAGCATCGGGACGTCTCGAGGACGCTGTCGAACTACCTGGTCTACATCATGGTCGCACACCCTCTCATGCTTTCCTCGTCGACAATCATGGCCACCAAGAGGCTCAAGGACACCTGCGCGGAGCTTCGGAGGTTCTTGCTTAAGCACCCCGATCCTTTGGACGAGCCTAGCGTGCATGCCGCGCTGCTTGAGGTGGACACTCCGCTGCGCGCCTCGGTGGTGAAAGGAGACAAGAGCATGTCGGTCCTGTGGGACGGGTGCTACCTTGCCAAGGAGCTGCAGGTGATGCGAGAGGCCAAGTGGGAGATCATATGCAAGGTGTGGGTTGAGATGCTCTGCTACGCGGGGATACAGTGTGGCGGCTACTACCATGCTGAGGAGCTCAGGGATGGTGGCGAGATGCTCACGTTCGCGTGCTTCCTCATGACGCATTTGGGGATGGGAAAGCATTACATGATCGAAGTTGGAGAAGCCACAGCCGACTTCATCTCCCCGGATGAGTGAGGATCGGTGCCAGATATGGAAGCGGCTCCAGCTAACCTCTTTTTTGCCATCTGATTGTCAGAGATGCTACAGAGTTGCAAGCGACAAATTAGTTAGATCTAGGGCTTGTGTATACCAGTTCATCTAACCATATGTTGGACAACCTTTCTACCATAGTATATTTTATTTTATTTTTGCGCAATTTATTTGGTTGGAAATAATAAAATTGTAAAGAATATGCGCAATCTAGTTCAGTTTTTATCCTTGCATGTGTAGTGGCTCCGTTCAGATTTTTTTAATCATTGGAGCTTCTTCACAAATGACTAGTTTTGTTTTTTTTGTTTTTTTTTTGTAGAACTTGTTCACCTCTAGGGTGTAATCTAGAGACGGATGCTCATTTTACAAGTTCAGAGGCTGGTGGACTTTTTCAGACCTTTTTCGTGGGGCTTCCAAGGCCCATCAAATTGGCCGAAAAACAAGTTGTTGTTGCGGGCTAGATGGCGTTCAGCCCATCTTTCGCCCTAGTTGTTGCTTGCTATATCTTCTGTTGGTGGGCCTATGGCTTGTGGGCCGTTATGTATCCCAAGTTCCCATCTTGTGGGCCGGAAGTAGTAGCAGCCTGGCCGCCGCTTCCTTCCTTCCCTTCAAGGTCATGGGGCGGGCGACCAAAGGGCGGTGCGGCGTCCTCGTCCTCATCCAAGAAGGCAAAGTCGAAGCAGCGCGGCGGCGTCGACCTCAAGGTAACCCTAGCCCACCGATTCACTGCTGTCGCCGAGACCTGACTCTAGCTTACTTCCTATTTATCTCCTTCACAGAAATACAAGCACAACACAGAGAGTCAGGTTGCAGAAGTACAAGCACAACACAGAGAGTCAGGTTAGGCCACACTATGTCCAGTTCCCCAAACTACTTTTTACTTCCTATTTATCTCCTTCACAGAACATATATTTTCAAAAATTTCTTTTTTCACCTTTCCCACTCATCCCCCTCACATAACACACATCTCCGTTCGCTTCGTTCTCCTAAAATTCGGAGATTTCACGTAGGCTAATCTAGTGGGTTATCCTAAAACCACCCCTGATCTCAAATGTCATTTGCTTACTGCAGGCTCAAAAACCATCAATGCATAATATGATCTGTGCAATAACTATCAAGTTGTTCCGTTCGTTTCACCTGTGATGGATATCACCAACTGGCCTGTCGGCAGTCAGCATAAATTTCAATGAAGGTGCTGCCTGCCGCCCGAGTGGCGTCTGAACAATGCGCATTGATCAACAAACTGCTGACGGGTCTTATTAAGTACAGTATTTGGCGAGTGCTAAAAGTGAAGCATGTCCCTCTTTGCCTTTGCGTCGACGCCGGTGCTGCCCCTACGACGGGCGCACGGGCTGCTGCTGCGTGATGCAGTGGATGTTTCCGCCCCCCAGCACGATCTCCCGCGCGCCGTCGACCATCACCACCTGTGAGCCAGCAACATCACGGGCCTTATCAACGCAATCCGAGCTCAAATTCAAGTAAAATGGCCCCACACCATGCACGACGCAAAGTCCTCGTGTCTTCGTGGGTGGAAATGCGCGGTGAAGATTTTTTAGTTTACCTCGTGGCCAGGAAACGCCTTCTGCAGAACCGCGCGCGCCTCCTTGTCCCACTTGTCGTCGCCGAAAGCTGGCGCTACGATCCCTCCATTGGCGATGTAGAAGTTCACGTACGACGCGGCCAGTCTCGTACCAGGCTCCCTCGGCACAGCATGCTCCTGGAACCAGAGGACCCTCCATTGTTAGCAACGGGCATTGCAAAGAGCAGGTACTATAGCTTATATAACAACGAACGGGAGTTTTTAGCCGTGATACTGACTGTTGAAAGAACGCCTTCCGCCTCTTCATTTGTCATGTACAGGGGTCCCGGGACGTGGATCTTCACCACTTCTAGCCGCCGTCCTTTGGCATCAACAGATTGGGTGAGAACCAACAGCGCCTCGACTGAGCGTTCATACTGGGGGTCCTTCTCGTCATCGGTCCATGACAGGAGGATCACACCGGGTTTAATGAAGCAGCAAAGATTGTCAACGTGGCCATTTGTATCCTCATCACCTGGGGGGAAAAGGTCAAAAGATTGTTTCTCAGTAAGGCAAACGTCTAGGTGTGGGAAGCAGAAATCATTTACAGTCAAAGTAGTTTTCTTATTTTACCGTAAAGTCCACGAGGTATCCAGATGACCTTTGTGACTCCAAGAAAATCCTTCAGCTCATTCTCTATCTCTTGTTTAGTCATGTTGGGGTTTCTGTTAGGATTCAGCAAGCATTCTTCTGTTGTAATGCACGTTCCTATATCGAAATTTGACCGATTGTTAGAAAGATGGCCGTGAAACTATCTATTGTTGACAAGCATATGAAAGATTCACAGACCTTCTCCATCTACATGGATACTTCCACCCTCAAGAATCATTTTGTGTGGAAACCTAGGGATCCTCTCAATCTCGACTATCTGAAATCCATGACAGAAACAGTAAATGGAGCTGTCAGTATGAAAAACAGCCTAGCACAAACACCAACTTATTCTTGAGCATTCCCGCAAAAAAAAGTTATTCTTGAGCAGGGCTCAGTTGCTTACTTTCTTAGCAACATCACTGTCAAGACTCCAATCATCGTAGATTTCTGTAGGACAGAAGTGACAAAACACACATTAATTTTCGTGAAAAGAAGGTAAAGGTAACTGACATTGGGTTCATCAACTTGTGAAGTTAAGAATTGTTATTCTAAAAATAAAGGAGTGTGTATATGCATGCTTTCCTAGAGAAAATTAACCAGACCCAGCTCTCAACTACCTAAGAAATCACTTGCTGGTTGCTACTAAGAATACTTATTTTGTTAAGTATGGATTAACAATTGTCACTTTTGTATGAACAGACAGCTGTCTCGTGAAAAAAGAGAACTATCATCAGATAAACAATATAATTGAAATAAACAGCATTAAAAAAGTGCAGCGCGATCATACATAGTTCAATTTAGTAAAAATATACCTCCCCAGGCATTAAATTGCCAATCAATTCCTGCTATTGTTTGCTTTGCGATTCCTGACTCGACTTGACGAGTAATAAACTGAAAACCAGGAACACTATAAGCAAACCAAAACATAGGACAGTAAACGACAATAGAAGAAGGCAAAGATTTAAGTAGCGCACAGTGGGTCCCATATCACGAAACCAGGAATCGTTCATGCTCATCTCGAACACCCTGATGTTTGCCTGATGTTCCATCAGCTTGTGGACATTGGGGTACTGCCAGAGACAAAAATGCAAAACTGAATACCCCATGTATGACAATGAAACATTCTAAAATACAGTTGAAATGAGCCAGACGTGAGGCAGTCTGATACCTCCTTGGCACTTGCACATAATGTGACTGGCTCAAACTTTGAAATGGCAATTGCAACTCTTGCAAATATCTCTTGAGCTGGACCAGCATTCTCGCGCCAGTTGTCTGGACGCTCCTGGCATTCAAAAAACAGTTGAAAACGTTTATCATGATAATGCACTAGGAAATGTTTACACAAACGTCTCATGTGCAAACTCACATGCATGCATGGACAAAAGCAGAAATTATTATGACAGTCTTACAACTTGCACTATTCTCTTTGCTAAAATGAACATCATATTCAGTTTCACATGTGCACACTCACATGAATGGACAAAAGTGATGGATATTATTAGGACCGTCTTATACCTTGTTGTTTTTCTTTGCTGAAATCAACATCATATTCAGCTTAGTATATGTTGGCAAGTTGCAGGATCAGCTTATTTATGCATTTGTCATGGACCATTACCGGCATATTACAATAGTGGTAACATCAGAGTTGGTGTGCCTATTTCTGAGAGAAGAAACCGATCACGTCCTAATAAAAAATTGAAAACTTTGTATATTCTGTTCGATTCATTAGTGATGACTTAGTCCTAGTTACATGCAACATACTATCGCTGCTACAGCTTAAGATTCCAACTACCAAATATTCACGATTTCAACAGAAAGACTGACCGATTCGTTTCGCAGTTCAAGAAAGAAAAGCCTAGGACGGTGGGACCATACAATTCGCATAGCACTGCGGCCGCAAATGCTGTTCGGTCCAGTTCATCTGGACCGAACTGCTGATATAGAGCAGCTTCTGTCAGACAAGTCTTGGTGGTGGCCTGGTGGGGCTGGCGCAGCTAGCATGATGGAAAGAAAGCATCATCCTACTTTCGATTTTCTAAAAAGCCGCGTCTCATTCTAGAAAAAAAAAAAAGGCAAGAGAAATCGCACGCCGCACCGCGCAAGATTTGCACGAAAAGAACCTCATGCCTCAAACTGCCATTCCACGAACACAAGCAATAGTTTCCCAACCAAACAGAGCACCGATCATGTCAGAATCGGATCCCAGCATCACGCGGATGGCTGCAAGCCTGCAACCCCCTAGCACCGATCGAGCAGGCGAGCACCGAAACAGAGACGGCGGGAAGAAAGAAAGCAATATACGCATGGAGGAGGAGAAAATGGAGAGGGGGAAGGAGAGGTACGTACGGGCCATCCCATCCAGCACTGCTCGTGCTGCTCCCACTCCGCCGGCATCCGGAACCCCAACTTCGCCGGGCTTCCCTCCAGGACCTTCAGCATCGTCCCTGCCTCTCTCTCTCTCTCTCTCTCTAAACCTCAGGCGATCCAAATTCCAACCAAGATTCCAGGCGGCCGCCTCGATTGATCTGGCTGAGCTACTCCACCGCGGGGCGGGCCGCTTTTATATGTAGGTGCGGGGGCGCGGCCTGAGAAGCTGAGGCTCGACGGACGAACGGCACCGTCTCAGGGTTCGGAGAGGGCAGGACGCAGGCGGCCGGAGGAGACAGGAGAGAGAGTCTCCCGTCTCTGTTGCTCGCAGGGCGCTTTCTCCTGCGTAGTCTCACTGGCCCGTGGGGCTGCTGCAAGGTGGGGTTGATTGGTCAAGCGGCCATGGGCTGGGCCTGGGCATCCCAACTTGGCCAAGCGAGCCAGGCGCCCGGACGGGCCACGTGTTCGCCGGATGGAGGGCACAAGACAGAGCCAAGCGGCGTGGCCGGGAGCGTCACGAGGCCGCTCGACGACAGGCTTGCAATTTTCTCATCGTGAAAATCATGCAAACCGTAAGTGGAACGTGTAGCAATCGGATGTGAGACGAGAGGTCAATCCAGTAGAGCGTCTGCAATCAAAACAGATCACATGGGGGCGGGGGGGGGGGGGGGGGGGGTTCATCGAACCACACTGGTTCAACCAGAGCACATCGAAAGTCCACAGCCACAATAGTCATCTATTGGTGTAAAGAAAAGCTAGTGATCTATTGCTCCATATCTTTATCTAAAATCTTCTTTTCACGGGCTTTGTTCTGTACTTCGTCCCTTTGTTTGAAGTAATAATTCAGTAATTCACCACCTTGCTCCTGCTCGGCGAGACGGTGACCTATCAATGCGTCGTTGCCAGCTTTACAAAAAAAAAGGGTAAATGATCTAGTATCTCCAATGCAACGTTAGCACTCAGATAGCCCCCCTCGTGAATCATGGGAGGCTTATGAAAGATACCACTGGAACGTGACAGGAGAGTGCAACAACGGATGGGGTGGGCCACACGATTGGCATTGGGAAGTGCATGTGTTATTCTACACGTTGGAAAACTAAGGGCAGGGCGTGGCAGAGGATGTCCATACAAAGAGACCGGAGACTGCACGTGTTTGTAGAGTACACGTGTTTGTCATCAACTTAAGCAAGCAGACATTTTTTTTAGACAATGACGCAAGCAGCAGGACATCTAGGCCCCGATGGACGTTTACGACCAGGGAATTATGCACCATCGTTTCGTTTCGTTATATCAGAACTGTGCAGCCCGCGGTGGACGAGACTCAAGAACGACGGACAAGCCATCGTCGTCGCCGTTATGAACTTATGATGCACAGAAAAAAAAATCAGGTTTTTTTTTAGGGGTAAAAAAAAATATCAGGTGGCGTCGCTGAGAAAAATCCAGGCATGGGAAAATCCATCCGGTGGATTGTCCCACTGCTCATATGGGCTGAGCCCAAACTGTACTAGCCCAACTAAGAAAAGCCCACGGCCTCCTCCCCAACTCAAGATAGCCCACGTCCCCATTTTTTCACGACAAAAAGGTCTCCTCCCCGTATCCATTCCTATTTACCTCCTTCAACTATAGACACAGAGTTCACGTTTCCACCTTAAACTCTAAAACCGGGTAAATCACACCCTCAATTTTTAAAACCGTGCGTTTTACCTCCCTGGTCTCACGTTTCCACCTTAAACTCTAAAACCGGGTAAATCACACCCTCAATTTTTAAAACCGTGCGTTTTACCTCCCTGGTCGGGTTAAAAGCGGTTTTGATGGTGGTTTTGTGTTTTTTCTTTTTTATTTATTTTGGCTGAAGCTTTAAAAATTTATAGTAAATCATAGAAAATTCATAAAATAGAAAACTCATTTTTGTTGGACCATCCGTGCGTCGCCGGCTCGCCCGTCAGCAAAGCAAAATCAGACATCGCACGGGATTGCGGAACCCAATCGAAAATCACCGCGCGATTCCCCCTCCGCTCCGCTCGTCTCCTCCGACTCCGAGAAGCAACTCCGTCGAGCGCCGCCCGCGGCCTTGTCTCCGATCGAATGCCGTAGCCGACGAGCCATGGCTGTGTGGCAGGCAGGCTGGGCTGCCATGGCTTCTCTCCGCCCCTTATCCGCCGCGCCCTCTTTTCCCCCCGCGCGCGCCGCCTGCTTCTTCAGGGCCCCCGCTTCCTGGAGCTGGAGCGGCCTCTCCCTCTCCGTGACCGCGGGGAGCAATGCCTATGGCTGCTGCGGCGGCTGCGGGGCTCTCCTACCCTCCGCGGCCAGGGGCGGCGCGAGGCTGCGGGCGCGGTGGAGGAGCCCCGCCGTGCGCGCCGCCAAGGTCGACGAGGCGGACAGGGACTCGGGCGCCGACCTGGGGTTTGGCCGCCCGCCCGCCCGCCGGAAGCTACGCCTGCGCCTACGGCCGCGGCTGCGCCTGCTGCGGTGGCGGCTCCGTCGGCTGTCGACGCGTGACCTCGCGGCGGACGCCGGGGCCGCGCTGCGGCGCGCGTTCCGCCGCGTGCCCCCCGCGGCCGCGGCGCCGGTCGTCCTCGCGCTCCTCCTCTTCGCCGCGCGGCTCGCGCTGCCGAAGAACGTGGCCAAGGAGGTTGACTACTCGGGGCTCGTCGCGGGGCTCCGCGAGGGCGCCGTGTCGGCCGTCGCGTTCGAGGAGGACTCGCGCCGCATCTACTTCAGCAGGAGAGCCGAGGACGATGGCGCCGACGAAGCAAGCGACGCCGGTGAGACTGAGAGCGCCGCCACGGCAGCGCCTAAGTGGCCGTACTACGCGCGGAGGGTGCCGCACGACGAGGGTTTCCTGCTCGGGCTTATGCGGGAAGGCGGGGTGGACTACCGGTCGGCGCCGCGGCCTGCGGGGAGGCTGCTGGTGGACATGCTGAGCACGCTGCTCACGCTCTGGGTCTCGCTGTTGCCGATGATGTGGTTCATACAGCGGCAGTTGTCTGGCGGGGGTAGTGCTGATAAAAAACGCAAGCCGAGGAAGCAGAGGGTGGGGTTTGACGACGTTCAGGGCGTAGATGAAGCGAAGGAGGAGCTTGTTGAGGTAATGTGACTTTTTCACTGCGTAGTATGTACTCATGACTATTCTCTGTGATGCTTGGTGAATATTCGAAGCCAAAAAATAACTTGGCAAGAGACATTTCATCTTAGACAAAAGGAATTATTCAAAAAAAATAGAGAAAAGGCAATATACATAGGGTTCAAGAGCACAATGCACAGAGATGGTACATCCACATTGGCATAGTTATTTAGAAAATGTCAATCATGCATACTGTATTGGTGGTGGGTTTGCTTTCGCTTTGTCGTAGAAAACCACTAGAGATATAGGGTGTGTTTAGATTGGGAGAAGATTCCTCGAAAATAAACTGTTCACTAAAAATACACTGTAGATGAATAGTGTTCTGTGAGTGGGAGGGATGAGATGAATAGGGAAAAGTTGGATGAATAGTGTTTTTTCGGGGAATCTTTTGCAAACTAAACGCACCCATAGTGAATTGAAATCACGTTTTAGTCATATGCCTACACACATCAGTGCTACGCTTCATTTATCAAGTGATTCTGTTGAAATGGAACTGTAATTTGATATTGCCTCTGTTTTTTCTTGCATTATGCATGAATCAGATAATGCATGACTACAAACTTTGCCAGTAGTTTGTTTCATGTTAGTTATATACTCCTATAAGAGCTTAGTGCATTAATTGTGACACAAACGTAAAGGCGCGATGCATCATTTAGCTCAGTAGTCATTTTGAGATAATTTTATTTTTTCTCATATTAGAAGAGGCAAAACTTGGGAATTAGAATATGATCATTTAAGTACAAACGTAAAGGCGTGATGCATCATTTGGCTCAGTAGTCATTTTGAGATAATTTTATTTTTCTAATATTAGAAGAAGCAAAACTTGGGAATATGATCATTTAAGTTTCATTGAGGGTAAGTAAGCATGTTTTCCTTGTAGTTGCTTACTTTTCGATGTGCATCTTGTAATAGATAATGTGTTTGCATCAATTTGTCTATGAAGTTCATTGATGAAAACCGAAGATGCTGGAAGCACTATTAAAAATGAACTGAAATATGATAGCTCCTGAAGTCTGGGACAACAAGACATATATAAACTGTTGAATATTTGATTTGTACTTCCATCTTACAAATTATGTTTGTCTCGAATAATGTCCTTTAGTAAGTATTGGGTGTTTTTTTAACAACTAGGAATTTCATTGGTCTGAAGTTTTTTCCCCTTGGAAGAATTGGTTTTGTATTACTACTGATTCTGGACGATGGTTGCTAAGAACCTTAGTGAAACATGACAATTTTCCAATGTAGATAGTAAGCTGTTTGCATGGTTCACTGAACTACAAGAAGCTTGGAGCGAAATTGCCCAGGGGTGTTCTGCTTGTTGGCCCTCCAGGAACTGGGAAGACTATGCTAGCAAGGGCAGTTGCAGGAGAGGCTGGAATTCCATTTTTCTCTGTTTCTGCTAGTGAGTTTGTTGAGGTTTTCGTTGGAAGAGGTGCTGCTCGTGTTAGGGATTTGTTCAAGGAGGCCAAAGAAGCTGCTCCATCAATCATTTTTATTGATGAGCTTGATGCCGTGGGTGGAAGTAGAGGTAGAAGTTTTAATGATGAGAGGGACCAAACTCTGAACCAGGTGTGGTTTTGGCAGTCTGGTGCTTTTTTTTATATCCAATATCTAATGACATCACCAAAAATATGTTTCTTGATCTTCTTTATCAACAGCTGCTTACTGAAATGGATGGTTTCGACTCGGACATGAAAGTTATTGTCATGGCGGCTACTAACAGACCGAAAGCACTGGATGCTGCTCTTTGTCGGCCTGGGCGCTTCTCCAGAAAGGTTGTTGTTGGTGTGCCTGACTTAGAGGGGCGCAAAAGGATTTTGGCTGTTCATCTAAGGGGTATTCCTTTGGAAGAGGATCGTGAAATTATAAGTGATCTGGTTGCTAATGTAACCCCAGGACTGGTTGGAGCGGATCTAGCAAACATTGTCAATGAGGCTGCTCTACTAGCTGCACGAAGAGGTAAGTTAAAATCACTAATGTAAGATACAGAAAAGTATGACACATGCCACTTGTTCATGCATCAGAGATGTTGATGCTAGTGAAATTATTTCTAAATTCAATGGTGTTTTGAGTTACATGGTCTAAAACCTACGAGTTTTGGTCCATGATGAAACATGTTATGAAGATGTTTTTCCTACTAATGCTATTGAAAATTGTTACAGAACTGTTGTGTTCTACTTTTGCACCTTGAAATGAGTATTAGTTTCTAGAGGTCGACTAATTAATCCCAAAATAAGTTTTAATGCAACTAGAGAAATTATGTTTATATGGAACTTATCGGTATTCATCTGTCCAGGTGGTAATACTGTATCCAGGGAGGATATTATGGATGCAATCGAGAGGGAGAAATACGGGGTCAATGGTAGACAAGAAACTGATGATTCTGAAAGGCAAGGTCTCACCAAATTATTTCCATGGCTACCTAAACCTGGAATTAAATCATCAAGCCCTGATGATTTCCGAGGACTGATGGGTTATCATACATTAAGCTAACTTTACAGCCATTTAAAGGTATGTTCAGACTTGAGCCCTTTCTGAGGATTAATGATTCTTGTTTACGTCACAGATTCTTGTTCATCAAAACGTTCCTTTTAAACTCATCTAATTTGGTGTTATTGATCAGTTGGGCCAAGTTGGCTCACTCTAAGGACTTGAGAGATGTCTGTGATGTTCCTTACTTGGGACTTGGGAGTTAGTAACCCTCAACAGCATTGCTTTGAAAAAAACTACATTTGAGGAATCAGTCTAAACTGTACTCATATGTTGCTTGAAAAAATGGACATAGGATAGTTTGGACTTCTACTTGCCTTTCCTGGGAAGACAACATTATTTGCTCGGATTTTCCTTAATAAATCCTTTCGATGAACTAACAGAAGTTTGTATAGATTTCATCCCCCCCCCCCCCCCCCCCCCCTCAGCTTCAGCCTTTGAATCACCTGATTGGTATGAAATTTCCCAAAATTATGTAGCATGAGAGCCTAAGGACTTGTGAGGTCAGGGGTTCAATATCTATCAAGCACTTTTGGAAGGGACAAAAAATGTAGCAGGCAGAACTCCGGAATGTCAAGTAATGAGACAGGATGTTTCCTGGTGTAACCAGATCATAGCCAGTATTGGGTCCACACCGTATAGGTTTGGGACTACCTAGATGACAGGGTACTGAAAGTGCAGTACATCACTAGTGCTCACATTTCTCCGGCAGCTGTAAAGGAGGGTGTTGATTGTTAGAAATGGCAAATCATCTGCTTTTCCGTCATGTTTTGATTATTCTTATGGTTACTTAAAATGGATAAATGAAGTATGCCACTAATGTTACTGTTATTTTGTAAGCAAATCCACCCCTCCCCCTTTCATTTTAACTCATGTAAGTTTTTGTGCAATTGCAACATTTTTTGGAATTGCTTGCGTGCCTTTTTACACAAGCTTTCTTTGCTATCTGCGATTTCGATACTCAGCACAGCTACAGAAAATCATGACCTATTGTCTGCTGAAGTCTCATATGTCCTTTTCTGTTGTGCAGGATCTGGGAAGCTGTAGTTGTATCGAATAGCAGCAAATATACATCTCCACAATATGTGTGAAGGATGTTGCAATCAGTAGCTTTTGGCACTTTGAGAAGAATGCTGTTGCAAAATTACATGAGGATAGCTTGTGAAATATCCAAGATTTTCCCTGGCTTATCAGTCTTCTGCTACATAATCTTGGTAGAAACATCACTCACGTTTTGACACTGCTTGCACTGTTAATAGAATAGTCTAAAATAGCTTGTAAGATAGTGGTGCTCCACTGCTCCTGCTGCTGTACACAAATTAGCCACCTGCGTGTGTGCACGTGTACAGGTGAAAATTGAAGCTGCAACAACGTGCGACCTTGCTAGTGAGAATTGGACCTACGATGATGTTTAAGTACACGTTGTTGCTATATTCCAGTTAACACTGACCGACACTTTTTCCCTGTCAACTTGCATTGCTGCTATTCTGTACTCCATTCACTGAATCACAGATTCACAGTAAAAAAAAATGTAGCTCTGGCAGGTTCATTGAATCTGTCAACATCTGTGTATCATAGTAATCTTTGCTTCCATTCAACTAGTATGTGCCATTTTCTCTAGCTTGCTTGACCATTCGCTTTCCAGGATGATATTTTGGCCACAGGTACTCAAGTGCATGACTGAATAGATTCCTTGACAGTTAGTCGGAGATCGACGTTACCTGATTGACCTCAAAAAGTCTTGTTCCGTCCGAGAGACGCATATCCTACGGCGATGACGACATGACCTTAATAATTGGGAAGCCATGCAATGGCTGCAGAATCAGGACATGTACCCTTGGTAAAGACGAAGCTTCTCCTGCTCTTCCTTAGCAACAAGGAAAAGGGAGTAAAAGTTGGCAGAGCTTTGGCGTTGCAGATTCTGAATGTCATGAACAGGAATGAACTGTATTGCTTGCTTTGTATGTTGCTTTGTCTGGGCTCTACTATGTGCAGCTGCTGAGACCTGCTTGTTCTGCGGGATCAAATTGCGGGCTCAAAAGGGGAAAAACATAGGAACTGATTTGTAGCTTTCACTCTTTTGTTCCCAGCAAGCATCTATAACTCCAGACGAAGCTTACTTATCTGTTTAGGCTGAATTCAATCTGCTACAATTTGGTGTGACGCTATTCTGCAATAGTTTTCGGAGATGCAGATGCCTCATGACCACCAAGACTGTTTGAAGCAATTACCTGCAAATTATGACCTGCTGCGGGAGTCATCTGGCGACAATTGGTGAACTATATAAATGTTGTTCAATTGCACACTTCACGTTATTCATTTAATCTCTCCATTTTAAATATAGGATTCTTATTAGGATAAGCTAATTAGTTCATTTATGTACTTTGTCCTAATCATCATATTTCTAAAAGCAGAGGTAGCGAAATATTCTATGTAGGTAGTCACCTGATTGTGAACAAGAGTTGAGAATGGTTGGAGGAATCTTGCTCAGAGGCTGGTATCAAAATACGTTATACGTGTACAAATGAGAATTTTTTTTTAATTTTAACTAACTTTTTAATAATATTTTAAAAACAACACCCCCGGAACGATATTTGCATCACATGACTGTTTTGGACGCGCCCGTGCGCGTGGCGCATCAAAAACACCCTGCCGCGCCACATGCATTGGCGCGGCAAGCTATGCCACGCTGGAGGGTGTAGGAGGTGTCTCGCAACTCATAATCCACGTGGCGAGCTTGCTGCGCCACTCCCACCGGCGCGGCAAGATAACACTGCCACGCCGGCGGGAGTGGCGCGACAAGCCTGCCATCTTAAAAAGATCATATCTTTTTCATACGAACTCGGATGAAGATGATTTTTATATAAATTATCATATAACTTTGTAGTTTTATGTTTTTTCATTTGAAATCATTCAAATGCTCAAATAATTGATCTAAACTTTATTCAGCATATTAAGCATTCAACTCTTAGTCAGGTCGGCCAACTTAACTTTGTTCACCATAGTTCCACCAAAGAGATTATATATATGTATTAATTGGTCTATAGAACTACGAATTCATGTTTAACACTTTCTAACACCACTCATTGTAAGGTTCTCTTCTTTGTTCTTTATATTTCTCAAAGTCTAAGTCCTTAGAACATTATATTTATTTACTGAGACACATGCAATATGACAATAGTTTCTTCAAATAGTTAGCTATTTTGAAGAAATAATTTGAGTAAAAAACCTTCCATTTTAATGGTAAAATGAACTTGAAGAAGTAAAAATTATCACTTTGAAAAAATTATCATATGCTCAAGTAGCCATGTTGGAGGGCTTTTGGTTAAAGATCTCTTTGATTAGTCTCATAATGTTTACAAATCTCTTTCTATTCCATCAATACTACTAATCTATCTATACTACTAAAAAGAACGAAAGGGTGATCACGTCCGCACTCTTTGTTGAAGCCTCACGTACGAAACCATCTCTGCACCTAAAAAAATGCCCTTCACATCGCACCTAAAAAAAAAATCATCTAGGATCTTCAATAGGCTAGTAAATATCAAAATGTGCATGTTTGTCTACAAAAAGATTGAAACATAACTAGTTAACTTATGAAGAAAATTGTTGGTTCTATATTCACTAAATCGACTATACAACTTATGAATTTTTGGTGTTGCCTTGAATCCATAGTTTCATAGAATGATTAATTATTATATATAACCTTTTTGGTGGAACCATGGTGAACAAAGTTAAGTTGGGGCGATCTGAATAAGAGTTGAATGCTTAATATGCTGAATAAAGTTTAGATCAATTATTTGAGCATCTAAATGACTTCAAATGAAAAAACATAAAACTACAAAGTTGTAAATCTCATCGAGGGCTACAATTTTCATATAAAAATCATCTTCATCCGAGTTCGTATGAAAACGATATGATCTTTTTAAGATGGCAGGCTTGTCGCGCCACTCGCGCCGGCGTGGCAGTGTTATCTTGCCGCGCCGGTAGGAATGGCGCGGCAAGCTCGCCACGTGGATTATGAGTTGTGAGACCCCTCCGACACAACGTGGATTATGAGTTGTGAGACCCCTCCGACACCCTCCAGCGTGGCACAGCTTGCCGCGCCAATGCATGTGGCGCGACAGGGTGTTTTTGACGCGCCACGCGCATAGACGCGTCCAAAACGGTTATGTGATGCAAATATCGTTCCGGGGGTGTTGTTTTTAAAATTCTACAAATGACAGCTACTGGTCATAGAAATAGGGAGGGCCAATTGAGGACAGATGTAAAGGTGATCAATGACATGTCAATTTTGCATGCACACTAGTCCCTAGTTGCATTCTTCTACAAAATTTGGAATGCAGGATGCTACAATGATATGATATGACATGACATGACATGATGCTGTTTCAGAGATAAGCACACCTGCATTTTGCAATTCCCACGGAATCAGGGAAAATCCACGGGTAGCTAATGAAAACTAACTAGAGATGACCATACGTCCAAACAACATATATACTTGCTAGGTACAATGCTGAAGGCCTTTTGGTTACTGGCAATGATTGGGGGTCTAGATACTGGTAGACTAAGATACTTGTGTAACGACTTACTAGGTTTTTATTTCTCAATACATGAAGGTAAAAAATATATATATATACAATATATGTATCAAGGCAAATTATATACTACGGACAAATAACTTTTGTCATATACGATATGTTAAGTCGATATACGCAGTTGTCTGTATCTTCCAAGAGCAAAGTTTTGTAAAATATACTCTATAACGGCGGCGGCAGAGATGAGATCGATGGGAAAGAATAAGAGAATTAAGGAAGAAGACAAGTGACATGACGGAGAATATTGTAAGAGACAAGAAGCGAAAGCAAGAACAAAGTGGCTCACTGATGAGTGACTTTCAGCTGCTAGAGACCTAGAGCTCTGAGCCGAATACTTTCTATGCCGTAGCTTCTGGTTGAGTTGCTTTCCCGACAAAAAGCTCATTCCACTCATGCAGTATATATATCGATCTATCAGATCCTGCATGCATGCGACTGTCAATTGTTAACTCATGCAGCCATGCTTATTTAGCTGATGCATGCAGTAACAATTTGCTCCGGCTCATGAATATAAGCATCTCTACCAAGTTTTCGGACTTTGGGGCGGAGCCAGCTCATGTAGCCACCGGTGCAGCTTCATTGCACACTGGTGTCTGATCCAATAATGAGCAGCACGGAACAATGAATTCTCACTCATTTTGCAGAAGTTGTCGATGTCAGCTGACACCGTTGGATACACCTTGCTCCGCTTTTTCGATAACACTAATATATTGTTTAAATATTACACAATTCTTATAAAACAAGTAGTAGCATTCTTAATTACTGCTTGAGAGTTTAGCTCATACTAGTATATATCTGTTGACAAATGAAGATTCCTAGAAATGACTATATTTTTAGACGGAGGGAGTAGTTGTTTTGGATATTTTCATTTCCTGGCGAAGTCCTTGCAATTTAGATTACGTGCAGTCAACATGTTTAAACATTTGAACGCCAATCTCTCTTAAAAATTCAAATAAACTTATTTTCGAGAAAAAAAATAATATGATTCAAAAGCCGTCGTCAAAAGTAGTTCCAACTACTATAACTTTAATTTATTATAGTTTACATTCCGGTCTAGTAGTTTACTTCTTGCAGCATGCTCTTTTACTCTTTCATGATCAGCTTTCAGCTAGCACACGTACATGTGAATGCATAGCTATATGTGTCGGCACTACAAGAAATTTATTGTCATGTATCTGCAAATAATGCATGAATTCGCAGTCCACCTCTTATCCCGACAACACATGTATGGTCCCAGGATTCTTGGATAGGTATTCCTTATATGCTGTTGCAATTCGTGTACCAAGAAAAACCATGAGTATTTTTACAGATTGAGAGTATCATGCCTAATTGAATACACACATATTATCTGAAGAAATTGTATAGGACAAAACAAGAACCAGTTAGTAATATTATTTTTGCAGATGCCATTTATTTACTAGCTATGTACATTGACAAGATTACGACACGCCGCCCCTGAATTTATCTTTACCTTACCTACAATTCAGTTAGGTTCCGGCAGTTTCTAAAAAATTTTAAAAAAATAAATTGAGACAAATAATGCTGATCGAGGGCATGGTCTTCATAAGCAAGTACATAGCTAGTTTTGTTTTTTTTTAAAAAAAAACAACAATATATTTTTGCTGGACGTACGTATTTAGTTTGTATATCTTTATCTTTATCTATTTCTAAAGCAAGTAAGGTTTCTGCCTTTTTTTTTCGTACGTCCTGACAGGTGGGTCCCATCTGTCATAGAGACATATCGGACACACCGTGAAAACGTACGCAAACCTATTGCTCTGAAACGGAAAAAAGAGGGGGAAAGGGAACAACCTGATTCTGCATCGAATGAGAAACCAAATCGATTGGAACTCATCAAACAGAATAAGAAACAATCTCGATTGGAACTATGAATAAGAAAGAGAAAATAGGCTCTATCATAAAAGGGCGACTAGAATAGAAAAGAAACTCAGAACACAAGGAGAAGAATTCTCCGAGGCCACTGGTACGACCGAGATCACGTGGGCCGGCGGTGCGGCGAAGCAGGCGCGGCAGAGCGAACCACACATCCCCGGCGGGCCTCCAACGGTCGCCGCCGTCGGGCCCCCCGACTCGCCCCACGGCAGCTCCGCCGGGCCTCCTGCACGCTCGCCGCCGGCGACCTGCCTCGCTACTCCCCCAGAGACGGGCACCATCGAGCCCTCCTCGGCGGAGCTTCCGCGCAGCGCTGCTGCCTCGCCTCGCTGCCGCTGAGTCGTTGGATCTAGAGGAAACAGAAGAAAGAGAAACGGGAGGAAAAGACAAGGGTTACAGGGGGGAAAAGATGGCGCTTGGCTGGGTGAGTGTGGAAGTCCACCACGTGCTGCTGCTGGCGGCCTGCCTCCCGCGTCGACTGCTCCGAGTCGAAACTTGGGCCTTGGGGCGATCACTTTGGGCCATCGTGCTAGATATGTTGACCATAATTCACGGTACCTATAGCTAACCGAAAAAAATGATACGGTCGTGTTTAGTTCAAAAGTACTTTTTACTTCCTATTCATCCCCTCACAGAACACGCATCCCCAAAAATTCTTTTTTTCCCTTTTCTATTCATTCCCTCACATAACACGCATCCCAGAAAAAAAAGTACTTTTTCCCACCACAACTAAACACGGCATAGAGAAATTGACAAGTGGGGCCGGTATATGACATGTGGGCGACATATAACTCTAACGGATGGTTATAGTACTCTTTGTTTTGTATAATAAATCTACCATTGAGAAGATACATCAAATCCAACATATAGGTATAAATTATTATTTATATTGACTGGCCATATCTTATAATGAAATTCTAATTTTGTAACAACAATGAGAAGGTAATTTGTGTTGTTTACTTCCTTCAAGTAGAAAACATAATCATTACTCCTTTAATTGCCAAAAATGTTTGAAAGACACATAATGCAAAACAATTTTTTTAACAAAATTATATTTGTTCTTATAATGTGATGATATATCGTATTTACTCATAGCCCGTAGCAACGTACGGGCATGTTTGCTAGTTTGACTAAAAAGTAGATCACTCATTTGGCTTGCAATCTCTTAGGTGGTCAAATAATATCGGTGCATAAATTTTACATATATTACATTGCTTTCAACTGTTTTAGTTTATAGAGAAAATCCATGGCGCTGGGATTGAATTGAACTTGTGTGCTGTGTTCGTCTATGGTGGTGAGTTATCTTTGTAACTTAACAAAAAAAAAGGTTGTCTGTTTATTTCGCCCCTTCCCAAATCCCAATGCAAGTATATACATATCATATTTCTTTGAGATCATGTCTGAGCACATTTGCAATTATAAAACATATAACTTTATAATACATTGTTTATTTCTTAGAGAGTACACCTCAAACAGCACCATATATCTCTTTTTTTTTTGAACGAAGCACCATATATCTCTAGTTACACATAATCGGATTATCACTTATATGATCTCATGCGTCCATGCACTGATCTCACGCACACATACTCGTATATGTCTACATTATTCAGTCGATCACGATCGAGCATCTATAATTAATTAAGTACGTGACCAATTATATATATATAAACACTCTAATTCAGATAATGTGCTTCGTTCTACTAGCAGCTAGCTCGACGTGGAGTTATATTGAAGGCATGCGTGCGTGCGTGCATATATGCCCGGCACGGGCAGCATCTGATTAAATTAGACGACGAGGCGCCTCTGGTGGAAAGTGGCGATGAAGTCGGAGGCCTTCTGGTCGACGTCGCGCTCGCCGACCCACCAGCCGTTGTCCTCGTCGCTGGACCGCACCTTGCGCAGCCTCGCCGGCGGCGGCCCCTCCCAGTCGCTCGCCTCCTCCTCGTCGTAACGCCTCGACCTGCGTGAGAAGCTGAAGATGCAGAAGAACGACCTCCCTCCCATATACTTGCTCGCCCGACCTGATCGTGTAGTCACTACCTTATTGCAATGCTACACTTTTTAGAAGCTTCTTCAGAGAGGGATATTGGCTGCAACAGCTGCTGCCTAGTGGTTGGGGCGTTGCTGTCTTGCTTGTGGGCAAGTGAGGAGAGACCACACCTCAATTTATAGGGTGCAATGTGCATGGAAACTAGGCCGGATGACTGCGAGCCAGCTAGCTCAACGAATTAGGGTTCCTTGGGGTCTAGATAGCCATAGAAGAAAGATAATCAAAGATGCCCGATGATCGAGGAGATCGAGCGCGGACGGCCTGGATCATATGGTCTGGTAAAGGTCGAGATCCAATGGACAGGATTGTCTGACATGATAAGATGCTAAAGCGCGGCTGGATGGATGTTTCTGCAGCGCATGATATGGTTGATGAAGGACGTCTTTTATATTAGATGAAAAAGCAAGCGGCAAAGGTTTGCCTTGGAGGTGAAGTTGAGGGAGCTTGGTGGCCATCGCAAGTTACTCCCTCCGTCCCAAATTGTAAGTCATTCCAAGATTCTTGGAGAGTCAAACTCTTTTTATGTTTGACTAAAATTATAGAGTGAATCACAAAAATTTATGGAACCAAATATATATAATCTAAAAATATACCCAACGAAGAAGCTAATGGTACTTATTTGGTATAATAAATAGTCGTACTTTGTTATATAAATTTGGTCAAACTTGAGACAGTTTGACTCTCCAAGAATCTTGGAATGACTTACAATTTGGGACGGAGGGAGTATTAATTACCTCATCATTTTGTCTTGCTGAAAAATCTGATTTCTGAGAGAGCCGTTTTATGATCTGCATGAAGTACGATAAACTTATTTCGAAAGAAAGATGTTTTAGGGAGGTGGCATAGTAAATAGTAAATGACAAGCAAGTCAAGTACTAGGACTCTAGGAGGTTAACTTTGTCGTGTGGATATCTAGACTACCTTATCACCGGGATAGCTCTAAATAGATATGTTGGGCTAGTTCTTATAACTATCTTAGACAATTAATTGTTTGCTACATAATATAGCTAGCTACTTCCTCATTTCTCCAGCTTTGTATCGTGTCTTTAAAAAAGGGAAAAGTTTAATTTACAACCCCTAACTATTGAGCAAGCATGATTTTTAACTCGCAACTATAAAACCGAATACTAATAACCATTCAAGTATTGAAATCCGACAGATTTGGTCCTTTGGATGGTTTTGAAGGTAGTTTTGTATTTCCTGAACATAAAAAGGTTTTGTTTAATATAGAAATTCATAAATAGTTTATTTTAAATCAGAAAATATGAAAATAGTACTTAAATGTTTTTAAAATATAACGTAACTATTGGTTCTTTATTTATTGTAAAGTGTAAAACTATAACTGAAATAAATAACATATATAATTAGAAGTAATAAAGCACTAAAAATATGAAGAAATAAGATGCAAATAACTAAAAATATAGCACCAACATATATGTCGCATTTTAAGAAACAATTGATACATGTTTCATATTTTTTATTGAAATTAAATTAGTATGAATTTTTAGAATAAATATGATTTTTTAAAAAAATTCCAAAAGACCAATTCCGGTTTCAGCTCTTGAATGGGCTTTCGTATCCAGTCTTATAATTCATGGTTGAAAATTGAACTATCATGTTAGCTAGTTAGGGAGTGTCCTATGGCCCTTAAAGTTATCCCATGTCCAATTGTCCATAGTCGATCATGAAACGAGCCAACGAAGAATTTGCAAAATAACTGTAGGCAAATATGGGGGTTGATTCAGGGCGTTGTGCATAACTGTGGAAACTAAGACTGATGTTCCAAGGTAATATATATTGAGGTCAGAATAATGCTTCCTTCACCTCACTGCGGCAAGCGCTATTTTTTTCTTCGTTTTTTTTAAGGAGATAAGGGCTACTGGTACTTTTCTAAGATTGTAGCTCTTTGTTTAAGGTTTACTTCAAGCTGTGATCCTCTATATATGTAATTTGGCTGCCCCCAACGCAATCATATGGCATCCAATACAATAATCGCTGCACAATTCAGTCCTACATTCCTAGCCGCGCATGGCTAATTGGAATGGCACTATAATTAAAAGCTGACTACTAGAAGACTAATCAAGATGTGATACCTGCTTGCCCATTATTAGCATACCTCGTCCCATTGTTTTAGCCAGTATTAAACATGTCATGGCTGTCATCACATTAGTCTGAAAAAGCACGGAATCATGAGAGATAGCTGCCTCCCATTCTTTGTTCCAAACCTTTTCGTTCAAAAGGAACCACACGGTATTTGGATTCGTACGTTGTTCAACGTACTTAGGTACGTACATATGTACGTACACATAACTGTAGGATCTGATTGGCATAACTCCAGCTCTGATCCTCGTTATGTTTAGCCTAAACTATAAACAAAATGATTTATCAAAAATGCTCTTAACGTATTTCCAGGTTCCAGCTCTACATACAGAAAAATCTTGGACCTGGATCTCTTGGAGCTAGAGCTCTGCCACTCAGGGCTTTGATAATATGAAATTGATGTAGACTATGGTTGTCCACTTTGAGATAATCGAACCTGGAGAAGTAACCCAATCAAATTCATAGGTCAGGCCATTTTATTATCTGATGATTAGGCTTGCATTTTTTTCTGACGGCAAATTATACCTGAGAAGCAAGGTAATGCTAGTGCTGCTTTTGTTCTATTGGGCCTTGCGATCGAAGCGGCTAGGAAGCTGGGCAAACAATATATTACACCACTTAAATAAAGCAAGAATCAACTATAATAATGTTCACAAAACAAACCTTTCTGTAGAGAATAAGGGTTTGATGTGTTCAATAATGCTTGGACGATAACTTTAAAAGACCTTGACCATAGCAAGAAACGTCCCCCTTAGCATTAGTGTCTATTGGAGGTGAGATATTGGTATCAACCACCACTAGCAAATACTATATCTCACGGAGATTCTCATGATCGATCACCTTTATCCATAAGAAGGGTACACCGCATTTAGCAGAAACCGTACATCCTTAAGCCTTAAGCAGTAAGCTCTAAAGTACGATAGATGCTGTGAAATCTGCCCTTCAAGGTGCTATACATCGTGTGTCCACGCCATTGGCAGATGTGTGTTGTTGCATCACGAAAAGCCAGAGGCTGTTGTATTGTCTCTGTCGATCCCTGCATCTTAGACCCTGCGGCCTGCGGTGAACACCTGCCTCTCGCTGGACCTGAGGCTTGTAACGCAATCTGAATTTGCATCTTTCCAGTTATCAAGGGCGACTGTGGATCGATTGTTGCCTGGAGGCTGTCTGCGATCCAGCTAAGTTGAAAAGATTATTGTCAGCATGACATGAGATGCGACATAGTGTGACATCAGGACTGAATGATAGTGGATCAGTTAATAATACCACGAAAAAAGTGGTAGAAAAGAAGTAATATAGAAAGAGCTGCTCTGTAATTTTTCACCCATTTACTAGATTTTTTTTCTGCAGATGAACCAAACTGAGGTTGTTTAGTTTAGGGAAAAATCTATTTTTCACCCTCCAACTATTACAAAAGTCTGATTTTTAACCCACAACTACAAAACCGGATACTAAACACCCTCCAACTATCCAAACCGTGCAAAATTGGCCCTTTGGGTGGTTTTGTATTTTCCAAAAAGAATTAAAAAATAATTCTGTATTAAAAAATTCATAACTAATTTATTTTGAACTAGAAAAATTAGAATCTGGTGCAAATGTTTTTTGTAAAAATGTGACCTACATGTTGGTGCACCATTAGAAGTTATTTGCATATTATTTATTTTTATTCTAATTATTTTTTAAAAAACAATAAGACACTAGTAATTTAAATATATAATATCCAAATAACATTAAATGGTGTGCCGATAGGTTGGTTACATTTTAAGAGAACTTTTGGCACTGATTTCATATTTTTTTGGTCCAAAATGAATTAGTTATGATTTTTTAAGTTTAAATAATATTTCTGCTATTTTTAGAAAAATCCAAAACCACCCTCAAAACCACCTAAAGGGCCAATTTTGCATGGTTTGGATAGTTGGAGGGCCTTTAATATCCGGTTTTGTAGTTTGAGGTTGAAAATCAGACTTTTGTAACAGTTGAAGGGTGAAAAATAGACTTTTCCCTCTAGTTTATACACATAGATGAATTGCATACTGAAAGGAAATTCTTTGCGATGGCATTTTATACATTTTCATTCTTGTATATGGTTACTGAAGGATTGATAAATTTCTGGTAACAACTGCAATAGCAGTAAGGATGCAAATTCCAATGCCGCAAGCCAGCAAGAATTCAGAATTATATTTGTTTTTCCAAAAAACAGTAACATCAACTTATAACAAATCAGTCTACAGCCATCTTATTCTTCGAATCAGGTGTAGAAAAAGCCTTTGTGGTTGTCAACAGGGATACTGTATGCTAGATTCTAATTACAAGCAAAAAAAAAAAGGACAAGAAGAAGATTCATTCATTTTTAAGGAAGAGACAGCTGCCATTTGTACTCTCAAAAAAATGTCTTCTAAGATTTTAATTGACTGACATAGCTAGGTTCACCAACAGATATGGGTGCAATATTGTTTTGTGGTCACTCTCAAGTCTGGACCCACGAAAGTGATGCTTTGGCAGATCATTTAGACCCTTTCTCAAGGCCATTTTAAGCCATTTTTTTACTGTAGAGAAAATAGTTTGCCTGAGAATCAGATGCATCCGAACAGGAATTTGCTGGAGAAAGAATATATCTTAAGAAGCATTCAAAGGTATTTTACTGTTAAAACAACTGACAACACAGTATCAAATCTTAAATGTATAGGCACTGTTGAAATCAAAATGTGAAACGACATGGTATCAAATCTGAAGGCATATAAATACAGTTGAAGCAATATGGTATCAAATTCCCCACCAATAGTGTCTCACATAGGAGCTTAGGTTTGATGACGCCACGCAATTCAGTTTTGAGCTTGTTCCAATGCAATATGAAAGAATCTATCGATAAAAATAACTTAGCATCCACATATCCAACAAATTTATCAACACAAGAACAGGCTGAACAGGAGTGAAAACCAGCAGACGGATGAAAAAAGACAAATGTTCATTGGAAAGAACTGAGATGATACATTCGTGTCCAAAACACTTCTCCATGGTTACATGCTTTGTTCCAGTGGTTATATTTTAAAGAAAAAAGATGTAGTTATGCTTTGCCCCTAATTGGCTCATTTGAAGTCGTCAAAGTAGAGGAGTGTTCCAGTAATCTAGTTTATATTTTACATTATTCGACTATGCGCCACATTTGACATTTGTCTAATGCTCCTTCGCTTGACTATAAGTGCACTGACTAATAGCAAGAGTGAAAACTAGTGGACCTCCACTAACCCAAGAACCCAGCAATCCCAAGTACATCTGTACATGTACAGCCATACTTCACACTGTTGATGCTGGATTCCAGATTTCTGATCCAGACCCGAACCAATTATGGGATATAAAATATTTTTTGTGCTTTTGGCTTCTTCCGTGCCTACGGTTTGGCCGGCAATTGCTAGTCACGAAACACTTCATTGGTAATAACGACTGGGTATAGATTGCGCTGACATTAACTCGCTTTGATTAGAACAAACACAAGGTGAGTAAGAAGCAATCTCGTCTTCTTCCAACACATCCCATAACCTAAAGAATGCAAAGAGGTTTGAGTCATTACCTCTATTCTCCCATTCAATTCTATCTGATCTTTTAAATTTTGAGCTCATCAAATTTATCAGCAGGATATGAAGCGCTGCTAGGATGCCTCTCTGCTGGGGTGATAGTTGGGATCATTGCCGTTTTCTGCCATATCAGGAGAAGAGCAAGCAAGTTGAAACCAACAACAAAGGATACCGGTAATTTCACTAATTAATTGCAATCCATATACACATAGAAGTTACTAAGCTGATTGTTTTTACCTATTATAATAGCGATATGCAACTGCACATGTTTTTCTCACAGAGGTTGCTTTAGCATCCCTTGAGTATGAGGAGACCATCTGCAAGCCAATGTCGATCAAAGATATATACACCGCGACTGAAAACTTGAGTCCATCAAACGTCATTGGACAGGGTATTGCAGGTACATGTTCATAATAGCCGGTTCAAGGTTATAGTATTTATACCATGAAGCAAACAAAAAAGTATATTTTTCATCAATGAGAATGAGACTTAGAAGGCAGTAACAACTGCTTAATGTATGTTGTCCTTGATGGTGTGCAACTTGTTCCTCTTGTGGTTCCAGGGAAAGTGTACAGAGGAGTGCTTGCAAATGGCTGGCATGTTGCAGTGAAACACATCGTTAAGAATGAGCATGCAGAAACCTTTCTAAGGGAAGTTACAAGCCTGTCGCATGTGAGGCACCCAAATCTGGTGTCATTAAGAGGTTACTGTGATGGGCAGGAGGAGTGCTTTCTTGTGTACGAGCTGTGCATCAACGGTAATCTATCAGAATGGCTATTTGGTGAGTAATAGGATTGCCTAATAAACATTTAAAGTGATGAGTGGAACTCTACGAGTATATATTTTCTTTGCTTCATGAAGAAAGAATAATTTGATTGCAGGTAAAGATAAGAACCTTTCGTGGGTTCAGAGGCTTCAGATAGCACTTGGAAGCGCTTGTGGCCTTTGGTTCCTGCACATATATCCTGAAGGCTGCATCGTTCACCGTGACATTAAGGTTTGTTAGCACGATATAAAATGCTTCAGCGCATCTACAAATTCACATTTAAGTAAACTCATACTTGCTATGACAGCCAACCAATATACTTCTTGGGGTTGATATGGAACCCAAGCTGTCGGATTTTGGACTCTCAAGAGTCATGGACTTAGGCGTGTCGCATGTAAGTTCTGAAGTCAGAGGAACCTTTGGCTATGTTGATCCAGAATACCGCCACAACCACAAGGTGAATGCTGCAGGGGATGTATACAGCTTCGGCATGGTACTCCTGCAGCTCCTGTCAGGAAAACGGGCAATCAATATCATGAATACTGCTATGCCAATGTCATTGGACAAAATGGTAAGATAATAAGCAGTTAAAGTAGGATAATACATTCTGCAATGAAATAGGCGATTGAGTCGAATCTGTGTTCCTTCATTCCCAGGCTTCCACGCTTATCCAAGATGGCAATGTATTGGAGTTCGCTGATCCCAGATTGAATGGAGAGTACTCAACGGAGGCATTTGATCTCAGTTTGAAGCTTGCTCTGTCATGCACTGGACACAAGAAGCAGAGGCCATCCATGGAGCAAGTTGTGTCAAGGTTGGAGAAGGCTCTTGAGATCTCCATGAGAGACGATGCAAAGCACAACAGCATTAGCATCATTGAGTCCCTTGCATAGTTACTCTGTAATCCTTTTTAAGTCCTTGATGTTTACACGATCATGCTTAGACATTTTTGTGTACTAAAGTGGACGGTACACAATTTAGTGGTGACTGGTGAGCAATTTACATCAGAAAGTGTTAAGACAAATATGACAGAATTACTTTATGCTTATAGCAGGAGGTAGTAAGAGACTAAATCTAGAGACAGTACTGTAATCCAGACTTGTAGTATGATGCAGACTTGGGTCGGCACATTTTCTGCCGCACTATACAGAAAAGTGTAACTTCTGCAGAGGAAAACCAATAAAAAGTGAGAAGTATGATACCTCTTAGAAAAGACAATGACCCAGATAATAATAATGAGTTTAATTTAAAACTTGAATTCACTATCATGGTCCAAGAGAATTTGCTTCTCTAGTTCTCTTTCAACTTACTACAAAAGGAAACACTGACAAGTACGCAGACCACAATAATTAGATCGGCAGACACCATCACTTTGCAGCATATACCCACTAGTTCCAAACGGGAAAAAAAATCATGGGTGCCTTTAGTACAAAACTGTACCATCCATCTCCATTCGATGAATGAAAAAGATGACATTATTTACCAACAGAACTCAATATCATCCATAATACATATTTATTCCATTACAACATATGTTTGCAGCCTAAAAAATTACAGGGCTGTACATAGCTGCATTAGCAACCATCCGGTTAGTAATTAATCTAATTACAATATAATGGAGAAACCAGACTTTTACCAAACTGATCTTCTGCAAATATGGAAGAAAATGTACAACACAGATTATCGAAGTGGCAGTTCATTGAGTGCATCGGAATAATCCTTTTGGTTCATTGAAAGGGCGCACATCACATGCGGGAGAAAAAGATAAATGGTAAGAAAGATTATCACTCCGAGATCAGCTTCTTCACCTATGGCAGGTTGAGGGGGTTGCCGCAAGTATATCTGACTGGCACACCACATACAGTACAGGGTAGCTATCACCAGGATGAGAAAGAAAGATTGGTTTGATTTTTCTGCTGAAGACTTGCCATGCTTCACTCTGTCAAAACAAGGAACAAAATATTTACAGAAATGCAACAATGATTGTAATTGATGTTATTTTTTTAAAAAAAAAAGGAAAAAAGTTATGTAGCAAGCAGGAGTAGTGGAAACATTGAAAACTCAAGTGAGCATGTATAAGCACTTTGTAGCATAATCATCATGTAGCATTTGTTTGGCCATCAACAAAGATCAGTATTTGCTTATTTTCCAGAATACACAGGAGAATGGTGTGTCTTTGCATAAGGAAGAAACACAGGTTCAACAGAACACTAGGGTGCTGCCTTGCAGTCTGCTTACCAGAACATTTAAACTGTCAGGAAACAAACTAAAACAGACAGGCATACTGCACACTAAGCAGAGAGACAAAGCTTCAAACAATTTGATGCTAACACTTCCTTTGGAGGTTATGGGGATTGCCCATTTCCGTCCGGAATAAATGTGAAAAAAAGTGATATATCTGAGCATACCCAAGCCCAACTGTCCAAACAAAATCATTGATCTCCATACCGAACATGACAGTGAGAAGCAAAGATAATAAACATAGATATTCTAAATTCTAGAGTTGTAGCAAAAAAGTTTTTTCGTTTTCTATTTTAGTAATGGAGAAACTATAACTTCCACAGAGAACCAATTAGAATTACTTGTTCCATATAAAAGGAAACAAGATTTTAAATAGCATTTGTGGTGAAGCACCAAAATGCTGCCAACACTTGTAGTGGCAAGTCTCACATAGCTACAGCAGTACAGCTAGCTATGTAAAACTTTACAAGGAACCCAATGTAGTTAATGTGTAGCATTTTTTAAGTTTGTACATACTGATAGACTGACAGTGCAATTAAAAAAATTATCACCTGTTGATGTACACAAATCCCCCCATGAGGCAAGAGCAAAGAAGTCCTACAACAACCACAGCATCTGGATTGATAGGAGCACGGCCTTTCCACCAACCAGTGCTCAGGATCCAAGTGTACATTCTAGAATGGCCATTCTCCTGCGGTAGTACAATATGAACTCAGTTGGAGAAAATTAGACATCCAGTTCAGTTGTGACCTGAACAAATTTTACTTCACGTGCAAGAAGTCAAGAACAGAGTGGCAGTTGGTTTATTTCTAGAGAGGGAAAAAAACTTTCTCTGTGCTGTTGAACACCAATTCCAAGCTAATGCATCCTCCCATTTACGAGGAAGCATTCCCTGCGGTCGCATGCTCACCTCAAACAAGTGGTCCAAGAAAAAATGAGACAGCGAGCCGGCTGAGATAAGAAGGAAGCACTGCCTCTTGTTTAGTGGCATCTGCAACAACACCAAGATTAAACAAATCAGGCACGCAACGCTAGATTGATACGGAGGCTTCTGGACTCTGGAACAGAGGATTAAGATAATACGGCATTTGCTCAACCACACCTGAGAAAGATACCATTATACCAATTTTGACGCAGGCGTACGGAATAGTATAGATTTGAAAACGGATCAAGCAAAAATAGCAAATCCAAGGCGGGGTAGCTAGAAGAAAAGACAGACGAGGAATTAAACATCCTAGCACACGCACCCCGCCGGGGGAGTCGAGGACGCCGGCGCGGAGCAGCCTGCGGGAGAGCCAGGCGTAGGCCCAGGCGAGCGGCAGGCCGAGGAGGAGCGGGTAGTAGAAGGGGTGGTGCACGGCCGCCATGGCGAGGTCCCCCGCGGCCGACGCGGCGGCGGAGGGGAGGAAGGAGCAGAGCCACTCTGCGAAGGCGCCGAGGTCCGGGCCGAGGAACGCGTTCGCGGCGTAGACGGCGCAGTGGTGCGGCCCGAAGCGGCGGTCCGGCCCGGCGAGCCGCGACAGCGCCGCCCCGCCCGACAGCGCGTACAGCAGGTGCGCCCCGGGCCCCGGCATCCCGCCGGAGCGCGCGCGCCCCTGGATGCCGACAGGTTGGCTTGGTCGGTGGATCGGTCGCCGCCGGCCGCCGGAGGCGTGGCGCGCGGCGGTGTTTGGTAGCTCGAGGAGTCGAGTCGAGCGGAAGCGGAGTACGTAGGCAGGCGAAGACGGGTCGGGGGTTCTGGTTTGGTTTAATTGGGGGGTTTGCTTTGCGTGACAGTCTCGCCTTCCTGCTCTTCCTCGCTGTTGCTCCTTGATCGGTAGGAATTGACGAATTGGGATGAATCGTGCAGTTTTGAAGCTGTAACCGCCAGGCGCCAACGTAACGGTAAACGGTCAGGTGTTCTGACCTGGACACGAAGTATGTATTGCAGGTGTTCTAGAGGTGCATGACACGAGTTAAAAGGAGTATCCTACGAGCCTCCCTGAAAAAAAGGCACGGTCGAGAAAAAAAAAAGTTGAAAAGAGTGGCGCTTACAGTTTGCTGGCTGCTACACGATCCCACTGACCACTGCCCATGACCTGGAGGCCAGGACACGCCGAAAGAGTGCCAAGCAGTCGTCTCACCAAACCAGCAGGCAAACGGGTACAGCTTGTGTACACTTCTTGCCCGAGAACCTTGTGTTATTGTGTAAAAGGTTTAGCTTATACGTACAGCTGCTTGGATGCTCCGCATATGGTTATTCCATTCAACTATTAGAGTACCCTTGCCCGAGATGACGATGGTGGAGCATGGCCGGCAATTAACAACAATGCTGGCATAGCCGCCTGGGCAGTCTTTTGGTCAAGCCTGGCCGGCTTTACTTCGTTTCGTCAGAACAAGCATTTCGTCAAAAACTAATCTACACTAGCAAGTCTTACCTTAACGGACGAAGCAAGCCTTGTAAAACAGCAACGCGAGCATTTTATATACACCCGCCGGTAAACCTTAATGTGAAATCTAACGGGATGGTAAATCACGAATTCCCCAGAGTACGGGCTGTTAAGACCTTCGACAACCTGCGCCCGACATTTTATTTTACAACACGCAGCAGTGCGTCATTGGCTTAAGGTTACAGCCCAACTTACCACTCACATCGCGAGTTCACTTCGCTGGCGCACTGGCACCTCCCCTCTAGGCATCGCAGTCCATCGGCACGGCGGCGGCGGCGGCGTCTTCCACCCGCTTGCGGCACCTCCTGGCCGCCTTGATCGCCAGCAGGGTGTCGCAGGCAATCCACGGGAAGCTCCAGAACCGCTTCTCGCCGCGGCGGTCCGGGTGATACGTCACGTGGTACCACGCCGAGGCCAGCCTCGACGCGTCCTCGTCCCGGCGCGACCTGAGCCACCCCCTCACCTCCGCGTGCAGCGCGTCGACGGCGGCGATGATCCGGTCCTTCATCTCGAAGTAGCGCTTGTTGTCGCGCCGCAGGTACACGAGCTTGTTCTGGATGTTGCCCGTCAGGATCTCGTCCTCGCGCTCCGCGGAGTAGTAGGTCATCAGGGTGCCCAGCTTCTCGGCGTACGCCTCGTAGTGCTCCTCGGCGGCGTCCAGGAAGTCAGGGAACCCGGGGCACTCGAGGTCCGGGTCATACGCGCAGCTCGGCGTGGCTCCCGGCAGGAGCGCCTTGGCGTTCTCCGCGTGGCGCACGGCTGCACGGTAGAGCTTGCCGAGGACGCCGTCGGAGACGTACATTGGCTTCTCCCACCGCTCCATGAAGTCGGGGAATTCACGGGGCCTCAGCACCCAGGGCATCTCAGCTGGAGCACCTGTCTTGGCAAAGTCGACCGCCATGGAGTGCAGAGCGGCCAGCTGGATGCACTCGGGACTCCGAGCTTTCAGCGGATTACGGTCTGCGTGGATCAAGTGGGCAGTGGAGATTGCACCGAGGGCATCATTTATCATGTAACTGACGAAGTGCTTCTGGATTTCCTGCATTTTCAGATGTTCTTTTTGTGACATTTTCACTCAGTTGAGAATAAACATGCAAGATGGAAAGAATCGATATAGGGTCATTTGCTAAACTTGCATGGCCAGTATATGCTTGGTTCAAAATATTCAAAGCTTTTCATTTTCTGGCCGGATTAGAATTTGGAAGCTCACTGCCAGTTCTAGATGCTCACTGTTGCCATATAAGTGCATGCTTCGTGAAGTTAATGCCCTAAATACATAAGCACATTTTAGAAACAAGAAAAGGTTCCTGAGCACCATGCCACCATCTATATCAATGGCGCCAAAATGCCACAATTCGTCATCTCATCTCAGGAAAAAAATCAGCAATACATAAAAACTTGAACCTTTGTGATATTTGCTGCTATGAAAATCTGACATTAGTCAAAGGAAACTTCAGAAAATCAATCACAGTATTCATAACCCAAAAAAGCGAGCGAAGAAAAGAGAATCCATTCAGAGTACCTCAAGTGTAACAAAATGGTCCAGTATGTGTGGCCTTGTTGCAGCATAGTCCATAGGTGTGTCAACCTTCTCTGGGATCAATTTGTCATCCCAAGTAATAAAGAAGAGGTCGCCATCCAAATCACCACCCGAGCATTCATTTGGATGAGGCCTAATTAATTAGAAGATTTCAGGTAAGGGTAGTGAAAAAAAATTGACAGCATTAATCTAAATGGCTAATTGTCAATAACACAATTGTGCTTTTTTATTATTTCTTGGTGCATTGGAAATCAACATAATATGGACAACATTGCTAGCAACGACCAATATCTTGTTTCAGTAAAGATACAGGCTGCTTCACAGCCATTGACAAAGAAATTGAACTCAACAACCTAATAGTCATCTTTCAGCTTCAGAATAACATACCTATCCCCCTTCTGAGGAAATACAACACAGTCAATAAGGCCCCTAGCATCCAATCCTGGGTCATATATGGCTTCAAGTACTCTGACATCTCCAGGATGGAGACATGGGTTTTTAGAGATTGCAACTTTTCCAACAATTACAGCTGTTTTGCCATCATCATTACAAAAGAATGGCTGCTCACTGTACTTCTGCTCCTTGCGATTCTTCGTAATTCTGATGTAAACTTGGCCATAGTCTAGTTTTCCTGTTTCATCCAAACAACCAATAAGAACACGGCCTTTCTGGACATGAATCTTACACCTAGTTCTTATGTCAGTCAGCCTATTAGCCCGATGGGCTTTTAAGAATCATTAACAGGTAAGGCTCCAAACTTGGTTCATAGCCTTGCAGCAGCATCTCAGCTGCTGTTTTGGTATCTGCACCACTAATTTTCCCTAGGACAGACAGAGCAACTTCTTTGTTTGTTAGCATTTCATCTGATTCGTGCATGTCATCTTGTTGCATAGACAAAAATGTTTCATCCTTTATACCCAACGTTGAAAGAAGGGATATAATTTCACGATTCACGTAGCATGGCTGAGACTTGCTCCAATTTGTAATGTTCAGCATAGTGCTTTTTGATTCAAACTTCTTCATGCTAGGCCGCAGAGAAAGATCGAAAAAGGAAGTAGGGTCAACAGCAATGACTCCTTTATAGCCACCATACCGTATTTGAAAAGCAGAAGGAGGGTTATTTGGGTCTAATCCAATTATTTTGGCAATTTTCCTGGCAAATCTCGACGAAATTTTCCCAATGCCATCTGAAAATATATATTTAGTGCCATCAGTTGTGACTTCAATATCTGGAATTACTTCTACATCGTATGATGAGACTTCACATGTCTGCCTGGAGGAGCTGAACAGCTGACCCATTCGAGCTGCACACTTGGAGACTGAACGGATATCTTTGAAGTGGCCCATCCAATTTCTTATACTCTCAGCGCTCAAAGAATTATTTGAAGCAAACATCCAAACAGAATTGCCACGAAGTTGACTAGCTGAGAAGGCCAAAAATTCATACTTCTTTGGGCCAATGCAAAATCCTTCCTTTAGAATGGAGAGAACACGATGATACAGGCCAGTTTTCAAGGGCGTAGAAAAGAAACCTTGTTCAACTCTAGCTGACAATGCATTGGGAGAAAGCTTGCTCCAATCTTCATCAACAAAAGTAACTCTAGCAAAGTCAGAAGCATACTCAGAATGGTACTTAACCACATAATTTGAAACTTCTTCCTCAGGCCCCAAGCAGTATATTTTTGATGGTGTGATGTGAATTCTGTAGCATCTCATCAATTTTCCTTCACCTTCACCCTTCTTGGACAGCAAGGTTTTCTTACTAATCTTCATGTTGTGAGCCTCGTGTCTGATGAATTCCTAAGGTTCATAGCAGGTAGATTTTAATTTGTTCATTTTCTCGAATATCCTCCTTAAAGTATCAATTGGTATATCTTCGAGGACTTTAAACAGATCACCATTAACATGCCTGGCCACTAGCTTCTCCATGTGAACAAGAGAGTTCAGACGAAAAAGAATTTCATAAGGTACTGAAAAGCCACTTGGGCAATCAACAATAGGAACCACCTTGGCGGAGGAACCAAACATATCCATTGAAGAAATGGTCAATTCCCCTAATTCTCCTGAGAAGGGTAAAGTTTCAAGAAAATCTGAGACTGGTGCACCTTCCCTCAGTTTCAAGACAAGAGTGGAACACTCCCCAAAACAGTTATTAGGTGTAAAATCTAGTGCTCTGACCCATGCAAACTTGGCGTCCTCCTTGCATGCATGAAAGCGCTCTTCTGTGAACTTTGATTTAATTGTAGGCCCAGAAATTGCTGTGTGGATTCTTGGTGCATAAGTCAGCTGAAACAAGCATAATATTTATTTATCAAACAAGCTTCCAATTCATTAAAAGGAACCCCAGAGAATATTTACATCTGAAACAAACTGATAGTCTAAGAAATACGACAAGAATTAGATCTATACCAGTGCAGATAATATGTATTCCCCAGAACATCTTAATATAAATGATACAAATCGAAAGGAATATTTCATTTGCAAAGTCTACAGGACTTATAAACAAATCCTTGTAAAGTTTACCTAAAATTCTAAAAAAAACTCCAATAAAAAAATAAATGAGAAGAGTTCTCATGTAATCAGCTCCCAGAAATACTTGAAATAACATGCAGCAGAAACCCGGTTATGTTTGCACAAATATATTGTCATGTATGAGGATTACATTTATTATGCATACTTCAAGTCTTTCATCTTTGAATAATAATTCAAAATGAAAAATGGTTAGAATATGTCATGAATGGATCATGTGGAAACCCGGAATATGTGTGCTTTCAACACTGCTCTACGATATACACTATAGTGGCCATAGAAGACTACAAAATCATCCCTTCTGTGCCGCGAGTCTCATAATTTCAGTCTGGTACAATGTTAGGCTAACTTCCTCAAAAGAAAAAAAGGATGTTAGGCTAAACTTGAGGTCCAATATCTGTAGATTCACTTGCTGACTTGCAACTCTATGCATATTAAGCTAATTCCATCACAATCACTTGGTCATTCTCCTGGATACTGAGTGAAAATAAGCATTGATCACAATCACAGTGTATGTCAATCAGATATGTTCCTGTAGCATGCCATGCACTGAATCAAAACAAATAATCAGGACACACTTCACTTTCACATACGGGAGCATCAAATTTTTGGAACTTTCTGCATCTAATAGCTAGGTATAAGCAGCTCACCTGCAGCAATATGGCGGCCACCCCATCAGCTCTGCACCCGAAGCACTCCCTGATGTCCTCGAAGAGAACCTCCAGTTTGTACCTCCGGGAATCATGTTCCAGGTAGAGGTCCACGCGCCGTTTCCCAGGGATGACCTCGGCGCGCACGTCATCCCAGGCGCGGCCCACCTCCAACTCGCGCTCGGCGACGCGGTTCCCTACAAGGAGGCTCGAACCGTGGGCGCGGAGGGTGAATTCGGGCGCGCGGGGCAGTAGGTCGACGTGGGCGGCGGAGATGGAGAGGCGGGAGCCGAGGAAGGGAGGCAGGCGCCCGGAGGAGGCGAGATCGACGGCGCGGGCCGCCACCGCGGCGGAGTCGAATTGGACGGAGCCATGGCCGCGGCTGAGCCAACCGCGGCGGGAGGCGGCGATCTCGCAGGCGAATGCCGCGCCGGCGACGACGGCGGAGTCGAAGAAAGCGAGGAGCTCGGCGGCGACGGCCGAGAAAGGGATGTTGGATACCCGCACCGTCGCCGTGGCGCCCGGCGGGGCCGCCGCCGCCGCCGTTGACATAGGGGCGGGGGGCAGTGTGGACCGGGATTCCGGCGATACGGCGGGGTTTTTCTGTGTTACAGGATGAAAAGAGGGTTTTGTAACTTTGGGGGAAGAAGGACCTGCAAAAGAGAGTTTTGCTCTGAATTTTGTTTTTGGATCATATATTTCTCAACAATACTAAAGTTCATTACATCCTAATGGCAAGAGAAGCACCTGGTTCTTCTCTAACTTTCTTCTCTTTGGCCTGTACATTAAGATCAAATCGACTGGTATCTTCGCCATGTTCTTTGTAGACTGGATAATTTTGTTGGAGTTTATCTTCATCCACAACATCACAGTTGAGGTAAAGGACCCCTTCTTCGTCAAGCGCAACATTTAGATCTATTCCTAGTGTCATGGTGTGGTATGAGAATATGATGCTAAAACAATATGCGTACTTGGTTTTTATAGGGCTAAAAGTGATTGATTTGTTGTAATTAAAATTGGAATGACAGTAAAAATAGCGCCAATAAATTGTCAGTGTATTTGAAATCTATATTGACCGCAAAGAGACCGTGTGTTGTGTTCTGACCGAAACTATTCTTTTTTGGTGCTATACAAATGATTGAACGGCAAATGTGGTGCGATGTGTTCCTCTTTGTGCATGCAAAGAAAACCCACATGAAAACATTGCCTACGCGCGGCGGGTGCACGGGAACTGCATGCTCCTACAACGAATGTAATTAACTGAGGACAAATAAGACATTTTTGTTGTTTCCTTAATATGAGGGAGGATATGTATGTGAACCAATACTTCTTTAATTATATTTGTATATTTTTCCATGGGATTGTAAAATTATTTTATAGAATCAAAGAGCTAATAGTAATTTGCGTTCGTACCTTATCAAATTTATTGTCCTATGGGCAACAATAGCCACCACATACTCGAGGAAGGGTCGGTCACTATATATTTATCGTCCTTCATTCATATGTACGTGTAGGGCTGGACGAAAAACTCATAACTCGTAAACTCACTCGTTATTGGCTCGGCTCGACTCGACTCGTTAGGATTTTCAAACGAGCCGAGCCAAGCCTTTAGCTCAGCCCTATAACGAGCCAGCTCGAGCTGGCTCGCGAGCTGCTCACGAGCTCAAACGAGCTGAGGTGGTTTAGCAGCCCAAACACCAAATGCGAATCAGGCCCAACAAACTATATGGCCCACAAGCCCAACACACTACAAAGCCCACAAAGTCACAAACACTACCTCTCTCCCACTCACCAGTCCACCCCACCACCGCCGCCAGCCCCCTACGCACGCACGGTCACGGAGCCACCGACGCACACACACATCCCTCCGCCGATTCCCCTCCCCAAGCCGCCAGGCGCCAAGCCGCGCCGCCACCAGCACTCCAGGCTTCAGCAGGCCGCCACTCCCTCCGCCAAAATTCTGGATGCATCCAAGTATCAAACGTTGAAGGCTTGATTCTTTTTTTTTGTTGTTGGGAGTTATATAAAATATCTCATATTGTCAATATATGTTAAATGGTCAAACTTTTGATGTCCTGGCTCACGAGCTAACAAGCTGGCTCAAGCTCGCCAACGATCCGAGCCGAGCCAGGGTTTTAGATCGTTAGCTAGCGAGCTATAACGAACCGGCTCTAACGAACCGAGCTATAACAAGTCGAGCCACTAATGAGCCGAGCTGGCTCGATATCCAGCCCTATCTACGTGACAGTAAGACTAGCCACAACGGTGGCTTTCGTCGATGCCTGAATGAAGAGAGAAGGTTGGGGCATCGAGGCAACTGCTGTAGGGGCGATGCTTGAGCCCAGAAAATAGAGCAACGAGGTATGTTGCTGCATCGGTGCCTGGAAAAACTCTCTTTGAGCGTGAACATTAGCATGGGTGATTACTGAACTGACTAGTGGACCATACTGCTACTGAGCATCGGTGCTGACTGTTGTAGAGTTTTTTTTTTTGGACTCGGCATGTCAATTCGTGTCTGAAGCTTTTATGCTTTTCGGCATCACACCGCTGTGGACAGTCTAAGGCGAAGGATCCAAATGAGAATGCGAGGAAATTGAACGCTTCTAGATATTTATGATGATAAATGAAGAATTCGCGCACATATATGGTACCCAACAACTTATTGTGACGTCATTTTTAAACGCTTATAAAAAAACTATATATTGTTGAACATAGCTATCTACATTAGAGTAGACACAAAAATATATTGGACATGGAACCCGTGGAACTCGAGCATGATACCCAGAACAGCGGGACTTATACTTGCATGGGCCTAGCTGGCCAGCACTGCAAGTGTCTGCAGCTGACGGTAAGGGTGTGTTTAGATTGTAGGAAAAAAACACTGTAGCATAAGAAAAACACTGTAGTATTCGCTGGGAAACGTGTTTTGTGAGGGAGGAATAGTGAAAAGTTAGAATGAACAGTGAAAAGTTGGAATAAATAGTGAATAGTTGGGAATCTGAACATGGCCTAAGCACGGCTAGCCGGCGCTGTATTCTACGGAGCGCAGAGTATTACATCCTCCGAAATCGGCATTTCCTGCCGCTGCCGTGACGGCTGGGTCACGAGTCGAGTACCAGCGCTGCCGCTGTATCCGATCTCCCCGAACGGATACACGTTCGTTCTCCGTTGGTGCTGGCCATCGAAAGGATCTCCGTTGAGGAACGAGAAACAGTGCACCTTCACCTGTAGTGAAAGTGCAGCGTGAATGCGTGACACTCCTGCTGAGAACAGGCGGTGAAAAATATGCATTGGATTCCTCATCTGACGGCCTTGTTTAGATCGCCAACTTTCGCCAACTTATTTTGCCAACTTGTCACATCGAATGTTTGGACACTAATTAGGAGTATTAAACATAGGTATAAAAATAAACTGATTACATAGATGGACTCCACATCGTGAGACAAATCTATTAAGCCTAATTAATTCGTCATTAGACACTGTCGTGCTACAGTAACCCGTCATTAAAAATGCACTAATGACGGCACATATTAGGCTTAATAGATTCGTCTTGCGATGTAGAGTCCATCTGTGTAATTAGTTTTATAATTAGTCTATATTTAGTACTCCTAATTAGTGTCAAAAGGATGGATGTGACATTTCGCCAACTTTCACCAACTCATCTAAACAGGGCCGAAGTACTGGCGACAAGGATCGACGTTGGCATGGTCCACCTCGATTGATTGCTTCGTCAGTAAAAAATTGTCGAACGAGGTGTCAGGAGGAGTAGCAAAAGTAGGCCCCGACCCTACATCCGGTGCGCACGGGCGCACGGCGCATCCCTCGGCCGGGCCAGCGGCGCGTGTGCATGCCCGGACCGGTGGCTGGTGCTTGATCTGCCGTGGATCGTGCACGCTCACTCTCCCTGTCCGTGCGTCGCGGCGTGGTTGTGCCGGCGGCGGCTCCGGGGGCCGCTCCGCGACTGTACAATTAGCTTTGCGCGTGCCCGTAGGCGCCAGGGCGCGCCGCGCGCTGCGGAGCGCATTGTTTTTTTTGTGGTGGCCGCGCGTTCCTGGCTAGCGTTCGGCGTTCTCCCCTTTGGCGCGCACGCAATGCTTGTCCCCTCTCCTAGTTCGTCTCGCCGTTGCTCAGTCACCTTCCTTCAAGTATAATCAGTTCTTACAACAATCCAGATCGAAGGCAGAGAGAAATGGAATCGAGAGCACACAACGAACAAGGCGAGCTTTTTATTGACTCGGACTAGATAGCGATCTGCGGCAGACGCACACACGATGTCTGTGGCAGTCTAGCAGAGCAACATCACACGGAGACAACTCAAGGACACGACTAGCAGGAGCTTACCACACACCAACACGCACCCGGACATCACCCTCGATCGACGGAACGCACTAGTAGCGTGCTAAAAGCTAATCAAACGGCGACCGCGGGCGCGGCCGGTGCTGCCTCGGCGGCGTTCTTGAGGAGGTAGTCGTCGAGGTCGTGGAACGTCTTGGTGGCGGTCTCCTTGATGACGTCCGGGTCGGGCACCTGCTCGTTGGCCTTGTCGAACTCCATGGACCAGTTCACCACGGCGCCCTCCTTCCCCGGGGACACCTTGAGCGTGATCCTGAAGTTCTTGTAGAAGTTCACCAGCTCCCCGTCCACCACGCTATACGACACCACCTTGTTCTCGTCGTCCGCTAGCTCCAGCTTCTCCTTGGCGAACGTCAGCATCGGCACACCTGCATCATCATTCATCAACACACATCCCCGTCACCGGCAAGCCCAGAGACACAATGACACATCACACATCAGAGTTACTACTAGCTAGGAGATGCACAGTGTAAGTACCCTCGGTGTACTTGAGGAGGCGGACGGTGCCGGCGGACTTGCCGTCGCCCTCGACGGTCTCGATGCTCTGGTACTGCTGGGGGAAGATCTTGGGGAACAGCTCAGTGGAGTCACGCAGCGCCGCCCACAGCTTGTCCGCCGGGGACTTGACCTCCACAACCAGGTCAGTCTTGGTCCCCATCCTGTACTACGAACTCTGAAGTGTGTGTAGGTGGCGATGTGCTCGTGTGGTGTCTGGCGATGGCGAGACCGGGCTAGGGCCTAGGGCTTTATATAGAGCCGGAGAGGCCAGCCGTGGCCGTGGCATTGCTGTTCATCAGAGGAGACGCTGGTGGCTGCTACTGCGGTGGGCCATTGAAGGATTTCCCGTAGTGATCCAACCACCTTGGTCAGGCTGGAATTTAAAGCGCCCGACGGTGCAGATCCACCACGCCGTGCAGAGACGCCGGTTGTCGATTGATGACGGTAACATGGCCGTGTCCTCGTTGAATTGTGGCTGGTGAGAATTCTTCCTTTTTTTTCAGATTCCCAACTATTCACTATTCATTCTAATTTTTCACTATTCATTCCAACTTTTCACTATTCCCTCCTCACAAAACACGTTTCCCAGCGAATGCTACAGTGTTTTTTCCTACAATCTAAACACACCCTGAAGAAATTGATGAGTTGTGAGACTGACTGGCTGCACATGTTGGATAGGAGTAATTGGAGGAATTGCTTGGTCTGAAAAATTAGATGAGGGAGGCCGTCCTGACAGAAATGGAGTGGTTGGGTTCGCAGCTGGCGCCAGGGCTCCGGCTTGGTTGCTCGGTTTCGGGTGAGCATCTGTAGAGTAGAGGCAGGAGCAGGTGAGCAGCGGCAAATGTTGTGGTCTGATGATCACAATCCAGGGCTTAAACAGACAGCAACAGGTGCCAGCCAACTGCAATGGCGATATGTTAAGGGCGTGAGTAATGAGTTCGGCCAAGCCACAAAAAGTTGTTGAGCAGGTGCATTTTGTTGGCACTCTGGATGCTCATATGAGACTGGTCTAAAGTATTCTGAAACATCATCGTCCGATATGGCTTGTGCAGAGGAAACGTTCAGATCAACGAGAGCGACTGCACCCGATCTCGGGCGGACTTCTGCCCAGCAGACAGTGGCACGAGGCTGCTGCTTGCACGGCAGCATCGCGCTTCTCGTGCTCTGGCGTGGTGGCGGGCGGTTGTGCTCATGGCTTGCGCAATGTTTTGTTCAAGAAGTCTTGATATTTTTTTTTCTTTTGCACCTCTTGATCTCAGCTTATTTCTGTTTCAAACTTTACCCATATGGCTAAACGATTTTTTTAACAAAATATGACGAAAGGAATTGATGGATGTTAGGAGGAGAGAGGGAATGTAAAACGAGGATAAGCTGAAAAAGGTTGAAGCTAGTTTCCTGCAGTAAAATTCAGAAAACCAATTTTAAGCTTGCTCTTTGAATTGGTGGCGTGCATACCTTTTTTTTGCCTTTTGACTCTTTTCACAAACTTTTTCTCAAGTTTGGATCCGAGAGTGACTTAAAGTCATCTTTAGACCCTAGGATCAACGTCATGATTTTTGTCACCGAGGTAACACGTCTCAGTGTCGTGACTCATACCGTCGAGAGGGTGTGCACCCTTCAACTGTTTAAGCACGCCAACACAGCAGGTACCTGACGCAATAAAATGCCAAGAGTCCAAACATCAAAAATAATAAAAAAAGGCTAAACAGTTAGAGAAAGGCTCATGATTTAGAGAGCTGCTGGCCGTATGAGTTCTTATAGCCCACCTTTCAGCCTATGCATATAGTGGTTAAGACTTTTCAATAAATACATGGTACACCTGTTACTCTCGGACTTCTCTATCTCTACTTCTCTCTCATCCAACTCAGCATTTATTGGAGTCCACCATCTTTAAAAAAAAAGTTCGGGTATTCCTGCCACTAGACTGCCAGCCTAGCATGGACCGCATGTCATTCACACGTAGTTGAGGATTATCCACGTAAGCTGCTTTAAAAAAAATCCAAAAAAAAAATCCGCCCCCGACTCCGGCTTCCCCATTCCACTCCGCACTGGCAGCCGCGTTCGCCATGGCGGCGGCGCCCGCCCTCCTCTCGCTGACTCCCGCCGTCTCGAGGCACCCCCGCCTCATCTTCTCCCGCTGCCCCTCGCCGCGTCACCTCCGCCTTGCCCCTCCCGCCGCCACCCCCTCCCCGGGCGGCAGCCCCGGTCCCGGCGTCTTCCTATCGCCGCGCGCGCTCTCGCAGCTCGACGAGCTCGCGGCCTTCCGCTACGAGCACGCCTTCCCGCACGGCCTCCTCACCGTGCGCGCCCTCTCCCGCGGCCCCGACGACGACGCCGTGGCCGAGGCGCTCGTCCGCCTCCTCGCCTCCTCCTTCTCCGAGACCGTGCGGTGGGCCCCGGCCCAGCGGTACGCGCAGCTCCTCGCGTTCGTCATCCGCCGGTACCTCCACGACCGACGCGGGCTCGCGCCGCACGCCGCGGTGCTCGTGGGGTTCTACCGACCCGCCACCGACGCGGGCGACGCCACGGGGGATGAGGGAGACGACGAGGGCGGGGAAGATGGGGAAGGTGAAGATGAAGGCGAGATGGCGTGCACTGCGGAGGTGTCGTTCGACGCGGTGGGCGCGCCCGGGGCCCCGCCTACGCCCACCCCGCCGCTCGATTTCCCGTACATCTGTAACATGACCGTGAAGACGCCACTGAGGAGGTAGTGGATAATGCTCTGGGTCGAGAAACCATTTTGCCTACCTATTCTGAAAAATAACTAAATAAGTTTGATGCAAGAGCTGATAGCAAATTAATGGTAGGCCCTTATTAGATGAAATGCGAAGAAACCTTCTCCTCTCCTGAGTATACACTAACAATTGGAAGAGATCGTCCGGGGCATTAATGCAGTTTGTTTGTCTATGTAGGAACAGTCAAATAATCTGTTGGTACAATCTACAATGCTATATGGAGTAGTCTGTTCATCTATGTTATATACGTCAATTGTAGTGTTTTCTAAAGTTTGCCTTGTTGTCCCATAATAGGAGAGGAATTGGAAAGCAACTTCTCAAGGCATGCGAGGATCTAGTTATCAAGATGAATGCCAAGAGACGTGTATATCTTCATTGTAGAATGATCGACCAAGTTCCATTCAACATGTACAGGAAAACTGGATATAATATTGTCCAGACTGACAGTATTTTGGTTTGGCTGAGCCTTCAAAAGAGGAAGTACTTGATGAGCAAGGAGTTACCCCAAGCTTCTGTTGTCAGTGAGCCTTCAACCAAAGACTTCGATGATAATATTTTGACAAGCTGAATGTGCCACGGGACCAACAGGTACACATAAGGTTGAATTCGTGTATCAAGTATGGGTTCTGTTTATCACACATTTTCACTGTTGATAACTTGTAATGCAATCAAATGCCATTCGTTAGTTGGCCATTGCCACGTGTTGAACTGAAAATGAGTAGACAATGATTGTAACATATGTTGATTCAATATTATAGTCCAGTCTCACTAATTTCATGAGGAATAGTTGGCAACTTCAGTGTTTGTAACATGTCATAATTCAGTGCTACAGCCCATATGGTCAGTAACGGAATTGGCTTCCGCGTGTAACTCACCAATTGATCCACAAATGAAATTACTAAAAATGGTTGTCCTGGTATTGTTCTTCTTACTAATGTTAACTGTAATCCACATTTTCGGCAATTGCTTGAGTTATCGAGGGGCATTCTAAGCGCCCTTTGAATAGCTGTAGTGACACCGAAGCTTGTAATGTTATCCTCCTAGCAGTATATGCATCCAATGAGCTTCCCACTTTCATACAGATAATTTTTCCTAAAGAACCATCGTGAACTCGATATGACACAAATATTGATCTCATGTAATTTTGCAGCTAATCTTGGATCAAGTTTATCCAAGTTTATGTCATGCATTGCAGCAACTGTACCCTTGATATCTCTTTCTAATGCTTCTACTTCTAATATGGTCCGCCTGCAATGTTTATTGTCAAGTGAAAAATTTATCTTTAGTGTAACTGTAAACTTTGGTTTGAGTTTCTGCTGCAATGTTTTGTAGGGTTTGTGTTAGTTACTCATCATAATTTTACACTAACAGTAGATGAAATTTTGTAGAAATGTAAGGTAAATAAAGTAGAATTGCTGTGATAACGCATTAGATATTTATTTACGAAGAATTCTTAAGATTTAGAAGAGCCGATAATAAATGTTTTGCATCACTAAGATAAGCTAGCCTATTGTGTCCACAACAAATCCATGACACCATGGGTGTAAATGGCATGCTCACCGGAGACAGTAAACAAAGTAGTGACTGTCTCCATCTGGTTCGCTCCAATTGAATCTTCAGCAAACACCAGTGTCTTTCCTCGGACAATATTCAAGAATAGCTGGGGTTCAAATCTTGCCATGTCACAACCATGTGGTTCCCGTTTCCAGTTTACATGATCCATTTCCTTTACATACACTCAGCAGTTTCTTGACTCTGGTATCGTTGGGCAAGTTATGTGCCATTGCGGGGTGTACCGGCAATTGGGCATACCGGCTTAGCGTCAGTCACTGTAAACTTTGGTTGGAGTTTCCACCGCAATGTTTTGTAGGGTTTGTGTTAGTTACTCATCATAATTTTACCCTAACAGTAGACTCCGGACCTCTGAATCCTGACCCATGTGCCATTGAACAAATTGCAGATTCTGTCTTCATAACCTTTAAAAGGAGAGCAACTGCAGTATTACCTCTGACATAAATCTTTTGGACGGAGATGCTGCCACCAAAGTTGTATGGAATGTTAGCTATCGCCAACCTATCTTTACTGACATTTGAAAAGTATTATGGCTCACTGATTGAAAAGTTTGCTTTTGGGCATGTCCTATTTTCATCAACTAATCTGACATTCTGACATGCCACTAACAGGTCTCTGAAATACCATATACATATTATGTGAAAAAGAAGAAGCGAATATGCAGGGTTTTTTTTTTTTTATTGGCTTGCTTGCTTGGCAGACGCGTTGTAGTGGTAGTGTGTTTGGTAGACGCCCGCCGGGCCCGACACTCGGTAAGGCCTTTTCTTGCTGGGCCAGGCAGGATGGTGCAGAGGTCAATCTAGCCATTTAGGCCCATCACAAGACACGGGCAGCGCCAGATAAATTGATCAAACCCGGCCCAGCTCGGGCGTCCTCTCGTTCCCTCTGCTGCTCTCTCTGGATCCCGCGCGCGATCCTTTTTCATCCACACACAGGTCCATACGAGCCACGCACGGCCGCTGCTGGCCTGCTGCGTTGCTGAGGAGGGGGGTGTTCTTCTTCGTCCACGGGAGCCGGTACAGCACAACACAAACGACGACACAGGGGGTGCCTGACTGACGCTATGCCGGTATGCCCAATTGCCCATCTCCAGCCCCTAAAGATTCCCTCTTTCTACGGGCCAGTGGGATTCATTCACCGGCTCGGCTCGTTCGCAATCTGATGACTCAGTCTTACACTAGCAGGCTAAGCACACTTGACTTCAAGCTCGGCCATACGGCGTGCTCTGTCCAAGCTACAATCAGCGTGCAGGTCATCTCTGTTCCAAGGCCAGATGGTTTCCATGGACGCTTCGCGGCCGTTGCTGGTCTCGACGAGGAATTCGTGCTGCTTGATTCTGAAGACGAGAATGTTCCTATTAGCGGCGATGAGATCAGGCTCTCACGGTGTGTTGCCACCGTTGAGTTCTCTAAAATGCTGGAAATCTCTGTCAAGGCTTGGCAAGGCGGCAGAGTTTTTCGGTGTGGGATGCACTTCGCGCCCCAGGAAATGGGAACCGACTTTCAGACGACCGATATCGGCTTCTGCAGAATCAAAGTCACTGTCTACTGGTCCCTTTTCCCTTAGCGCTGTCGGTGTAGTTTAGTTGATGAAAAAGTGATTTCGTGTGCCTAATAATAATACAGATTTGCCCCTCGTCAAGCGAGTTTTGGACTCTTATGCTGCTGTGTTATCCTGAAATAGTGATTTCGTAGTGCTTAATAACTACTCGCCTTCAATCGACGGAGGGAGTATAGATTTACTCCTCTTCAATCTGACATGTTCGCCTGCTGCTGGAGCCTGATCTGATACCGTTTTGGATTCGATTATATATACCCGTTTATCGGCATAGAACTGGGTGGTTAGCTTGTACGTGTGTGGCGGGTGGTCAGGACTCAGGACCCGAGTGGCCCTCCTATGTCTGGCTAATCATCATCACATCATGCAACGACTACTGTAACAGATTGCAGTTGACAGATCGCGGTGTGGATGCAGTAGGTGAGAATGCTTTGTGTCCCGGCCAAACCGATTGCCATTTGCCGTTGTCATTTCCACCGACCCGAATGCAGCCGCGGCCGCGTGGCCTTCAGTGTCGAAGAGCAGTGGAATGCTTTGCCGAGCAGGGACCGGCCGGACTTGCTGTTACGGCGGCCGGCAGCAATCGTGGTGGAGCAACCGGCCAGCCAGGTTGGCCGAATTTAAGGAGGTCGCCCCGGGGACGAACCGCTCGCGAGCGCGGTACGAAGCGGTAGCAACCAATGAGTTGTTTCAGTTCCATCTGCCTCTACCAGCTCAACTTCGACATGGAAATGGAGGGGAAAAGTCCATTTTTGACCATCCAACTCTTGCCTCAGTTTGGTTTTTTTTTTGCCATCGAACTCCAAAACCAGATATCTTCGGCCATCCAACTATCAAAACCGTTCAAATTTGGCCATCGAGCTGTTTTGATGAGTGGTTTTAACTTTTTTATTTACAATTTAGTTCTTAGATCTTAAAATGATTATTACTTTTTGCTCGTACCTCCGATTTAGGTGATTCTTGTGGTCACGTGTTACTAACAGCGAGCATTATATTTTAAAGTGATATTTATATTATTTTATCACTATTTTTTATATTTTTTTTGGTCGTTGTGTAGAAAAATAATATAAGAAAATTAAACAAACAATTATAAAATAATATAATCAATATTGTAAAATATAAAGCTTATCGTTATGAACGCATGACTATTAGAATCACTTAAAACAGAGATGCAATAAAAAAATAGTAATCATTTTAACATCCAAGGACTAAAAAGCACAAAATTAGTCCATTTTAATCCTTGGATCTTAAAATGATTATTATTTTTTTCTCCTATCTGATTTAAGTGATTCTAGTGGTCATGCATTCATAACGATGAACTTTATCTTTTATAATGTTGATTATATTATTTTATAATTGTTTGTTTTACTTTTCTTATATTGTTATTTGTACGCAATGACAAAAAAATAATATAACAAATAGTAATAAAATAGTATAAAGATCACTTTAAAATATAGTGCTCACCGTTAGTAACACGTGACCACAAGAATCACCTAAATCCGAGGTACGAGCAAAAATTAATAATTATTTTAAGATCTAAGAGCTAAATTGTAAATAAAAAAAGTTAAAACCACTCATCAAAACAGCCCGATGGCAAAATTTGAACGGTTTCGATAGTTGGAAGGCCGAAGATATCTGGTTTTAGAATTCGATGGCCAAAACCAAACTGAGACAAGAGTTGGATGGTCAAAAATGGACTTCAAATGGAGGAGGTGGCTGCCGGTCATCCCTTCACTGAACTTTCTGAAGGCTGTTTGTTTCTGCTTCAGCGTGGCATGAGATAATGCTTTAACTTTGACTGAACCGTTGATTTCTTGCCCTATGCCGAGGAGCGACCGTTAATCATCTGGAGAAGCGTGGTGATTGATGTGGACGTCTCCCCGGCCTTCGGCGGATCGCTCATGGACGACGATAGGATACAACAAGCCAAAGATGCACGTGAAATCGTGATCAACACGACGCAGATGCTGGTGGCACTGAAAGCGCTACGGTCGGCAAGGCAAGAGATTTCAGTTTCATCGCATGCCACTCTAGCCTAGAAATTGAAACCTAATACGTATGAAATTCAGAATCAGCGATCGTGGTGGAGCAACCGGCCGGCCAGGTTGGCCGAATTTAAGGAGGTCGTCCCGCTCGCGAGCACGGTACGAAGCGGTAGCAACCAATGGGCAGGTGCTACCTTTCACCTTCATGACTTCGTGTGCCGACAGCCGGCCCATCTGCTGCTTGTAGCAGCTCAACTTCGCTATGGCGGCTGTTTGTATGCTACTCCTACTTAGGGTGTGTTTAGATCCGGGAAAGATTCTCCGAAAATACACTGTTTACCAAAAAAAACACCGTAGATGAATAGTGTTATGTGAGTGAAAGTGGTAGGATGAATAGAGAAAAGTTGGATGAATAGTGGTTTTTTGGAGAACTTTTTTTGAATCTAAACGGGGCCTTAGTATTGCACCGTACGCACACTTAACTTCGACTGAATCGTTGCTTTCTTGCCATAGACCGAGGAGTGGTCGTTAAATCGTTAATCAGCTGGAGAAGTGTGGTGCTGGTAGTTGATGTGGACGTCTCTCGAGCCTTTGGCGGATCGCTCCTGAAAGCGCAACGCACGTGAAATCGTGATCAACGCACCGGAGATGCTGGTGGCACTGAAAGCGCAACGGTGCGGCAGCAAGACACAACGAGCGAGCAGGCGTCGCTGGGTCGGGAGATTTCAGTTTTTATAACAAGGCAGTCTCGAAATCGAAACCCAGTCTGTAACTCTGTATGAAATTCAGAATTAGCCAATCTATTGCCTTCGGTTCATCACCCTGCCAAGAACTCACACAACCCCACATTTTTCATGTTCAGAATTCAGAGAACAACCGACCCTTCCTTCCCAAATCGAATCCTATCCGATCGAATTCGAACCATAGCGTCCGACTCACCGAATGAGCAAGCAGTCAACAAGTTGGCTATCTCAGTCGAGCGCGTCGCAGCGGCGCCTGACGACGCCCTGTCGCCCGGTCTTGACGCCGACGGCGCCGAGCCTCTGCATCGCGGCGGCGAAGTCCTCGAAGAAGGCGGTGCGGTTGGCGGCGTACCTCTCGGCGAACACCCTGGTGGGCGCGTACTCCCACAGCGCGGCGTCGGAGGCGAGCAGCCCCAGCCCTCGGGGCAGGTTCTTATAGTAGGCCTCGTCGAACACCCGCGGCGTGACGATGTCGTTGAAGATGGAGACGGTAGGGTCGCTCCGGTACCCCGCGCAGGACCTCTGCAGCGCGCGCGCGAACTCCGGGTTGAGCCGCGGGTCGAACCCGGCGGCACCGGCGCCGCGGTAGCCGTAGATGCGGTGGGCGAACTCGCCGCAGTGGGAGAAGCCGACGGTGTGGGCGCCGGCGAGCGCCACCATCTCCCTGGGCGTGATGCCCTTGCTCGCGAACAGCCTCACCATGGCGCGCGCCGACATGTTGGTGCGCGGCAGGTTCCCCTCGACGTCGCGCGCGTCGGAGCGGGCGGAGTCGCGGCGGCCCAGCGCGACGGGGAACCGTGGCCCGCCGAGGATGCCCACGAGGTCCCGTGCCGCGAGGGCAAGGATGTCGGCGCAGGAGACCACGCCGGGGCAGGCGGCCTCCAGCGCCGCCTTGGCGCGGTCAACGGCGTCGAAGGCGTCCCCCGGGAGGGAGAGGTTGATCTCGGCCGCGCGCTCCGGGGCCGCGGCGGCGGAAGAGGAGAGCGGGGAGACGAGGACGGAGGCGTCGCAGCCGTTGACGAAGCAGTCGTGGAAGAAGAGCCGCAGCGTGCCCGCCGCCGTCGACGGGTTCGCGCGCTGCTTGGCGGCGATGACGTCGGACACGATCCGCTCCACCCGCGGGCAGCTGTGGCGGTAGTAGTTGGGCGACAACCTGGGTGCTGCCGCCACCGCCGTCGCCGCGCAGGAGGCGGCGGCGAGGAGCGCGAGGGATAGAAGGAGGCTGCGGCGGAGCAGCGCGCCGCCCATGGCGGAATATGGTGGGGAGGGAATGAGTAAAGACGGCGGCGGCGGTGAGGTGACTGTGCTCTTGGCTCGATTTGGGAATTGGGAGGGGGAGAGCGCGGAGGTGGGGAAAGGACGCGAGGTGGTGAACAGACAGAGTAGAGAGAGGAGATTAGTGAGAGTGGGGGTGTAGTGGCGAGCGAATTGATGGCGGGGTTTAAGGTGGGACGGAGGGTGCGGTGCGGAGGCGGAAACGCGGTGGTTTGTAAAAGCTCGAGGCGGCAGGAGTGCGGACGACGGACGGATGTTTTGTTTTCTCCAGCGGCGGTAGATACTGTCACAGATAAGATAATGCTGTTTGGCACTATGATCCACGTTAAGAAGAAAATAGAGAGCACCGGATCGTATCTGATTTGAGCATCAGAGCGTCGCCGATGATGTTTCAACACAAAGGCCTGAGCTGACGTTGGTAATGGTATACTGTGGTTTGCTAAAGTTTCTGCTGTGTCCGTGGCAAGTTTACCCGGATTTAGCGAGCAAAGTATTTTCAGCATCAGCTCGACGGCATCGACAGGACAGCACGAGAATCACCTCCGGAGCGGACTGACTTTTTCCGTAGTGCAGAACCGAATTCCCTGTCGCCCCATCCCAACGGCCTCAACCTTTTTTGTGGCTAGTGAGGAGGACCAGGGGTGAGGTGGCGAGGGACCGTGGCAAGGCAGCAATAAAGCGGAGCCGGCTCCAACGCACCAACCGTGTCCTGTGCCCGCTCATCGCGCTGCATCTTTTTGGCCCGGCGCCATGGGCATCCGAGCCGGTGGCCACGGTGCACCGCTCTCCTCTCCACTCGCGGCCCGCGGGGAGGAGGTGCACTTCACATGCCCCTGACCCCCCCCCCCCCCCCCCCCCGGGAAAGCACGCTCGCTGAAACTCTGAAAGCTCGCGCCGTAGCAGCCGGGGCTCCGCTGCGACTTTTTTTGTTGCCACGTCGGTCTGCGCCTCACTGTTCACTTCGCCGTTACGATACCTGCGCTGACCTGTGGTTGCGGGTTGCGGCTGCCGCTATGCCGCGTCCGGCGAGACACGCGCGGATAGACGGAGGGACGCGTCTTGCCGTTGCGGACTTGCGGCGCTATGGGCACCCACCGGATGGCCAGGCGCACTTGTTCTGGTTCCTCAAGTGTCCAGAAGCACCCTCTTCCGTCCCTAGCGCACACAGCTGGGTTGGGCTGTGTTCGGATGAAGTTAGAAAAACATACTTTTTTTTTAAGAATGTGTACTATGTGAGAGATGAATAGAAAAGTTGGAAAAAAAATTAAAGAATACATATTATATGAAGGGATAAATATGAAGTTAAAAGTACTTTTAAATCTGAACATGGCCGTCTGTCAGTGGCTCAGTGCGCGTCGTCTTTCGTTGAGAGAGCCACAGCCCATTGCCTTGCCGCGTTAGATATGGCAATCACAAATTCACGAGAGGACACAAAGCTGGATAGCGACGTCGCCGGTATTGGAGTTCGGAGAGGAAAAATCCTTTGCTCCCACGCTGAAGGCATGCCTTCATCACATCACATGATATTCATAACCGTCGAGATGGCGTATCTGTGCTGGATTTTAACAATGCATGGAGGAGAGGAGAGGGGCAAGCAGCGGTCGCGGTCCCTGGACAGGGGACGATGCCAGCAGGTGTTGCACTTGCACTGTCGCACATACCGGATACAGCTCACTGCTCACGCCGATAATGTTGATTGCAGCCGGTCCATGGCACGCACAGCCAGAAGCTGCGAGGACCAGGATAAAGGCCTACGCTACGCATACAGGCAATGAGGCAAGGTGATGGCTGCTGAAGACAAACTGACCAAATGCCGTGCCGAGACCGAACGACCAGCGAACCATACGGACAACAAATCACACGTGTCGAGAATACTCTTCGATCTTCTGCATAACCTTTTTGATACGGCAAACAAAAAAAAAATAACGAGCGCCTGGTCGCTCGCGTTTCTGGGATGGGCTGGGATGGGGTTGCGGCGAGCGACGACGACGACACGGCCGGGCGGGCTGACGAACGAGAGAGGGAGGAGGGCCCGTTTTGGGAGAGCTGTAGCGGGCCCGTGGGCTCTATCGAGAGCTCGGATTGTTGGGCCTTGGATACTTTTCCATCTACCAGGCTACCAGCATGTGCCGACTCGAAATGTTCGAACTGTCATGGACGAACTCACAGAACCAAACGAAACGCAAAGCACGGGAATTTGCTTTTAGCCTACAAGTTTATGGACTGCAGTCTGCAAATTATTATAGTTACCAGTTTGTGGGAAAAGATTGTTGAATTGTAATGACGTGGCGGGTGGCTTGTTACAAACAGAGCCAAACGAATGGAACTGGATCTCCAATGGGCGCGGTGCACGGCAGTGACAAAGCTTGGTGGTGGTTGGTGGCGCTGCACGCCTGCACCTGCTATGTGCTATCCAACCTGATCTCCATGTGTGCCCCATGGGCATGACCGCATGGGCCATGGCCATGCACGCGCGATATGTGCGGCTCGAGCAACACGACAGAGGCGTGCGACGGAGGCTACACGCACAGCCAGAAGGCGAGTACGCTTGTACAGCGATCAGTGATCGACGGAAAAGCGTTTGGAGTCGACACCTTGGCATGTGCCTTTGCAGAAGTTGTTCACCACACCACCTTTTCGTTTGTTTCTTCCCCCTGCAAAGACCCCCCGTGCAAGCTTCTCGTAATCTCACTTGACAGCTTGGCACATGCTTCCGATTGTATAGCTCGGATCTGCAGCACAATCAACGGAGTAAGTAATGCTACCACAGAAAAACAGGAAAAAACGGTGCATCGATCCAATCCAGAGGGATTATACTGTTGGGAAATCCCTAAACTTAAGGGATAATTATGGGCTCATACCTAACAAACCCTTTGGGGTAAGACTATATAAAGGAACATGTACCCATCTATATTGAATAAGAGAAACGAGTTCCACCTATACTTTGTCTCCGTGTCATTCTTGTGTGCTATTGGGAAGGGAGACGGGCGATCTTCTACATCTTCCTCATGTCTCATCTGCTGCCGGGAGGGAAGGGAACCGGATCAGAGATCCGCAACCGCGCTGTTACTTAACACCGCGCTGTTACTTAACACGTTATCAGCACGCCCTACCACGACTCGTCAACGACGGTACGCTGTTCGTGATCTCTAATGGTTCCATCTCTTGGCAGATTGGTTTCAGTTTTTCAATCTAGATTGTTGCCTTTCGTATGAAACTAGTATGCCATATCTAGTAGATTGTCTTCGCCTGGCTAGTTTTCTTGGTCTAGATTGATCTATGGTGAGTTCATATGTGCATCTGAATTCTATCCCGATGCCTCGATTGTGCGAGTTCCTTCTGCACCGCGCACGGCCGCCACCACCGCTGTGCCACAGCCATGCCGTGCGTATATCTGGCCTGTGCTCTCGACGAGTACGTACACCATTTTTGGTATAGATTGGTTTTATTAGCATCTAGTTTGTCGATCATCCTTCTAGATTGGTTCAAGGTATTTTTGGTAACTAGATGCGATCAAGTTTTATGCCCTCTGTATAGGAGATTTAATCTTGATGGAATATTTATCTTTCTTGTATGATAGCAGTAAAGAATTTACTAGATTGTTTTTCTTTGCTAGTCCATACAATAGATTGGATTTTTTTTATCAGTGTATCTACGCCGGCCACCCCAGCATGCCATGCATGTACGCCGGTGCATCCTAGGCGTCATTGGCTACCCCAGCATGCTCTTGCATGCACGCCAATGCATCGGACGTGTCGCTGGATACCAGCGTATGCGTATCTCTCGCGTCGCTAACTGTTATGTATGTATGTTTACACGTATTCATACGATCTTCCTTGCGCACTGCCAGTCACCCCAGCGCGCGTAGCGCACAAGCTGGAAATCATCCATGCGCAGTGCTGCCTGAAGTCGCACATTTAGCAGTCGTGTTTTTGCATGCATGTGTGCCGCTGCGCGTGGCCCAGCTGACCACCTCTCGATGCAAAGGTGGCCCTGATGGCACTGCAAATGCAGTCTTCCCGGCCGCGGAGCTGATGCTCCACATGATGCATATGTGTGTTTTAGTTTTTGTTCATGCATCTTCATTTCTTCCTTTTTTTTTACGACCATTATGCACGGCTATTACATGTTTATTAACCAGAAGTTAATTTGCATGAACTAGGTGATGGCTTCGATCAACAAGACGGAGTTCAAGGTTCTTGAGCTGAACGGCAGGAACTATCAGACCTGGGCACTCGACTGTGAGTTCCATCTGACGGCTATGCAGCTGACTTCGACACTCGCCAGGCCTGCTGCCGGTGTCCCTGCTCCGCCGGCCCATGACAGGGCAAAAGCTTGCATCTTCCTGAGGCATCACATTCATCCTGACTTGAAGATGGAGTACTTGGAGGTGAAAGACCCTCTGGTACTGTGGACAAAGCTGCAAGAACGCTTCGGCAAGCAGAAGTCCATCCTCCTCCCACAAGCTAGGCGTGATTGGGCCCAGCTCCGCTTCGTCGACTTCAAGACCGTCGAGGCATATAACACTGCGATTCACCGTATTGTGGCTCAACTTCGCTTCTGTGGCCAGATTGTCACTGAGCTCGAGATGATCGAGAAGACACTCGAGACTTTCCATCCTACCAACATGGTACTCCAGCAGCAGTACCGCAACAAGTACACGAAGTAATGTGATCTCATCAATGTGTTGCTTGCCGCTGAGGCTCAGAATGAACTTTTGATGAAAAACTTTAACATGCGCCCTGCTGGAACACAGGCACCACCTGAAGCACATGCTAGTTTCCATAATGGCAAGGCTAAGGGTCCTTTCAGAAAGAGTAAAGTACACGAGCGGTCCCTAAACTTGTGTAGGTGTGTCATCTAGGTCCCCGAACTCTCAAAACGCATTTTTAGGTCCCTAAACTTGCATGGGTGTGTCATCTAGGTCCCTGAACTGTCGTAACATCTTTTCAGGTCCCTAAACTTGTATGTGTGTGTCATTTAGGTCCATGAACTTGTGTAGTGTGTCATATAGGTCCAAACGATCTCTAAACCCTTGTGTGTAATGAAGTGGCATGTCACGTGTAGTTATGGTCACTAAAAGAAACAAAAAATAATTGTGAGACTCATATGTTAGGCACATAGACAAAATTAAAAAAATAAATTTAATTTTCCCTCTCTTCTAGGCTTCAACCTATTGTGGTGGCCCAGCCTGCTACCGACAGATTATGGGGCAAGGGTGGCATCACTGCGTGAGGTTTAAGGGTGGTAACGAAAAATTTGGTCAATGTGACTGACATATGCGCCTATAATTATTTTTTTATTTCTTTTAGTGACCGTGAGTACACGTAGATGCTACATGACATGCCACGTCATCACACTAAATGAGTTTGGAGACCATTTAGACCTATTTGACACACTACATAAGTTTAGGGACCTAGATGACACACTTATACAAGTTTAGGGACCCGTAAAAACGTTGTGAGAGTTCGGGGACCTAGATGACATACTCATACAAGTTTAGGGACCTGAAAACACGTTTTGAGAGTTCGGGGACCTATATGACACACCCACACAAGTTTAGGGACCGCCCGTGCATTTCACTCTATTATTTAATTAGCTTACCTCTCGTTCTGTTACGTACGTGCTTACGTACTTGCTTGTTCATTAGCCTGATGAATTAAACTAAGCTATCTTTAATAGAATAAGAGCTGGACTTTCCACGATGGAGGTTGGCGAAGAATATTGCCTAGTCGATAGCGCCGCCACAAATTCGATACTGCGAGAGACAAAATATTTTCAGGCACTGCAGAAAAAGACTAAAAATATTACTACAATTGCCGGCAGCAACGGCCACATAGTAGGCTCTGGTAGAGCTGTAGTGGTACTCCCGAATAATACTAGCATCTTTATTGAAGAAGCATTTTTATATCCGGGAGCTGTTCGTACTCTCCTCACATACAAAGATATTCGTCGTAGTGGCTACCACATTACGACAGCCTGTGAAAATGGTGTTGAATACCTACATATCACAACATTGGATGGATGTGAAACGAAAGTGGTAGAAAAAGCACGGGGCACCTCCTCTGGAATATATTACACAAAAATTAAGCCACCTCAAGAATACCTTGCGATGACAACTATATTTAAAAATCCTGAGTCATTCACAATCTGGCATGAAAGACTCGGACACCCTGGATTAAGGATGATGCGGAACATCATAAATAGCTCTGCTGGTCATGGCATTAAAACCACACAAATTCCTAAAGATTTTCTTTGCGTATCTTGTGCTAAAGGAAAATTAATAACAAAGCCATCTTACGTAAAGGTAAAAGCTGAGTCCCGCTGGAGAGAATTCAAGGGGACATATGCAGCCCATGTCGGGTCCATTTAGATACTTTATGGTTTTTATAGATGCCTCTACTAGATGGAGCCACGTATGCCTGTTGTCTACACGGAACCATGCATTTGCAAAACTCATTGCCCAGATCATCCGATTGCGTGCTAGTTTCCCTGAGAACTGCATTAAGGCAATTAGGATGGATAACGCTGGAGAGTTTACCTCAAAAGCTTTTGATGATTATTGTCTTGCTATGGGCATTGACGTAGAGCATTCTGTGCCTCACGTGCACACACAAAATGGGCTTGCTGAATCCTTAATTAAGAGAATAAAATTAATTGCCAGACCACTTTTACAAGATAGCAGACTACCCACCAGTTGTTGGGGACACACAGTGCTACACGCTGCCGCCTTAATCCAATATAGGCCATCTACATATCACTATGCTTCCCCTCATCAATTAGCGCGTGGACAACAACCAATGATTTCCCATCTGCGAAAATTCGGTTGTGCTATATATGTGCCGATATCACCACCCCAGCGTACAACTATGGGACCTCACCGGAAGTTGGGGATATATGTAGGTTATGACTCTCCGTCCATAATCAAATATTTAGAGCCTAAAACAGGGGATTTATTTACGGCTCTGTACGCTGATAGTATCTTCGACGAAGAGCATTTCCCGGCATTAGGGGGAGGATTCTACCTTAATAATAGAGAATGCCGAGAAATAGAATGGAGTGCTAGCAGCATTCAATCACTTGATCCACGCACTAAAGATACCGAACTAGAAGTTCAAAGAATAATACACCTGCAACAACTAGCGAATAATCTGCCAGATGCATTTACTGATATAAGAGGAGTGTCCAAATCGCATATTCCTGCGGTTAATGCACCGGAAAGAGTAGAAATACCCCTGGAGGGCATGAACTCTACCCAAACCCCCTATCCTAGGAAGAGGGGGAGAGGTCCGGATGATTTAGTACCAGCCAAGCGGGAACGCCCGCAAAGGCAAGTTACTATAGAGAATGCATTACATTCCCATTCAGAAGTTCCCGTAGTGACACACCCTGAAGGTGAAAGTCCTGGTGCAATTGTGCGCACAAATACAAATGATAGCACCAGGACAACGGAACAACCAGGCTCTAGTAATTTGGGAAATCATGATGAGCCAGATGATTCTATTGAAGAAATTGCCATAAACTATGTTGAATATGGAGAGGTATATAATAGAAAGACTACAAATATCGATATTTATTTCGTCTCTAAGATCGCAGATGCGATACAAGCGGATTCCGAACCAAAGTCCATGGCAGAGTGCCGGAAGCGCTCAGATTGGGTCAAATGGAAAGAAGCAATAGAGACGGAATTGCGCTCTCTTTCTAAGAGGCAAGTATTCGGGCCAGTCGTCCGCACGCCCCCAAATGTATTCCCTGTAGGATACAAATGGGTATTCGTCCGAAAGAGGGATGAAAACAATGTGGTGGTGAGATACAAAGCGAGGCTGGTAGCACAAGGGTTCACGCAGAGACCCGGTGTTGATTATGATGAAACATACTCTCCTGTTATGAGTGGCATAACGTTCCGATATTTAATATCCATGGCAGCACGTTTAAATTTGAAAATGCAGATGATGGATGTAGTGACCGCATACCTGTATGGGTCACTGGATTCAGATATATACATGAAAGTCCCAGATGGACTGAAAATTCCGGATTCTAAAACAAATCGCAATATGTACAACATTAAATTGCAGAGGGCGTTGTACGGGCTTAAACAGTCTGGCCGGATGTGGTACAACCGGTTGAGTGACTTCCTCCTGAAGAAGGGATACATTAATGGTATTGATTCTCCCTGCGTATTTATTAGAAAATCCTAGAAGGGTTTTTGTATCATCTCAGTCTATGTTGATGATTTGAATATCATAGGTTGTACTGAGGATATTGAGGAGGTGAGCTCCTACCTCAAAGCGGAGTTTGAAATGAAAGACTTGGGGAAAACCAAGTTTTGCTTGGGCCTGCAGATTGAGCATCTCCCCGAAGGAATTTTTGTACACCAGACGACCTACACGAAAAAGGTTCTGGAGAGATTTAATATGTCAAAGGCTCATCCTTTAAGGACCCCAATGGTTGTTAGATCTCTTGAGAAGGACAAAGACAAGACCCATTTAGACCAAAAGAAGATGGCGAGGAATCTTTAGGACCTGAAGTTCCCTATTTAAGCGCCATTGGAGCTCTAACGTACCTTGCGAATTGCACTAGACCTGATATTGCATTCGCGGTAAGTCTTTTAGCGCGTCACAGTGCAAACCCAACCAGAAGACATTGGGTGGGTGTTAAAACAGTACTCAGATACGTCATGGGCACCCAAGATTTAGGTTTGTTTTTCCCAAGGAATACAGACTTAAGCTTAATAGGATATGCAGATGCTGGATATCTGTCTGATCCACACGATGCAAAATCTCAAATTGGTTTTGTGTTTCTCCGTGAAGGTACTGCTATATCCTGGTGATCGTGCAAACAAACTTTGGTAGCAACATCTACAAACCACGCAGAGATTATTGCACTATATGAAGCCGCACGGGAATGTGCTTGGCTACGACGAATGACAAATCACATCCTGAAGTCATGTGGTCTCACTACTGTTGTTAACCCCACAATTATCTATGAGGATAATGCAGCATGTGTTACACATATGCAAACGGGCTATATTAAAAGCAATGTAACTAAGCATATGTCTCCTAAACTTTTGTATACTCACGAACGCCAGAAGCGGGGTGAGGTGAATATTGTTCAAGTTCGGTCGTGTGACAATCTAGCTGATTTGTTCACTAAGTCTTTACCGGCGTCGACATTCAGGAAATGTGTCCGTGGTATTGGCATGAGGCAATTAAGAGACCTGCACAGTTCAGGAGGAGATAACCCTTGAATGTTTGCCCGATTTCTAGGTCCCGAAGATCCTAGAAATATAATCCTGATGATTATAAATTGTCCAGAAGACAATAGTTGCACTTTTTTCCCATGAATGAGTTTTCCAGAAGTTTCTCGTAAATGGTTTTTAATGAGGCAACTTGTGTAATACATTTAGCGGCACTATGCACTCTTTCTCCATATTTTTTCCACTGGGTTTTTAGGAGTTTTAACGAGGCATGAGTTGCTCGCGGTATTCGGCCAAGGGGGAGTGTTGGGAAATCCCTAAACTTAAGGGATAATTATGGGCTCATACCTAACAAACCCTTTGGGTTAAGACTATATAAAGGAACCTGTGCCCATCTATATTGAATAAGAGAAACGAGTTCCACCTATACTTTGTCTCCGTGTCATTCTTGCGTGCTATTGGGAAGGGAGACGGGCGATCTTCTACCTCTTCCTCATGTCTCATCTGCTGCCGGGAGGGAAGGGAACCGGATCAGAGATCCGCAACCGCGCTGTTACTTAACATATACATCTAAACAAACGCCTCGCACTCTTTTCTTTACACAGGAAGGAAACGGTCACAAACCATCAGAAAAAAGAACCAAACAAAGAAACACCAGAGCACATGCTACAACTAAGCCGATGGAGGATCAGAGTACAAAATACATGGTGGTGCTAGTAGTAGCAGTAGTGTGAACCAGCCCAACGCCTCAGGCTGCTCTCGCCCTGCAGGCCGCGCCTCACGGGCACTTGGTCCTGTTGCCGTGCGTGGTCCAGTCCGTGTAGCACTTGCCGCAGGTCTCCTGGTTGCCGGCCGTGCCCGCCGGAACGCAGCGGCAGACGCTGCAGCACTTGAGGCACGCCCGGGTGCACCGGTTCTTGCGCGACTGCGCGCCGCACCGCACGTCGCAGGCGCCTCCGCAGTCTGCGCACGCGAGAGGGGGAAGAAAAATGTCGCAAGATGACGCCAAGAACAGCAAGCATCGTGAACGGATAGGTTTGTTATGATGGCTTGGCGGCGCGTACCTTTGGCCGGGTCGACGATCTGGTGCGGTGGAGGCCCGACGGGAGGAGCCGGCGGGTAGCCGACGCCCGAAGCAGCCTGTTCGAATACACCCAGAGAGTTCAGAGCAAAATCGATCAGGGGAGGGAGCAAGAACGAACGCGCTAGTGACTTCCATCATCCATGGATGCATGGATGGATTGGATGGTTACCTTGATGTTGCTGTTGCTGAGCAGGAGGAGAGTTGCCACTAGGGCGACGGCCACGGCAAGCTTGCTGGGAGCCATGGACTAGAGCTGAGCTTTCTTGAGAGCTGCCTGTGGCTTTTTGTGTGGCAAAGCTGGCCAGTGTCGTTGTTAAATAGACGGAGGGTTGTGTGCTCTGTGCTGTGCTGGCCTGCCGCTGCTGTGGAGGTGATCCATGATGCCGTGACAGGGCGCGGGTCAATGCGCCAGGTTGGCACCGAGGCAGGGCGCGCCCAGCGCCCCAGCGAAAGGCCGGACCGCCGGAGGGCGCAGGCGCGTAGCTGGTCAGCTGGTGGCCTGCACAGTGCGCACAGTCTGCACTGCCTCATCCAATCGCTCGCCTTGACACGTTTCGGCACCAGCTGGTGACTGTCCCCGTCACGGGGCGCCAGCGCCATACATTTGGCCAGCAACATTGAGGCTGTGTTCGTTCCGATACTTACTATTCATCTCCTCACTGAACACGTATTCTTAAAAATTCTTTTTTCATTTTTTCTATTCATCTCTCGTATAACACGTATCTCAGAAAAAAATACATCTACCCACCCTCACATGAACACAGCCTGATAAATTTTAAAGGAACATACCAGTATACCACGTGGCATCTGTACAGTACTCCGTAGGCCGTGCATGGCATCGCTTGGGTGAAACATTTTCAACCATGGTTGTCCTTTGTTTTGAGCGAGCGGCTGCGGCGCCTCCCTGTCTCAGTCTCCACTCTCCAGTGTCCACAACGCTAGTAGTAAGGCTGTCCGTGTTCGTGGTACTCTAATTTCATCCCAAAAGGAATATTCTCATTCTAGTCATCGCACTCGTGGTACTCTAATTTCATCCCCAAAAGGAATATTCTCATCCTAGTCATCGAGATTATGTACTCCATCTCAACTTCTCCCACAGCTGTTATACCCTATATCTCATACTCTATACCAACTAACCTATATTTATTCAACCATCCCAATTACCATCTACTGTATCCTCACCTTTTCTTTTTCTACTATCTTCACCTAATCTTTTTCTTTATTTTTTCCAATCTTTTTAATCTCCGTTTTGTTTATTCGTCTGATTCCTTTTTATTTTTCCTCTCTCTCTATTTTTAACTTTTTTTCCCCACCGCAACCCTTCTTTTTTGCGTTCGATTCTGTTTTTTTTTTCTTTTTCCTTTTTCCTCTCTCTCAATTTCTATCTTTTTTTCCCCACCGCAAGTCCGCAACCTTCTCCAGATATTTCTCGGGCCTCCTCGTCTTCTCCGCCACAGCCTCGCGTGCGCATCTCCTCCTCCGCCGCCGCCTCCTCCTCCGCCTCCTCCTCCTCTCGTTCTCTCCGGCCTCCCTCTCTCTCGGCGGAGGAGCCCGGCCGGTGGCGACATGGAGCTGTGCGCGTGGCCTCCCTCCCTCCTCTCCACGCCGCACCTGGCAAGGCCCCTCTCTGCCTCCTCTCCTGCTCCCTCCGGGCACCACCACCTCCCCTGCTAGCGGCTCCTCCTCCGTGCTCGAGCGTGGGTCGAAATGAGGCCACGACGAGCCCCCCTCTATGGCGGCTGCAGCAACTGCTGCGGCGGCGGGTGGATCCGAGCGATGGACGGGCTGCTGCTCGCGGCGCGGCTGCTTCTCGAGTTCTCTCCCTCTCCTCCCTCGATTTCAATCAGGGATTTGTGAAATCGTCCTTGTTGTCTTCGATTTGTGCTTTGATTTCGTGGGCTTCGTGCTTGATTTGAGCCTCCATTCTTCTTCTTTATTCTCCTCTGTCTCGATTTGTCCGGTTTGTTCTTGCGTTGCAGCAGCGGCCCTCTTGTCTCGATTTGTCCGGTTTGTTCTTGCGTTGCAGCAGCGGCGGTGACGGCGGGCCTCCTCGCAAGCAGCAGCGGGCGCACGCCCCGGCGGGCCCCGTGCCACGTACGTGCATAGCGCCCGTGCGCTACGGCGCCACATTTGGCGCTCGGAAGCCGGTGCGGCAAGATGCAGCACCGGGTAGCGCACCCCGCTGTTGGGCAAAAAACGCTATCCCGGTGCTGCATCCGCCGTAGCGTGCGGCGTAGCGCACCCACTGCGACCAGCCTCTTCAAGGAGGAGGATGGTTTCCTCTTCAAGGAGGAGGATGGTAATGCTACTGTGCCAGCATTCCAGCAGTAGGGTTCACCCCCTGCACCGCCGCCGCGCCGGGACCGTGGGCGTCAGGCATAGGCGTGGCCTAGGGCGGGGTATTTGTGCATGCGACGCTGAGCTGCACTGCACTGAACGGCGAGAGCATGTGCGGCCGAGGTGTGGGATGCCCTGCAGTTGCACTGCACTGGGCTGCTGCGTCCTGTAGTCCTGGCCTGTGGGCGAGCTGCCCGAGTGCCCGGCCAGGCATGCATGCTCTGCCATAGTGCCATGGAGTACGAGCTGCCTCCGTCCAACTCCAACGCATGCTCCGGGAGGGGTCGCGCACTCACGCGTCGCTAGGCTTTGTCCAGAGGCCAGGAGCAGCCGCGAGCCTCGGGTGCCCCACAGCCCAGACAAGAAGAGAACAGCTCAGGGGCGGAGCCAGCCGTAAGAGCCACCAGTGTCAGCTGCACTAAATACCGATGTCAGCTCCTTCAACAACGTGGAACAGTGATTACCTTGTAATTTTTCACCGAGTCATCGTTGTCAGCTGACAACACTTGTTACACTTAGCTCCGCCACTGGAACAGCTGATGCCAATTCAGATACGAGTCCCATAGGTGACTCCAGCATTTGCCCATGCTAGAAGCTACCAGGTTTAGTTCTTTGTCGTCGGATTCGGTGGTGCCCTTCGCATACAACGAAACCTCAAAGGTCACTGGACCACCGCGAACAACACCACGCACGGGGCCTGTCAGTAGTAAATATGGGTCCTGCATGGAAGACCATGAAATGAACAGTAAGTAAACCGAAGTGAAAGAAGAGGCACGTGCGCATTGAAGATCAAAACAATGAAGCGGCAGTATAGCCGTATAGGGAAGACAAAGTGATAGCATAAGCGAGGCAAGGTGTGCGACGCCATCATATGATTTGTAGCATGGATATCATCTCCAAACACATTTAAGCATGTCTATTTTACAATATCTATTTGGCAATGCCTTGTAAACAACCCTGAAAATTTTCTAGCAAAAACTGAGAAGAAATTACCGCAAAATAACAGCTATAACATAAACCAAAAGGTTAAAATCACATTGAGCAAAAGTATGTAGGAAATAAACTCTGTGCATGCTTGCATGGTAATATAACTAGGATATACACGGCACGTGAGAAAGTATGCAAGAAATAAGCTGCACAGAAAGGATAAAAATTAATAAGCAATGGTGGTAACTGGTAAATAAGAAATATAATACGGACCTCAGCCGTTAGGGTTTGACAGTTACCCCTTTCGCGCTTGAAGATAATATTGCGATTTTGGTCTAATAAGTCACGTAGCGCAACCATACCAAACACGTCGAGCGGCCACTGCAAACCTCCTGTTAGTTCTGTGACCTTGACAGAAAAAACCTGTAGAGTGTCACGCTGGAAACCACCGTATGGCGCGGGATTAACTGTGGCTGTGTTCAGATTGGAGGAGGTAAGGCCAGTCTCAATGAGAGTGTCATAGGCAATAAATAGGATGTCATGTAGGCAATTTTAGTGACTTGGTACTGCATTTATGAAGAAAGAGAAGAAAGCAGTGTCATCACCATGACACTCTTGTTCCCCAGTTACCAAAACAACTTGTGTCTTGCATGTCACATAGGAAACAACAATAGATAAAACTATGCATTGAGAGAGGGGTGTTTCATCCTAGTTTCAAGTATTATTAGATGATGTGTCACTCTAGGTAATAGTGTTCGTGAAACCTCCATTGAGACTGGCCTAAAAAGTAGCTTTAGATGAATAGTGCACTGGGAAGCGTGTTCTGTGAGTGGGGTGAATAGGAAAAACTTGTTGGAGAAGTACTTTTCCTGAATCTGAACACAGTATCGCTTGCAGGGGATAGATGCTGCATAGTAGAGTTGTAGGAGATCTCAGATGTGTCAGGATGTACAAGTACGAGCAGCAATAATAACATACTCATATAGTAGTAAATATGATGTGCACGGATTGTATTTGTAAAGGTGAGTTTAGACTGGGAGAAAAAACACTGTGGATAAAAAAAACATTGTAGGTCGTATTGTGAAGCATGCTCTGTGAGTGGGAGTAGTGTGATGAATAGAAAAAAGTTTAATAAATAGTGTTTTTCTAGAGAATCTTGGAGAAACTATACACACCCTAAAAAGTGTGAAATCGTCCAGGATACTACATGTAGAGTGCTGGACCAAAGTAACCTGAACTAATTGAGCAAGTAACTAACATGCAGATCGAGAACGAGGGTAATAGCGAGTAACTCACTGTTGTCCTCGAAGCGACCGTAGTGCGACGAATAGACAGTGTTCCAGAATTTTTCAAACTTCCTTGCTTGGTAGGCGTAGAAGTCTGTGTGCTTCTCTGGATCCCTATTCCGCGCTTCCTCCTCGTTTCTCCTCTTCTTCCACTCTTCGTACTTGGCCAGTTGCTCCTCGTTCTTCTTTGCCTCTCTGATCTTCCGTTCTATGCGGCGCTCTCGCCTCGTTGGCTTCTTCCTCGTCGCCTCCTCCATCTTCCTGGCTCCCTAATCCGTCCTCCGATTCAGCCCCTTCGTACGGCACCAGGTTTATGATCTATTCCACCGCTTAGCTTTTCCTTTACCGGCGTCTTTTAGGCTTTCCGTCCACAACTTATGCTCGTGCTCCGTATCAATTAAACTAATCGTCCGTATCACCTTAGGTTTCCTTCATCCTCTTCTGCCGCCCCGCAACCTCCGCACCGGAATGGCGGAATCCACCCTCCTCGTCTCACTACTCCCACGCAACCCCCACATTGGAAGCCTCGTCTTCCCCTTTGTTGTCTTACTCTCAGGCAGCCTTCATCTCCATGCGCTCTCTTACTCAGGCAGCCTCCATCTCCATGCGCTTTAGCCTCAATTTCCACCTCCATCTCGTTGCGAGCACAGATTTGTCGATACGAAACCCAAGTTCTTTCCCCACCTCAGGGGGCAGGGGCGCAGCGCCTAGCGCCACAAGCCCATAACCACACGCAGATAGCCGACACACTCTATCTCCATGCGCTGTGTAAGTGCAACTTGGGAGGTCAGATAAAGCGGGTTCGTAGGAGACATCCAGTTTCAAAATAGCAAAAAATCATGCACATTATCTGTATAAACCGAGTCCTAGACTCCCAGTAGATACATCGCACAACAATAACAACAACAATAAAGGGCAATTAACACAGTACGGGTTAAATGCAATTCCCTTTGTGCGTGCAGAGTGCAGACCTGCAGTAACTGATCACCGATCATTCAATCGTCAATGCCATCATGTATGAAGGATGTACTGTTATCATGGCCGACCTCATATACCCCCTAATTCCAGACTGGTAATTATCCAACCTGTCTCAAGCCTGCTACTCTAAACAGCTGACAGATAAGTACACATGTCAACGTCACGAACTTAATCTACCAGCAACAAAAGGGTAAAACTACGGCAACAATTGCGGATATACAAGATCCGCAATAACCCAACAAGGCATTCTCAAGTTACGCAAATAATTTGCACTTGCCAACGAATGTTTCCAAGCCCCAGACATACTGTTCATCTCTGCCGTTGTTTCGACTGAGGACCTAATGCAAGGAGAATCTTCTTCCTCGGGCCCTGAGTAAAAACATTCATCAAAATCATATTCAACTAATAAACTACTACAAAAAATTGGTTCAGGGAAAAATAATTACAATAACTCAAGAAAACCTTTTTCAAGAACTTGTTTGAATATGTAAGTGTTTCGGGTTAGGTTAAAATCAATCAACTGGATGATTCAGAGTCGCGAACAAAAATACACAAGAAAATAACAGACCAGCATATAAAATTAGAAACACATATCACAAAATATTGATTTCCTTGTAAGTAGTGGTTTGTGTTGAACAATGTTTGCAGCTGAAGAATATTTGTCTTAGTTGAACAATGTTTAGGGCTTTTAAAACAAGATAAATCAAATGAAAATTTGTGGTGATTGGAAAGAAAACATCTGCATTGCTACATTTAATTTCTGATATGCACTTTGCAGATGTTCGTTGTTCAATGCAAACAGGGAGGCCTTTCAAATTCTGGAAGACATTATGCAGGATCAATAAACAGAAGCATGGTTAACAATTTTCAGCGGGGAAAAAAATTATAGCACACAGTGCAGCCACTCTTCGCAACAGTAGTTGGAATCATTGTTATTAAAGCAATGCCTAGGTGACAAGGTGCCACAGGAAGCTTCGTTAATCCTTGTCGTCTGGGTGCCACAGGATGCAATACCGCCTTAGAACACTGGTTGGAATGGTGAGTCTATAAACCCAACGCACCTTTTTAAGACATCAGCTCATCCTACTGGATGATGATTAAAAGGAAATTGCTAGCAGAGATGTTGTAACACCAGTGGCGGGGCTTGGCAAATGACAATGAACTGAGAGGGGGATAATAACAAAGGAAACTAGATTAGCATGCCAACTAAGTACTAAAAAATGAGCAGTCCTTAAGCAAATTTCTGAGTTTAGAGGGGGAGAGGAGGGGGGCATGGTCCACCCTGGCCATAGAGAACCTCCACCCCTGGATAGCACATGTAAGCCTTCTTGTTTGGGAAGAGACGAGGTACTTGTCTTCTGCCTACCTTTTCTACCCATTATATCCATGTCATGGCAAGAGGAAGTAATGTCATATAATATATTTCAGATGAGTTCTGCAGCTCCATCTTAAAAAAAAAAGAGAGAGAAATCGATTTACTTTGCTAACAGAAACAGATTACTTTTTGACAGAAAAAAGAACCAGTTAAGTGAACTTCAGTTAGAGTCTCTTATCCATAGTCTTAAGTTCAATTTAATCGCTACAGCAGTACTAAAATAAGAAACATGTAAACTCTGAAGTTTTCAAACATTGGATATACAATCACATCTTTGCACACATTTTAGCAAGTAGACATCCTAATAAGTTTAATATTTACACATATCCATTGATAAATTAAGCAAACATAAAAGTATCCTTTTGTGGGGGGTGGGGAGATCAATTCTTAAGACCAATAGACCACATTGTTTTGTTTTTTGCAGAGATGCTAATATGCATGGTAAATACTCTAAAAGGCAGCACCAATTCCCACCTACCATTGGTACCCCCATGTCTTTGAGGTCGCTCTCTCCCATCTGCTTCAATGCAGCCATATCCACCTGCGAACAAAGTAAATAGTATGCCCCCAAAAAATATGTACTGTCAAAACAATTGCTTCAGAAGTTATTAGAAACATATTGGTTAAGCATGCATGAATATAATCCCATAAAGTCTATGCATCACAATAATCACAAAGAATGTCTGAATCTGGCATAAACCCCATAAACATTGAATCAAAATGTATCGTATCGACACAGAAAAAATAGTTAGATAGCTTGAAGCTAGTAATTTAGTAATCAAAGCTTTACCTCCTCCGCCTGAAAGAGAACAAGATACTTCTCAAGTCCCAGTGAATCCAGCAATCCAGGAACAGTTTGTGGGACTTCTGTCTGTAAAATTGAGTAGAGGAATGTCATAGCAAGCACCAACATTAGTGAAGGATTGCACAGCCTAATAAAATTTGCGGGACTCCAATCTGTTAGCACAATTTGGATAAGGAACTTGGACTCCTTGATAACCATGGGCAAACTGAACAAGAATTAAAAGGCTGCATCCGCTTCAAATGTGTTTTTTCTTTGGTAATCATAAGAAGTTTCAAACTTTCAATAAGCAGTAACAGAGACAGCAATGAATAATCATGTTTTAATGATGTTAACTTTAGAAGGTTGTTGGTGTTATAAATTCTAAAAAGGTTGTTGATACTTGATACTAGTAACAAATAACCACAAAAATGAGCAAATCCAGGACCAACCTTGCAACAAGGAGGCATAACAAGCATTTCGTTCTTGTAGAGTTATTTAGAATGAGTTATTTTTCTAAGGGTAAAAGGCAAAAGAAAAGGTGGATTCAAAATAATCTTTTTTCTACGGATTTACCCAAACACAAAATACCTCCTTGTAGTTGCATTCTCAAATGAGAATGGAAGAAATTCAACTTTCATATAATATCTTAATAGAATTCCATGTAGTGATCAATGCATTTTTTGGATTCTTTATTATCCGCATGTCTAGAATCCTGGCAAGAAAATATCCCTTGTTTTTTAGGTAATTAAGTGGGATTGACAGATGTCATAATTTTACTCGAATGTTAATTTCATAATACCAGCGGTATTACAGACCAGATGGTAGATGTGATTTAAGGGACAATTTGAAAATGTTGGACGCAAATAAAGCAACGAAGATAGCTCCAAAAGATCCAATCCTTTCTTTCCTCAGAAGCCTTAGTAAATTCAGATCTATGAGAGGAAGTGCAGATACAAACCTTAACAGGGGTTGTAGGCAGAGCTGCACTAGACGGCGTGATTCCATTAGCTCTCTGTGCTGTATCGACAGAAATAGTGGATTTGCCAGCATATGGTTGGCTTCTTGATGTGTCAGGAGCATCTCTTGTAATAAGACTTTGAGGTCTTGAGGGACCAGCTCTAAGGGATGGCATGGACCTAATCTGGTCATAAGCTCTTGGTGGAGACACATCACGCCGAAGACTTGGAAGCCTTTCAGGTGATCTGTACCTCAAACCATCGGCTGTCCATGAGGGGTAAGGTTTTCTTGAAGACTCCAACTTTAGCAAATCATCCACACTTCTTGCAGAAGGAATTCGACTTACAACAGCAGAGGGCCTTGATCCTAGAACTCCCTCCCTTGAAGAATACCTTGACCTTAACTCTTGGGGGTTTTCTCTCATATCATACCTAGCCCTTGATTCTGGAGCATGACCTCTTGCATCATATCTCAGCGAATTCTTATGGTTTCGGGAAAGCTTTTCACGAAGATCCACTCCATTCTGTTCTGTACCGCCATTGCCCCTCTGTAACAAGCCTTTCCTCATAAGTTTTAGTCTCAGATCATCCTTGCCAACCTGACGATCTTCAAATATTTTGCAGGCCAATGCAACAACGTAAGTATTGTCGGACATCTCCAATTCAAATCCTAGTGAATGAATACTAGAAGTTAATGTATATTATCACGTATCACCTGTATCATCATCTTCGTGGGGGCTACTACTTTCTGTCTGTTGCCTGCAAAGTGAAAGAAGAAGCACAGTGCTAACCAATCACTTACAAGTTACAGAAGAAGTAACTCAAAGCTTGCAGTGACAGAATGTAGCCAAAAAAAAATAACACAAATGGGAAAACACGCACTATAGCCTTTCAAAAGCAACTGCTTTACAAATATAAGATAAGATAAAATAAGGAAAATAGTGGATTAGTATGCAACGGATGGTAGTCTAGTGGCTGACAAGGACATGCATGCCCATATTAAAGATAGATATGCTGATTTGCTAAAATATGAACAGAAGTTCAATTAGGGACTTGAGGTTGAGGTGATAATAAAGTCAATGCCACGCTCAAAGAGAAAACAGTATCCAAAGTCTTCAGTAAACTAATGACATCTGCTTAAGACAATGACCAATAAATTGCCAAAAGAAAAACATATATAGTAATAGCGGTTCACACTAATACAGAAGAAGCGTTTAGGGAAGTGTGGGTGATTGAGAGTTTAGCATCGTGAAGCTAACGCCATGACATACAATTGTGGTGAAGTATCACGAAGGAACAAATTATGCCCTTATGTGATGCGCAATGCGTCCTTTGGAATATTACATTGTAGTTAAGAAATTTGCAGCATTTAAAAACAATGGAAATAGCATATCCAACAAAGATACCTTTTGCTTCTATGCCGGCTTCCATGAAAATCAGAGTCAGTCACATTACTTCCTAATCTCTCCCTCAAAGGTCGCTTTTTCCCTGAGAATTGCACTTCATCATCATTAATAGTATCAGATATAGCCCTCCTTTTGACAACCTGTGGTGAAGAAAATAAAGGAGAAGAAGCTAATATCAAAATTCATCAAGGCCTCAAGGGGAGTGGCTTTACTGAAAATGATTAAATGTTACTCATAAGAAATGATATGGTATGGGTGTGCGTGCACCTGCAGTTAGACATCATCACTACAGAATAAAAGATCTGAATGCAGAATGTGCATACAACAACATATTGGTAATCTTCAACATAACCAACAGGTACAAATAAACACTGCTGGAAAGGGCATACCCTAAACGAAGCTTGCGATAGAACATCTATCACACGAGCTTCTTTTGTTTTTCCCCAAGTCATAATATTTTGACATAGCAACACAAAGAATAAGCATAATCCGACAAATCCCGCCCCTTGTCATCTCACTCCAGCAATGCACCCATCACGATTCACATCCATTACCAATACCGACTAATTTCTCTCCGAGCTTACTGAAGAGACATGCAAACAATGCAGCTACAGCCTACAGTATATCCAGAGGTTCCTCCGCTGAAATCCACAGCATTATAACAACCATAAAGGTATAGCTTGTGACAGCTCACATGCCCTAATAGTCAAACTTAAAAGCTATGAGGATGTCAATCACCTACAAATCAAGCCACCTTCACAAAACCGCACCAGCATCCCTTTGAGTTGAGTTGACAGGGCTAGTTTTTTTACCCTCAGCAGATAACAGCTGAATCAAACATCAGGCATCGAAAATTTCGAAACGCCAAATCACATATCATCCCCCAAAATTAACATCCGACATCCCGCGCACTAATTCGACCTAAGTTTAGCCAATACCTACACAGACCTCCACCAGATCGTCCACCTTGTTTCTTCTTCCGCTTCGTTTTTTAATGAATATCCTGAACGACGGCAAATCCCTAGCGGACAATGGTGACAGGGGCGGCTCACCTGACCGCTGCGGCCGAGGGTGATGGTGACCTGGTGCCTCGAGGACCCCGACGACGAGGCCATCTCCACTGCAGCCCCCACGCGCAGAGGACACTCGGACTCCCCCCGGAACCTAAGATTGCGAGGGCGGCCGCTTACCGGGGAGGGACCAAGGGGCGGCTAGGGTTTCGGGGGAATGGAGATTGGGGAGGGCGCCGAGACGGAAGTTTACCGGCGCTTGGAACGGGAGCGGGGAGGAGAGCCTCGCTTTGGTGGTGATGCGCACGCCAGGGTAAGGGCGTGAGGCCGTGCGGGCCTCTTGCCGTCTTGCGCTTTTTGGACACAATTTGTTTTTTTTTTTAAACTGTTTTGTTGACGTGCTCGGCTGCTCCTGGCTACATGATTGGGATACGAGGCACGTCATGATCTTATGAATCTAAACGGTTTTCTTGTGTGAGAATGAGATGATTGAGAATTGAGATCGAGGTTAGCTTTTTACTCGACATCGTTGACTTGGTTGGTACGAGCCCAATTGAAGTTTAAATAAGTAAAGTATGATAACTTCACAAAATATAAGAGGGCAATGGGATAATTTTCTTCAAAAAGAGACAGGATTATTCCCCAATTAAAACGACTGAAGGCTTAGACAAAAAAAAAGTGTACAAGAATGTGCACGACTTATTTATAAGTGAAGAAGACATCAAAGAATCGTGTTTGGAACGCGCTCACATTTGAAAATAAAAACTTTTTTTTTTGCAAACTAGATATTTAGGATGCTTATATACGCCATGTCACTATGGATATCGGAACACATGTGCAAGGCTATCTATATGAGCATCTATAAAAAAGATAAAACAGTATAATTCGACAAAGTCACCATTAATGTCATTGGAAGAATAGTAATATTCGTTCCTATCAAGTAAACGTGAGCACATGAACTCAAATCTGTATGGACATGCTTAATTAATGTAAAGACCCCATTTGGATCCTTGAATACCATTCTATTAATCATAATTTAGTAAATAAATCAAGCTAAATATAGTTGTACTTGGAATATAGAAGAGATGATGTGTTGCGCTTCTGCTATAGAGCTATAGAAAACCAAGTTGAGGTGCATGCTATTAATTGTACATTAAAAACATAGGATGAAAATCTATAGAATCAATCACCATCTCACACTGCATAAATTTATGATAAGCAACCCATGCATACTTTGTAAAAGTTGGGAAATGCCACATTACAATATAAATAGCTTATGTTACTAAATAGATTCAAATTCCTCAAAATGAAGAGACTCGAAGGTGGCCAAGTTGTTTTTTTTAATCCATGGTAAGTATTTTAACATATTTTCTATTTTTATTAAGATATAATTAAATCATGTCTCTAATGCTTCATTTTAAGGTTTTTAGCAAAATCTCCAATAGAACAATTATACGGGAGACATTGACGCAAAACAAAAGTTTAGGACATGATGTTTTTCATAGCGACCGTGAAATTTGTAATCAAGCTCCTTGTCATATGACTTCAAGTCAATGACATTGACATTTGACTTATTATTTTGGTACATACCGTTCTTTGCATTGTCTAGCCATAGCTAACAAGGTATCAAGGCAATGAGATTGTTCTATTATAACAAGTTTGACAACAAACATTGCTCAAAACATGCAATTAGAATGTAAATCATGCTCGATAAAGTTAAGTTTGACAATGGCGAAGTCTCAATTTCGATCTTTTATTGAACATGGCCTTTAAAACCACCACGCCAACGCCTCTAACATGAACTCTTCTGTAGGCGGACACCATTTTTTTTTTTTGGTGTGTTTTCTACCTCGACGCACACGACGACCTCTTGCTGGCTTGCAACGGGAGGATTCAGGGGTTCAGAACAAGAACACGATCTCGAGGCACCGGTCATCTCCTTCCTCCGTCTCTCCCTCCTCTCGACGCCTTATCCTCCATCAAGGCCGCCAAGGGCCACTGTTCGGTTAAACCCGTCTTCTCCCTCCACTCCCAACGCCGACCCACCATTCCCACGCAAACAAATGATCCTCTCCTTCTCCCCGCACCCTTCCCCTCTTCTCTCCCTCCCCACCACCTCCACCTCCAAACCCCGCGCCCGCCTCCGTCCAGTCCACGCCTCCGCGTCCCCCTCGCCGGAGCTCCTGGGCAAGTCCGCGCTCCGCCGCATCTCCGACAAGCTCCGCAGCCTAGGCTACATCGAGACAACCCCAGAGGCCCCCGCCTTGGACCCGCCCTCCGGCGAGAGCACTGCGGCCGGGCCCTCCTCCCCCGGCGAGATTTTCGTGCCCACCCCGGCCCAGCTCCCGCGCCACCGCGTCGGCTGCACCCTAGACCCGAGCTGGGCCACGGGCGATGGCGAGGCCAGCTCCGCTGCGCGGCGGCAGAGGAGGGGGCGCGGGAGGGATGCTGCTTCGGCGCCGCCGTCCGCGGCGGAGCTGGCGCTGCCGCGGGACGAGCTGCGGCGGCTGCAGGGGATCGGGATCAAGGTGAGGAAGAGGCTCAAAATCGGGAAGGCGGGCATCACGGAGGGAATCGTGAACGGGATACACGAGCGGTGGCGGAACGCGGAGGTTGTGAAGATCAGGTGCGAGGACGTCTGGGCTATGAACATGAGGCGCACGCACGAGATTCTGGAGGTGAGTGCTCCCCTGTGATTTTTGTTCTTATTTGAGTGTGCATGTCCAACACAACATTGACATTCCCATTTCCCAGTCACGTCGTTGTGTTTTCCTGGGTAACACGCTTAGTAGATTAGGGTGTTGCTCGACAGAATGGTACTTGATTAGGTCAAACGTCACTGTAAATTTCGTTTCCCGACTTTAATGGGTAATTGAGTTTTCAATATATGATCACTACTCTTGATGTGCTGCTGTCAGTAAGAAGCAAAGAGCACAATATCTTGTTAAAAGACTGGGTTGATGACTTTTAAGTCATATGATCAGGGTGTATTAATCAGAAGAGAAAACTATTGCTTAGTTGAACTAGATTTCATTTCAAGTTCCATTTGATAAATGACAAATAAGACAGAAGTAGTGTATGGTTGAACCAACTATTTCGGTTTGTATTTGACAGTTCATCATACTCTGTTTCTTTTTTGTGATAGAGGAAAACTGGAGGTTTAGTCATTTGGAGATCTGGGAGTATCATAATATTATATAGAGGGACCAGCTATAAGTATCCGTACTTCCATTATAAAGAAAGAATGGATGGTTTTCTGGATGAAGAATCATCAGAGCAGAGCAGCTCGGGTGATGAGGATGAAGATCTTGGTATAGAATCAGTGGCGCTGAGTAACAGTGCGGAGGCAGAAGAGACTAGTTTTCAGTGTGATATCAGTCATGAGGGTCGTGAGACTCCTGTTGTAGCATGTACAGAACAGAGGAGTATAGGAGAGGGAAAGGATCATACTATAGGGTGTTTGGAACATGGCCTTAGCAGAAAGAAAGATTCAGCTCGCCCAATAGTATCTACCAAACGACTTGTTTTTGATACAGACGAGGGAAATTTGGACATTAGAACTGGAGTTCCAAATGAACAACAAGTGAGATTGCACGTAAACACCCATGCTGATCATCCTGGTAAAGTCGGTCCTAGAGATCGGTCATCCTTAGTGTCTGGTGTTGGTTCTCCAAATAAGTTTCGATTACAGCTGCCTGGTGAGGTAAAACTTGCAGAGGAAGCTGATAAATTACTGGAAGGGTTGGGCCCAAGGTTTTCTGGGTGGTGGGGATATGACCCCCTTCCAGTGGATGCTGATCTGTTACCAGCTATTGTGCCAGGATACCGTAGGCCTTTTCGCCTTCTTCCTTCAGGTGTGCCACCAAAGCTAACAGACAGGGAAATGACTATCCTTAGGAGACTAGCTCATCCCTTGCCCTTCCACTATGCACTTGGTAATGCTTGGTACTTTGCTCTTTTCTTGTTTCTGAAAATATTGATAAGGATCTTGGTATTAATTTTGTGGTGTCCACTTTCCAGGAAGAAGTAGTAACCTTCAGGGATTAGCTGCATCCATGATCAAGCTATGGGAAAGATGCGAGGTAGCAAAGATTGCAATCAAGAGAGATGCACACAACACTGATAGTGAGCTCATCACTGAAGAATTAAAGGTAGGTAGGTCCTAACTGATTCATTGCCCAATTGCCAGTCATACAGTACATTTTTTTGTGCTCCTGCATATTCTGGTAAAAGTAGCATGCATTTGTGTGTGTGTTATGCTTCCTCCTTGCTCTTTCTGCATTTGTTCATCACCTCCATATATGATGAGAAATCAGGCAAATAGATGCTAGTATCTGGTGTAATCCAAATCTACATGGAACTTCCAGCTTTCATTATTTTTTCAGCATACTTGGATTATCCATTCCCAAAATCAGAATGGTAAGTCCCACATTTGTGTTTTAATGTTTCAGGGCTTGACAGGTGGAACCCTATTATCAAGGGATAAGGAGTCGATTGTCTTGTACAGAGGGAAAGATTTCCTCCCCCCACCTGTCTCTCTGGCAATAGAACATCGCAGAAAGATGGGCAGTTCTACAATCTACATTCCTAAGTCTAACACTGAAGAAAGCGCACCTGCTACAGATGCTTCTGTACTGAAGGTATCAAGTGATGTCTCTGTACACATTCATGAAAAGGAAGCTTCTGTCTTTGACAATACAGCAGAACCCCTTAATACTGTGGCCCAGAACGTGGAGGCCAGATTATCTCAGGTATGCTTTCAGCCATCATATTTTGTTTTCTTTTATGTCTGCTGTCTTACTAAACATATATATGCATGTATATTTTTCAGGCCATAGCAGAGAAAGAGAAGGCTGAAAAACTTCTTGAAGAACTAGAAAACGCATCTCAGCCTTCTAAGGCTGAAACTAGAGAAGTCATCTCAGAAGAGGAGAGATACATGTTGAGGAAAGTTGGATTGAAAATGAAACAATTTCTGCTGCTAGGTGGGTATTCTCCTCAACCTTGCTCTGCATACAGCACAGTGCATACTTCTGTTCTGAACATAATCATGTTTTCATAAAATGGAAACTTGTTCTAGTCTTTGTATACCAAACAATTATGTTGCCCATTTCTTAGCTTTAACTGGATTATCTGATTGAAATGACATACTAAATTTTTATATCTAGAACTACAATGAGTTTGCGGGTTCTAAACAATATTTCAACTCATTCTGATCGTTTTCCCATTTCTGACAGGTGAGTCCTATGTGGGTTTCTGTTTTTTAAAGCGCAGTATTCTTTCATCTCTTGTGAATCACCTGGGAAATTTCTTTTTTCATACAACCCTATACATTGCAATGTGTCTGTTACCACTTCACCAGCAATAGCAATTCACTCTCCCATCTAAACACAACCATAGGGAGGAGGGAGAGGGACACAACCTGTAGCAAGGATAGTAGTATTATTCCTGCCAAGGCACCTAACAAGATGCATATTAACTAGTTTAGTCATGTCTGGCATCCTGGTTCCACTTGGTCAACGTAAAATATGGGCATGTAACACAGACCATCTTTAGGGAAAGTTCAGATCATGTAGCTAGGCCGCTAGGGCAGTGGAAAGATCTTTGTAGTTTCTCCACAGAGTATCTTTCCCAGTCACCTATGTTTTATATTAGTACCCGCTTTCTTCTTTTGGTCTTTCAATCACTTTGTTTAATTGAATTGCAGGAAGGAGAGGAGTTTTTGATGGAACTATTGAAAATATGCATCTTCATTGGAAGTATCGTGAACTTGTCAAGATTATCTGTAAAGAACACAGCCTTAAAGATGTTGAATATGCTGCTCGAACTCTAGAGGCAGAAAGTGGTGGTATTTTGGTGGCAGTAGAAAAGGTGAGCAAAGGATATGCTATTATAGTATATCGAGGAAAGAACTACCAGAGGCCATCAACTCTTCGGCCAAAATCTTTGTTGAGTAAAAGAGATGCTTTGAAGCGTTCCTTGCAAAACCAACGCTGTAAGGTGCGTCTTATATGCATTGTATTGTTATGATTCTCTTGTGCTGATATCCTTTATATTCTGAATAATTTCTCTTGTTCATTTTAGTCCCTCAAGGTTCATGTGCTCAATCTGTCAAAGAATATTGACTACCTGAGGGACCAGATGAACTCCAGCTACTATCACAAGGTTAATCATGGTCCTAGTGTCAACTCCGGAACACTACAGCAGAAAAACGAAGTAAACATATTCTAAATGTAGTTCAATTGCCAGTCAGTATATTCTATTCATGCCTGATTATTTATTTATTTCCATATAAATGGTCAAGGAAGTGCCGGAAGTTGCTCCCTTGAGTTTAGAGCCAGAGATTGAGTGCGCTTCAGATGAGATGGATAGAGCCTTAAATTTTACAAAGTCCGAAGTTCCTTTGGGTGATGATGATATGCAGGTCAGTAGTCCTTATGGAATCTGTACGTTGTAGTTTTGTCCTCAATTAACACTCTCTTTAGGAGACCTAATGTGGCTTCTGCACACTGTATGTATAGAGCAACGCTTATCTGAACAAGCATGAAGACGGTTCCTCCAGGACTGCAAGTCAATGCCTGATTGAGACATCCAATGATCAGAACAGACATGTGAGTTTGGCAGTTGATGTTGATGAACTGATGCTGCAGCAAAACCAGCAAAGCTCTACTGTGACGTGCGGTCCAGATAGTCATAGTGGAGGAGATTCAAAAGATGTGGATGCACCAAAATTTGATGTGGAATCTGATCCTCTCTTGCCTTCGAGAGCAACACCACTCTCAAATCAAGAAAGACTTGTGCTAAGGAAGCAAGCCCTTAAAATGAAGAAAAAGCCAGTACTTTCAATAGGTATCTTTCTAACTTTCTTGGTCTTATCCACGTCATTATCTTCATTAGCTAAGCTGCTTCGCTAAGCATATGAATAATGTCTTAGGGAGGAACAATGTCATCACGGGAGTTGCGAAAACAATAAAAACACACTTCAAGAAGCACCCTCTTGCTATTGTGAACATAAAGAACAGAGCGGATGGGACTCCAATCCAGCAGCTGATAACAGAACTAGAGGTTTGTAACTTGTAACATAGAATAGTTAGATCCTGAATGCACAAATTTATCTGAAGTTCTTTGATATCCAATGGAAACAGGAGGCCACAGGATCGGTTCTAGTGTCACGAGAAACAAACAAAGTGATTTTATACAGAGGTTGGGGAGCAGAAGTGGCCCAGAATAGCTCAATGGAAAATCATGCAGATAAAGAAAAGGAGGTAATATCGCCTCAGCTCCTGGAGGCGATCCGGTTAGAGTGTGGATTGCTCCCTGGTGAGTCAGGATAGCTGGACCCGTAACCTCCCTAGTCCCTACAGATAATGTGTTATGGAAGAATCGTGCAATTATTGCCAGTGGATAAATGGACCATACACATATAGAGGGCGTGTTTGCACCGAAGAACTGAAGCTGAGCAAGGTGTGGAACCATGCTGCAAACTGACATAGTGTGCGTGCCCATGCTGTCGATGCATTTGCTTGTCGCCGTTGCAATTGTTGGCGACTGCCGACTGGGCATCTTTCATTCTCTCCTTTTTTCTTGAACCATTCAAGGTTCTTCAGACATGCACGGCAATGTCTTAGCTGTAACGCCGTATATCTTCTTGTCTGTAGATCTTACTCCGGAACGGCCTGAGTAAATTTCTTGCTGTAAGAGCAAAGCTAATAAGCACGCCGGCGAGCGGGCGTCTCGCGTGGTGACCTGACGCACAGAAGTGGCAGGCCCTACTGAAATTTAATGCACGACAGTGAAACAAGCCGGTATCAGTTGCAGAGCTCACTTCCGATTGGTTTTCGCCAGCTTGACAGTGAAACAAGCCGGTATCAGTTGCAGAGCTCACTTCCGATTGGTTTTCGCCGGCTTGGCATGGGCGTGTAGCGAGACGTCAATCATCTTCTCTCTTCGTCTCCCTCCATGCCACATAGGATTGCGCTCGCTTTGCGCTGGTTATTATACCTGCTCTAATGGACTGCTCCAAAACTCGTCGAGCGGTTAACACCCGGCAAAAGGTAGTGCCGTCTGCTGGAATTGACAAAAGACCTGCAACTCAGCAACTGCCAGGGTGATCGTGTCACCTTTGGTCGCATCGTCCGTCCATCCATCCATCCACAATACATTTGCCCTGGCCTGGCCTTTGCAGCCTGCAGACCGCTGGCGGGCAAGAGACACTGTGGTGGCTGCTACGTGACCTGTGGATTTTGTTTCGGCGCTGCCGACACCAAGGCGTAGAACTGTGTTTGAGGCTTTGAGCTCTCTGTCGCCTGCCGTTGTAGACCCGACTGGCAAGTTTTGCTACACCGTTCGCTGAAATCCTGCGCTTCTTTTTGTCAAGGCTTTGTTTGGGGTTGAGCTCTCACTTTGTCGCAGGCTTGCACAGCTACCCTGAACTGAGCTACGGTCTCGGTATTTTACAGCAAAATCTGTCGTACTACGCAACAAGGAGCTGCATCGTGAATGAATATACTAGTTCCTGGTGCACTACGCCATGTACAAAGCCGTATCTTGCTGCTCTGAATGAAGAGAAGAAGAAAGACGAGGGGCACGGCTTTCGGCTTGTTTTTCTGCCCCCAAAAACCTGACGCTGCCGCTTTGCCACTGCAAGCGGACAAAGGGTCGCCTTTTGGCGTCCAGCCTGGTGCGGACGCATGCAAGTTGTTGTGTTGTACATGGATCGAAATCGCTTTTGCCTGCCTGGGAGTTGGGACATGCAAACCGGGGGCGCACAAAAAGAAAGGTAAAGCTTCTAAAAAGACTGCACCTTGGGCGTACCCGCTGCATATATATTGCTTTGTTTGGTTTTCATCTACTACTAGTTGGCTCCAAGGAATCATGCCCTACATGACGCGGCTGACGTGAATGAGGCCTCGTAACGAACCCTACACGTACTGCCATGTTGCTCATCAGCACATCATGCTCCCATGATCAAACAGATGCATGATCTACAATCTCTGAACAAGATGGTCTTCGCAGTATCCATCTAGTAGGTGAAACCATGATAAACGGGTCAATCTACCACGTCGTACTTTGCTGGACTGAGAACCGAAACATTTCTTCCTCCATAGATGAAGAGGACAAGTATTTTTCTGCGTAGTTTCTGTACACAATCAAGTTCGATTTGTCCAGACCAGGGCATCAGCAGTCCTCTGGACAGTGGCCCAGTCCAGTGGCACTGCCAGGACACAGTCTACGGGAGAGGAGCTAGCTACCAGTACCAGCAGCTGCATCGGATGCCCGTGTGCCGTGCGCGCCCACCAATTATTCCTTTGCGAGATCTCTTCTCCCTCTTTGCCGGCTTATCATGCCGCTCAGCATACGGGACATCATAATAGCTACAGCACGAGACAATCCGTCATCAGCCGGGCACACACGCATGAAAGTGAATGCTCTCGGGACATCCCCCAGAAGAATTACAGGTGGTGACCGGGCCACGAGCTCATGCAGCGCATCGCTTGCTTTCGCTTCGGGGGACACCGAATGGATTTGCAGCGCCGCAGCTGCAGGGTGGCCAGCTGGGGACCGAATCAATTCTGCGCTGCTGCCTGAGCGTCTCCACACTTGCTTGATTGTGCTCCGGATCGATCGGAGGAGAGAATGGGCTCGGACAAATCATGCGCCGTTCATTTATTTTTGGTAAATTCGATCTTGTCCTGTTGTCGCATTTGGAAATTCATGTGCTGGAAAAAGATTAAAAAAACATTGTAGTGCCTTTGTCAACACCCTACATGCACACCCTACAATTCAGTTTGGCTCAGCTTTTAATTTTCTTCACGGCTTAACAAAAAGCTATGCGAATGAACAGAAAACAAAGGATGAACTGCAGGTAGAATCTGCTTTTTCACCGGCAGCTTTCCGAAAAGCAAGTTCTGCACAATGCGACTGCATTCTCTCTTGCGGCAGTGCAGCCTAGGGTAGCAGCTGTTGATCACAGCAGTTTGGAGTTCCAAATCTTTTGAAGGGACGGTACTCATAGCTCGAAGATCTTGGCGAGATCTCTGCGCCGTGGCTCGTTCAGTGGACGTTCGCGACAGACGACAGATCGGTGCCCGGACCATGAGTCCATGATCGACGTTCCAGTCAGTGCACACAGTGCATGCATTGCGTACCTTTCCCATGATTCATTGATTCCCCATCACCAAAAGGCGGTAGCATCCATGCACAACATACAGCGCTGGCAGTGCCGCCTGCCCGGCCTGCACTGAAAGGGCCGCACAGCAAGCGCAAGCCATGTCAGTACATGTCACACGTGACGTGTATAATCTGTGATTTACATTACATTTGAGATGCATTTCACCATAGAAACCAACGATGCAGCTGCATCAGCTTGCTTGGAAAGTAATCTTTTCTCTCCTTTGAAGCACCGAGCTAGTGAGCTCAAGTTTCTGCAAGAAATATGCATGATATAAGGTTATTTATTTTCAAATTGAGGGAGAACTAGTTGCAATGCGCATATTTTCCGAAATTTTGAATGAACTTCACCTATTTTTTAGATACTGAGATATTATATGGCGTGAAACCATTTTGTAAATCGAGACAAAAAAAAATAAACTAAAAGCTGGCTGCTAGTTTTTTCTTCCCTAACGGACGCTGGCTTCAGCATCAGCAGTAAAAAGCAGTGTTTCGTCGGGACAAGCCCTCTCAGACACCCCTCAGATTCATGCATGGGTCAAAAACGCACACGCTATTGTACTGTTAGCCGCGTCGCGATTGATATATTAACGTGATAAAGAAGCCGGAGGGAAAACATCTTGAGGACCAACCACCAACCAAACAGAAACCTCACCTACCCCTTCTTTCAGTGCTTACCCTCACCAGTGTTGTTTATTCTCAAACAAAAAGCAACCAGTTAACTTTGCTGTTTTGTTTTCTTTTTGACTTTTGTACTTTTTTAAAAAAAAATGATCATGTCAGTGCTTTTGATCTTGTCGCTTCAAGTTATAGCTTGTACTAATTCATATACCTCAGCAAGATGAAACATGCATGTAGCTCGTTGGTCTTATTGTGCCTACTTCGACCAATAAAGACTAAACCAGAAAAATTTAATGTAAGACATATTCCTGTTTTGTAGATAATATATATACTACAAAGTTTAAAATAACTTCAGACTACAAATGTCTCCCATTGACTTAATCAAGATCACACATTTATGATGGAATTTACAAGGATAAAGACATTAGGTCTCATTAAACATTTTTTCCCCTAGAAAACATACTGATTTAAATTATAATGACCATTCATAAAATATATTTGCAATATTGAAAAATACAAGAGTAAATATGTTTTTGTTCTCCTAGGTTTCAAATTACATCATGAAGAACTCGAAATTTAGAAATTATTATTATTCTTGTTTCTAGGATTCATAATATATCCTGTAGTTTTTAAGATAAAATAAAAGCATCTTGAGTATTTAATAAGACTATAAAAAAATAAATTACTCCCTCCGTTTCATAATATTGCTATGTTTAGCATTTAAAATTTGTACCAAATAAAGCTAAATTTGAGTTGTGAAGCTAGATTAAATGGATAAATGGACAAAAATAACCCTCTAAAAATTAATTGACTTGTGGTCCTGGTGGTCAATAAATAGTAGCCTCACAATTCCTTTTATTTAAATGGAGACATGCAAGGCAAGAATACCTTCCATACATAGATCATATATACTTGTATATACATGTTTAATGAAGGGTTCATGAGACATTTCACACACTTCTTAATCTGTTTAAAACGGAGGCAGTACCAATACTCTATAGGTTTCTTACCGCGGTTTTGCTTTTTACTATCCCCAACGGAAGGCCAAAGCAGGTTGGCCTTAGAAATGCCCTAGCTAGCCTTGGAGATTAGCCAAACTCCATCACAATCCACTGCCATCACCATCACATTAGGAGGGAGGAAGGGGGAAGAGACTCCCCTAGAAAGAAGATCACCGATCGAGCGCAATAAACCAAGGGAGATGTGTGCCTCCATCATGCCACTCCATGTGATGCGAGGAGCCACAGCAGCAGCCTCTCCTCCCCCTACTTCCAAGATGCAATCATGCTGCCCCAAGCCCCTCGGGCCCTCGGCCGCCATGATTGCCACACCACCGCACCACCTCAAGAGTCGCCTCCACCCACTTCCAAGAGGAAGAGGCTGGAGAACCTATAGTCGATGAGAAAAGCGGGAGCGCAGAGAGAGAAGGGCGGCGGTGTGCGAGGGGGCCGGCCGGCGGCGGAGGAGAGAGATGGGGTGGAGGTGACAGAAAGCGAGAGGGGGATTATGCATGGTGCATGATGATGGCTTCGTTGATCGATCTGCTCCAGTACTCCTCTCATATGTGAGTCAAGGAGCCATCATCAGATCGGTGCAGTTGTCCTGCCTCTCCCTTCTTCGTCTTCTTCCAGCATACTAGCTATCTTTGCTTCAGCTTCTTTTGTGCACTGCGCCATGGCTTTGGGGAATCAAGCGTCTTGGTCCGAAATAATCCGTCTTCTTTAATTTCTAGCTAGGATCTACGTACTTGTGCAAGAGTATGTCATGCTATGCTATACCGTCCCTTATGTTATTCCTACATGTTCCTATCCTATTCTGTCTTTCTATATATGGTTTGTGCAAACAGATTAAAGATTCTAGTTTACCTGGATTCATTTATTTCAATCTTTATATTTGAGTTCTATTATTCATGTAATATATTTCATTACTTATGTCGATTTCTCTTCTTTGAGCGCTTACTAGTTGGACTTGGGATTTCAGTTATTAGTTTGATGCATATGTGTTTCTTGATTATTGATCTGGCCGTGACTGTATATCCCAGCTGTTTGTCTGAGAGATAAGATCACATAGGAGGATGAACAGCATGAAATATATGTGAATCTTCTAGCTTCGATCCATACAACTCTTCCCTAGATCTCTTACAAAAGCTATTCTAATGAGAAGTTGTACGTTTAGCTTTACCTTGCTTTGTGCTATCTTTTCTGTAAAACAAAAACTATTCATTACATGCTACTATGCAATACATATTCACAATCACGAGCATGCTGAGTAAGACCAAGCCTGCCAAAAAAGATCGTTTGACTGTCCCAATTCTTGGGTGCAGCTAGTGCCAAAGCCATAACTTGCATACTCATGATAACGTATTGGCAAGTTAGCCGAGTCAGTCCTTCTAGGTTCTAGCTTCACATGCACTTTCTTTTCCAATGCAATGGCATTGCAACAACTCCCAATGTGAGGATTGAAGTCCGCGCGCTATAACAGAACGAAATAGCTATAGTTTACTCTGAAAAAGAGAATAACCATTGGCAAGTAGAAATTAAATTTGCATATGCATGGTTTAAACATTAAGGCCTTGTTTAGTTCGCCAACTTTCCAGTCACATCGAGTCACATCTTCTCTCACAGACACGCTTACCAATGCACTATTCACACCTCCAACTTTCCACCAACTTTCTCATCTAAACAAGGCCTAAGTTGATCATTCGGTCATTTCTTTACTATCCACTCATGCATGCATTCTCTCAGATACTTGTCCACCAATATTTTCTGAAAAGAATGTTCTCTCTACAAGGCTTTATAGTTGAATATTTGGGCTAACATATATACATCTGGTATTAAAATTAAATAATGGCGAGTGTTTTAATTTTATAGTGAAAAACGTTACTAGGCTGTCACTTATTTATTGCTACATGAAAAAACAGTGGGGAATCAACTTAGTTGTCATTCTTCTTAATATAATATTTTTTTCCTAAGCAATGTGATTTTACCTTGAGCATAGGATGTAAATATATTTAATGGTTCAAATATATTACTTCATGGATAAGCATGGTCAATATCTTTAACTTTAGATTGCTTTGCATTCTTGGGTCTAGACACAAAGTTTGTTTGGACAATTATATCTATCCTTAACTAATTGGGAATATAAATTGTGAATTAGGTTAGACAACTAATGTCAAGTTTCATTTTGTCTCCATCTAGATGCTATGATCTATAAAGACCTTGTTTTGTACATGGACGAATAATGTCAAAGTTTGTTGCTAGGTCTATGGCATATTCTACACGTACAATTAAAACATTTTGGTTGCACCGTAGCAAAGTTGGAATTAAGCTGGAGAACTGTGTCTAATGTAACCGTTTTGATCCGTTGGCTGGTTAGCCTTCCACTTGTATTTTGCATTTTGTTGATGAACTCACATATTGAAATCTATTAGCAGTTGGCTGTACAGCTATGCATGCATTGTTTTCTAGATATATACAGTAGCTAGTTACTTCCATATATACGAGCCACTGACATAATTCTATATGACTATATCTGTCAATGCTAGAGTACAAGTGTAGCATACGCTTAGTTAAACAACTTACATGCAAGATACTACAGTTATCAGGGGGAAAAACCCGAAACAAATTATATGTCTATTGCTTTGTTATATTACTAGTTATACAATATTTTAATTTTGAACTTAAAAGCAGTTTACAATGTTTGTTGTGCATAATACTCGTTGCTGATAGCTGTTGTTTAGCAGTGGCATGGTCATTTATCTGTTTCCTCAATTCTAATGGTCAACTCTAAAACAATTGCGAATCGGAGTAAATAACTCGAAAGCTAATTTGAAGGACATATGGAAGAAAAATATTGCCATATAATTTTTTTAAAAAATAAAACACTGAAAGAGATACTTTACCTTCGTATACTTCATGACCGCACCTCTCCCAAAATATTTGGGTTGCTTACCCAGAGAGTGCATTTTCGAGAAATCTTTCCCCAAACTAAACACACCCTTAGTTGTTTCTCCTATAAGGCCGTTAACCTCTTAATCGCCCTCGTTCTTTCGAAAAATGATGATTCGAATGTGATAGTTTAGTATACCGATTTTTACCGAGTATGCTGTGATGCATCAGACAGGCAGGCATGTTAGAGCATGGCTAATAAAAACGGCGACCAGCGGGCGTATGAGGGTCCAACTCATCATCAGACCTGCCGAGCGGTGGGTGGGGACCATGTCTCGTCAGCCAATAGCAAATGGTCTCGCTCCGCACCGTGGCTTGGCAGCCAATAAAAATTGTTCTCGCTCCTCTACGCCGGCTTGAAGCGGGCGTGCCACCAGTCGCCGATTTGTTTCTCTCTCTTCATTCCTCTGCAGGCCACGTAGGATTCCGTCTCTTCGTCGATTAGTATACTTGCTCTTACAGCTGTTGTGTGCACAAATCGGATGAGCATTTACTGCTACGAACGCGACCCAGGGACCTCGCGCCATCATGGAAGTTCGCGGGCGTGACCAGCCGAGATCCGCACCGGGGGTCACGGTTGCCGGGGGGTAGATCCATAAATGAAGAAAGGAATTCATCGCTTCCCCGCCCGGCCACCGGTGGGCGGTGGACCTCGCTTCTTCGTCACCAAATGACGTGGATCCTGTACGTCTGCTAGCTCCGGCCGGCCGACGAGCTAGACTGGCCAGGCCAGCCAGCTGTGCTTAATTGCACCGGTGCCACGCTTACCGGGCGGTCGCTAACCCGTCATTATCTCAGGTGCTTGCTCGAGAGGAACGGCTAGCTCTAGCTGATCGGTTGTCGTACGTGTACGTATGTACCCGACGCGCTCGATCGATCGATCGCCGCTATAGCTGTCAGCTACTCAGCTGAGCTCGATCGATCTCGGCCGCAGAAGATCGGATGAGGCCGGGCGTCGGTGGGGAAAAAAATCGCGCCGCTCGTCGCTGCTGAGACTGAGACGCTGACCCACCAGGCCACCACCGGCCGTTCAGCCGCGATCATGGCGTCTCGTGCCGTGATTAGCTAAGCCACGGTGGTCTGGCTCTGGCGTGCGGTGCGGCCGGCGGCGAGACGATGCGATCTGCGTGCGGTCACGGGCTCACATCACACGGCAAGCCGAGTAGGCGACCGCGCTGCGCGACGCTGACGACGACTCGGCTGACACGTGCGCGCGCGGTCGCTGCGGCGTGACCACCAGCAGTCCAGCAGAGTACTGATTCCTGGGCCACATTTGTTTTTTTAGATAAAATTACTGGGCCACAGCCCACACGGACTCCCGGCACGAACGAAGTCTTCTCGACACGGGCCGTAACTAACTTGTGGATTGGCCCAACCCAACGCCTGTGTGCCTCTCCCACCACCCCTTTGATCTTCTCTGTCTCTCTCTCACGCTTCGCCCGAAGCGTCACCCCCCGTCGTCATCCCCGCTCCATTTCACATTCGCACCCAACCACGCCGCCGTTCGAGGGATTGGATCGGCCAAGAAGAGTCGACGGGCACCGCCACCTCCACCCCCGAGCCATCCACCACTCCCCCCTCCACCCTACCTCTCGTCGTCGGGGTCTCTTCGAGTCCGATCAGTTGTGATTCGACATCTCGACGCGTGATTTACTTCGAGTCCAATCTACCTTGATGGCGGCGGGGATTTCTGGCTAGGCGCTCTATATATGTCAGGGCTCCGGCGGCACCGTGGAATCAGCAGCCAAAGCGAGGTAAGGGGAGACGATCTATTCTCTCCTTCCTCTCTCGCAAGATTTAGAGCTGGACTGGGGAGGAAATCGCGCAGTCAGGGGCTCAGGGCTTGTTTGCGGCAAAAAGGTCTCGCCTTTTTTCTTCTGGGATTTGATCTCGTGAATGGAAGGGGCATCGAGATCGAGTGGCAAGCGCAAGGCCGCCGCCTTCGACTCGATTATCCCCGCATGGAGGCGGCGGCGGCGCCCGAGGAGCGGGACTGGACATCGCTCCATCCGGACATCACCAGGCTCATCGCCGAGCGGTTGCTGGACGAGGACGTGACCGAGTACATCGTCTTCCGCGCCGTGTGCACGCACTGGCGCTCGTCCACCCCGAGCCCGCGGGACCCCACGCTAGCCGACCGCCGCTTCCACCCGCGCGGCTGGGTCGCGCTCTGCGAGGGCACCGGCGTCCGCCCGGTCGACGGCGAGGCGATCACCTTCTTCCACACCTCCTCTGGCAAGGCCTTCCGGTTGCACCTCTGGGAGCTCCATGGCCAGCGGATTGTCGGCTTCACAGACGGCCTCGTCATACTTCTCGACACAGGCACCGCCGTCGTTCGTGTCCTCCACCCTTTCACGCGCGTCATGGTCCGGCTGCCCGACCTGGCCCGCTTCTACCACCTTGTCCTCAGCAAGCAGGCGTCGTTTAAGACGGATTCCTTCGTCTGGCTCAATGCCACGGCCTGCGTCGCCAGCCGCAGCTCCATTGCCGTGGTGATCTGGTTTCCCAACATGCCTGTCGTGATATGCGCGGAGCCAAGCAGCAAGGACTGGGACATCATCCACACTCTTATCCAGCTCACCAATACCTTGCCTTTCAATGGCCGGCTCTACGGTGTGACACGGGCTGGCAGGCAGCTTGTGCAAGTGTACCCTCTGAATAAACACATTGATACTGTGGTTACTGAAGTGCCAAAGGAGCTTGGCTTCCCTCGGAGTTGCCGCTACTACCTTGTGGAGTCAATGGGAGCCATGCTTGTCGCCGTCCTGCACAAGATCTCCAGTGAGAAATTCAACGCCTTCACTCTCTTCACGGTGGACCTCAGCCGTCACAAGCTAACTCGAGTTGCCAGCCTAGGCGACCAGGCGCTGTTCCTCAGCGATGACCGGTGCCTGTCTGTCTCAGCCGTAAATCAACCTTCCATCAGCAATAACTGCATCTACTTTGCCATGCCGAAGGTTAGAAATCCTGTGATGGTGCACTCACTCACGGACGGCTTGTTTGAAAGTTTGTCAATGCCGTGCCTGGATGACAAGCCATCAGCGGTAGCTTGGACATCTGTGCAGCCCTATGCACTTGCCGATCACCTGCTCACCTACTGCCACCATCGTGAGTGGGCAAGAGGGTTCATGTTCCATGAATTTTACTCCATACCCAGTTGTTGGGACAAGCTAAGCCAGAAGATCATGAAACAGGATTCAGAAGTTGTGGTTCCTAGATTGAGAGGAACAACTGACCAGCTGAAGAAGCTAGAGATACCTAACTTGTTCACCTTCATGACTTCCTTGGCGAGGATTAGCGGCAACAGATCAAGGCTCACTGAATAGTGGGGTATTTTTTTTGGATCGGGAGGTGCTATAGGTAGCATGCTCTTGTGAGATAACAGGACGCGCGACGCTGACGACGACTGGGCATGCCGCTGACCCGTGCACGCGGTCGCTGCCGGTCGGGGGGGGGGGGGGGGAGCGTGACCAGCACCAGCAGTCTAGCAGAGGCCCGCCCAGGCGCACTGGGCCGAGGCCGCCCCCTTCCTGGCCTGCGGCCCATACGGCCAGACCTCAGTGCATCAGCTCCCGAGCTGCTCGCCTGCTCCCGCTTCCCACTGTGGCGGGTGCCGGCGTGCTTGGCTGGGATTTTGGCTTTTTAAAAAAAAATTCAAAAAAAATATTGTTTATCTAATTTTTTTCTATTTATCATATCTCCCCACTCCACAGAACACTCTCAGCTACAGTGCAGGCTGCGCACCAGCTAGATGCCATGACACGGGAGTTATCGCGTAGGTTCGTTTGCCATTCCAAATCTAGTTTCTGTCACGAGGAAAAGTCATGTTTCGACAGGGAAAAAAAAATACTCTGTGCTCGAGTTTGGTACTATTTCCATTGGCCGCTTGACGTCTCGTCTACTCCCTCCGTCCCAAAAAAAATACAATTCTCGCTTTTTAGGAGTCAGGCAACCTCAACTTTGATTGAATATATAAAAAAGTATTAACATTTGTGATACAAAATAAATATCACTGACTTGGTTATAAAATGTATTTTCATAATTAAGTTATTTAGAAACATAAATACATATTATTTCATATAAAGTTGATCAAAACATGAGTAAGCTTTGACCGGCACAGTTTCTTCAATTGCATTCTTTTTGACAGCGGTTTGCGCTTCCAAGCACTGAGACGAAAGACGACACGTGTTTACAAACAGCACCCAGATAGCTGAGCTGAGAGATGATCCGCCACCGCCACCTATTTAGGCCCTGGTCACATTCGCTAACAAAACACTATCTATTCTAACTTTTCGTTATTTATCAACTTTTCAATATTCACCTCACTCCTAAAACACGCTTCCCAGCAAGTGCTACAGTATTTTTCTTGGCTTCAGTGTTCAGTGCCTATGAACGCAGTGTTGTGTTCTGCACAGAATTCCGATCGACACTTTTTTTAAAAGTTTTAATTGCCAATCAAACAAACATTCAGAAGGGAATATTCAGAGTGTCAGGTTCAAACTTGTCCATCCAGGCAATATGGACTGCAATGACATGACAGACACGAGGGTGGAGAAGATCAGAAGACACGACGGTTTCAGATGCATCCGACACTTCCACCCTGCGTGGCCCATGCTGCATTTTCAATTCTTTTTCGATCGCCAGTTCGATCGACATCACGCGACTTCATCCGCATCTCGATCGGCCGGTGGCCGCCGTAGTCAACGAACGAGTGCTCGGCAGACAAACAAGCAGGCAGCCATGGCGTCCGAGGTAGCAAGCCTCGCCGTGGTCTCGGCGTCCACGGCCGGGGCCCTGTCGTACGCGCGATTCGCCACCGCGCGCCTGAGCCCCGGAATCCCCCGCCTCGCGGCGCTCCTCCCGGTGCTCCTCCTCCTCCCCGTCCTCCCCTTCGCCTTCGCCTCCATCCACCTCCGCACCATCTCCGCCTTCTTCCTCGTCTGGCTCTGCGGCTTCAAGCTCCTCCTCCTCGCCGCCGGCCACCCGCCGCTCCACCCCGCCCTCCCGCTCCTGCGCTTCGTCGCCTGCGCCGCGCTGCCCATCAAGGTCCGGGACGAGAACCAGCACCACCACCAGCCGTCCCGCCGCTCTCTCCCTTCCGGATTCCTCCTGCCCTACGCGGCCAAGGCGGCGCTCTTCGCCGCGCTCGTCTCCGTCCGGTGCTACAGGGCGCGGATGCCATCGTACGCCGTGCCCGTGTTCGACGGCGCGCACGTGTACCTGATGCTCGAGCTCTTCCTCGCGTCCGCCGCGGCGCTCGCCCGCGCGCTGCTGGGCGCGGATCTGGAGCCCCAGTTCGACCGACCCTACCTCGCCTCCTCCCTCGGCGACTTCTGGGGACGCCGGTGGAACCTCATGGTCCCCGGCGTGCTCCGGCCCTGCGTGTACCGCCCCGTGCGCGCCCGCTCCGGCAGCGCCGCCGCGGGCGTTCTCGCGGCGTTCCTCGTGTCGGGGATCATGCACGAGGTCATGTTCTACTACATCACGCTGGAGCCCGGGACAGGTGAGGTGACCGCGTTCTTCGCGCTGCACGGCGCGTGCGCTGTGGCCGAGCGGTGGTGGTGCGCCGCGGCGGCGCGGCGAGGTGTTGGGTTGTGGCGGCCGCCGCGCCCCGTGGCGACGGCGCTCACGCTGGCGTTCGTGACTGGGACAGGGTCGTGGCTCTTCTTCGCGCCCGTGATCCGGAGCGGGCTGGACAAGGCCATCGTCGCCGAGTGCGAGGGAATGCTTGCGTTCTTGGAGCGGGCTGGCTGGAATCTAGCAGCGGCAGCACATTCGGTTTGATCCGCTCGGTTTTGGGGGTCATTGATTCATAATATTAGTGCACTGTCTGCACTCTGCAGTGTCGATCAAGCGTTAACAAGTTTCAGTAATCGGCGTTGTATACCTGATTCTGTTTTGTTTGTTTTGTTTAGGCTATGTGAAGCATGGTTTTCACTTCGTGTTCCGTTTCAGTCATAGATTATCAGGCTGCTAGCCAGAAGGATCGTCACAGGCTCACAGTAAACCCGCAGCGAATTTGACCGTCGGTCCGACGAACGGCCTCCAACCGCAGCAATGGTGTTGGACGGTCATCATTCAAATGGTACCAGCATTACCTACAACAAGAGAGTGAAGCATAGCTCTCGCACAGATGCACCACTTCCATGTCTTTTGAGGAACCACCACTTCCACTACAATACACACAAAATCTTACTGCACCAAATGATGATATCATGACACGACCGGTGTGTCCACTGTCCATGATCCATCCATGCTTCCTTTGAAGGATTCCATTGGAAGCCGCAAACGAGCAAACACGTTATCGTTCAACCACAACAGCCCGAGTCCTCGCCGTCAGAGTCCAGCTTCCACCACGGCTTCCCCTTCGCCTTTCGTGACAACTCCTCGACACCGTCGCCGTCGCTGTCCTCGAACACCACATCTTCCTCGTCGTCGGCCTCCTCGTACTTCCACTCCAGCCCCTTGAGCACGTCCCTGTCCCGCCACTTCCCGGACACTGATGGCGCCGCCGTCCTGGCCTTCCCGGCGATGACCTCTGCCCAGCTGAACCCGACGTCGGCCCACCTCACCAGCCCGGACTCCCCGCCGACCACCACCGACCGCACGCCTCTCTCCCTTGCCGTCCTCAGCAGGGAGCCGAGCTCGTCGTTGCCCGAAACCAGCATCAGGCACCCCACGGACCCTTCGTCGAGCACCTGCTGCGCGCGCTCACGGAGGGACGCGGCGGGGTTGCGTGTGAGCTCGACGAGGACGGCGGCGCGGCCGAGCTCGTCGGCAGGGGAGGCCGCGGCGTCCGCGCCCGCGGTGAGCTCGCGGGCGGCCTTCTCGTACTTGGAGAGCTTGAGGGAGAGCGCGGCGGCGAGGCGGACGCGGCGGTCGCCGCGGGAGGAGTCGATGCGGGCGAGGCGCTTGGCGTGCTCGCGTGCGTGGATGGCGTCGAAGTGGCGCAGCAGGCCGTCGCGGGCGCGGAAGCGGCGCCCGCAGACGCGGCAGAGGTGGGTCGTGGCGGCGGCGGCGGACGCGGCGAGGGGCGGGAGGCGGTGGGAGGGGTTGACGAAGGCCGCGGAGAGGCGCAGGCGGCCGAAGGAGGAGACGGCGAGGTGGAGGCGCACGGCGGCGTCGTAGAGGGGCAGCGTGTTGGGGGGACGCGACGCGGTCAGGTCCCAAAGGACGGCCACGGAGGTGGTCGGCTTCCGAACTGCCGGTGCCGCGGAGGTGGATAGGTAGAGGAAGAATTGAGGAGCAGCGGCGAGGACAGGGCGCCGGATGTGGGAGAGTGGAGGAATAGGAAACATGGGGAGGGATCGCACCCGGAAGAGGGGGAACTTTAGCGGCGGCGGGAATGGCGATCGGCCGCCGGCCACCTCCTTCCTACACACACTCCACGTTCCACCCCCACCTTTCTCTGCATTGGCGTGGGCCGCGTGGCCAAGTGGGCGTTGGGCCAAAATGTTGCCTGGGCCGCATGGCAAAGTAGGCCTTGTACCAAAACGCGGGACACCGGACACTGTCCTTCGTACAACGACGTTTACTTGATATACACAACTGTACATAGCAGTGTCATTATCGTGATGCAAAACTCCTGTACATATCCGTGTCGCTGTCGTGTCGTGATGCAAGTAATAAGTCGATAACAATTAACCAGACACGCAAAAAACGTCAATGTGGAACTTCAGCAGTTGCTGTAAACAGGAATGTATACATAGTTCACTGACGACTTATGGCAATAGGCCAGTAAGTCTGGTACGAAGGCCAACCACACCACGATACCAAGTTTTCAAAAGACGCATTATGCATCTGGGTTCGCAGCTTGGTGACGCATTACATCTTCTGCATGATAACAGAGTTCGCCAGGCCAGCGTGCTCAACAGTCTGCGTCGGGTCAGTCAGCTGCTTGGGTGGGAAGCCAGTCTGCAGCTGATACGGCCTTGAAGCACCGGGACGAGAAGCGTCGATGAAGGACCTGATGTCAGCCACAGTGTGGTGCATGTTGAACCGGGCCACCATGCGAGTGCCATCGGCCAGCCTCAGCTGTATGGATGTAAATGGCTGGGAGTCATCCACAATGAAGCTACTGGACCTTGAAGCAGGGGGCGCTGAAGTGGGAGCAGCAGGAGCAGGTGCTGAACTATCATCTGCAGAAGGTCCACCGCCTAGGGTTCTTCCAACACCCTGGAAGGCTGATCGGGGCCTTATAGGTTCCTACATGACAAAGCAAGAGAGGATAAATGCACTGGACTTGAGACATTGTTAATGGAACTCGTTCAGCCATAGATGGACGACGGTAACTTACCTGGTAATCTTCGAGTCTTTTCACAACATTCACATGAACTGGTGTGCTTCTATCAGCAGGCTCCAGTTCCCGGGGGCACTGGGACATCCTAAGGCTCTGAAAACAAAGGTAAGGTTGACATGAATTCTTTCAGCTATAAAGAACAAGTATGGCAATCTTATGCATATTAACATTTATACATGTTGTACTAAAAGGGGAAAAAACAAACAGTCTGTGATGTTACAATACTTAACCAACAGCTTAAATAACAGCTCAACACATCTTTATAGAAAGAGAACAAAAGGAACAGGCCAGCATTATGCCTTACCAGTACAAGGCATGCGTACCAGGAAAAAGAAAATCACAGAGAATCAGCAATGCAGCAAAACCAGTTTATGTAATTTTTTTTCTGGCACGATATAATTGCACGGTAAGACTGAGGTTCATCTTGAGTTCTAAAGAGTAAAGAGTTAGGGGTGTTTTGAGATTCCAGATTATATTTTCAGTTCCAGATAGTGAACCAGAAATTGGGCCCGAGGAAGTGGTTGAAGGACTAATGGTGGCATTTCAAACTTAATAACCTGTTTAAGGCCCTGTTTGTCTCTAATGCACATCTTTGACCATTGTTCTACTAGTGCCACTGGTATGGTCAAAATTTCTGATGTTTGACGACACATTCTTAAACAATATCATACTTGAGGACAGAGGGAGTGCTGATATAGAAAAAAAAATTATACAGAAATATCATGTAGAAGGAATCACCTCAATGAAATCTGCATTTTCAGGATCATCATATGCTCTCAGTGGACCGTCATCTACACTGAAACCATTGTTCCACAAATTTATAACATGGAGTATGTGAACTGGTTCCTGAGGCGCAGGCGCAGGCGTAGGCGCAGCAGATGGTGCTGTGTCCCCTGAAAGTAGTCGGCCGGTCCCTGTAAAGCTCCTCGAGCTAGAAGACTGGGTATCAATAAAAGGGGGTGGTGGAACAGCACCCGTCTGCCTGGCTTGTTCAAAGATTGCGTCCACATCATTCCTTCTTGTCGGATCTTGAACAAGCATCCCACTGCATGCATATAAAGAACAATTAATTGAAAGAACACAAGATCAACCTAAAAACTTGAAGAAAACCCAAAACCCATACTAAAACATTGTGGAGATCTTTAGACCAATTGTGGGTCTAAACATTATGGACATCTTCCTCTCAATGTTTTTGCATTAAATATAGGGGGAACAAAGTGCACTCAATAAGTTGCACTTAAGCAGAATACACCATAAAGGGTCAAAATGTCTTTGTGCCTGTATCATGCAAGGAAAGAGTAAAACAACTTTTACATGGGACTTCAACTATGAATATTATTTTCCATTTGAAAGCCTTCACTCCATGGGAAAGCTTTTTCATAACATAAGAACCTCAGGTGCTACTATTAGAAACTCTCCTTCCTTTTGGCCTCCCATATAAAGTCCCCTCTCCAGGAGTGCCAACCAAATCAGTAGAAAATGCTAACATATTCTACATATTTACGACTTAAAAAACTGCCCTAAACACCAGACACATTACCTTTTATTTCTTTCTTTCATATAATCGTGCGTGCGCATCATGCTATACTGGAATCGAAATAATCAAGCAACCCAAAGAAATTATTAGGGATGTCCCCTCTATTGTAATTGTAACTTCAGAATAATTTTTTCACTGACTCAAATAAACCGCTCTCAGATGTGATTTCTACAATACCAATTCTTGGTACCCTTCAGGCTTCAGTGGCTATGTGCAGTCACACCCACGTCTAATGTTTATGATTCCTCACATCAAATCACAACCAAAATAGTCACAGAATGATAGGGTATTCCAAGGCAGCCTAAGGTTTAAATGCAACAGAATTTGCATGAAAGAAATGTTCTTTGCTACCACATCAATACATGTACAGAACAATTTTCTGTCATGATTCGAGGGATGAACCTGGTCTGTGAATTATTGACTATTCAATTTTGGTCAGGATATGAACCACATGTTTGAGCTCCATGTTTTTCAATATCTAGCATCTGCATTGACTTCGTGCTGGGGTGCAAAGGTAATGCAGCTTACTAGTAGTCTTAAAAGTGTGGATGGTTCTCATTTTTCAGCTGGTCAATTTCCATGGAAAGAAATATTTTATAATCCAAAATCATCAAGCACACACACACCCACACCCAATTCAAGCTGAGGGTAGTCCGATCATGCATAGTTCCTAGTTCCGACTACACAGTACTGGACATAAAACACAAATTTTCGGTCAGTTGCAACTGATGGACAGCAACTGCTCAGAGCCTCAGACAGTTGCCCTATATCTCGCACTGCTCGCATGGGAACAAAATTAATCCACACAAAACTAACATATAAACACCGAATAAAGGCATGTTTGTTTCCCAACCAACTATAAACTAGAGAAGAGGAGCTTATTGAATTATAACAATCTAGCTTGTGAATTGTCATTATCTATTTATAATCCAACTGGTGTTTGTTTCACCTTATAGATTATTAGATGGATTATACAGTCTATAAGGAATAAGCTGAAACAAACAGGCCCTAAACCCAAATCCAACGATTACACCGGGAAGCCCTTTTCTGAGACTAACGAGAAGGCCTGATAGTCATAGAATTTAAGGTATGTGATTTCGATACCCGCACGAACGATCACCAGGAAATCCCACAAGTAGAGCCAATCGGGAAGCACAATCCGCCGAGAGACCGAGAGTGGATGGGATTATACCTCTTCTCGCCGCCCGTGTAGTACTCCTGGGGCTCGTCGGAGTCGCTGCCGCTGCCTCCGGCGCCGGGGAAGCCGGTGGGGCCGCGGCCGATGTCGGCGAGCGTGCGGATGGTGGGCCCCCCGCGGCCGCCGCCGGCCGCAGGCTTCTTCCCGCCGTTGGAGGAGGAGCTCATCGCCGATGAGGTGGGGGATCGGGATCGCGGCCGAGGGGGTAGGGTTTGGTTCGTGCTTTGCGTCGCGTCCTGTCTCCTGTGTGTACTCGGCGAGTCGAACGTCTGGTTGGCCGGTGGGTAGGTGTAGGTCGATTGAGGCCTGGGACTTGGAATATACGGGTGCTGGGCGGGTGCGGCTGAGGCAGAGCCGGAGACGGATCGCCGGTGGGCGTACTCCCTTCCCTGTCCCATCCATCGCATCATCTTCCGTGTTTGATCTTTTTCTTAGAATCATCTTCCTTTATTTTTTGAGGGAATTGAGAAATATCTTCCGTGTTTGATGGAAAAACTACACAAATCAAACGGCCCACCAAGCCCAACAGTGCACGGGCCACCAAGATAGCAGCAGCATTGCTTGAAAAGAAAAATTTCAGACTAATCACCAAGATAGATAGCAGCAGCAATGCTACAGTCTGAACATGCCTCGTTCAGATTTCAAAATAATCAGTATTTATTTCAACTTTTCATTATCCAACTGATTCTCTCTCTCAGAAAACACGTTTACTAGTACTTAGCTATTATGTTTTTCAAAGCTACAGTGTTTTTTTCTACCATACAAAGACCAATACACAGACGTACAATCTTTGCTTGTGATGGGAAAAAAAAACTGAACTATTCAGGACCTACATTTCCACCCTCTGCTAAAAAACCATCCACTGTGCCGTAAAAATACTACAAATATAAACCATATTTTCGATGGATTGCTGCTTGGAAAGTTATGATCCAATCTCTTCTTTTCTATCCCTTTCGTTTTTCTCTCTTTCTTGGTTCGACTTCGACACAGTTAGGGTGTTGTACGCGTCGGCAGTACAAAAGAAATTTGTATGTGCACCCTGATCCTGGTGCGCAGAAATTTGTATGTTTTCAAGCCCTGATCCCATCCACGCACTCGTGCACACCGAGTTCTCGTACGATCAACAACCATGGCGTCTTCCTCCGTCGCTGACGACCCGCTCGTGCACGTCGCGTTCAACAGAGACGGCACCCATCTCGTCGCGGCCACGTTCTGTGGCAAACCCACCAATTTAAGAATTTACATCTCAGCCACTTTAACCCTGAATTTTCTCAAGTCTTTTTCTGATTCGATTTTCAACCACGTTTTTCTCCTTGATCCTGACCCGATCTCGATCTGAACCAAACATAAAAGTTGTTTAGTGTACTTTGCTTAACATCTTTTATTTTTACACCTTGATCATATGATGAACAGTTTGCTCACAAATCAGCTCTGAAGATGGCTGTCCACTATGCCAAAACCTGAATTTTAACTTAACTCCAAATTGTTGTTTTCAGATGGGGAATAGTAAGCTTCCTCTTTTCATTTCTCCATTTAATTAAGATATTTCCCATACTCTTTTTCATCCCAATTTTGTATCCACAATTCTCTATAGATCTCTTTGGTCTATTTGAAATTTTACTTGAAATTTATGTCGAATTTTGACCAAATTTTTTACTTTGGTCAAACTTCGTTCCTTTTCAAAAATCTGGGATGTCACAGCCCTTTCCCTTAAAAGAATCTCGTCCCGAGATTCCATATAGGGCTTCTGCTCGATCTTGACAACGGAAAGGATAATGTGTCATATCCAAACTTCCGACATACTTCACAAAGAAACTAAGGTGGTGCTGGTTGTTACGTTATAACTCCGAACAACCTTCTCTAATTTATCCAAACTAGAAAACCGATACTCCCTTTTTGTTCCCATGATGCTTTTGGTAGCTCTCAAAACCGTATATCATATATTATCCTTAAGACCTTTCTCTCCATCCATACTTACCCCCGAGAGTTGTCACAGATAACATTTTTATGAAACACTAGCATCAAGTAAAACATTGACAGGACATTATTGATAGAAAACATACCAGTCATCATTGGTTCACCTTCCGGAAGTTCCTCCACGTTCATATAACGAACCTGTCCGGTTTGAGGATTGAGAAATTTCCTTCTAACAACTCTTGGACCAACTCCTGGTCCCGACATTTGTGATTGCACATTGGGATTTTCACCTTGCTTGGGTAAACGACATTCACGAGCATAATGCCCAGTCTTGCCACAATTATAGCATGGTTGTGCATTGGATGGACTAGAGATATTGCGATTCTCTTGATCTTGTGGAGGCATCAGATGTGGAGTATTATTGGGGTTCCTTACTACCCATTGTTGCTGAGATGGTTGTTGTTGCGAACTTCCATAGAACTTGTTAGCCGGTCCACGATAGACCACCTTGAAACGCTTTGGAGCATTACTGGATGTCTCACATGCCGGATCCTTCCTCTTAAGAGTTTCTTCTTGTTTAAGACTTTCATCAAGAGCCTTTATCTTTTCTTCGGCTGATATTGCCATGTTCACTGCGGAACTATAATCAGGGAAAATACATGTTCCCAACTTCTCCTGCATCCTTACATTAAGTCCACGGAGATAACAATCCCGCTTCTTAATTTCATTGTCCACGTATTCGGGAGCATATTGCGCCAAATGTTCAAAAGCACTGGTATATTCCAACACACTTTTATTCCGTTGCTGAAATTTTAGGAATTCTTCCAACTTCATCCGCATAATTCCCGCAGGCACAAACTGAGTACGGAATGCCGTCTTGAAGTCATCCCATATAATATCCCTTCCAGCAGGTTGCCTGGACAGATAACTGGACCACCAAGTACCAGCAGGACCATGAAGTTGAAGACCAGCAAACTCTACCTTTTGACTCTCGATGCAAAGAGGAATAACTCGAAACTTTTGCTCTAAGGTCCCAAGCCATTCATTTGCCTCAAGAGGATGCTCAGCTCGAGTAAAAACAGGAGGATGAGTCTCCAGGAAGTGAGAATAAGTGACTTCCCATGGTCTTGCTTGACGGCTAGATGAAGAGCTGCCAAGACTGAGCAATAAGATTCAACAATCGGGTCTGCTCAGTTCCAGAACTGATGATGTGAGCAAAAGCTTCCATCAAACTGGGAGGTGGAGGTGGAGTTTCCTCACTAGCTCCCGTTCCAGTTTGAGAATCCCTTGGATCTGCCATTATGCAAAAGCCCCAACACAGACCATTATAAACTTTGCTTGCAAAAGACTGGGTCAAACTCAACTCCTTTTCCTTTTTGCATTACAAAAGACTGAAGATACATGTGATGTCAACAGGAGATTGTTGTCCAACCAAGACCCAAGCTGTTCTCTTTCTCCAACTACCAAGGAAAAGAAGGTTCTAAACCTACGCCACTCACCAAACCCCACAACCTAAGAAAACATGCAATGCAAGCATGATGCAGCGGTTCCTACGTCCTTACTGACACATTCAGACTCACAGAAAATTGGTGCGTCAAGCATGAACAGTTAGCATCTGCAAAACATACAAACCATTATCACTACTTGCCACCAAACAACTCGACTGTTTTTCTTTTATAGAAAATATGGTCCTGAGGTTTAGAAAGATATAATGCTCGTTGCTTATCCCAACCTATGGCTCTGATACCAGCTGTGGCAGACCCCCCCAATTTAAGAATTTACATCTCAACCACTTTAACCCTGAATTTTCTCAAGTCTTTTTCTGATTCGATTTTCAACCACGTTTTTGTCCTTGATCCTGACCCGATCTCGATCTGACCCAAACATAAAAGTTGTTTAGTGTACTTTGCTTAACATCTTTTATTTTTACATCTTGATCATATGATGAACAGTTTGCTCACAAATCAGCTCTGAAAATGGCTGTCCACTATGCCAAAACCTGAATTTTAACTTAACTCCAAATTGCTGTTTTCAGATGGGGAATAGTAACCTTTCTCTTTTCATTTCTCCATTTAATTAAGATATTTCCCATACTCTTTTTCATCCTAATTTTGTATCCACAATTCTCTATAGATCTCTTTGGTCTATTTGAAATTTTACTTGGAATTTATGTCGAATTTTGACCAAATTTTTTACTTTGGTCAAACTTCGTTCCTTTTAAAAAATCTGGGATGTCACACGTCCTCCGGCATCCGCGTCTTCTCCAGGAGCCCTGCTTTACAGCACGTGTTCAGCAGAAGCGGCTTCGCCTCCCTCGACGGCGGCTCCGGTCCCGCCGGCGAGGTGACCTCCGCCGATCTGGCCGGGCACTCAAGCAGCTCGCTCGTGGCGATCGCGTTCGGGGACACGTAACGACCCAAAAATATAATTAAGAATAAGTATGTCATCATGAGCATTATTAGCATATACTTACGTTTAACACTTAATTAGAGATTTTCTTTTTTCCCAGACAGTGGCGGACGGTCTGCCTATGCACGGCACCTGCGTGGCAGCGGCGCCGAGCTTGCTCGCCACGTACCTCCGCCGAGCCCACTCGTCAGGCCACCTGCCTACACGAGCTGAGCCCTTCCCTCAGCTCTCTCCCCATCCATTTTTCCCCTTTCCACTCTCTCTTCCTCCTCTCTCCAACATGGATGAGCATCCAAGCTTCCCCATTGAAGGCACCCAAGAGCTCGTCGGAGCTTCGCCGGAGCACAATGCCGTCGAGCCGCTACTCCACGACGCCATCCCCCACCTCAAGCTTGAAGAAGGAGCCCCAAGCTTCTCCTTCCCCCTCCATTGCTCATCTCCTCCAAGCTCAAGCAAGAAGCCCCAAGCCTGAGCCCCAAGCACCGCTCTACTCCAACTTGCGACCCTCACCAGAGCTCCCCACCTCACCGGTGAGCCTTCCCCTCCCCCGATCTAGCCTCCATTGCTCTAGGATTAGAGTTCATAGTGTTTTTGGATGAAGGATCACCATGGATGGGCTAGAGCTTCACAAACCCTATGCATGTCAAAACCACCCCTTGAAATGAAGCCTAGAAACTCCCAGCAACCTTTAGAACAAACGGGGCCCAAAATGACGGCCGGAATCGCTGCCGGCGATGCTCGGCCGCGGGCCGGACCGTCCGCCCGAGTGGACCAGACGGTCCACCTCTTCACCCAAAACCGACCGCTGAAACCTTTGAACTGCGGACCGTCCGCTCAACGCGGTCGGACTGTCCGCCTCACATCTGAATTTCCACCCACGTTCTGTCCCAGCACCGGACCGTCCGCCTTCCAGGGCCGGACCGTCCGGTTCGACACAGTTTCAACACTTCTTTTTATTCTCGGTTTGCCCTAACCACTATAGGGGGTATCTATACATGAACACTTCTTAGTACGTATGATCCTGCATAATCCAATCATGTTAAAAAATTATCGTGCATCTCTTGATTTTATTCATAGCATATGCACTCATTTCATCAGTGCACTCGTGTAGAGACTGAGGCGCCGGAGGACACCGAGTTTGAGATCGTGCCGGATCCCGTGGCTGAGGAGGCTACCTTTGAGCAACAAGGCAGGTACCTCTTTCCAACTATTTTCAGAATGTTAATTTGCTTATTTGATTGCGCATGAACCTTCCTAATGTAGTTCATGTGTAATGAGTATAATAGAACCTAATAGGCATAAGCCTTAGAGTTAGACCAACTTCTAGCTAAGTATGCTTGTTGAATTATATGAACTTAATTGCTTAGCCATGCTTAGCCGTTAGAAGTCGAGAGGTGACAAGGGCATCACCACTCGCGAGATATAGGGGTTTGTCTAATTATACTTGGATAGTTGAAAAGTTCTAAAGATGATCAACCATGAATATGAGACGAGATTTGAGCAAGTAATGTAGGGCCATGTTGAGAGTGGAACTCAAATGGTTAGGCTTGCTTCAATTGGTTAAGGACCGATGCGTATCGCTTTGGAATTTGAGCACTCCTCGTACAAACCACATGCTTGGGATGGGATGGGCAAGCCAAGTACCATAAGCCGGACCTTGTTATGGGACGGTTTGACACGGGTTGTGATGAGGGGTAGATGGCATGTGTCCGTTACCCTATACATCTCCGGCCACACTCTCATCGCTGGGTGTGGGTATGTGAACGATTGAGGGCATGAATTAACACTTATCCTTGCGCTTGGATATGGTCGTTGGTCTTGCGCCTCGTGTGGAAAAAGTTGTACACCCCTGTAGAGTTTTGATCTATTGCAATAGCCACGCTCTTGGTTATGACACGCTCATTTGACTTCGACTTTACGTAGAGTTTCGGAACGAGCTTATGGAAGATTGAGCTCATGGTTGATGATATTTGATCACTTTACTTATGCAATTGTATTGGTGTATGATTTAGATTAGATATGCTATGTCTTTTGCTTATTCACTTATTAAATTCCGCTTGCAATTTCATACTTTAATATTAAAACTTGATTATCCCTTGCATCCACCATATCTAAATGTATGGGATAAGTCTTGCCAGTACGAAACGTACTAACGGTGCTGCCGTTAAGTTGTTCCAGGTGAGATGTCTTCGGAGCCCGTCTTTGGGTACTTCCTCTCCGCCGACGAAGGAGCGGGCAGGGGGTAACTGTCCTATGTTATCCGTTTCAATGAGTCACTTGTGGCATGAGTTCACATTTATTTTGCTATGTAATATGCTGGAGAGTGACGTTGAAACCTTCCGCTGCAAACTCTCTATTTTATGCAACGAATTTGAATTTGGTTTGTAAACTTAAACTCCTTTAGGTGTGATGAATTCTATGTATATAATGCTATGTGTGATGAAGATGTTTAACTTGTGCTAGTGAGGTGTGCTGTCCTGGGCAATGGTTTAGGGTACATCTCAAGGACGACCAAAATTAAGTCTTTTTTAATTAAATTAATCAATGGATGATAATCCAATTAGCGGTGTTTAACTTAGACGTAACTGGAGCGATCCGGTTTAACACGATCCGGTCACGATCCGGTTACTGGAGCGAGCCGCACGGGGCACGTGATGAGCGCGGACGCGAGCCCATCCACGCCCCACGGCGCGGCAGTGCGCGCCAATCCGCCACGTCGGGGACCTCGTCGTCGTCGCCGGCGAGGACAGGGTGACGCTGCATCAGATTTCTTCTTCCAGGCGCACGACGCCCCGGAGGGGGGGCCGAACCCCCTGGGGTTGTGCGCCCTGCTCGCGGGCGGAAGGCGACCAGGGTGGTTTCGTGCTCGCCTGCCCGAGCCCGACGATGGCCAGCGACGTGCACGTCTGGCACGGGAGCAATGATGGCGCCCGAGTCGACGTGGACGCGCACAACCGCGTCGCGTGCCTCGAGCTGTCCGGCGACGGGAAGCTGCTCGCCAGTCGCCACAGCTGACTCGACGGGCACGGTGGTGCGCATCTTCAGCAGTCAGCACCATTGACGGCTTGACACTATAAGAGGTGATTTAGATTGATCGACCTGTTTCATCTGCTATTAGGATAAGTCTGTTTAATTATTCGGCAGTAGCACTGGCACGTCCGATGAGAACGTTTCTATTGTAGGGTCTGCAAACCAAAAAAAAAAGTATCTGCAACATTAAAAATACGGCATTTGCTAAGATACTCCCAAATGTCTATAAAAGGAACGTTTATTATTTATATTATTAGATCTAAGAAAATATCTTCTTATTAGATCTAATTTGATTGAGTTATATTTAACTTTTCTTTTTCCTTTTTATCATAAATTTAAACTGAACACATTTTTTTTCTTTTCTTGTATCATGTTCACGTGAGAACAAGGAGCTTTCGGGAACGGGTGCAGTCCACGGACATGCAGACCGAACATGCAGTCCACGGACGCAAAGCACCGCTCCATGAACGGTGCTGCTTTCAGGCCATTTGATTCACGAGCTGAAAAGGTGCAGTTATGAATAACTTCATTAGTTTGCAAGTTAATTATGCCCAGGTGTTGTAACAAAGTTGCACACATGATGAATTGGCAATTTTAGGCTGTCAGTGTAGGCGTGTACCGAAGGAGACGATCCAATTTTGGATGTCCTACCAACTTGTATTATGTCTCTGATGAGTGGTTTCCAATGATTTTGGCACTGGTTAAGTAATGGAAAGTTTTTTCCTTTCAAAAAAGAAAAAAAAAGAACTTGTCCTGCTTCTGGTCCACCAATTCAAGGAAGGGATTTGGCATGAGAAGCAAAGTGGAGGAAATTAGGAAGACTAGTTAAGAAAGACTATAGATATTACAGATTTTTTCTTTTCTCTCTATATGTTAATTACTAAAATATTTTATTTATTTCAAAAATCAATGGCTGAGATTTAGTTAAGATCTTACCTCTTAGGAGGTGAATGGAGTACTTTAGCATAGCCCTAAAAATACATATGCGCAACATTAAGGAATATGCGAAAGTTAAGAAAGTATATTTTGGAATGAAAAATTCCCGCCGCAACAACACTATATGTTTCATGCAACATTCACTATGAAATATGTGGAAACAATAAGTACAACACTGGATATTGACTATTGCAACATATCTTAAACCATTCTCTTTTTTTTCATCAAACATTCTACAGCTAGCATTACCGTTAATTATTTCTTTTGATGAAAGGGGATCAAAATTGGCATTGGTGCCCGCGTGTTTAGTTCATTTTTTATGGCAAAAGATGATCAAACTGGTATACCCACCACCAACTTGGTGCCCGAAATTTGACCATGCTAAAAATTTACTTGGCTATTTTAGTGCTCCGGTTGCTTCAATTACTCTCCTTTTTTTTTGCCACTCGCTGCTTTAGTTTTTATGAAAAACTATTGAATATTATCGGTCACATTCATGTCCTTCAGCTAATACAGGGCTCTGCCAGAGCTGAAATATACAACATGGTGTTCTCTCCCGATTACAAGTGGTTGGCAGTCTCCAGCAACTATGCCGCGGTTTGTTCAGAGTCCAAGCGAAACCCCCCTGCCCACCGATGGACTGCGACGGTCTCAGCCTCGAGGCTGCACCAACGCCATCTGATGCAGCTTATTATCTGACACCGGTCTCGCCGCACACAAGAGGTAATTTCTAGACAAAATTACTATCCCCTTAGGAAACTTCGGAGATGAACGTAAAGTGTTGATGCTGGTGTTACTAACATTTGCTGAAACATGGATCTATGTTCATCATCGATCTGCTTCAGCTGCCATGATCGCACGTTTCAGGGCTAAGTGGCAAGTGTCAGGTACATGGTTGGGTTCGGCCAAGAGCCCAACACCATCCTCGTCGTAGGCGTCGATGGAAGGTGAGTCAAAGTACACAATGATGTTGTTCGTTTCTCAAATGGAAGTGTTGTTTATCAACATACATAGTATAGTTTTGTCATGTTTTTGCTTCACATTTTTTTGTTGTTTTGCTCTGCGTAGCTTCTACCGGTGCCAGTTTGACCTGCTCACAGGCCGCATGAAACCGATTGAACGCAAGAACTTTATGAAGATGGAGTGAAGCGGACCAAAAGAACAAAAACAATCAACTTTGGCATGTTCTGCCGTCTATTATTATTCTTATATATTTGTTATATTGCTCTTCTTCCTCGCGTGCATATACCAGAAAACGGGAAGGGGAGGCTGAGAATGAGATACTCGCGCGCTTCGTAATTTCCACAGGAAAGCTGAAGATGCACTCACGCAGCACAAGATGTGTCCACAGGAAAGCTGAAGATGCACTCACGCAGCACAAAACATGATCAGTTCACTACTACTAGTTCAGTAGAGCAGTATAGCACTGCACGGCGAACGAAAAACGAAGCCGCTAGGCGCTAGAGACGTTCAGCCGTGGACAAATGACAAGGCAAGAGTGAAGAGCCTACCGCTGCCAAATCGCGGAGGGATGGCGAACTCTGGTTGGTGGTGGCTGGCTGGCTGCGCGCGCACCCGGCCAAAGTGCGTGTTTAGTCCAGAAGTTCTCCTGGACTCTACTATTTATCTCTTTCAAAAAATACGCTTTCTAGAAAAGTTTTTCAACTTTTTTAATTTTCCTATTCACCCTCTCATAGAACAGTTTCCTAGAAAAGTTTTCCAACTCTTTTCAATTTTCCTATTCATCCTCTCATAGAACACGTTTCTCAGAAAAAATTCTTTTTCTCCCCTTCCAACTAAACACACCCAAAGCGTGAAGGGTGCCATACTGTCGTGCCGGGGGCATCCGAGCCCGTACACGACGACGTGCGCGTGCGCCAATCTCTCTGCTGCCCACATGGCAAGCGGGGCACACCCGATCTCCTTTCCCTCACCGCAGCAATTATTAATCAAACGGCAATTTGCAAAAGCGCGGCGAGCTGGGACTGGGGAGCCCTTGGGAAATCATCCACCCCACCCATACCCCCCCGATTTGATTAAAAAAAAGGTAGCGTCCGCACACACTAGTCCCCGCGACGTGACGCGACTTGCACTAGCGCCGCAGCGGAGGAGGTAGTACAGATCAAAAAGGTAGTGCGGCACGGCGTCCCCGTGCTCGTTGCTGGTTTGCTCGCCCTCGCCGTTGGACCACCAAACACTGTGCCCGCAGCGGCAGAAGCAAGCAGCAGGGCGGCGCTCCATCCTCGGCTTCCACTCCATCGCGTCGCCATGGCCGCGCAGCCGACGATCCCGCGCCGCGGCCTCTTCATCGGCGGGGGCTGGAGGGAGCCGTCCCTCGGGCGCCGCCTCCCCGTCATCAACCCGGCCACCGAGGCCACCATCGGTTCGTTCGTCCCCCCTTTTCGCCTTTCCCGCGGCCACTATCCTTCTAGCACGGTACTGAATTGGAATTGGGTTGGTTGGTGATCGGTGAAGGGGACATCCCGGCGGCCACGGCGGAGGACGTGGAGATCGCGGTGGCGGCGGCGCGGGAGGCGTTCTCGCGCGACGGCGGGAGGCACTGGTCCCGCGCCCCTGGGGCCGTGCGAGCCAAGTTCCTCAGGGCGATCGCCGCCAAGGTGATAACCATGTGTCCCATCACAGTCTCAACTCTCTAATAGCTGCTTCATTCCAAGTTTGTTGGAGTCATGAACGTTTCATTGCTGTGTGAACAGATCAATCTTAGGGCGACTTGGAAGGATGCTCTTAGCTAGATTAGGGCGATAGATCATGTCTGGGGAAAACATACCGCAGTCGAGATGGATGACTGCTGAACAATTGACAGATGTCTAGGACTCTTTGTTTTGCCAGTCATATAGTATTGTTTTACTCCTGCTGATTAGTTTGATTGTTGTGTATGAACTTCTGCTAGGGGCAAAGGCCAAGGGATTTATACGCTTATAGTGAATAGGTTTATATAAGAATACTTTATCTTTGGTCTCCAATGGATGTTTTTTTTGGTACAATCCAGTGGATGATTTAACTTTGAGATAAACAGTGCAGGCTCCCATCAATCATAGACGGTATTACTCCTGCTATGCCGTGGCACGGACGTTGGCTACAGTTGCCTTTCAGTATCACATTGCATAATCTTATAGCATAGATGTTTTCCAGCATTTGATGCTACTGTTGTCATGTAAGATTTGTTTCTTTGTTAATGTGGAAGGTTTGCTAGTTATTCTGTTCGGTGCATTTACAATATAGAATCCAAGTGCTGAATATCTGTTAGTATGGGGGAATTTTTCCCATTGTTAACCATCTATTAACTGGTTGGTTAACTGACGGTAAATTTCTTTAAATGTTTGTTGCTGGGTGCAGATTAAAGATAGGCAATCTGATCTGGCTTTACTGGAGGCACTTGATTCTGGGAAGCCTCTCGATGAAGCAAACGGAGATATGGTAACTTTAATTGTTTGCAATATGATCTTCAGTGTGACTGAAGAAACAAGACGATCCATGTTTTAATCAATGTTTTTACATTTTATATTAGGACGATGTTGCTGCATGCTTTGAGTACTATGCTGACCTGGCAGAAGCTTTAGACGGGAAGCAACGTTCACCAATCTCTCTACCTATGGAAAATTTCAAGTCTCATACACTCAAAGAACCCATTGGGGTTGTTGGAATGATCACTCCTTGGTATGACATCTGCTTTAATTCAGCATGTTCTCCAAACATTTAATTGCATGTCAGTCCATGAGTTCATGCAGATTCCATAGTGTATCAAAATATTTTTGATATGTTTTGTGGTTTGTACAAGAATGAATATGTCTTGTTTATCCTTACATGTCGACAGTTTGAGTTTGATAAATAAGAAGGGGACATTCTGAAGTCCTAATTCCTATAGAGGGCACCCTTTGTATGTTTCAATATGAGTAGCTGAATAATTGGTAATTGTTATTTGTCAATCATACCAAGATCTTTTTGCCTTGGTTTCTTTTTGTATCTCGTAGTTTAATGTCTTTGAATCTATTGTACTAGCTGCCACCAATTATAAATTAAATATGTTCAATTTTTTTCAACGAACAAATAGGTTCTGGTTGATTTTTTATTTTCCATGTTTAGGACGCCATAAACATTTAGAACTGTTTCTTGTCTTCTCCAACTCCCGTGGCCTTGAGGCTATATTGTTGAGCCCTTTTAAATTATGGATGTTTGAATGCAACTACCCCATAATTTGAACCTTGGCATGAAGTGTGTCTGTTTCTGTTGGTGTTTTGTGTAATTATTTTTTCGGATTATAATCAATTCATTTTGTTTTTCCATCTGTAAATGAAGGAACTATCCTCTGTTGATGGCTACTTGGAAGGTTGCACCTTCCTTGGCTGCTGGGTGTACAACTGTGTTAAAGCCATCGGAGTTGGCTTCTCTGTAAGGCTTTATAACTTTCGAGTCTCTTATACAATTGTTATATCCTAGGAGGAGAGGACTAAAATCTGGTCTAAATTCAGGACTTGCTTAGAGCTTGGGGCAATATGCACTGAAGTAGGACTACCCCCAGGTGTGTTGAATATAATTACTGGTCTGGGCCCTGAAGCTGGTGCTCCATTATCTTCACACCCCGATGTGGATAAGGTCAGATCACTTTCTCAATGAGTATCCTCTATTCATGCCAATGGACATAACGCTATCTGAAATGATTATCATCAGTTCTGAAGTTATGAAACTTCTGTGGCTCTGTTTGTAGGTTGCTTTTACTGGAAGTACAGAGACTGGTAAGAGAATAATGACTGCCGCTGCCCAAATGGTTAAGGTCTGTTGTTGTTCTCTATGCTTTTAGTTCCCTACACTTTCTCAGTAAATTGGCACACCCTAAGGGCTTGTTTGGAAATGAGTGGATTGAAGTGGAATGGAGTGGATTGAGCATAAATATAATTAATATCCCCTCCGGCCCCTCCTATTCCACTCCAATCCATGTGAACAAGACCTAAATATATCCTATGAACATGTGAATGATGCTTATCCATTGTCCATTTCTTCTTCAACAGCCTGTTTCATTAGAACTTGGAGGCAAAAGTGCTCTTATTGTCTTTGATGACGTTGACATTGACAAAGGTCTCTCTTCCGCCCTCTCATATTACACTATGCCCCTGATGTTATGGCAAATTCGGTATTAGCTGTGCTAGGTCTCACTGAATTTAAACCACAGCTGTTGAATGGGCCATGTTTGGGATCTTTTTTAATGCTGGCCAAGTCTGCAGTGCTACTTCTCGTCTACTTCTGCATGTATGTATTTCTTCTAGCTGTTTTAGAGATCAAGTATTATTTCTAATACGTGACATGAGGAAATTCGTAGGAGAAAATAGCAAAGCAATTTTTGGATAGATTGGTCGCATGGACAAAGAATATCAAAGTCTCTGACCCACTGGAGGAAGGCTGCAGGCTGGGCTCTGTTGTCAGTGAAGGGCAGGTAATGCTTATCAAGTACATAAAGTTTGTTGAGTTTTGTTGCAAATACGTACCTTCTCTGAATTTATGAACACTTAAATGAAGAGATTATGTCCAAATCAAATAAATGTTCAAGAATCATGACAACAGTGATAATCCCCTATGCAACTCCTAATAGTTTTACTTCTTTGCACATTACCCTACCAGAAAATATACTTCTACGCAGTTATATTTCAATACAAAACTTACAGTAGACTGGAGTATGGTCACTACTCAGAACCTACTGGTGTATGGATTTCGCAACTCTGCATGCTGTAAACTGAAGAACAACAGCATTGTGATTCTTACTTACTCCCTCCGTCCCAAAATTAGTCTTTCTCACTTCCCGAGAAAATGTACACTATAGATATCACTAGATAGATATTAAGGTCTAGTTTTTTATAAAAAAATATTTGAAGATCTAAATGTTGCACGTATTTTCTTACAAACGTAGTCAAACTCGTGGCACGAACACCCAAAACGACTATAATTTTGGGACGGAGGGAGTAGACAACTGAACTGCTCCATTTCATATTTCAGTACGAAAAGATAAAGAAGTTCATCTCAACAGCAAGAAGCGAAGGTGCCACAATTTTGTATGGTGGTGCCCGACCACAGGTAAGCATCCTTAGTTACATTTATCCGTTTTTTGGCTCCTTGGCATTGATCCAAGCTACATTTATCAACTGGCAGCACCTCAGAAGAGGGTTCTTTATCGAACCTACAATTATTACAGATGTTAGTACATCAATGCAAATTTGGCGTGAGGAAGTCTTTGGACCAGTTGTCTGTGTCAAAGAGTTCAGGACAGAAAGTGAAGCTGTGGAACTTGCGAATGATACTCAGTGAGGCGCTATTGCTTGATTTTGAAATATGGAGAAAGAAATGAAAAAAAAAACCTTTCATGCTTATACTTTTTTTATCTGCCTTCTCTACCTATTCTTTTCAGCTATGGCTTAGCTGGTGCAGTGATCTCTAATGATCAAGACAGGTGTGAGCGTATTTCAAAGGTAACTTGAAGTGGAAGTGTGACATGGAGATCGATTTCAGCTCCTGATTAGTTGCAAGGATGCCGGAATTGTCATGAAATGCAAGTATTTCATTCCGTAACACATGTAAAATCTGTCATCTGCAGGCTCTTCATTCGGGTATTGTTTGGATAAATTGCTCGCAACCAACCTTGGTCCAAGCTCCATGGGGAGGGAACAAGCGAAGCGGTTTTGGTCGTGAGCTCGGGGAATGGTGAGTGCCACAATGCTACGTCTGTGATAGAAAATGCACTTGATATATGCGATACGTGAAGTCGTCAGTACTGAGAGATGGCACAATCTGCTGTCATCGCTGCCAAACAAAAGGTTCTGCAATCCGCGTCCCTCTGAATTGTGTTCTCTGTTCTTTTTCAGGGGCCTTGAAAACTACCTGACCGTGAAGCAAGTCACTAAGTACTGCTCAGATGAGCCGTGGGGATGGTACCAGCCTCCATCAAAGCTGTAAACGGATTCATGCCATGAGAACGAGAATGGAGCGTGTTATTCACTGAAGATGCAGCATCAATCCTGCGGATGGACAGACTTATGTACAGTACAGTGCTCCTTTCAATAAAAGCCCTTGCGGCAAAGCGGCTTGTATTGCTGTAAACGATTTCAGGACAGATTGTACTTCATCATAGGCTGTCTAGTCCGCACTCTTATTATATTTTGCAACGCTGGTGTTGTGTTCAGTACTCTTGCACTAGGCAAGATCGCGGTAAAAGGATAATCGGTTAATCTTGAGATTTGTGGCACTTCATTTTACACTTCGCACGTGCTTTGCGTGTTCAGATTCTGCATTCTCCATTATTCACCGTTATAGCCCCCGCGTCAACTCGTTCCTGAACACTCCTACTCTAGTTGTGAAGGCCTGAAGGGCACACACTCTGCATTGCTCCATGTATAATCAATCATCTAGCACGTCGGGATGACGTTTTCGAACGAGAAATCAGATGCCGATGCCGCCTCCTCAAACAGCGACCCCCTTCGCCATCCTCTCCCGCTTCCTCTCGTCGCCCTCGCCCCCGCCGCTGCCCGAGCTCCTCCGCGTCCACGCGCTCGCCGTCACCTCGGGCCTCTCCCCCCGCCCCGACCTCGCCGCCAAACTCGTCTCCGCCTACTCCTCCGCGGGGCGCCCCGGGCTCGCCGCGCTCGCGTTCTCGTCTTCCCCGTGCCCCGACGCGTTCCTCTGGAACTCCCTCATCCGCGCCCACCACTGCGCCTCCGACTTCGCGGCCGCCCTCGCCGCGCACCGCCGCATGCTTGCCTCGGGAGCGCGGCCCTCCCGCTTCACCGCGCCGCTCGCCGCCTCCGCCTCCGCCGAGCTGGGCGCGCTCGGCGTCGGCGCCTCCGTGCACGCGTACAGCGTCAGGTGCGGCCTCCTCGTCGGCGATGGCGGCTCCGTGGCCGTCGCGTCGTCGCTGGTGTACATGTACGCCAGGTGCGGCCTCGTCGGAGACGCCGTGAAGGTGTTCGAGGAAATGCCCGAGAGGGACGTGGTCGCGTGGACCGCGGTGGTGTCGGGGTGCGTGCGAAACGGGGAGTGCGCAGAGGGGTTGCGCTATCTGATGGAGATGATCAGGTTTGCGTGCGATGGCGGGACTAGACCAAACTCACGGACGATGGAGAGTGGCTTGGAGGCGTGTGGGATGCTAGGTGAGCTGAATTCTGGTAGATGCTTGCACGGGTATGTAGTGAAGGTTGGGGTTGGTGATTCCCCGTCAGTTACTTCTGGGCTTTTCTCAATGTATTCGAAATGTCAGAGCACTGAGGATGCATCTGTTTTGTTCCTGGAGTTACCAGAGAAAGACGTGGTTTCCTGGACTAGCTTGATTGGAACTTACTGTCGGAGAGGGCTTATGACAGAGGCCATGGCGTTGTTGCAGGAGATGGAGGAGTCTGGTCTGCAGCCGGATGAAGTTCTTGTTAGCTGTCTGCTTGCAGGGCTGGGCAACAGTGGAAATGTGCATGGAGGGAAGGCATTTCATACAGTCATAACAAAGAGAAACTATGAAGGTAGTGTTTTGACTGGAAATGCTTTGATCTCAATGTATGGAAAATTTGAATTGGTGGACGTTGCAGGCAGAGTTTTTAGATCGTTGCATCAACGAAATGCAGAATCATGGAATTTGATGGTTGTAGGATACTGCAAAGCTGGATGCGATGTTAAATGCTTGGAGCTGTATCGTGAGATGCAGCTCAGAGATAAGGATGAATTCCTGTGTGATGCCAACGGCTTGGTTTCCGCAATCTCTTCTTGCTCGCGGCTAGAGGAACTAAGATTAGGTCGATCAGCACACTGTTATTCAATCAAGCACTTGCTTGATGATAATTTGTCAGTTGCAAATGTTCTAATTGGCATGTATGGAAGGTGTGGAAAATTCGATCATGCCTGCAAAATATTCGGCCTGGCCAAACTAAAGGGTGATATTGTCACATGGAATGCACTAATTTCCAGCTATGCTCACCTGGGTCATTCAAATGCTGCAGTATCACTGTATGATCAAATGCTCACTGAAGGCTTGAAACCCAACTCAGCAACCTTGATCACTGTCATTTCAGCTTGTGCAAACTTGGCTGCACTGGAACGTGGAGAGCAGATGCATTCTTATGTGAAAGAAATAGGGTGGGAATCTGATGTATCAATCAGTACAGCACTTATTGACATGTACGCTAAATGTGGGCAACTTGGAATTGCAAGAAGGATTTTTGACTCTATGTTTGAACGCGATGTTGTTGCTTGGAATGTGATGATATCTGGGTATGGGATGCATGGGAAAGCAAAACAAGCATTAGAACTATTTGATGACATGGAGAGAGGAAGTATTAAGCCTAATGGTGTTACCTTTCTTGCCATTCTATCTGCTTGCTGCCATTCAGGGTTTGTTGAGGAGGGCAGGGAGCTGTTCACTAAAATGGGAAAATACTCACTTGAGCCTAACCTGAAGCATTATGCCTGCATGGTGGATCTCTTAGGGAAATCTGGACATCTCCAAGAAGCAGAAGATATGGTTTTTGCCATGCCAGTAGAACCTGACGGTGGGGTATGGGGAACTTTGCTTAGTGCCTGCAAAGTGCATGATAACTTTGAGATGGGTTTAAGGATTGCCAAAAAGGCATTTGCTTCTGACCCAGAAAATGATGGATATTACATTTTAATGTCTAATTCTTATGGTAGTGTTAAAAAATGGGATGAAATAGAGAAACTAAGAGAGATGATGAAGAATCATGGAGTGAGAAAAGGTGTAGGTTGGAGCGCAGTTGATAATTGTGGGTGACTAAATTGCAGCTATGCTCTTTCCTGGCTCAAAATTTCCTTTACTTTTTGCAAAAAAGGAAAAAAAGATAGTGATCTTATATACAGAGGTCCAAATTTACTGATTGATGAAAGCATGCTCAGTGATGCTAATCTTAGGTAAAATTTGAAAGGTTTGAGCGTATGGGTTATTTGAATGGTATGAAGACACGTTGGAATTTAAGGCCAAATAGAAATGACAACATGTCTTGGAAGTAGTGTACATAAATGGTTACAGTGTAGTAAAGGCCATAGAAATAGTGACTGTACTTTTGGAGAATACACAAATTGATCCATTGAGCTATCTGTATCATAGAAGCGGGAATTGATCCATTGAGCCATCTGTACATGGTAGATTTCTGTATGACGAGACTGAAGAAGCACAACTGGTAGCTATTATTTGGCCATGATCATGGTGTCAGTGTGACTATTGCAGTTTTCTGTAAAAAAGTACCGAGACAGTATTGTATTGCTGCAAGTTTGCCATGATCATGATGTCAGTGTCACTATTGTAGTTTCTGTGTTATGTTGCTGCAATTGCTAGCTTTAAAAGTATGGACAATTCTAATTTGCACCAGGCTGGTTATATGAAGGTAACCCATTGTGCAAGTCGATCTTTTTTAATTATCTCCCTTTTCTGTTTTAGCTTACTTTTTTTTCATTATATATGTACTATGGGCAGAATAGACATGCAGTTCTTGTGGTGTAAGTGAAGACTTCTCCAGGTTCAGCTGCAGATCCAACTCCCCGTTACTTTTCTTGTGACACATTGTACCCTTGTTGTTATGGCAGCGTCCAGTTTGGTATTTACTTTTCTCCTTGTGATTTTTTTTTTGGGGTGTGGCCGACATTTCTTTCAAGTGCTAATTCAAATGTTGTCTTGTAATGATCAGGGAAATGATTACTTGCACTATCCTCATGAGTCGTGACAAGACAGAGTCGATGACTTGGCTGCATGTAAATGCAAGGTGAGACAAAAGAGCCCAAGGCAGTATCACAATCTTGCCTGGTTGCTTAAGCATTAGTTTTTCGTCGGCAGGCGCATGTGATCACTCCGAGCAATCCTGACGATCAGACTTATACATGATTACATCGTTCTTGATTGGTCTCCCGTACCTGCAGGTTTGGTTCTCATCACTTGATTATGTTGCATCAATTTAGTGGGTTATCCTTTAAAAGAAACTTATGGGTGATAATGGCCTGTTATGCTATCTTGTTTCGTAGGAGCACAGAAACTTCCTGCGTGGTACGAACCAGGATTATGAGGTAGGGTCGGAGAATTTTTTGAGAGTAGAGGGTCGGAGAATTGTGCCCACTGTCACGCATTTGGTGCCACGTTGCTGCAGAACTAGCCGTGGTACTGATAGCGTTGACTGGAGCAAATGTCGGTTGCAGTACATTGCATTTGCAGTTTTTTTTAGTATTGTTCATCAAATTTCTTGGATTCGTCAGGAGCACTGGTTGGTCAGTAATCCTTTTTTGAAGGGAAAGATTGGTCCGTAATCTTTGGCAAGCGGTGCAACACAGGGGAGCTGTAAACTGAATTTAGGTCTGACCAACTTGTCATTATTTTGTTGTCTGTTGACGACATATGGCTGAGCAGGTGCGTTCGTCGTGCAGACCTGAAAGGATAAATGAAACGCACCTGAAAGAATAAACGAAACCTTACGCCTCGCAAATTATGTTTCGACAAATGGCACCTTGTAGTATTTCAGATTTTTCTTTTGCCAAATATATTTCTGAACAAGCATATCATCGAATTTCTTTCTTTCTTTTTTTTTTTTGCGAGACGTCACATTTGCCTCCTAATTCTAAGGTGTGTTTAGTTGGTGGGGGGAGAAAATAACTTTTTCTGGTAAGCGTGTTCTGTAGGAGGGATGAATAGGAAAGTTAGAGAGAATTTAAGGGAAACTTTTTCGAAAAACGTGTTTTCTGAGAGGGTGAATAGTAAAATCCAAAAGAACTTCTGGAACTAAACACAACACTAATTTCTAAGCTCAGAATTCCATCCTTTTCCACGGAACCATTGAACCAAAAATATCTGGTTTCGCTTTTCATCTGACGACAGAATTCCTACCGCCGATCTGTTGAGCAGGAACCGAACCTTCCGGCAGCTTCTCCTCACCTTCCTCACAGGTTCGGGGAGCCGAGGTCCTCAGTCCTCACAGGCAAAAATCCTCAGCGCCCGCCATCTGCTCGCCGGTGGACGTAACGCCGCGCAACGTTACCGCGCGCTTTGTTCCTTGGGTGATGACGATAATAAAAAAACAAAAACGCCGTTACGACCAGGCGTCCCCGGTTCACCCCGAGCCAAACAAAAGATCTTCTCGAAAACACCCCTGATCAGCGCGCCGCCCCGACCGGCCAAACCCTCGCCTTCCGCGCGGATCGGACGGCCCCGATTCCACAAACCCGTAACCGTCGCCGCGACGCGGAGGGGTAGCCTCGTAATTTCCCGGTCCTGGATCAATAAACGCGAGCGCGGAGCGCCCAAAAAGGCCCAGGAGATTTCGCTTCCCTTTCCTCCGACCCCAGGCCTTTCTTTGTTTCCATTAAACTCTCTGCGCATCCCCCCTCGTGTTATCTATCCATCCATCCGCCCCCGCGCGTCCTCGCCTTCCCTCTCTCTCTCGCCGCCCGCCCCGCCCGCCGCATCGCTTTTTAGGGTTTTCTCCGCCTCCGCCTCCTCGCTCCCCCCGCGCGCGCGATTCGACGAGGCCGGCAGCAGCGAGGCAGGCAGTCCCCCCGTTCGACCCAGCAGAGATGGGACACAGCGACGCCGCATCGCCCGCATCGGCGGCCGCCGCGCGCGACGCGAAGAAGAAGAGGGTAAGGAGGGTCGGTCTGGCTTTTTCTGGGGGGTGGGGTGATCTCTGTGATTCGATTCGGAACTGGGGGATTCCGCGTCGGGTTGGATTTGATTGCGCCGCGTGCTGATCTGATCTGAGTTTCCTGTTTTTTCGGGTGCGACTCGCAGGGTAACCGGACGGCGGCGAAGCTGAAGCAGAGCAAGCTCGAGACGCGCCGCGAGCAGTGGCTATCCGGGCAAGGTCTGATCTCGTGCCTGTTCTATGCGATGTGTTTAATCCGTTGTCTGGGGGGATTTCCGGTTGTGGCGTGGGGGCTCGGGTGATGTGCATGCGAGAGTTAAGATCTCCCTGCGCTAGATCAAGACTTTATTTAACCACCTATGATTTTTTTCTCTCTTAGCAAGATGAAGACATTGTGTCTGGGGAATTTCCACAAGGGCTGGCTGAGAATGCAATTTCTCGTTGTTTAGTTGGGGTGATCTAGTTGGAAAGATTATTGATTAACAATCTGACCTTCTTTTTGGGTTTTGGATTGGTCCAGGCAAGGATGGGAAGGAGGCGAAGGTTGCAGCTTCGCCAACAGCAGGCTCAAATGCTGGGTCACCAATCCTCGCTTCCCCACACCCTCCACTCCCTCGTCGGCGAGCGGATACGAGGTCCAGAGGAAGTGATCCGGATGACAGGGAGGAGACTGGAGCTGCTGGCCTAGAGGTAGGCGGCAGTGATCTTGACTCCCCTATGCACAGCCCTGGATCAGACAAGTCTCAGGGCGGTGGCTGCACTCAGCGGAAGGGGTTCTCCGGAAATGGTGGTGGTCCCAGCCTCAGCAGTGGCAGCAGCGTGTGGTCCAGTTCGAGGAGCGTGAGCGATGCCGAGGAGGATGATACAGGCGGCTGCCCTGAGGATGAGAGTGAAGTCTTGGATGATTGGGAAGCAGCTGCTGATGCACTCTATGATGAAGACAGTCATCAGTGCGACCAAAGTTCAGTTCCCACGACACCCTCACCAGCTTCTGCCAATGCAGCACCTGCCAGTGCAGCAAGACCAGAACCAATTCGGAGCAAGGCAAGGGCTTGGGCACCTGATGATATATTTCGTCCACAAAGCTTACCCAGTATCTCCAAGCAGGTCAGCTTTCCAGCAAGCATCGGTAACTGCTGGGCTGGGATGGGGATGACTGCTGCACAGCAGGGTATTCTATCTTTGCCGTTGTCGTGCCCGATATGCTACGAAGATCTTGACCCCACAGACTCTAGCTTCCTCCCCTGCCCTTGTGGGTTTCACCTGTGCCTCTTCTGCCACAAGAGGATTCTTGAGGCAGATGGGCGATGCCCAGGTTGCAGGAAGCAATACAATACAGTATCTGCAGCAGAAGGTGGTGGTGACCCAAAAGCAACAGCAGTTGGGACTGGACGAGAGATGGCAAATATAGCACCAGTGCGGCTATCCCGTTCATGTAGCATGGGTCCAAGATACTAGACTATGCCAGGGTTATACTAGTTCTATGTTGTAGCTCCACTCATTGCATGTTACTGTCGGATATGCTAGTTTTTTGCGTATCGTCTGCTTTTGGTATAAAGAAATGTGAATATTGGAATAGGAGCTGAATCCATATAGACTTGTCCAGAGACTATGTTTTTTAGAATGTTCCCGTTGCTTGTGTTGCTGGAGGACTGTTTGTTGCTTACAGTTTGTGAGATAATATATATGCTATATAAGGTTACTATTATGTCCTTATCTACGAGTATATGAGCTGTAACTATTGTTTGTTCAATGTGTAAGCATGAAGTTTAGCTGCTAGTAAATCTTATTCCTTGTTATGGATCTATATATCTATTTCTTCCCATTGAATTTTTTGTAGTGTAGTTTCCAGCGGGTATTTTTACAGCTTTTACGATGGGCATCTAATCATGTAGCATTTAAATGTATTTGATCATAGCTAACTTTTCAGATCATGGTTCACAACTTTCAGTATTAGCATTCTTATTATTCTTCTCTTGGCAAGGAGGGACATGAATCTCCGTATTGTAAGTTGGTACATTATGTACTGTCTTGCTCTGTTTGCGTGGTCTTTTAGTTCACAAATTTATATCATGTGTCTCCACTTCAAAACCATGTAAATAGGTATATATGACTAATACTTCTATCTCCACTTCATAACCATATAAGTAGGTCTATGTGAGCATGAACCTTATGCCTCGTCCCTCAAATGACAACCAAAGGAGAACCTGTTACATGCTAAATTTCTTGTATTATTCAATTTAAGCTTTCTACATGTGAGCTTGGCCTGGTGTGAGGAGTCCCATAAATTTGGCATTAAATTTTGCACTGGACTTTGTAATTCATGTTGAAGTACGTGTATGCATTGTAAATTTCTAATCCTGCTTCGACCTATTTATGATATTTTTTTGTAATCAGTGACCCAAACCTATTGTTCCTGTGTTTGTGGCAGCCCTAGAATTTGTTTGGCAACAAATAACTTACAAAAGTAGACTTGCAGGTGGTGTTATGAGTTTTTGGTTTTTACTGGAGAAGAGATTGGATCTATCGCGACTAATACTTCAATATAGCCTTACAAATATTATGAACATGTGCTGTTGAAGAGCTAGTGCTTGTGCGTCATCTTACGGTTTGGGTCTTTCATCAACCCGAGTATATTTCATGTGGGGATTTGTCCTGGGTATGTTCTCAATACATTTAAGCTTGTCATGATGGTATTGTCAAGTTCGGACCTGCTGTGGATTTTCCTTGAATTAGGTTTATATGTAGATTGGACAAACTAGAATGATGGAATGGATCTGGCTCTGCTTTTTTAATTAATGCATTTCAGCTTTGTTGGTTTCATTCTGTTTGAGGTTCAAAGACCAAATAAAGTTGTGTTCATCATGACAGTACATTCAAGGCTGGTTTTAAATACTTTGTATGAGGGTTGTACAGAGCTTGCCAACCGATTCTTCCCAATCATTTCTCTTATGCTTCTGGTTTCACGTTGCATTCATGCATGGGCAAAAGTGCGAACTTTAGCTATGCCACACTCAATTGGCGTGCAGTCTATCGTCAGGCGTACCCGCGTATGAAACCTCAACCGTGCACTAGGACTAGGAGATGGCTAGTTGTGATTCAGGGTAATCAATCACATTTTTCAACAAAAAGAAAAGGACCTTATGGCTCAGATAATAAAGTTTTGTAAGCACATTACTGATCAAGGATAACTTAATTGCTGAAAGAAGAGACTGTACATTGAACACGTACATTGAATCTTACTCCAGAATCGACCTTAAGCTGATACACAGGTAACAGAATGGACCTTAAGCTGGTACACAGGTAACAGAATCGTCTTTAAGCTGATACATAAATAACATACTAAGTTAGGACAGCAAAAGTAGCCACGTCACTGCACCTAGAGATGAACCAACACCAGAATAAGCCAGACCTCATCAAGTGAGTAGCCTACCAACTTCCCTTTTCAGCCACAAGGCTCGCACCCTGGGTTCGTAGGAGATAAAGATCTCCCGGTTCTCAGCGTCCTTGAAAACATCAGAGGCTAGGACCTTGATCTCATCAGACACATCGGTCATGGTGTTCATTGCCTTTATGCAGTTTGATATCGTGAACTGATCAGCTTCCTTTGCTTTCTGTTCTTTCATGCGAGCTTGCTTCATCTTGAAGTTTAGATAGCCCTCGATGATCTGCTGAATGTCTGTAGCCTTGTCTGGAGCCTTGCGCTTCCTGCGTCTGTCTCTCTGTGGCTCTACGCATGAACTTGACTGTGCCTGTTCATCAGCTCTTTGTGGCCTTCTGTCTGCTCCACGCTGTTGGCGTTCCAGTACCTCCTCAGTGTGGTTATGCAGACCATTAAGATCATCTATACCTTGTGGCACTAACGAAGTTCGTTGAAGTAGCCCGATATTGTTCCATGTCTCGTCAAAATTTGCATTGATCGCTCCAATAGGTCTTGCAGACATGTCTGGCGTTGTGCTCATGTTGTTTCCTCCCTCGTCAACATTTTCAATCATATTTGGAGGTGGATTCTGTCCTTCAGGAATAGGGCCTAACATGGTAGCATGTACAAATCAGAAAAGCAATGGGTAACACATCAATTCTTTTCCAACAATCTTTATTCGGCTTGAGCGCATTCGTATGCATTTGCATCTGGGGGTAGGATAAGCTGCTTACCATCAAATAACACCTCCAGCGACTCAAGCAGTGGAAAGCTCTTATTTTGGTACTTCCGTGCCCTGGGCATTTCCTACCAAATTTAAAAAAAAAAATTACCTTGATTGCATATATAATAGAGCAGAAGAATTCAATCCTCACCTCAATTATCTCATCCCAGATTTCATCTGTTGCTCTAATCATGGATGCACTCTGGTCCCATGAAACACCATCGCGCTGGAGGATCAATTTTATCAATTTATAATCTTTCTTCAGTTGCGTCTCGTGTTCCTGGATTTGCATTTTACTGAACTTAGCTTCTGGGTACCTCACGTTGAAATCTCTAACAATTTTCCTCCACCCCTCTGTTCTCCATCCAGTTGGGGTACGATAATGTGAAGTATTGTTCTCATGAAGTAAATCAACAAGGCCCTTTTCATACTTCATCACCCATCTTGCTCTATTTGCCATTTAACCCTGCAAAGTCAGAATGCATCAATTGTATTGCTCGGGAACCTAAAACTGAAATAAGACCAAAAAAAAAAACAAATCAATAATGCCTCATGTTTCCCGCTTAACCCTACTATATGATAAGCACATTATAACCATACTACTTGGTACATGTTATTTACTGATTGAGTCAGTTACATGGTACTCTCATTGATATAAGTTAACACAGTTCTGTAGGTACAAGGACAGCTAATATCTACATGTGAACCTAATAGTATTGTGTGATACAGAAAGAAAAAGAGGGGATTATATCATGACAAGTGCTACGTTAGCTCCTTTTTCATATGATGTTCATTTACAGTCCAAGGTGAAGGTCAACAAAAATATAGAAAAGGAAAGGTTTAAAAAATATTTTCACACCTCACCCAGAACCTACTACATATTTGATACATAGGCTCAGAATCATGAAGAGAATTCTATGGAATAATAAATCTAAACAGAATGCACGACTTGGTTTTGTGTTCCACAATCATCCACCCCCAACATTTTCATTATTAATTGGCAAACAAGTATTCCAATTATTCTACTACACTACCGAGAACATTGACAATACACAAGTTCTCCATTGTTCCTACTAGTTTACTACAGAAGATGGGTTTACTGAAGCTCTGTAGAAACTCAATCATGGTACGTACTGATATTTAAACTTTGCTACCAGAATGTGTAGAGACGTTGCTACTCAGGAGCGGACCCAGCATTGGACATGGTAAATCGTATAACTAGGTAAGATTACGAATACATCTGATATTAGGGTTTGGGGTTCTTCATTTCGCGCAGCAGGAAGGGAAGAGAAGGTACGGGCATACCTCGTGGGTGTTCGTCGATGGCAAAGGGCACGGTGAAGGCGTCACGGATCGGCCGCTGCAGTGCTGCTCATCCAGTCTTCGCAGGCGGAGGAGGAGATCGAGAGAGGACAGAAACAGAAACAGAGAGGGGTGAAGGGGGGAGAATCGGAGAGGTAGGCAGCGGATCTGAGATGGGCCGGCCACAAGTCCCTCGGCCAGGCGACGGCGCGACAGCAGGAAAAGAGGAAGAAGGGACAGAGCGAGAGAGGAAGGGAGGGACGGCGGCGACGGCGAGGTGGAGGGGAGGGACGGCCGCCGGCGGCGGCGAGGTCGAGGGGAAGGCGGCGGCGCGGCGCGCCGGCGCAAGGGGAAGCAGGCGACGGGACGGGACGGGAGGAACCAGGGCGCCGTTTGGTTCGGGCGCTGTTTGGTTCGGGCGCCGTAATCAGTTCACAGCGTCGTCATCAGGTCCCGTTGTTTCGTACTTTCGTGTCTTCTGGTTGGTTAAGCCACTACGTTAATCGATCGCGACGTTAATCGTTCCGTTAATCAGATGCCACATTTTTAATTACGCTAAAAAAAAAGATGCCACATTTTTAATTTAGTGGGTCCCACTATCAGCACAAGACCAGGAGGCGCTATCCTGGCGTGGTTTCTTTTTGCACCCTAGTGAAGGACAAAATAGGAGGAGTGGCGCGCTGACGCCGCGCCCGTGGAAGATGCCTTGTGTTATAGATATTACTATTGCAAAGGTTAAATATAATTAGAGATGTTTAATTTCAGATTTGAACTTTACTTTCTGTCACATTAAATATTTGGTTACTAATTAAAGTATTTAACATACAATAATTACGAAACTACCTGCAAAGACCAAGACTAATTTGTGGGATGAATCTATTAATTTAGTCTAATTAATTTATAATTTATCAACATGGTGGTATAGTAAACTTGTGATAGTGATCAATGTATTAATTGGACTGATTAGATTTGTCTTGAAAATTAGCCTCCTACTTATTTTTGTAATCAAACTATATTTATTAGTCCTAATTATGCGAGCCAACTTGTCGATTTCTTCATATGACAGAAAAACACACATCATTATGTAAATAACATTTATTCACCATCTCCGCCTACAACTTCACCGATAAATAGAGACATTTCTTCCATTGTTAAGCATCATGGGCCGTCCCTGCGATGCACCTTTCTCTAGCAGTGAGATGTGAGATAAAACCATAAAAGAAAGAGGCGACGTGAGAGGGTGTTGGTTTCTCTAGGGCTTAAAATAAACAAAGTTGCATATTATATTTAGGTATTATTTATGAGTATTAAATATAGATCGATGACATAATGAATTCTATAATCCCTAAATTTTTTTCAGGAGAGGACCTATTAAGCCTATTTGTGCAATGATCTCGATCTGAAGTGATATTGAGCATATACAAACCATGCAGGGTTAATTAACCTTGATAGATTCTTATCACGAAAAAGTCTAGGACTAATGCAATTAGTTTTGTAATTAAATTAGTCCTCATAAATAGTATCAAAATATTCGATATGAAAGGGTCTATTTTGAGCCCATGGGAACCAAACACACAATAGCAGCACAACCTGGACTGCTACGCCTTCGATTTCCTCATGAGACACCAATGATGCGAAAAGTCTATCCGCGTGGATGTCTCGGTATGCTAGCAAATTTCCCTATGATCGTAGTCACCAATAATGCGAAAGACCTATCTCTTAAATTCCCCTACAAATCATTGAGAAATGAGGTATGATACAATTGAGAAAAGAAAAAAAAGAAAAAACATAAATGGAAAATAAAAAAATGTAAAGGGGAAAAATGAAAAAAAAGTTACGCACCGGAGGAATCAGCGCGATTCCTCCAGCGGTATGAATAGGACTATATACTTTGATGCTTTTATCGTGAAACAACGGTAAAATCAAAAACACAAAAGACATGATTGTAAGGAATAACACAATTCCGATTCATCTAAATGTGTATACATGTGGTCTTTTATAAATGTAACTAGTAGAACTATAAAATACCCAATAGTTCACCATTTTACCATCACGAGTACAACATGAGTGGAGCATGAATGTGATCTTTAAGACATTATGGTAGGCCAATAATTCCTTAGTGAAATTTTTAACACACATAGCTTGTCTCACACTCTCACTAAGCATGTATCCGGATTTCTTTTTACAGTGAAAGCTCTTTCTGAGTTTTTTTTTCCTCGGTCACTTTTATAAGGGCAGCATCACAAGTCATTTTCATGGTTGCTTCTTCTGGCAGCAGTACATATTTTCCATGTGAGAACATGGCTTCGTTGCTCGCAACAACACTCCAATCGAGTTTATGAAATTTCCTTGTTCTAAACAAAGTTTAAAAATTACCCTCATGTCGAGTGTTTCTTAAACAGCATTTTTCTCGTCTAATTTCATTGTACAATTGGTTGAAAAACAATTAACGAACGATTCAACTGCGGCTAGAGATCGATGGACAGCCGATCGATCCAGGATCTAACGAATTTAGAAGAAGAAGAAGAAAAGATCGATCCAGCCTTCTGACAAAGTACCAGGTTGGACCGCAACCACGAATTTCACATTTTTCACTGAAGGAAGACGGGCTCTACCGTCGTCTGATGCCTGACTGCGACCTCGCGGTAACCCGTGATCCGCAGTTCACTTGTCGCAGGCAAACAACCATGCGGCACCACGCACTTGGGATTCTTTTTGCCGCGTGGCACAGCACATGCGCACGCTTCCAAAACCCCGGACGCGAGATCCGCGTGCTCGGCTCCTCGTGCCAGGACCGCCACGAGGAAGAGGTGCGCGCGCAGCTGAGCTGACGGCGACGTCCTCCTCCTCCTTGTGGGGCGCCGCGCGCAGACGCCATCACGCCAAGGCACCGGCGCCCCGTAGGCTGGCTGTTCGTTGACTTGGTTCTGGGTCTTGGCCGCGATTGGATCCGGCCGACGCACGCCCGGGCACGGCGCCACGGCCCACGGCGCCGCCGCGGGCATGGAAAAAACGACCGGGCGAAGCGCCGCGCCGTTCGTGCTACACGCCACCCATCAAAATTTTCAATTCGTCAAGAGAAATAGCACGAGGAGCGGTGCCTGCTGGACTGGATGCCGCACCAGATCACATCAGATTCGGATCAGATCAGTTAAAATAAATAAAACCCCCATTCACTGCCCGCCGTTCCAGCCCAACCAAAAACAAAACAAATCACCCCGTTTCTATTTATAGACACACAAATCACATCTCCCCCAGGCTCTCCCCTCAGCACGTGACATCTCGCGCCTCGGCTTCCCCGTCCCCTCGCTCTCGCCGGCAATGGCCTGCTCCCACCTCGCCGCGGCGCCTTCTGCGGCGACCGCTGCAGCCCGGGCGCGCTCAGCGGCGCCCTCCTCCCCGGCACCCGCCTTCGCGCGCGTCCCGGCGACGCCCCGTACGGATCGGCTCTAGTCCAGTTCCACTCGCGCTCTCGTCCTCCTCGATCGGCCCTGCCGTCGCCTGATTCGGCGCATTGTTGACCGATTGGTTGGGTTGCTTCCTTCCCCGCAGGTTTCGCGAGTGGTGCGCTGTCAGCTCGGGGTGGGAAGGTGGCGTCCCCCGTGGCAGTCGGCGCGGCGCCGGCCGCGGCGGCGCCGGTGGCGGACCTGGACGGACGCCCGGCCACGGAGAAGCAGCCCATCATCGTCATCGATAACTACGACAGCTTCACCTATAATCTCTGCCAGGTATACGGCGTTTTATTCTGTTTGGGGGCATGTTCCCTTCTTTCCTTCGTTCAAAAATGTTCCCTTCTTTCCAATTGTTTGGTCCTGTGATCTGTGTGCGCGATTTCCTTTGTTGCTAGTGGATAGAGTGGCGGCGACCTGTGTGATCTATCATCTATGGGCCGGTTCATTCTGCATACATGCCATGGTATTTTCTCCCGTGGCATGTGTGCGGTATTGTTCATTTGTTTGCTCAAACAAACGCTGTTGCAGATGATTGTTTTCTATGCATTTCTGGATGATTTTTTAAAAACATTTTTCCTTTTCCTTTTCCTTAATTAGTTTTAAAAATGTTTGACTATTCGCAAGATGAGATGTCATGCCCCAGTGGAATTATTTCTTTGATTTTCGTTCATGATGTTAGATCTTAGGATAATGTGAATCTATCTAAGTCACCTTGCTGCGTCAGTGATAACATTATCCTGTGCTTTTTTATTTGGCCTGATATTAGTATATGTATATCATAATGATTTGTTTTCCAATTTTACTTGTATCAACTGATGTAATCCATGGTTACAAGATTGCTAGGAATGTATTCCATGATGGGTTTTTTTTTTTTTTTTTTTTTTTTTGCGTGGATGTATCCTATGATGTTGTTATACAGTACAACCTTGCTATTGAATTGTATCTGCTAAGTAGACATCCATATTTGGAAGGCAACATCTATCTGTCAAACTAAACTATATCAAGTAGTGTTTCCACTTCTTTCGTGGACAGAGCCCCATAAAAACGTTTTGTTAGGTATACATCGGTAATTTTGATCAATAGTGCTTGGTAGGAAGAATTGTACTTTTATTTTGATACAGAAGCCATATCTTTAATGCATTCTTTGTTCTTGGGGGTTGCAATCTCGTGTTTCCTGTTCCACAAAACAGTTATAACATTCGATCATCACATGATCTGAACTTGAAAGATGAATGCTTGATTTATTCAGTAGCTGTCAGACTTGGTGCCAATTTCTGTTGAATATCTTCGAGTCTTTACTGCCTAGAGTAGCTTTATACAGGTACTTAATTTGCCATCGAACGTTTTCACATTACTAAATCTCAAAAGACGAAGGCTCTGGGTGGCTGATGGAGTGTGTCCTATTTTGCCCAATCAGGGTTAGGCTTAGGACTAGGCATTAGGTGCGAGGGTGACCCCCCATGCTTATGTGGGCTAGGGAGTCTTTTAAAACAATGGTTAATATTGAAAAGTGACCTATTCGAATACTCTGTTGTAATAAAGCTATAAAAGGTATCCTTCTCGAAAATTATTTTTTATATTTTGGTAAAACAATTATGCATCTGAAAGTGGTGCTTCTGCATTTCCTAATTTCGAATACTCCGTTGTATGATATGATGCCTTTTTTGTGTTGAGTGAAAAGCTTGAGAGTGGTGCTTCTGCATTTCCTGACTCTTCAGCAGTGACACCCATCAATTAAAAACACTATATATAATAGGTAAAATGACTACAGTGGGAGCTGTATATGTCATTAGCACATTTCTAGGCCATTGGTTAGTGCCAGACTTTCAGAAGCATGTTTTATGTGACAAATAACTATCAGATCCTCTGACATTTTTCCTTGGTATTTTATTGAGTAACTTACCATGTTTCGTGATATAGTTTGGAATGTTGACTCTGCTAATACTAAAAGGTTCACTTGGCAAAACTAACTTGGTTTTGTAACACTGAAATGTCTATACTGGAGGTAGGATCACATACTGCTTTGTGTTCTTGTGGTCACATCATTATTATTGACCATCAGGCTGATGCCATGTATTTCTATTGTTCCCTCATAGGTGGCATCCATTTATTCTTTTTTTTTTAGAAAAATATAAATCCACATTTTATTTTTGCACTTTATTAAAACACAATTGAGTGAAAGAAAAGAAAAATATATGCTATGAGCCAAACATGTTGTTGCTGACATTTTGTGTTTAATGATGCAGTATATGGGAGAGCTTGGATTAAACTTCGAGGTATATCGCAATGATGAACTGACAATAGAGGATGTAAAAAGGTATATATAGTTCTCTTAGAACATTTAAAAAAAAGGAAACTCTCAATCTGATTATCACGCTCCTTTTTCTTGCATTGTAGGAAGAACCCAAGAGGCATACTTATTTCTCCAGGACCTGGTAAGTTTGTCTTACTCAATATCACAATTCACAAGAGTCACTCCTGAACATAACAAAACACTTCCAAATTTCTTCTTTAGGTGCACCACAAGATTCTGGTATATCATTGCAGACTGTTCTTGAATTGGGCCCAACCATCCCAATTTTTGGAGTTTGCATGGGTCTGCAGTGCATCGGGGAGGCATTTGGAGGTAAGATTTATATTGTACCCGGTCACTAGTTTTTTATGACCTCATCTTTTGTCTCTCAAACTTTTATGTACATGAATATGCAGGAAAGATCATCCGTGCTCCTTCTGGAGTGATGCATGGAAAAAGCTCTCCAGTTCATTATGATGAGGAATTAGGAAAGGCCTTGTTCGATGGCTTGCCAAAGTATGATTTTATTTCTGAACCATTGAGTCCACAAAATTATCTTTTATTATGTATTGTTCTTACTGATTCCAATAGGTTCTTATAGTATTCATGCTTACTAATTCCCACAGTTACTAGTTTTCGTCAAGTGCTATTTTGTTAGTTAACAATGTGACATGATATGCAACTAACACTGCTTCTACAGAGTTTACTTGTTATAACAAACATCTTGTCAGTCAATCTGCTTTCAATATTGATGAGTCATTCAGCCATGTATGAGAAGTTCCTAAATTTTTGTTTCTTTTCTTCAAAACATAAATGTTTTCTTACTTGAGTTATCTAAGGAGACGTTATGCCATTTCACTTAGTATTGATAAAATACCATTTTTGTCAGAAATTTAAACTTATGATATTCAGTTTGTGCTACTTGTCCCAAATAAGCCTTCCAATTGACACCATCCTTTGATTCCATGGACAGCCCTTTTACTGCCGCGAGATACCACAGCTTGGTCATCGAGGAAGAAACCTTCCCACACGATGCTCTGGAGGCCACCGCATGGACTGAAGATGGGCTTATCATGGCCGCTCGCCACAAGAAGTACAAGCACATCCAGGTATTTCTGCTTCCCGGTGCTTCACACGCACGCCAGTTGATGCTTACGCTGGCCCTTAAGCCAGGCTGAATATGTTTACCTGGAGCTGTATACCTTTTGTGGGTGCTAACGCTTAACTGTTTTAGGGCGTCCAATTCCACCCGGAAAGCATCATTACTCCCGAGGGCAAGAAAATCATCCTCAACTTCGTCAAATTCATTGAGGAACTGGAGAAACAACGTTCGTAGGGGAGAGATATGCTGCCAGTGGTTCCGTAGGCTGCGCTAGTTGCAGGGCTGGCAGTGAAAATTAACTAGGAGACAGCTTTCCTCTCTTCATTCGTTATGTTCGTTGCAATGTAAACCACGTGGACTGCGATTTCAAATAAAGTTCATCTGATGAAATAAGCACCAGTGCTGGTGCTCTTTGATGAATAAATCTGGCTATTTTCAGCAAGCAGGCCTTGGCAAACAACAAAGTTTTGTTTCATCCTCTTTATAACGCCCAATGACTTAATGTTCAAACAGCTTCCATATATTGTTATCTTCAGCTTGATCTTGATTTGTTTGAACTCTTGTGCCTATAAATGCAAAAGACTAAAATAGACACATAACAAGGCAAATAATTTAATATAGCGAAGAAATGAGTCTGCATTGGGAACGAAAGTTTACGAAGTCAACAAATAATTTTACGTCATAAGTCCATATTTGAAATAATGGCTTTTCAGTGTTGGATATGGGTTTCTTAAAATCCAATTATAATAAATAAAATGGATAATATAAATTATTGAAGAAAATTAAATTGCATCTCTTAAGAAAATAGAATTGCACTAAGTTAAGTAAGTTAATGGACCCATTTGTACGCACATAAGAGTGCAATTTACTCTTATGTAAATGACTATTGGAAAGCAAAAAGGATGATTAAGAACTCATCTCCTTTTTTTTTTCCTAGTAGAGGATCTATGCATTGGCCATGGGCCAATGACAGCATGGGGCTCCGTCAGGGGGAAACAAAAAATAAAAATAAAAGAAGCCGTCCACATTTCCATGGACTCGTATACAAACAGAGGCGGAGATTCATAATAATTCAGAAATCAGCAGTCGCACGCACCCGAACTCGAGCAAGCGAGCCGAGCCCATCCTCCTCCTCGCGCTTCGCCTCTCTACCGGCGTCGGGTGATCGATGGACGGCGACGGCACCTCGCGAGGGCAACCGATGCTGGAGAAGAGGGCAAGCCACAGGGAGCGTCACTTCACGGCGGGGGAAGTGGTGCGCGACGTCATCATGGGGGTGTCCGACGGCCTCACCGTGCCCTTCGCCCTCGCCGCGGGGCTCTCTGGCGCCAGCGCTCCCTCCTCGCTCGTCCTCACCGCCGGCCTCGCCGAGGTCGCCGCCGGCGCCATCTCCATGGGACTCGGAGGGTACGATCAGAATTCAGAATGCGTCTCTCTTTGCTTCTCTTTCATTCACTGCTGATCTATTCGAAGTCACCAGCGACTTCCGCTTTGTCTTTTACTTGAGTGTCTACGTGGTTTTCAGTTTTTTTCTTCTGAACTGTGATGTAGACAAAAAATTCAATTCAGGTAATGTTTGATAGATCGATTCTTCTGTTGCAAACTAATAGATGCTTGGTTTGGCATCGTTTTTCACCATAGATAGCGTCTTGAATTTAGCGTGCATGCCTGACTGAGAAATCAGAGAGACGTGCTATCTTCTGTGTATTACAGTATAGCACTTGCATTAGCATACGAACACTGAATTGAAAGGCCATGAGCCTTAAAGCTTTGCATTGTTCAGCAGATATCGGCATGTGCTTATTAAGTGCTTTAGCACCAAAACATGTAATAAATTGCCCTCATCCAAACCCAAAAAAGGTAAATCGTTAGGAGAAAAGCTAGCTCGTGATAGACAAGTGTGTGGCTCTCTTCGGCGTGCTGACCCAGGCACCCAGCACGCTTTGTGTTACTTGTTATCATCGCAGCTTTTAGGCCCAGCAAAGTGGCGAACAATGATTTAATCTTTTTTTTCATCCGAGGACAAGACAAACACCACATTGTTTTCAATTTCAAAAGTTGTCCACTAACGCATGATTCTGAATTTCTGATCCACGCCCGCGCCATGTGGTAGGTACCTTGCGGCCCAGAGCGAGGCAGACCATTACAAGCGGGAGATGAAAAGGGAGCAGGAGGAGATCATCACCGTCCCGGACACTGGTACATGGATGCCACATGAAAAACAGTTCATGGAACAGTGCTGGCAGATTCCTGTGTTTATATGACTGGCATCCTGACCGTTGGTGTTTTTGAATCCTTATTGATCATTCCAGAGGCTGCTGAGATTGGAGAGATCATGTCACAGTATGGGCTTCAGCCACACGAGTATGGCCCTGTAGTAGATGGGCTCAGGAGGAACCCTCAAGCTTGGCTAGACTTCATGATGAGGTATAATCATTGATCACATTCACTGGTTCCACCTTTTGAATATGCGCTCATTTTTGTACTTGGAAGCAAATGTCCATGAATCCTGATGGGACTAACTTGGATTGTTTTTGACAGAATTCGAATGCATTTGACGTATTTTTGAAAATTGACAAGTATAAAAACATTTATTTGAGAAAAGAACGAAAAACATATTGTTACACTCCGCTTTGCTGGGCCGAAAAACATATTTGAGAAAAGAACACAATGCTATACTCCACTTTGCTGGAGTATTCTTTAACCACCCTATGAAACATGATGATTAACTTAAAGTAGCATTTAACGGATGATAAATGCTTTTCTTTTCTCTACTAACCAGAGCATTGTGTTCAGGTTTGAGCTGGGATTGGAGAAACCAGATCCAAAAAGGGCCCTGCAAAGTGCCTGTACAATCGCACTATCTTACGTGATTGGTGGATTGGTCCCTCTGCTGCCCTACATGGTCATCTCCACAGCTCAGAATGCCATGCTCACATCTGTTGTAGTCACACTGGTGGCGCTTCTTTTCTTTGGCTACATCAAGGGTCGCTTCACTGGGAACCGCCCATTCACCAGCGCCGTCCAGACTGCTATTATTGGAGCGCTTGCTTCAGCTGCAGCATATGGCATGGCAAAGGCTGTTCAAGCTAGATAGCTTTTGCAAGCTTCAACCATTTTGTAACCAAAGTTTCAGTAGGCTGCAATAAATCAAACACCGTTGTAATTCTTCTCGTCTGGGACATCCCATTACATTATGTAATTGCAGATTAAAATAATGATAATCTACTGTACGTTTTGTTTAATTACAAATAATATGCCTCTGTGCCACGCTCTAGTTGAGTAAAGACTGAACTTGACGACAAACAATTGAAATTACCAGACGCCTATGTGGGTCAAGAAACCAAGATGGGTGATAAGATCAAAAGTTTAGCTCCCAAAAAAAAAGATTTTATCCACAAGTAGGTTTAAACAGAGACAGTTGGACAGGTTATGTAATAGTTTAGAGATGCCTTACTTGTAATAATCCCATATCTGGCCAAGCTGTGAATCGTAATCCCTGTCATGCTGCAAAGTCAAAGTAATTTTAACCCAACAGGCACAATTGCTAAGAAATCTCATATTTTGGGGAACATGCCATCAAAGGTACATTAGTGAACAGAGAATCATGAAACATATTTACTCCGTGATTTGCCAGAACCTCTGCTTTTCCCTCCCTGACAGAAACCTTCAGAGCCGAGTATCTGTGCCAACAAGGTACATTCACATGATTCATCACTTTGAACATGCAAATCATATTCACATTGCAGTTTCAGTCTTCAACATCTAAGGTTGTTACAGGTAGGGAAGTGCAAAATTAACTGTACTACCCAGCAAAACTATCTGTTGTCATGGTAACTATTAGTTGGCTTCTTGACAGCTTCACTTATTAGTGAAGTATAAACCCCAAAATCTGAAACCATTCCTTTTGCCCTCTTCAGTTCTTCCGCATCTCTAACTTTGCCATACTTGCAATGCCCATCCAAAAGGATATTGTATGTTATATCATCTGGGGAGACCCCAATATTAAGCATCGCATTCAGAAGCATGTCTGCATTCTTCATCTGGCCCAGCCTGCAGAACCCATTCATTACAACATTATATGTCACCACTCCCGGTTTTCGACCCTTATTCTGCATCTCTTTCAGTAGCTTAAAGCCTGTCTTCACGTCACTATTCTTACAGAAGGCATCAATCACCATTGTGTATGTCGTGTTATCCGGTTCTAAACCAACCTCCATCATCTCGCATAGAACCCTTTCCGCTTCAACTGAACGCCCTGCTTTGCTCAGTCCCGAGATGAGAGCAGTGTATGTGACCTCATCCAATGTAACCCCTTCATCCAACATCTCCCGCTTCATCTCCATTGCCTTGTCCAACTCCCCCTCCTTGCAGCAGCCATCAATGAGGGTGGTGTAAGTCACTTTATCTGGCTTGAGACCGGTCTTCCTCATCTCTATGACAATGTCACTGGCGGCTTTCAAATCTCGTGCTCGACAAAGACCATTCACCAATGCATTGTATACCACCAAATCCGCTTGGACGCCCCTTGCTGCCATCTCACGGTACAGCTCCAACCCAGCTGCCACGTTCCCCTCTTTGCAATGTGCGTCTATCAATGTCGTGAACACGACAGTATTGGGGTTCACACCTCTCTCGCACATTTCCTCAAACATCCCCACTGCATCTTGTATCCTCCCTGCCCTGCATAACCCCTGCACCAAAGCACCATAGGTGTACACATCTGGCGCGACACCCGACTTCGCCATTAGCCCTCGCAAAGCATTTGCATTGTCCAGATTGCCCGCCTTGCATATCCCTGACATCAATGTGTTGAAGCTCACTACCGTCGGCCGCACACACCTTCTCAGCATTTCATCGAACACGTTCCGAGCGCTGGCAAGCTCACCCGATCGAACCATGTCGCGCATTACCACGTTGAATTGCCTGGCCTCTGGTGGCAGGCCCGCGTCGAGCAGCTGCATGTAGAAGGCGTAGGCTTCGGAAACAGTGGGAAGCCGGCTCATGAGGTCGGACCACGCGGGCACTGGGATGCGAACGCTGCTGCGGAGCGCGAGGAGGAGGAGGGAGCAGGCGTCGGGCAGGAGGCCCTCTTCGGCATAAGCTTTGGCGAGCTCCGACACGAGAGGGGCCGGGTCGCTGGGAGAGGTTGCCGAGACGAGCAGAGGGAGGAGCCGTGGTGGGGAGTCGCGGCCCAGGCGGGAGACGAGGAGACGGAGGAGGGGGTGTGCGAGGTGGGGCAGGCGGTGGCTGAGGAGGAGGCTGGACATGGAGAGGAACGACTCCGGGGTGTGTCGGAAGAGGCCCTCAGTGGAGGAGGCGACGAGGAGGACGCGGAAGAGGGACAGGAGCGGGAGCGGCGGGACGGAGAGCGGGTTGCGGCGGAGGAGGGAGAGGAAGTGCGTGGAGGTGAAGTCCGGGAGGAGGCGGAGGAGCGGCGCCGGCGTGGCGGCCGGGAGCAGCGCGGGGTGGACGGGGAGTGCGAGCGCGACCTCGGACGCGGCGACGAGGAGCGGGTCGGCCTCGCCTGGGGGCGGCACCGGGAGAGTCGACGGCGGCGCGGCGTACCATGGGGGAGAAACCGGTGGTAGCGTGGGATCAGCGGCCGGCGGCCGGCGCTGGAGGGGACGGTGGCGGAGGGCTCTGCGCATTGTGACCGCCTGATCGGCGGGAAGGTAGAGCGCCAAGTAGAAAACAAACTGAAGAAGGAACACAGAAATTGACTCGCAAATCTGAACGGTTAGAATTTGCTCAATCTTATGAATCAACTGCCCCGATTGTCACCCTTGATTCCTTGACGAGGAGAGCAGAACACAATCCTCCTGCTCCGTCGACGCCGGCATCGCAGTACTTGGTTCTCGATTGTACTTGATGCATCGCAGGCTTCAGTGGCGTCGCCTTTTGATGTACAGTATCCTCGACGCCGTCGAGGACGCCCTATACGCGACGCGTGAGGCTGTTCCTCGACGCCGGCATTGATATCCACGGCCTCTGTCTGCAATCTGCATGCTTCTCCAGCCCAATTAACCCGTCAAGCATTATCAGAAACTCGCGATTCTTACCCTGGATTTGGATTATAAGGTACCCAGCTTCTGCATGAACGCAATGCAAGTAAAGAACAGCAGTCCCCTGGAATGGCTGACTGGAACTGGCAGTTAGGCAGACATGCTGCAAACTATGCAAACTTCAATCTGGGCCACACGATGTTCATCTAAGGGTGCGCTCAGGTGGGGTGGGAGGGGTGATTTGCAAAAGTGTCTCTAATCACCCTTTGCAAATCACCCCTCCCACCTTGCAAATCACCCTCCCATCTCACCTAATCACACCATTGGATCAACATCGTGTGGCCCAGATTGAAGTTTGCATAGTTTGCATGGAATGATTGGTTTGCACCTGATATGTTGCCAACTTGCAATGCATAAACAGCCAAGTAACAGAAAGAAGAACAGGTAGCAAGTTATATTCCCTTGCATCAGGTTCTTGTCCCGTGTTTCTAGATTTCTTCCTTCAGCATGCACAAGCAAGCAGTAGAATTATGCAGTTCTGGAATCTGGACAGACGAATAGGGCATCATATTGAAAAGAGGAAAACCCTATCGAAAATATATTTATACAAAGAAAGAAACCAAATCGTTGGCTAGGGAGCTTCCTGCAAGTTTTTCAGCACATCAACAGCCGTTCATTATGTTTGCTGAAACACGGTATGACAGCTGACTGACAGACACAAGTTGACAATCCTAGTGCCGAAACAAAGCATTCAGGCTTAACAGTATATTGATTTATGTTCCAATATTCTGATGTTAAGGCAAGTTCCAGTGAATCACAAATCAAAATCTGCAAGATATTTTTCAAGAGGTTTCAAGAACAATAGAGTAATAGACTTGATAACATAGCGATGAACATTTGGAAGAACCATAGAACGATCTAGTACCAGTTTTATCATATTATAAGTAGCGAAGTAGCTTGCAGAAGATGGTATATATACAGGTCGATATTACAGATTTCTCATGGCATACTAGAGCATCCTCCCTTGAACTGCTGCAGAAAACTGATCAGAGGACAAAGAACTCGAGCAGCCAAAGACTTCCTTCCCTGCAATGCAAAGGGCCTTCATCACTGTTACATCCAACTACTAAGAACCTTGAGCTAGCTACTTCATAGCTCTGTCGTCCTCGGCTCCTCGCTTGTTACAGACACAGATGGATCGGAGGTAACTTCGGGCTCCCAGCCTTGCATTCCAGATTTCGTGATCACCCATTGGAGTGACTCGATCACCTGTCGGTCATACATTTGTTTCTGTTTCGCCATCTCCTGTAATTGTCTCGCCTCCCTCTCCACCAGCGCTTTTTCACTGTGAAGGCAGGCAATCTTGGCCATGGCCTCATCAGCGGCGGATGCAGCCGCCAGCCTCTCCTTCTCCAGCTCTTCTAGCGCGACCTCCTTCAGCAGCCTCTCCTCCTTGAGCCTCCTCCTCAGATACTGCACATTGCCTTCATCTGAATCGCTGGTGTCACCTCCATTGTCCTCCTCGTCCTCGTCAGCCTCCTGGTCGAATTCAGCATCCAGCGACCTCGAGACCGGCTTGTCAGGGCAGCCGTTCACGAAGACGGAGCCACGGCGGCCTCTCTTGAGGGCCTGAATCTTCGACCCGCACACGGCGCACACGACACCCCCCACGCGCAATGTCTGCACGGCAGACTCCGCGCCGGCGGCGAGCCGCTCCACGGCGGCGCAGCGCTTGGTGAGGCGCCAGACACTGGCGGCTAAGAAAAGAAGCGACATTGCGACAAGCAGGTGGCGGGCGCCGACCGAGCCGGCCAGTTCAGCAGCCGACCGAGCCGCCAAGGAAGCCCACTCGGCGGCGGCCTCCTCCGACTCGGATTGGTGGAGGACCAACAAGAAGCCGACCGCGGAGCCGACGAGGAAGTACACGCCGCCGGCCCCGGGCATGCGGCCGGGAGAGACGCCGCCGAGCGGCTTCAAGAAACCGGCACCGGAGCCGCCGTTCTTCTTGCGGCCCATTGTGAGCAGACTAGGGCGAAATTCGCTCGGGATTCAGGCGATACTGTACCCCAAATACGCGAGGTTTGGGGGCTCGTGCCACGGTTTCGACGGAATCAGTTGGAACTTGGCAGGAGGAGGAAATCTTGGAGATTGCCGCGGGTTCGGGGAGAGCGTCGTGGGGGGATTGGAGACGAAGCGCTTTGGGAGGCTAGGGGAGTAGCAGCCGTAGGGTTCAGTTCGGAAGCTAGAGGAGCAGTAAACGAGATTTCCGCGGATAACTTGTGGGCGGTATCGCTGCCGTGTGGGTCTGCTATATCTTGTGGGCCCATGTGTCGGCGTATGGGTTCCGGTTCGTGTAGGGCCCGAGAAGAGGATCGGTCATGGGAAGTCGACAAGTCTTCTCGTCTTTTTTTGAAGTAAAAAAAATATAAAAAAGGGAGGCCCGGTTGCTTTGTGGTGCCTACAACAGATGGGGTCACAATGACGTGGGTCCCACGTGTACGTGATGTGGTACAGTGGTACCCATGGTATGGCTAGCCGTTATACGGGAATACGTGGGCGAGCACAAAGGCATGGCAAGATCCAGCCAAAGTACTCCATGGATTTTTGTCACCTGAAATTGACGGTTTGTGACTTTCCGATTTCTGAAGAGAAAGAGACCAAACTCCAGCCGTAAAAAAAAAAAGAGACCAAACTCCGGGATGTGAGGTTGAGAGAAGACATTTCCAAGCAACAAGTTTCATGGAACTACCCTGGAACTAAACATATGAAACTCGCGCAATTTCTGTAATTTTTCAAGCCGGTTTCACATAGTTTCACAAGTTTTTGGAGGTTGCAAGCAAGTTCCATGAATGTCACGAGCAAGAGCAAGCTTCGTTTCTTATTTGGCTATTTACAGAATCTCCTAGGTTCAAACATATCTCGCCATTCCAAGTTATTCCCTCCGTTCCAAATTATTAGTCATTCTTGTATTTTACTAGATTTATTGATGATGCTATGAATTTAGACAGCTATATATTTAGGCTCATAAAAGATGTCATGAATTTAGACACTCAAAATGGCACGAGATTTTAATAGATTCATTGATGATGTTATGAATTTAGACAACTATATGTCTAGGCTCATAAAAGATGTCATGAATTTTAGACACTCAAAATGGCAGGACATTTTACTAGATTCATTGATGATGTTATGAATTTAGACAACTATATGTCTAAGCTCATAGAAGATGTCATGAATTTAGACACTGAAAAATGGCACCTAGGATGACTAATACTCCCGTCGTTCCAAATTATTAGTCATCCTGGTATTTTACTAAATTAATTGAAGATGTTATGAATTTAGAAACTACATGTCTAGATTTATAGAAGATGTCATGAATTTAGATACCTAAAATGGCACCCAGCACCCAGGATGATTAATATTTTGGAACGGAGGGAGTAGTAGTGATTGATAGAGCCAATTTCAGCACGGAATGAAAGAATAAAAAATAAACATTTTTTTAGGATTAACAGGATTGTGAACTTCGGGCTCCGGCAGGTGACATGCATGAAAAAAATAAAAAAAGAAACCTAAATACATTGTGAACTTCGGGCTCCGGCAGCCCTCTTATGCTTACTGAAAGAAATCTCTCGGCCTGTGCTCTAGGCCTTTTATCCCTTTTTTTAGGCTCTAGGCCTTTTATCAGCCCATGAAATATGTAGGTGCTTTTATTTCCTCGGCCTATCGTGAACTACAGGATTCTACGTTTGCTAATATGTCCTGTATGGCTAACAGAAAGTGTTTGATTATCGCGTTATCTTTTTTAGGTGATCGTCCTTGCTTATCTAATTACATTGCAAAATAACGAAATGTAATACAAAAATTGATCATTAATGTTGTTGTTTTGCATGTGTCAAACACAAACAGTTTAGTTAGGTGGGGGCAGATTGGTCCAACAAGTTGTAAAATGCTCAATTTAGTGCAACAACTTAGCAAATGGGTGTGTGTTAGTCCATCAACTTGTAAATGTTCATGCTAGTGCAATAACTCGGTACACTGGTGCATATACAGTCTAAATGTTACAATGATGATGTACTTGGCTATGCACAGAGTGATATGATGGTATAAGGCATGTATTGTGTCTTTTTGGATTATGTTTTCTAATAACATGTTCAAAATTAATTCTGATTTCATCGTGTCCTTTTAATTTGATGCTTCGATATTTCCTAATAATTTTTCACAACATGATTTTTTTTATATATTTTCATCTTACCACATTGGAATTAATTTCTTTTTTAAAGATTAATAAAACACCAAATGCTTCAAACAAATCTACTTATAACTGACTATTCCTGTGCTAATGGCTTTTATTTATAAAAAAAGTTGCAGTTCAAATTAAAGTAAAAAATTCTTTATGTCAGCTTAAAGCACATAAATAGGCATAAATCAAGCTTATATTATATTACAGGAATTGTTTGTCAGAATTAGAAGAATATAATTTTATATGAAGAGAACAAAATATCTATTATTTTCTAATCTTGGTTTATTTTGAATTTTATAATAAAGATTTTTTGTCTTGGATAAACATATGATGCAATGGTCAATTTTTTGTTTCGATGCAAATGTACCATGTATTTGCTGCTTGTCTGGCCAAATACACGTCAATGCAACATTTGGACTCTGTATGCACTAATTTGTCAAGTTGTTGCACTAAGTTGAGTATTTTACAAATTATTAGACTATCTGTACCTACATATCAAGTTGTTGCACTAAATTGAGCATTTTGCAAGTTAGTGGACCTATCTGCACGCACCTGACAAGTTGTTGAATGGTGGGTGCAATTACCTCTAATTTTTTTTTAGAAAAGGAACACAAACAGTATGTGTGGTGTTTTCGTGGTCGAAGTTTTAAATGCCGATTGCATGTGGTTTAAATTTTGCGAGATTACACATGAATTTGCTCATCTCACTAAGGATTTAGCGATTGATGTATTGGGTGAATTTGAACACATAAAGAACACACACAAAAACTAGCCGCCATTCAACAACCCACGACACCCACGCTGGCTAAAAAAATATTGCCATGTGCTTTGGGCCCTCTTATGATCTTATCAGTAGGTTCCATGAACTATTGGAGGACACAATTGCTAAAAACGTATGTTTCGCAAGAAAAAAAAACCACACACTAAAAATGTCTTCGTTGGTCCAACAAACATATAAGATCATCACTTTGCCCCCTTTGTTATTTGAAGTGTTCATCGCTTATCAAGTCACACTGGAAAAACAACCAAATAATAATAAAAATGGTCATGAGTGTGTGGCATATGTGTGGTATTACACTGACGCGCGCACAGTAGTCGATTTTTTTTTTAAAAAAAAAGTGTTCCTGAAGCTGGAACGACTGAACGAGATTCCAACTTTATAGTGAATTTGTCATGGTCGACTTTTGAAAGCCAACCTAAAAAAAGGTGTCACAAAAGTGGCAGCGGGACAGGGGTTATTTGAAGTGTTGACCGTGGTGGCCAGAGCCGCGAGACGCCCCCGTAGCTCTTCAGAGAAGGTGCGGTGATCAACTCCTCCGGGCACATCACCGCCGATTCACCGCACCCAAAACGCCCGTCGCCGCCCGGCCTGCTTCTCCGGGTGCACGCCGGCACCGCGCGAAAGCTCCCTCGCGTCGCGCCGCAAACGACAAGACCGACTGGAAACTGGTCAACTGGAAACGTCAAACTATAACCACCTCATGTGTCCGATCGATCCGGATGGCCCCCACCCGCCGCGCTGGCCTCTCGTTCCCGATCGCCAGCGGAGCGGGGCAGGCTCTCTCCTCTCGTTCGCCCGCGCAACGCAACGACGCGCCGCGGCAGCCCTTGGCCACGGCACCAGTAGCATGTGGCGCCGAACGACCGTGCAGTCGAATTTATCGTCGATTGACGATACACGATAACGTATATATAATTAAGGTGCGGGTACGAAGCCGTGCATACGGTACGGGACATGTTTTGGCCACTTATAGAAAGACCTTGACGTACCTGCTACTCCTACGTCTGTCTACTACCTCTTCCACTGCATCGACAGACAACTATGGCGGTAGTGATGGAGATATTTAGGTATATTTTGATTGCAGCCATGTGATTTTGGAATGTATGAACTATGAAGTCATGTATATATATTTTGATGTAGGGTATTGTGATTTTGGAAATAAGGAAATGGATGTAGGATTTAAGTATTGTGACATAGCTATGTATTGTCAAGTTGACATTGTGGCAGAACCGCCCAATTTAAACTGGCTCAAGTGCGTCATAACGATCTGTTACGATCATTGGACACACTTCAAACAGTTTAAACCGGTGATCTGTCGAGTGTCCCAAGGACTCCTCGATAAACCACGTTAACTCATACCTCTGCCATACATCAGGATTGTTTTCGGTAAGGAGAACACAACGAACATTATCATTTTTACACAACATACCAAGATTCTTACTTAATACAAACCAGGTTTTGAAGAGAACTTAAATGCAAGTCAAGCCATTACTAGGAGATAAATACAAACCAGTCTAGGTAGTTCTATATCACACATATCTACAGCTTCCGGCTTACCCCTAGAATCACCAGGACCACGATGATCTAGGTCTTCTGGACTTTCTTGATGATCGCCTCCGTAGCTTCTTCTGAAAAACAAAAGGAAGATTCCCTGAGTACGAAGGTACTCAGCAAGATTTACCCGCCTTACCAAAGAAAAGACTCCCAAGGAATATGATTGGGCTTTATGTGGATCTTGGCTGACTCGACTCTTTTGCCTAAAAGCATTACTAAAACTTGATCCTTATATTTTATGTATTTTATGCTCAGTTGAGTTGTTACTTATCCATCTAAGTGATAAAATCTTTTGCATTCAGGTTGTACTAAGGTCAACCAGCATTTATGAATCAACCTCCTCTTGTTCAACTTGTTTCCTCTACGATGTTTAAGACCTGATCAAGTGCACTCATAACCAAGAGTAGTGTTGATCCGGACCCATATACATCCTGCAGGAGATACCTAGCCCCCAGTCACGCACAGTCGATCTTACTGTACGCAACAACCTTTCAATCAGTTGGACCAAAGACCGGAAATATCCTTACCCGAACCCGGGAACGCATCCCCACGTGGGCCCCACGTCTGGCGACCACCCCGTGAGTTCCAGATGACGATCCCGCCTTTCTCCGACCCAGCAAGCACCGGTAAGCGATATTTCCAATCAACGAGCCAGCTAATCTAGTTGGCTTTACTGGTCCCATAACCCAGTAAGAAACCAGGTAAAATCACTTGATCCAACTTTTAAACAACGGATCGGTCCTTAGTCAATTAAGCAAGTAGGCAGAACTATGGATCGAGCTTACCTCAATCTCTCCTACCAGCTTCTGCCCACTATCTTTCAACCCAAACCGTTCATGATTCATATGAGATTGGTGATAGCCTAGAGCATCATCTTTTAACTTAACCTTACTAAGCACAGCCAATGTAGACATGGCTAATCAAATTTCTTAGCTAGGTAAGGATAATTCTATCAAGGAATATTTCATGCAGCAACGGGTTTCATCCAATCCTTAACCTAATGCACATAAAATCATAGAATTTGGACTCATGAATATTATGAAATAATGGGTGATGTGAAGATGCTCCGGGGCTTGCCTGGAATCACGAGCAGGTTAGATGCTTCCACGATACGAGATTCCGGAGTGACGACGATCACTTCCTTGACTTGTCGCTGATCCTCCGCGAATCCCACGAGCTCGTACTCCGAAGCTTGAGAGACTAAAACGTAATGCAGGTTAGCGATATGCGATGCAACACTTTATGAAAAAGCTAAGCAACTTTCCCTTCTCGATAAAGTTGCAAGCCAACACAAGCTACCCAAGATCTTTAAAAGATAAACCTATATTTTTCCTTTAATAAAACTTGCCTTAAATCAATTTTAGTTTATTTTTATAATGACTTAAAATCATTTTCTAAAGGGTAAAGCATTTAAATAAACATATAAAACAATTTTAGAAATTATTTCTAATTATAAAAGAATTTATTCAGAATTTTAACCTTTTTAGAAATTATTAAACATTTATTTAATTAATCCAAATAAAGGAATTAAATTAATTATCTACACAAGATTAATTAACATTTTTAATGGATGACAAATTTTAAAACAAGTTTAACAAAATTGGTTTCATCAATTTTGGATTTTCCTATAATTTTCTATGAATTAAAAGGTGAAACACTCGAAATTTTAAATCTATTTAGAAAACCTCTTAACACTTTTACAGAAACACCCCTGAACTTCTCTTCCTTCTCCCCCGCGGTCCTTCCCTCCGTTTAAAACAGAGGAGCGCCCACCGCGCCCCGGCCGCGCTGACCGGCGACAGGCTCGCCGGCGGCGAGCTCCTCCGGCCCCGACACCGAGCCCTACGGCTTCCCCCCAACACCACGCGCCTATCTAGCCTAGAAACCTCGCAGAGAGGCTCTAACCTTAGCACCCCGACGACCTCCGGCGGCGACGAACGGCGGCGCTAGGACTCCGGCGAGCTCACAACACCAACTAACCCCAAACCTAGCTCGCGAGCAACACCGAGGCTAGAGACACCCTATACGCAAGCCTAGCTACCCAACGCGGCGCTGCGCGCACTAGCACCCCACGCCGGCCATGGCGGGAGCGCGCGTGGCGCACGCGGCGGCGAGCGATTCGCGGCTCGACCACGACGAGACGATCGATGACGACTACTCCATGAGCACCAGCGATCCTAAACGCACCTAGCGCGCGCACCAGCTCGGCCGGAGAAGGCTCGAGCGAGGCCGCTCACGAGCGACGGCCATGGCGGAAGAGCGTCACGGCAGCGAACGCGGCGGCGACGACGCGTCTACGCCGAACCGAGCCCCCAAACAAACCACCAACAAGACCTACACGAGCCCCAGCCCACGCTCGACCTCACCGTACTCTCCAAGCATCCCAAACACCACTGCAGGACCCCTCTCGACGGTGGTCGGCCTTACCCGACCAAGCTCGACGAAGCCGCTGAGGAAGAAGACGGCGCGGCAGCTCTGGAGGTGACGAGGGTGAACAAGAGGTGGTTTGGGAGATGGAGAAGGTCAAGGTGAAGCTAGATGCAGGAGGAATCGGACGGAGGTGGCTAGACCAGAGCGTGCGACGGTGAGATTTGCCGGCGACCGAAAAACGACCGGGAACGACGCGGAAGAAGAAAGCGATAGGAAGGAGGCCAAGGAGGAGTATATATCGACGAGAGCCGACCCTAGACGATCGCCAGCTCCTGCTGATCACTTTGCCACGACGATTCCATGCCCGGCGACGCGTGGCCGAGCCACCGACTTCCCACCGACGTCGGCCGCCATTGTTGCCCATCCGAGCTTCGGAGCTGAGAGATTGCGGCCACGATATCTTCCAAAACTCCTTCTAAACTTGTCAAACTCCAAACACGAAACATGTAGATGGATCATAGAGCTCCAACTTTCATGTTGCAACCTTGTCGATTCAAGCAGTGTATAGCACGAATTCGAAGCTCCAATGTCGGTCGACTTTTATCCCCAAATTCAGACCCGAAATTCGAATTTCTCAAATTACTTTCCAATTCCCATTCAAACTCTCCCCGATCCCCAAATGAAACTTGTCCGTAACACATTCAATTTCACTTTCTATTTTGGCACCATACTCAAATTCTTGCTCAATCGCTCGAATTCGAACCTTGTTCATCGGTCGGCTAGGGTGTGCATATGAACTCTGAAACCCTAGGTTGGTCCAGATTTTTAAACTCAAATTACTTCCAAAATTTGAATAGAACCTGCTGTTCCTCCAAACACAAAAGTTCTTTGCCTTAACTTGAATTTCATTTCTTATTTTTGGACCTCTTTCAGATTCTCAACGGTTTGAGCTTAATTTGAGAAATTTCATCCCAGCCTTTATAACCCTGAAATTGACTGAAACTGTAATTGATTAGATTTTTAACCACGTTTTTCTCCTTAATTTACATCTAAGCTCAAGCTGATCCGAAAAACAAAGTTGTTCATTATACCTTACTTGACAACTTTCATTTTTGTACCAGGGTCAAAAGATCAACCAATAGATTTTTATGACCACTCAAACCTTGCTGCTCAACATGGCCAGAAACTGAAATTCAAACCCCTAATTTCAGATTTGCAACAGTAACTTTTCTCTTTTTCTTTCCTCCATTTAATTAGGCTATTTCCATGCTCTATTTCATCCCAATTGTGTGTCCAACATGCTCTCCCAATCTTTGGGATCAATTTTATATTTTTATTGCAAATTTATGTCGAATTTTGACCAAATTTTTGACTTTGGTCAAATTTCGTGCCGTTCAAAAATCGGGGATGTCACAGACATTGGAACGGTTGGACCGACGGATTACGGCTCTCCACAGTTCTCTTCTAGCTCCTCCTACAGGGAATCCTCACAGTCTAGTTATCACTATCCTATATCGGAGTTGAGCATGCAGCCACCGATGAGATGGGTGTACGAATGGCAAGATCCTCATTGGTATAATATGTTACTTCAGGAATGGCAGACGACATCGGTCTGGACGGGCCAAACTTGGCAAGAGTTCAAAGCTGAGTTGCTTGTAAGGCAGGGTTTGAATGTGATGTCCACCGCGGAGTATGAAATGGCCTCGCAATGCTACCGTTGAACAATTATTTGTATGAGAGGACTACTAAACTAACTATTTGTATGAACAATTATTTGTATCAGAGGACTACTAAACTATTTGTATGGATATTTGTATGCACAATTATATGTATGGATATTTGTATGCATTTGTGGTCAATTTTTCCATTAATTTACGGATAGGTCATGCCCATTTTTTTTCAAGCCATCAGGCCGGCTAACCGGTCCAACCGGTCGGCTAACCGGTGACCATTTTTTCAAGCCACCGGTCGGCTAACCGGTCCAACCGGTCGGCTCACCGGCCAAACCGGTCGGCTCACCGGTCCAACCGGTCGGCTAACCGGTGACCGTTTTTTCTAAGCCACTGGTCGGCTAAGCGGTCCAACAGGTCGGCTAACCGGTCCTAACCGGCGACACGGGGAATTTGAATTCAAAATTTGAATTCATTCGGTTTCCACCGGTAACCGGTCCAACCGGACCGGTTTACCGCTACCGCCGGGCGGCGGTTCGGCCGTCCGGTTCGGTAAAAAAACCCTGGTATGGCCAAGTTCGATCGTTTTCTCAAGTACAGCGATCATCCAGATCCAGCATTAAGGCCCCGTTTAGTTCCCAAAAGATTCCCCAACTTTTCACTGTTCATCCAACTTTTCACTATTCATCCCACCTCTTCTACTCACAAAACACTATTCATCTACAGTGTTTTTTGGTGAACAGTGTATTTTCGGAGAATCTTTCCCCAATCTAAACACACCCTAAATCGTTTCGGGATAAAGGGCCCTTTCCAACTCTGTTCAAAACATCCCGATCTGACCTGCCGTGCCTGGGTCCGAGGGCCGAAAATCATGGCGCACCCTACTACTGGATCCCAAAACCCAAACTGATTAATTGGACCGCCTGGGGGCTAAGAGCACTGAATGCCGATGCTGCCGCCAACCTACAAGAACAGAACGTTCATCAATCATGTGCACAAACGGAGGAAGCTTGCTGTTCAGGGTTTAGCCAACTCAGAACACACGTCGCGGACAGAAAAGTCGGATGGCGGATGCCAGTTCAGAGAAAAAAAGTCGGATCACGACTACTCCATCTCCATCTAATAACGAAAGCAGAGATTATCCACCCGTTCGTCATCATCAGACTAAGCCGGTATTCTTTGATCTGTTCGCTGACAACGAACGCAAAATTGATGGACCTTCCGTACGCAGAGCCTTCGCTTGCTCTACGCAAACAAATGAGACACGTACATCCAGCAAATTTCCTTCGAGTTCGAGGAGGAATATATGTACTCCCACTATTACGTGCGTACAGTTGGGCTACTGACGCTTGAAACCGCGTACAGGCTGCGTCAGCGAAACCACTTTCTGTTTGGCGCAAAAAGAAATGAGCTCGGCGGCCCCACCAACTGCTCTTCATACGCCAAAGTCAACGTCTCCGCGGCCGTATCCGTATTGGGATTCGCTCAGGACCAAAGTCTCCGCTAGGGTGTAGCGCTGTCCCGCGAGGTCTCTGGCAGGCACTCACTCTCACCGGCCTCCGGGCGATATGCCAGCCATGCGATTCTGCACAGCGCCGCGCGTGGCGTGCACACCACATCGGCACATCACATACGCGTCGAGGCCAAGGCCAGCCGGGCAGAAAGCTACCGCCGCCTTGAGCAAGGGCGTGTTTAGTTGAGGTTGGTAAAAAGTACTTTTTTTCTGAAATACGTGTTATGTGAGGGAGATGAATAGGAAAGGTAAAAAAAAAATTTTTAGAGATGCGTGTTCTGTGAGAGGGATAAATAGGAAGTAAAAAGGACTTTTATGAACTAAACAGGCCCCGAAAGGCCGCGGTGCCAAGGGGGCATCGCATCGCCTACTGCCTACAGGTTCGCACTGGATGGATGTCTCTGCTGACTTTTCACTAGGCCTGTGCTTTGCATCACTTTGCATAGCGGGTTGCAACAGACCGACGTTGACAGAGTTTGAACTGTATGCGTCTATAAGTGCAGAAGAGTGAAATGTAGCGCATGGTCCACCGGTATCCCACTGTCCGCCCCGGCCGGTGTTCAAGGTCGCTTGGTTCGTCCGTGGCACGTCACGGCTTAACTGAAAGGCGGTTTTCACAGTACGTTGCTAGCTTCAGATCCAGTACGACTGACGCATCAATGGCGAGACGGCGATTATTCAGAAACTTTCTCCCCACGATTGCACCATGATGACATTTACTGGCCACCAAATGCCGTTGCAGCCGGCCTCTGACGCTTACGGCTCCAGCCTCCAGGACTTGGGCTGTGTTTAGTTGATGAAGGGAAAAGATCTTTGGTTTCTGGGATGCGTGTTATGTGAGGGGGATGAATAGGAAAGGTGAAAAAGGAATTTTTAGGGATGCGTGTTCTGTGAGGGGAATGAATAGTAAGTGCAAAAGATCTTTTGCATCTAAACACAACCTTGGTCGCGCTCGAGCGTTCGCGCGCCCATTTACCTTGTCGTGCCGTGCCAACAGAAACTCTGCATGCCGCGGCAATGCGGCCAGTTTTGTGCCATCCACATGACATGGGATACATGATTTGTGCTGGTCCTCGATTTCACAATGTGCAGCAGAGCCATGTTTGAAACGATCTGAATTATGATCGTCTTTCTTTACAATACCAATCTGATACTACATGATCTGCGCTGGCTGTCTCTCATACCGGACAAAACACGAAACTTGTAGATTTATGCCATATGTATCGTATATATCTTTTTTTTTTTTTTTTGCCCTCAGGGTCTCGGGGCCAAGACTTGATCAGGGCCGTAGAACGTTCTACGGGACAGTGTCGAAGCCGTCCAAATCTCACCGGGCGTCACATACCGTTACGGCGTCCCCTCATCTCCTCCCTGCCAGCTGCCCGCTATTCGCTAGACAACGCAGCAGTGGGAAAAGAAAGCTTCTTTCCAATATTCCTCCGCCTTGTTCCCATTCTTCCCTCCTCTTTCCCTCCACCTGCTGCTGCTCCCCCCATGGTGTGAACTGTGATCGATCGATCAGCCCGCCTCCAGGGGAAAAAAAGCATAGGCCCGCAACGCTGCCAAAGCCATGCTCCGGCCGCGCGCCGCCGTTCCTGTGGCGCTTCTGATCCTGGCCATGGCGGCCCAGGCCGCCGCCGACCTGGCCTCGGACACCGCGGCGCTGCGAGCCTTCATGGCGCCGTTCGGGTCAGCGACCATTGTGTCGTGGAACCCCTCCAAGCCTACCTGCTCATGGACGGGCGTCGTCTGCACGTCCGGCCGCGTCACGGAGATCCACCTCCCCGGCGACGGGCTCCGTGGCGCGCTCCCCGCCGGCGCGCTCGGCGGGCTCACGAAGCTCGCCGTGCTGTCGCTCCGGTACAACGCGCTCTCCGGCACGCTCCCGCCGGACCTCGCCTCCTGCGCCGAGCTCCGAGTGCTCAACCTCCAGTCCAACCTCCTCTCCGGCGAGCTCCCGGCGAAGGTGCTGGCGGCGCTCCCGGCGCTGACGCAGCTTAACCTCGCTGGGAACCGCTTCTCCGGCAGGATACCGCCGGGCATTGCCCGGAACGGCCGGCTGCAGCAGCTCTACCTGGACGGCAACCGCCTCACCGGCGAGCTGCCGGACGTCGGTGTCCCGTCCCTCGCCTTGCTCAACGTCTCCTTCAACAACCTCTCCGGCGAGGTCCCCAAGAGCCTCAGCCGCATGCCGGCGACCTCTTTCCTCGGCATGCCGTCGTTGTGTGGCAGGCCCCTCCCGCCGTGCTCGTCGGAACCACCGTCCTCGCAGCCTCCGGCGCTATCGCCCGAATCGCCGGCGGTGTCTTCCGACAGCCGCGGGCACCACCACCACCACCTCGCCGGAGGGGCCATCGCCGGCATTGTCATCGGCTGCGCGTTCGGCTTCCTGCTCATCGCGGCCGTCCTCCTCCTCGTGTGTGGCGCGGTGCGTCGCGAGCCGAGACGAACCTACCGCAGCCACGACGCCGTCGCGGCGGAGCTCGCGCTGCACAGCAAGGAGGCGATGAGCCCCAACGGCTACACGCCACGTGTCTCCGACGCGCGGCCTCCGCTGCATTCGGTGCCGCCCGCCGCGGCCGTCGGGAAGAAGAAGCTCTTCTTCTTCGGGAGGATCCCTCGTCCGTACGACCTCGAGGACCTGCTCCGCGCGTCCGCCGAGGTTCTTGGCAAGGGCACGTACGGCACCACGTACAAGGCCGCCATCGAGTCCGGGCCCGTCATGGCCGTCAAGCGCCTCAAGGAGACCTCGTTGCCCGAGCGCGAGTTCCGGGACAAGGTCGCCGCCATCGGCGGCATCGATCACCCCAACGTCGTGCCCCTCCAGGCCTATTACTTCAGCAAGGACGAGAAGCTCATGGTCTACGAGTTCGTCGCCATGGGCAGCCTCTCCTCCATGCTTCACGGTACGTGTGGCTCTGTTCTTGTCAATCAAACCCCTCTGTTCTGAACTCCTGATGAACAAAACGAAGGAGATTTTTCTGATGGGGTTGGTAACTGCAGGGAACCGTGGCTCGGGGAGGTCGCCGCTGAACTGGGAGTCGAGGAGGCGGATCGCGCTGGCGTCGGCGAGGGGGATCGAGTACATCCACGCGACGGGTTCCATGGTGACGCACGGCAACATCAAGTCGTCCAACGTCCTGCTCAGCCGATCGGTGGACGCGCGCGTGGCGGACCACGGGCTGGCCCACCTCGTCGGGCTCTCGCCGGCGGCGACGCGGGTGGCGGGTTACCGGGCGCCGGAGGCGGTGGCGGACCCGCGGCGGGGGGCGTCGTCGCAGAAGGCGGACGTGTACAGCTTCGGCGTGCTGCTGCTGGAGCTCCTGACGGGGAAGGCGCCGGCGCACGCGGCGCTGCGCGGCGAGGAGGAAGGCGGAGGGGTGGACCTCCCGCGGTGGGCCCGGTCCGTGGTGAGGGAGGAGTGGACGTCCGAGGTGTTCGACGCGGAGCTCCTCAGGCACCCCGGCGCCGAGGAGGAGATGGTGGAGATGCTAAGGCTCGCCATGGACTGCACCGTGACGGCGCCGGACCAGCGGCCGGCGATGCCCGAGGTCGTGGCGCGCATCGAGGAGCTCGGCCACGCGGCGTCGACGGCGAGGTCTGGGCGGAGCGCGTCCATGGACGAGGCTGATGACCGGCCGTTAAGGCCCACGGGATCGATCCGTCGTCAGAGCTGAGGTCCGTCCGTCCGGTCACTCACTCGTGTTCTTTGTCAGGCTGCAGCGTAGTGATCTTTCGGTTAACTCATGGAAGGTTCTGAAGAAAAAAGGGAGAGATCTTTTTTGTTCTGTCTTCTTGCGCTTTGTCGTAGATCGTTCCAGTGTGCTGTTCTTATTCTTTGATGAAGTTTCATGAATCTCTTGATGATACTTCTGAATTCTTTCGTTTAGCAGCGTGTGTGAGCGTACTGATGGTGGTGAATTGGTGATAGGACCAGCCTATATCCAGCCACTAAATGTGTAATTACTTCTAGTCCCTGATTGGTGTTTCAATGGAAAAGTTTAGGCTCAGTCTCCAGCGATCACCTCAGATGATTTCATGTGCTGATCGTGCGCTCGTGTCATGTCTCGCCACCTAACACCAGGACCACGAAAGCACAGGGGCGCTTTTGTGCGAGTCCCACTATAGTATGCCGCATTGACCGAGCGCTCTCTGTTCTGAATCGGTCGGTAACTGTCTGAGATCCGAAGCTGGGGGCGTGTTCAGTTGAGGTTGGAAAACGTATCTTTTTTTTCTGGAATGCGTGTTATGTGAGGGGCAATGAATAGAAAAAGAGAAAATGAAATTTTTAGAGATACGTGTTCTGTGAAGGGGATGAATAGGAAGTAAAAAGTACTTTTGAACTAAACACGGCCTGGAAGTTGTTCCCCTGCAGTGCGAGACGGCGTCTTCACATCGCATCACAGGCAATCTTCAGAGTTCATAGGACCTGTTCCTGTACACGCGACCGAGTCGAACATTCCTACGCTGCAAGACACTTGAGAGATCGCCGAGCAAGCAACACGAACATGGCCGTTGGTTGGCGGCATATCAAATTGCCCCGCAGCTCCAACGGCAAACACCGCGTCTCGATGCGTGGTTGTATGTAATCCTTCTGGGGCCGTACTTGCCGACCACGAACTCCCGGCATCCATCCATCCATGAATCCTCGAACGGAAAATTATAGCAAATCTTAAAATTATAGGAACAGGGGATGCCGGGGAGCTGGATAGATCATGCCTGCCATGTCATGTTAGCTGCCAGGCAGGCTTTTAAAAAAAGAAGCCGGGGTCGATCGATCGGTTCGATAGATCGCGTCGCTTCCCCACTACGAGTCCACAACAATCAGCGGGCAATCTCTCTCTTTTCTCCCTCCCCGGCAATAATGCTCGCCGCCGCATTATTGCTGGCCTCGCCTCGTCGATCGCCTTTCCGTGAATAGCTTTTGAGACCGATGTTGTGATGCGATGCGTCGTGTGTACCAGAGGCTGAGGGTTTCGAGCTAGGGAGGAGGCACATGAACGAACAGGACACGACGCGTCCAAGGAACTGGTGTGCACGGCAACTCCTCGCCACGGCAAAGGTAGGCACAGCCGGGCGTCGTGGGGAGCAGTAACTGATGCCGGCTTCGGAACGATGCAAACGCGAGGGGTTTGATTTGATCGCCTTCTTTTTCTTTTCGGTGCGACGGGTCCCCGCCGCCGGCTTAGATCAGCGCCGGCCGTCGAGGGTGGAGCCCCGTCCAGCCTCAGCAGCTGCTCTTGGCGAAGTGAGTGTCATCACGTGCCGGGCGGCGAGGGATGTCCCCCTCCGGAGCGCTCGCTGTTGCCCATTTGCAGCGCGGCGGGGTGGTGCGGTGAGGTGCGCCTGAGCTCGGCCGCGCCGTCCGGCCAACACCTGAGTACGGCGTACGCGTGCGCTCCTGGCACTACGGCGGCGTCGGTGGTCGTCGGTGTGTTTGTGCCTCGGCCTGTAGCCCGATAGGCCTCACGGAGCCCACGGACGACGAATGGAGACAACTGTTGTGCAACTGGCGGCTAGCCAGCCCATGTATGAACCAGTGTTGGGTCGTAGCCCATTTAGTTTCACGGTGGGGCGCTGTACACAGCGGCCCATTCTAAGTTTCTCACCGTCCATGTTCGTCTCAAAAAAAAAAAAAATCCAAGTCCATGTCCAACAAGAAAAACTCAGACAACTCTTTTCTTTCTTTCTTGTTTCCCAAACCAAAAAAACGGCTCCGGGGCCACCTGCCATGACCCAGACCGCCGCTTCGGACCTTCTTTTCTCGCAAGAAATGGGCGGACCCAACGCCGCGCAATAAACCCCGCACCGCAAAACCCACTAGAAGCCACACTCAGATCCGCCGCCCCCCATCCTTCCTCCCCTGCGCTAGGGTTTTACCCCTCCACGCCGCCGCTTCCCCCGAAATCCCCACCACCCACCGAGAGAGGCGCCATGGCCGGCGGTCCCGCGGCGGTGTCGTTCCTGACCAACATCGCGAAGGCGGCGGCGGGTCTCGGCGTCGGGGCCTCAATCCTCTCCGCGTCGCTCTTCACCGTCGACGGCGGCGAGCGCGCCGTCATCTTCGACAGGTTCCGCGGCGTGCTCCCGCAGACCGTCAGCGAGGGCACCCACTTCATCGTGCCGTGGCTCCAGAAGCCCTACATCTTCGACATCCGCACGCGGCCGCACAACTTCTCCTCCAACTCGGGCACCAAGGACCTGCAGATGGTCAACCTCACGCTCCGCCTCCTCTCCCGCCCCGACGTCGAGCACCTCCCCACCATCTTCACCTCCCTCGGCCTCGAGTACGACGACAAGGTGCTCCCCTCCATCGGCAACGAGGTGCTCAAGGCCGTCGTCGCCCAGTTCAACGCCGACCAGCTCCTCACCGAGCGCCCCCACGTCTCGGCCCTCGTCCGCGACGCCCTCATCCGCCGCGCCCGCGAGTTCAACATCATCCTCGACGACGTCGCCATCACCCACCTCTCCTACGGTATCGAGTTCTCGCAGGCTGTCGAGAAGAAGCAGGTCGCGCAGCAGGAGGCCGAGCGCTCCAAGTTCCTCGTCGCCAAGGCGGAGCAGGAGAGGCGTGCGGCCATCGTGCGCGCCGAGGGAGAGAGTGAGTCCGCTCGCCTCATCTCTGAGGCCACTGCGATGGCTGGGAATGGACTGATTGAGCTCAGGAGGATCGAGGCGGCCAAGGAGATAGCTGCAGAGCTGTCTCGCACGCCGAACGTGGCATACATTCCTTCTGGTGACAACGGCAAAATGCTGCTTGGTCTTAATGCTGCCGGATTTGGGCGGTGATTCACTAGTATGTTTTAATTAAGCCTTTTGATGCTTGAGCATCTGCCTGCTTGTGCTATGCTATGCATGACTAAAATGGTGGCTCGGTGGACAATGATATATGCTACTTTTGCTTAAGTTTCAGCTATCTCGGAACAGAATGTGTTAGTCTTGTGCTACAAATAAGATCTGGGTCTGCAGTCTGAATGCATTTGTGATTTGTCTGGTTAATGTGACTAATCTGAACTTGTTTTTCTGGTTAATGTGACACATTGTTGACTTGTTGAGTCTGCATGCTAATTACCCTCATGACGCATTCTCCTGTTGGCCATTGCTTCCTAACTCCGCAGGAATTAAAATATCTTTTGGCAGGCATATGAGAATCCGTATGCATTGTCCTGTTGATTAATATCTATAAGTGGTTTAATCTTAAACCTATTACCTATCTTCAAATTACTAGTGTGTTGTTGAGCTTTCTGACGTCCAACTCTTACCAGATCTTATTTTGTTAGTTTTGGCAGCCATATGAGAATTCATATGCACTATGTCTTGTTGATTAATATCATTCTAAGTGGTTTAATCTTCAAATTACTAGTGTGTTATTGAGTTTTCAGATGTTAACTCTTGTAAGATGTTATTTTATTGGTTTGTTCTATAGTGTCCTACTTAGGTCTTAGACTGTTAGTCGTGTACAGCCCTGCGTAATCTTGAATAGGTCCCATAAAATTTAAATGGTTTTGCTGAGTACTCATCAGTTGATTATTTGCTTATTGTCCTATAAAGTTGTGTTTTGCAGTTCATAAGCTGTTCTTATCGAAGTACCTTATTCCTTCACCGACATGCTTATTCTCTTCCTTTAGGAGACTGTTAATTTGGAGTTTGCTGGTGTGATATAATATGCTGGCGTCTTCATGATATGAAGCTGCATTAGGTTCTTCTGGAGTCTTAACTGTCTAAGCAATAGGGTAGAGCGAGCTCTAGATCTTGCATATTGTTGGATTTTGGCTACACAATTTGAGTTGTTGAATTTTCACATATCTAACTCTTGTGGGATGTTTTTTTTATTACTTTGTTCTGGAGTGTCCTACCTAGGTCTTAGTTGTGTACAGCCCTGTGTCATCTTGAATAGGTATTTGCTTATTGTCCTTTAAAGTTTTGTGTTAGTTCGTAAGCTGTTCTTATCGTAGTACTTTATTCATTCACTGACATGCTTATTCGCTTCTTTTAGGAGTCTGTTATCACTTATCATGTTAATTTGTAGTTTCCTAGTGCGATAGAATATGCCAGGGTCTTCATTATGAAGCTGCATCAGGTTTGTTTGGAGTCTTAACTGTTTATGCAATAGGGTCTGAGCGATCTCTAGTTATTGCATATTGTTGGATTTTGGCTTCACAATGTGAGTTATAGACAGATTTGTTAGTCTTGCTGAATTGAATATTCAATTGTTCACTGACATGTTTACTCTTGAACAGCCATCATAAACTTAGAATGCTTGTCGGTGCTATATGGATTGATCATTTCTATCGATAGGTCTGGATGTCTTTTGGTTCATCAACTGTATGTATTAAGTACTTCATATCTTAGGGGTCTATGTATTCTCCTCTGGAAGTTGCTGTCAGGTTCACGAGCTGTTCTTGTGTTAGGTGCTTTATTTCTTTTGGGGTTTTTCTCTCATTTTGGAAGCTGCTATAAGTTTATTTGTGTGTTAGAACTTACTGGGGCCTTTTAAATGAAGCTAGGATCAGGAAAATCTGGAGTTCGTTTGCATATTAAAAGGTCCACTATTGGGTTTGAGCACTCTAGTTTGTCATTGTCCATTGTTGGATCTAGCTTCACAATTTGGTACATCACTGAGGCACTGAGTGCTCAGTGCCTTCATTTGATGAGTGCCTTCACAATTGATCCTGATTTATGGCAATATTAGATGAGTGCTTCACTTGATGCCCAGTAGATTTATTATTCATGGCCTATCCCAGAGCCTAGTTACAAGTTCCTGGTTCAAGTGCATTTTTAATGAAATCTTAATGACTAATGGTAGCTTTTAGCCCCCCCTTTTAGCTACCTTTCTTTTGTTGTAGGCTTGGGTACTGGCAACTGTGAAGTAATACTAGCTAGTATGTATATCATTTAAGTTTCCAGATCTGTAGCATATCTGGAACCAGTGGTCAGATACTCCAAACAAGTCTCTCATTTCCGTCTAATTAAGTGTTATGAGTCGTTGTGGATGCATATTTGTAGCCTACCTTATGTTCTTGATATTGTAATTTATATATCACTGTGGCTTGTTGTGTGCCCTAATGCAAGACCTGTCATGGTACAATTGCCAGCTACCAACTAATTATATTCAAGAAATGGCACATGCCTGTTTTTCGATTTGGTCGTGGCTGCTGTGGTTGCGCTATTATTTCTCTGGAAAGCCTGGCCCATGTCAATTCCCTTCACTATTTTTCTGATCAAAGTTTCTGAATGTCTGCAAACACGGCAACGGCCAGGCAACAACGATCCTGTTCAAGCAAGGTCGTCCTGCGTTGTTGTTCTACGACCAACGATGCAATCGCAAGCTGGGGTGAGTTTATTGGAAAAAAACACTGTAGATTTAGAAAAACAATGTATGTCGTGTTGGGAAGCGTGGTACGTCGTGTTGGGAAGCGTGTTCTGTGAGTGGGAAGAATGTGATGAATAGAGAAATGGGATGAATAGAAAAAAGTTAGATGAATAGTATTTTTTGGTGGGAGTCGAGGGAACTAAACGCACCCCTGTCCTTTGTCTCGGCAACAAATTTGAAGCCTGCAGCGCTTTTGGTTTCTTGGCGGACGAGCGGCTAACGTTCTCTGGCAGGGGAAACTGGCCCGTCTCGTCGGAACCCAGTACTCTTTTTTTTTTTGGCCCATCTCCCTCGCCTGGTGGTGGAGGTTCTTCCGTTCTTGGATCCGCGGAAGAAGCGGGCGCGCGGGGGCCATTGCGGAGCGCCGGAGAGCCGTGCGCGATGCGGGGCAGGGCAAGGGGCCAGGGGGTAGTGGTCACCCCGCGCCTCGCCAACCCGACAGTTTGTCAAACGCCCCATGGCGGATCAAACGGATAGTCAGGTGCTGTGGGGACCACCTGTTCTCCCTGGCTCTCTCCCCTTGCTACTGCTAGTAGCGGAGTCTACTTGCTCTAGGCATCTCGTGTCACGCCGGAGCCCCAGCCACGCCGCCTGGCGCCACCGGCCAACTGCCCACAGCCCACCACAAGGGCGCGTCGTGTTCCAAGATCCTGGTGTGCGTGCGACCTCGCTCGCGCTGCTGCTCTCCTTGAACATCAAAATCGCACGCGTCTCCATCCAAATCCACACGCTTGACAAGCGGCTCCAAACAACAAAAACAAGCTCGTTTGGGGGAGCAAAAACTCACGCCTCGTCTCAAAAGCTGCTCCCACGAATTCCTGGAGCAGCAACACAAAACTCGCCTCGCTTCGCGTCGTGTCCCCACCCCACCCCACCCCGAAGCGAAGGCCGCCAAACCCCAAGGAAAAACCCAGCCGACCACCACTCAACTCCTCACTCCCTCGGAGACAGATCACCTCGGCATCTCCCATCTCCTCCCACGCCCCCGCGCGGTCACCATGTCCCCTCGCCACCGCCGCTGCTGAGTGCTCACTGCCGCCGGGTGGGGAGGATCCGTCCGCTGGCCCGCTTGCCACCTCTGGACACCATGGACCCGGCCTACGAGGAGCTCGAGCGCCGCAGCCGCTACCTCAGCGCGCTCGTCCGCCGCACAAGGCTCGGCGACCCGCCCGAGCCCGAGCCGGAGGCCGAGGAAACGGAGGCGAAGGCGAACGTGGAGCCGAGGCTGAAGGCGGCGCCGCGCGTCGGCGAGGAGGGGAAGGGAGGGAAGGAGGAGGCGAAGGAGAGAACGGCGGTGGAGGGGAAGGCGGCGAGGGAGATGGCGGCGGCGGAGGGGAAGGCGGCGAAGGAGAGGAAGGTGGCGGTGTGCGTGCGCGCGGCGGACATGCCGTTGCCGCTGCAGCGGCGCGCCGTCCGGATCGCCGTGGAGGCCGTCGCCGCCATGCCGCGGCTCGAGAGCAAGCGCCTCGCGCTCGCGCTCAAGAAGGTATGGTGGCAGATTTGTCTTGTTCGTTTGCCCGAAACAGATTGCTGCTTATTTTTGGATTTATGGTTAGCTAAACTGATGTCTAAATTGTTAAGCCAAACATCAATCCTGTTTATTTGATCCATTGCTGTGCACGGCCACAAATCAAAGCCAGATTCATACAATGATTTTTGGTCATTTCGATTCGGAGATCTAAAGGTCATTTTTTTTAAGTGCACTGGCAGTCCCTAAACTTGCTTGGGTGTGTGATGTAGGTCCCGAACTCTCAAAACGCATTTTTAGGTCCCTAAACTTGTATGGGTATGTCATCTAGGTCCCCGAACTCTCATAACACCTTATCAGGTCTCTAAACTAGTATGAGTGTGTCATCTAGGTCCATAAACTTGCGTAGTGTATCAAATATGTCCAAACGGTCTCCAAACTTAGAGTGAAGTGCACGAGCGGTCCCTAAACTTGCATGGGTGTGTCATCTAGGTCCCTGAACTCTCAAAATGCATTTTTGGGTCCCTAAACTTGTATGACTGTGTCATTTAGGTCCTCAAACTCCTGTAACATCTTTTTAGGCTCCTAAACTTTTATGGGTATGTCATCTATGTCCATAAAGTTGTGTAGTGTGTCATATACGTCCAAACGGTTTCCAAACCTATTTTGTGTGATGATGTGGCATGCTAATATACGTATGGTCGCTAAAGGACATAAAAAAAACAATTGTAAGACTCATATGTTAGACACATGGACAGGAACAAAATTAAAAAAGATAAATTCAATTCTCTCTCTTTCTTCTAGGCTTCATCCTGCTGTGGTGTCCTAGCCTGCTACCGACGAGAGGGTGCCAGCACGTCTGCGGATGGGGAGGGGGGGTTGAGGGAGGATTAAAGGATGGTATAAAAAATTTGGTCAATATGACTGACATATCTGTTCCATAAATTTTTTTATTTCTGTTGGTGACCGTAAGTACACGTAGATGTCATGTGACATGCCACGTCATCACACAAAATAAGTTTGGTTGTGAAGTGCACTGGCGGTCCCTAAACTTGCGTGGGTGTGTCATCTAGGTCCCCGAACTCTCAAAACGCATTTTTAGGTCTCTAAACTTGTATGGTTATGTCATCTAGGTCCCCGAACTCTCATAACACCTTATCAGGTCGCTAAACTAGTATGAGTGTGTCATTTAGGTCCATAAACTTGTGTAGTGTATCAAATATGTCCAAACGGTCTCCAAACTTATTTTGTGTGATGACATGGCATGTCACATGACATCTACGTGTACTTACGGTCACCAACAGAAATAAAAAAATTTATGGAACAGATATATCAGTCATATTGACCAAATTTTTGTTACCATCCTTTAATCCTCCCTCAACCCCCCTCCCTATCCGCAGACGTGCTGGCACCCTCTCCGTCGGTAGCAGGCTAGGACACCACAGCAGGGTGAAGCCTAGAAGAAAGAGGGAGAATTGAATTTATCTTTTTTAATTTTGTTCCTGTCCATGTGTCTAACATATGAGTCTCACAATTATTTTTTTTATTTCTTTTAGCGACCATACGTATATTAGCATGCCACATCATCACACAAAATAGGTTTGGAAACCGTTTGGACGTATATGACACACTACACAATTTTATGGACATAGATGACATACCCATAAAAGTTTAGGAGCCTAAAAAGATGTTACAGGAGTTTGAGGACCTAAATGACACAGTCATACAAGTTTAGGGACCCAAAAATGCATTTTGAGAGTTCAGGGACCTAGATGACACACCCATACAAGTTTAGGGACCGCTCGTGCACTTCACTCTTTTTTTTACTTAGTCCGTTCAAAAAGAAAATAATTACCTTGTTAGTTCCTTTTTTTCACGAGTAGAGAGTATTGAAAAAACCTCGGCAAGTTGGCATGTTTTTGGATGGATTGAGTTTGATGCAAATGCTACTTTGGCCAAAATGGGATAGGAGGCTGAAATGATGCCAGATCAGATAGTTCAAAATTTCCATTTATGAGAGATGGCCCACTATGCAAATGCACCTGAAACATAACTCTATTTATGAGATATGTAGTACTCAGAGGATGTGCTGCAGCTGCTAATATATTTGCCGCCAAGTGGCTACTAGTTTCATGTCGGCATGTCGGCAAACTCGCAATCATGATTGGAGGGATAATGTTTTTGTGAAACAAGGAAGCTTTGCACAAAAAGAAAGAATGTGAGGCGGAAGGGAAGAGTGCTGGAATAGCATTATAGGGAAGAAAATCGAGAAATGTGAGGATGGGTGACTTCTTGCTTACATTGGAGCAATATGTTGTTTCATGATCATTTGGTCACGGAATCACACAGGCCACAGCTCAGATCAACTTTGAATGGGAAGTTCCTGATTTCTCATGGTAGAGCAAAGCTTGATCTCAGCTGTTGATTCCAGGATCTAATAGCTTCTTCGCATTTGTTATGACTTAAAATACTCCATCTCCATGTTTTTTTGGCTGCAAAGTTGATATGAGGAGATGCAACTGTGCATGGATGGTTTCTGTTAATCTGATCCAAATGGCAATTAACTTCTTCCATTTCTTTGTCAGTTGAACAAACTTGAATAGAGATATTGGTATAATTGAAACACTTAGAATTACCACGTTAGATTTGCACATGCTTTTCACTTGGCTACTGCTTTTATATGCCATGACACATTGACACTAGCTAATATTTGGTTTATTCTGCCACAATATTGAGGAAAGATGTCGCCACTTATGTTCTTTTGGCCCCTTCCCTCCTCCTTTCTACTTTATCTCTAATTGCTAGTGCATATAAAGTATTATTCGAGGGCTCCATTTCGATTCCTCCGTATTATTCTTGAATTTAGCCGTAATTCTTATCAGTGGAAACAATAATACTATCATCAATGCAAAACAATTTCTTATATTTCCACCCGGAGGAAATGCATGATGTACATATTTCTTGTGATATGCTTGATGTACACTTTGAAATTTTTCCACTAATCTAATACAAAAATGGCCACAAACATTCAAATATTCTTCGATGCAAGGCAAGTGCAAACTGCCTTGATGCATATCAGTCTTGCACTTCAATTACACAGTATAATTTCTCGTGATCCATTTTTTCCACTTCCTTTATCTCATTTGAAAATGAAGAACAACAGCTACTTATGAACTGCAAAAATCTGATTAGCCATTGATATTTTAGTGGAGTTGCCAGTTTTTTCTGTGGCAGGATATACCACTGTATTGTAGAATTCAATTTGTTCTCTTAATTCTTTAGCTCATGTTAGCATGCACTGCACTACAACCTGCATTTATGTTTATGTTCTTACTAAAAGCAGAGTCCAGTTTCTTGTTGGTCAAGGTTTGGTGCCTTCCTGTGATATGCTTGATGGCTTCATGTTAAGTGTTGAGGATTTCATTTGATCCTTGTGTTCTTCCATTATCATTTTTCATGATATCTGAGACTGATTCTTCCTCACTCTGTTTTTAAAGGATTTTGATACCACATATGGACCTGCTTGGCACTGCATCGTCGGCACAAGCTTTGGTTCCTATGTCACTCATTCCTTGGGAGGTTTCTTGTACTTCTCCGTCGATAAGGTCTACATTCTGCTCTTCAGAACTGCTGTCGAGCCACTTGCCCATCCACAATGAGACCTGAGATCTGTTTACTCACACAAGTGTAGATGTAGCACAAATTGTAATTTTGAACAGAAGTTGTATTAGATGATCCTCAACGCCCCAAGCCGCGTTTGAGCAGTAGAGGTAAATTTATGTGCACACAAAACCGTGGAGCAGCCAAGCCTTGGTAACTTCATCATTGCACCACGCGATGGGCTTCTGGAGTGGAAAGTCATCGTTGTATTGTGTGTGCTTGAGTTACAGTGTTGTAGCCTGACTTGAACCCCCGATATCAAGGTTTACCTCAGTTTCCAATAATACTCTGATGGTGACATGTAAAACATGTTTCTTGGTTGAACTCTTAGTCTTGAGTGACGATTGTTGTATGGCGGGACTCCACTTACGCATGCGACTCCACTTTTACGCACGAACATGTACATGAATTCTGAAATGCATTGCATTAGCTCTCTGAATTCTCAGGGCAAGCCGGCCAGGCCGCCGAAGGTAGCAGAACGTCACCTCAGTCCTCAGGAGCTGTCGGCGCGCAATGGAGTGCCCAGAAAAGAAAGGAGAATAATGACCTGCGGCAACGTGATATCTGAACTCTGGAGTGCCCGTGCGTCGGATTGCTCGGTCCTCTAGTTACTCGTGGGCTCGTGGCGATCATTGTGTAGCCCTCTTTTGAACAAAGGATCAATAATTGAGGTTTAGAGGTTTTGCTTTCGCTAGATTTTTTTTAGAGCAGAATGCTAAATCTTGAACTCTAATCTAAAGGTTTACCATAGATGGTAAACAAATGTACAAATCACCATAGGGCTTGTTTGAAAAGTAGTGGATTGAAATCCACGCCTTAAGGCTTAGTTAGGCCTTATTTGGTTAGAATGGAACTGGTTGGGGTTAGGAAGAACTAAATCTCCTACAAGTCAAAATTTCCAACAATCATGGGAAGGCAAGGCCTATCCTCCCACCACATCGTACAACCAAAACAAAGCCAAAAATATAGATATAATTGGATATTTACCATTAAAAGATCACAAAGTTGGTATTGACCCATGTGAACCCCACATGTGAGACAGTAATGGTATATATCCAACTTTGTGATCTTTAGCAGGAGATGGGTATGAAGAAGAATGCAAACAACCCAATCACCACCGTAAAGAATACCAAAGATGAACCGAGACCAGCAATTGACGCAGGACCACTCACAATAAACAGCGATGAAAAGGTAGAATACATAGTAACACCAACAGTTTAAAAGGGCTTCCCAACCCAACCAAACCTGACCCCAGAGCCCCCCACCTGATACAAGTGGGACAAACCGTAGCCCTGCCCGGCAACATCTCATATAAGGAGCCCCCAGATTTTCCCGACAAGAATCATAGCACGGCTACAAGCGTTGCGCCAAAGAAACCAGGGTCCAGATCACATTGTGCAGTGTCATTAGACAGCAGCAAACACTAGCTACTAGTTTCTAGGGCACGTAAAGCCGGCTTTACTGCCCCTCGCTCGAGTCGAGCTTGGGTGCCTCCCTGATCTCTTCCGCAGGGTCCTCCTGCAGCCAAGGAAAACGAATACATTGTTCAGGAATCAGGGGTCATTTTCAGGAGGATACAAGTAAGGAGTGTTGGACAAACTTTATGTTAGGGCAATGGGGGCTTACCGAGATGTCAGAAGTCCATAGGGTCAAGTTGTCACGAAGGAGCTGCATGATCAAAGTGCTGTCCTTGTAGGACTCCTCGCTCAGGGTGTCCAGCTCTGAGATGGCCTCATCAAAAGCCTGTGAATTGCAAAGGAGGGAACATCAGGATGATGTCTATCGCATGCCAGTTGTTTCAATAAAGAAACAAATTCTAAATAACCAAAACCCCATTCTTTGACTAGTAGAAAATTTCCAAAGGTATGAGCTAAGCTACTTTCAACATGGCTACACATTGCAATTCGGTAATATCACAAGCCACAAAAAAGTCTACTCTCAGAAACAAAATACCGAAAGACCGACCAAGAATATACCAATAGTCCAATAAAAAACAGAATACCAACATTGCTAAATACCCATATATACATTAGTGCAAAGAAAAAAAAGTGTGTTTTTTAAGAGCAACTAAGGATGCCTATACCCAAACTTAGAAAAATTTCAGTGACCACATAAGATTAAAATTGTTCTCCAAAAGTCACTTTGATGCATATGTAAATAATTTGTATAACAGATAAAGGACAATTTGAAATTCATGATAACTAATAGCCATACAAAGTAGTGGTCAACTTAAGGCAGATAATAAATACAAGGTTAGGTACACCAATAGCATCCTTTTCCTCGTGGGGTCACTCAGTTCAAACAGTTGACAAACAACAAAAAACTGTCTCCCAAACATACTAATTCAATGAAATTTCCATTGTTATGCAAGTCAATGACAGAATAGTGAGGAACAAAAATGTTCGGTTCCCTGTCCCTATCAGGTGCACAGACCAGTCCTTGAATAAAAAGTGCACATATTTATGATTGCAGGTATGAAAACTAAAAGCAAATAGTATATATATTAGTAAAGTGCACATACAATAAACCAGGAAAAGTAACATAAAGGTGTAACTAAAGCAAAGGGATAGGCAGAACTCCTAGAAATGCAAAACATGAGAAAAAGGCAACATAGTACATATGGACATATGGTCCTCTTGCGTGATGAATAGTGCGAATTACCATTCAATAAAAATGGTCTCATGGCAGGTCATTACATATAATTACAGCATATTATAAAAATATATCAGTAATTCTCTACACGAACAATGCACATCCACAGAGATAATATACAAACAAAACATCGAATGATGCAGAAAAACAAACCTGCTTTGCAAGACTGCAGGCGCGATCAGGTGAGTTGAGAATCTCATAGTAGAAAACTGAGAAGTTAAGTGCCAGGCCAAGCCTAATAGGGTGAGTTGGAGCCAGCTCAGCCAAAGCAATATCCTGATAACACAGCAAACCAGATGTTTTCAGTAAACTATGTAATAAAATGTGTAGAAAAAAAAAACACAAGCATGATGATTAATCACCAAGAAAAATTGGACACTGATTAAGAGCCAGAAAAAAGTGTTCACCTGGGCAGCCTTGTATGCCACCATGGTATTCTCAGCAGCATCCTTTCTCTCAGCCCCTGTCTTGAACTCAGCAAGGTATCTAATCATCACAGCTGAATCAGTCAAACAAAAAGGCAAACCCATGACGAATCTGAAAGTCTTACTGGGCACCATATTACCTGTAGTAATCACCCTTCATCTTGAGGTAGAAGACCTTGGACTCAGGAGCAGTGGAAGAGGGCACAAGGTGGGACTCGAGCAGCTTGAGGATGCCATCACAGATCTTGGTGAGCTCAGTCTCAATCTTGCCACGGTAGTCCTTGATGAGGGTTACACGGTCCTCATTGCCTCGGCCCTCCTCCTTCTGCTCAATGGAGGAGATGATGCGCCATGAGGCACGACGGGCTCCAATGACATTCTTGTATGCAACAGACAGGAGATTGCGCTCCTCGACAGTAAGCTCCTCCGAGTCCACAGTCTTGGCTACCTTCTCCATGAACTCAACCATCTCCTCATACCTCTCAGCCTGCTCGGCGAGCTTGGCCATGTACACATTCTCCTCACGGGAAAGCTCGGCTGATGCCATCTTACTGTTCAGTTTCTGAAACTTGCAGTGTGCCAAATCTGCAGAATTATGATGAGCAGTGAGCTAATATGTTCCTCAACGATTAAGATACATGGATATACGAGTCAACAGTTTATCTGTGGCATTGGTACCCATAGCTAGTCAAATTGAGAGTGGGGTTCTAGAAAAGAAACCGCAGGCAACCCCTACCAATTCCCTGGCTCAAACCCCTCAAAAACACTGAATTATTGGCGTATAGCACAATTCCAAGCTTTAACCAAGAAAAAAAAAATATCAACTCTGATTTCTAACTGTAATAGTGAGTACAACAGTGTCAATTGGATAATTTTGCCAGCATATATAAACCTAAATTAAACTCGTTTTTAGATTATTTTGAAAGCTTGTAGATGTCCCAAGTTCATAACAAAACTTCGTCTAACCAAGTGAAGCGACAGATCTGAGAAACTACAATCACGAACAAGAAGGGGAAGTACAGATTGAAGCCGTAAAAAACGCCTGCCAACATCCATACACCATACACCAGAATCAGCTGGATACACGCTTTCAAAGTTCCGCAAACTAATCGCTTCAGATCAACCGGGAACGAATCCTCGAATTCGCGCACTCGATCTAAATAGGAGCCAGACCAGCACTAAACGCGCCGCAAATCCGTGCTGGAAGGAGAGGTTTAGGTGGGAAATCCAGCGAAAACATGAGCGCAGCATCAGGAAACAAGGAGGGAGCGAAGCAGCGGTGCCAAATCCAACAAGGAGACGAGAGAGCCGGGAGAGGGAGGAGCGGGGCGATACCTCTGCGTGCGTGCGTCCTCGTCGCGCTCCGGCGTTCGAATTGGTGGCGTGTGCGAGGAGGTGGCGCTCCCCCGGGGTGGTCTAGAAAAGGGCTGCCTCCGAGCCCCTCCGGCCAATCACGACGCGACGCGTGTGGGCGCCACCGTGGCAGCCCTAACCCCGCGCGGCGCATGTGGTCGCCTGGCCCCACCGGGCAGGCGAAGCGCGCGGAGCCCATCATCAAGGCCGTCACGACGTGTGGGGACCGGACAGCCTGGTCCACATGTCAGGCGCGAACGCGCGTCGTGCGAGCCGGCGTGGTGGTGGGACCCAGCCCCAGGACGCCATGGTGATAAGCTCGTCGGAGCCGCGGGGCCCCACGCAGCGACAGCCTGGACGCGCTGGACCGGGGGGAGGCAAAAGGAAAAGGATTCTCTTCTCTTCTCTCACACGGCGCGGAGTGCTCGTTGAGGCGCTGGTCAGTGGGCCCCCGCGCCTCGCTGGCCACGTGATGCTTTGATCCGCAGGTCGATCGGGTGCCACGAGAGGACGAGATGAACCTGGACGACGGCGCGGCGGCGCCGGCGGAGCGGGGCGAGCGGGAGAAGACGACGTGGCGCTGAGGAGGCCGCGGGGCCCGCGCGAGCGTCACGTGACGCGTAGGGTGCGCCCCGCGCGGTGCGGAGGCGTCGCAGCCACGGCGGCGGCTGCCAGCTGGGCCGCGCGACAACCGGCCGTTGACGACGCCTACCACAAATATTTTTTTAGTGGAAAAAAAAAGGTTCGGAATTCTGTGCTTTGTTCATCACTATCTCCAGTTTTATTGTGCTACGAAACATATGATCGAAGTACCAGATTACACCTACAACCCAACGAGAGAAAGAAAATGATGGTATATGTGAATATGTGATACCGATCAAACGGATGCTTTGGTTTGATGGTTTCCCATGCACCTGGACTCCTAGAGCACCGCTAGAAATGCTAGCGTTGACGTTTCTAAGACTCGAGAAGGTGACGGAAAAATGCCAAGTTGCTGATAGAAAATTGTTTTTGATGTAACACTGATAGATACTACCTCCGTTTTTTGAATATATGACACCATTGACTTTTTTTCTTCGTTTGACTATTCGTCTTTTCTACAAATATTTATGCAAATACATAAGTCTACTAGTTAAATCCAAAGTATTATCAATAATAGATGTAGTGGTACCCATTTTATGCTATTTAACAAAGTAACTAATAAAATATCATTGGTCAAAGTTGAAGAAAAAAGTCAATGGTGTCATATATTTAAAAACGGAGGTAGTAGTAATTGTTAGCGGGTCCCTGTCGTAGCGTCATTCTCCGGATGAGATGCTGAGTCTCCACTTCACGAGAAAGAACCTACTTCTGGTCGAAATTTACGGCTAATGGTAGCACGCGCATCTTGTTTTACTCCCGTTGCACACGAATCGCATATGCCACTAGTTGTCTTCTTCCATCAGATCATTAGTACTGCCATATTTGGTGAATTTGTATTCCAATGGCTAATGCTTTTTCCCCGTTGCTTGAGACTTCTATGTTGGACTGAAGATAATACTACAGCCAATTCTAAATAGAGAGATTCTTTTGCATGATCTCCTTCTACAGGAAGTAGATGAGCAGTGTTAAATTTAAATTGGAGTTTTATTTTGCCCTCATCTCTGCATAATCTTTTTTATAACAACTACGGTATGCGTATTTATTTACTTGCCATTGGCCAACCTAAACTAATCATTACACAGTGTGGCGAAACCACAAATTTATTGATCTACTTAATTTACCCGGCAATTCTTTGACAAGTGTGCTATTACGAACGTAGTGTAGAATGTATATTCAATAAGTTTCGTATTACCGCTGTGAAACATATATCATAGCTATTCTGCGTTTATGAATTGAGAGAACTGAAGTTAAGTAGGAATTGGAAACAGCATAAATTGTTTTCCCCTATTTATGCAGGGCTGCAGGCTGCAAGCTTTGAGTTTAGTGACAAGTCCCATGGGACCGTGCGGCGTCTTGCGTGGTTGCCAGGTTGGTACTTTGGTCGAGAGTGAACGCCGGGACCTGAATAGTTTTATAACGAGGAAAAGCTTCCACTCCAGTTATACCAAACAAAGGTAAATTTGTCCAGAATCAAACCAAGGGCTTCGATGTGTCTTCTCAGTACTTATCGACAAGTTTACATGCTTATCCCATCTTGATCCAGTAAGACAAGAGGAGACAACCAAATTTGGAAAATGTCCATCGTTCACAAATTTAGTGAACTTAATAGTTAGGAAAGAGTACTAACGGACAGTTTGCTATCTCGGCCGAGTTCCGAAAAGAGAGACGGGGATCCGCCTTCGAGGCCCATTTATTTTCAGGCCCAGCACGTCAACCAATTCGATGTCAAAACTCAAAACAAGCAGGAGCAGCGTCATGCTCCAAAAAAAAAAAAAAAAAAACCAGGAGCAGCGTCAGATATTTTAGTTGCTTTTAAAAGGTTAGTGGCTACGTTTTCTCTTACTAAAGGCGGTAGAGAATGAAAAGAGCACGAGAGTAAAATTTCTTTGTTTAATTCGTGTAGTAGTAGGCATCAGCTTTTCTGGTGACTTTACTAGTGCTATGAGAATCTTCAGCGGTAAAAGGATTTCTACTCTAATCTTATTTTCTGCTAATGTTTGGGTGACGCACTGGCACATGAAAGTATGGGACTAACCTGTGTGTGTCCACTGTGTTTAATCCTTTAGAAATAGTAAAGAATTACTCGGTTGTTTCTCTCCATGTGGAACCTCGTTCATCCGAGGCCTGGGCTTACCTCTTGCCGATCTCATCATCTCATGGCACTACCATCTTTTTTTCGAACTTATGGCACTACCATCTGGCTTTCTGCCTCACCTTTCTGATCAGGGCTCCAAAAACCACCAGTACACTTACCCATGTACTTTCGAGCTTCCAATGAAAACTTTGTAATACTTGTATTCAAACGTCGAGGCTTCCTAATGAAGCCAATTATTAGTGCCTGTCAGTCCTGCCTCCTCTTTAGGTGTTTCACCTAACCCAAAATTGTACTACCATCTCACTTTGCCCTCGCCACTAGATTCAGTTGTCCTCGCCAGCAACCCCGTGTATCCGGACTGCATCAAGTCCAGGTTATTCAACAGAAGCAGCTCATGTACATCTAGAAACCCGCTCATTATGTGAAGGAAAAAAATCCCATTGGCAGTTAGAGATCGATCACCTCTTTAATCGCGGATCGATTGTGCACTGGATTGATGGGACAATGATTCCCTGGGATCTATTCGAGACATTTCTTTCCAACTGATAAGCTTTCATAATTCGAGGTTGAACCAAGGCCGCTCCTTTTTGTTTCGGCACCTAATCATTCTTACCGGCAACGCTAATGATCTAGTATACCGGCTTTATGCCTGCATGCAGTGCGGGTACCTAATTTCCTGGACTCTTTTTCGGATTTTTCCCAGAAAAAAAATGAGCCAGACATGATGCCCATTACCGGTAATGAGCTGCTGCTATAAGTACGAGGCCAGCGCGGACCATCAACTGGCACGTGCAGTGAAGCAGCAACCTGACGCCGACGACTCGCCATGGTCTCCCCTTCGTCCTCAGTTCTTCCCAAGGTCCGGGAGTGTCACTTGCTTGGTGTCTTGAACACTGCTGGCTTAGCCCTGCGTGCAGTGAATTCAGAGTGTTTTAACGGATAGATGGCCTGTCTGCTAATTGCCTAATTGTCCATCAACGATTGAGATAACGTTGGGTTTTTTTTGCGTGTGTGTTCTGCAGGTCATCGATGACGCGGCTGAGGCCACCCCTCGCCGCGCCAAGTGGTGGTACGTGACGTTCCACAACGTCACCGCCATGGTCGGCGCCGGCGTGCTCAGCCTGCCGTACGCCATGGCTCACCTAGGATGGTAATAATCTCCCAGTAGTGAGTCGCCCTGATCATCTCGATCACGAGTGCCATGCCCGGCTGATGTGTCTCACCCGAGTCGTATTTTCCCTCTTCTGTTCAGGGGCCCTGGGACGGTGGCGCTGCTGGCGTCGTGGGGGATCACGCTCTACACGCTGTGGCTGCTGATCCAGCTGCACGAGTGCGTCCCCGGCGTGCGGTTCGACCGGCTCCGCGACCTCGGCGCGCACGCGCTGGGCCCGCGCCTGGGCCCCTGGGTCGTCGTGCCCCAGCAGCTCATCGTGCAGCTCGGCTGCGACATGGTGTACATGGTCACGGGCGGCAAGTGCCTCCAGAAGTTCGCCGAGTCCGTGTGCCCTCGCTGCGCCCCGCTGCACCAGTCCTACTGGATCTGCATCTTCGGCTCCTTCCAGTTCCTCCTCTCCCAGCTCCCGAACCTCGACTCCATCACCGCCGTCTCCTTCGTCGCCGCCGCCATGTCCCTCAGGCACCATACCTATACTCGAGCTAGCACAGTTAACCACGTGTCCATGCATGCGCTCAACATATCACACACCATCGTGTTTTTTTGGTGACATGGCAGCTACTCGACCATCTCGTGGGCGGCGTGCGTGGCGCGGGGGCCGGTGGCCGGGGTGAGCTACGCGTACAAGGACGGCACGGCGGCGGACTCGACGCTCCGGGTGTTCAGCGCGCTGGGGCAGGTGGCGTTCGCGTACGCGGGGCACGGCGTGGTGCTGGAGATCCAGGCCACCATCCCGTCCACGCCCACCAAGCCGTCCAGTGCGCCCATGTGGAAGGGCACCGTCGCGGCGTACGTGGTCACCGCGGCCTGCTACTTCCCCGTCGCGCTCGTCGGCTACTGGGCGTTCGGCCGCGACGTCGGCGACAACGTCCTCGTCGCGCTGCAGCGGCCGTCCTGGCTCGTCGCCGCCGCCAACATGATGGTCGTCATCCATGTCGTTGGAAGCTATCAGGTGACCATGCATGATATATAACTTGTCTTTGTCCAATTGTTGATTTGTTGTACATGTCACTGGAGCAGTCGAGCTGCAACTTAAAACTCAGAAATTTAACGTATCTGAATCGGCAACATTGACAGGTGTATGCGATGCCAATATTCGAAACCATAGAGACGGTCCTGATCACGAGATTGAGGGTGCCTCAAGGATTGCTCCTCCGTCTCGTGGCTCGATCGGCTTACGTCGGTAAGAACCGATAGACTGAAACCTTTAATTTGCCTCGAATGTATATAGCATCCTGCCTTAGAATCTGAATTATGGATGGCGACGGACGCCACTGCAGCATTCACGCTGTTCATCGCGGTGACTTTCCCGTTCTTCGGCGACCTCCTCGGCTTCTTCGGAGGGTTTGGGTTCACGCCGACGTCCTACTTCGTAAGCTGCCTTTACATAGATGCCCAAAAGGCCAAAAGTTCTGGAATTTACTAGATTACCTACAGTGAGAGTGACCAAACTTATTCGATGATCCTTGCAGCTCCCCTGCATTCTGTGGCTGAAGATCAAGAAGCCGCCGAGGTTCAGCGCGTCGTGGTTCGCCAATTGGGTAGGCAATAACAGGATAACAGTTCTTTTTGCGCCACTCTGAAGTCTGAAATCCGATGAGGAGGACACACAAAACAAACTTGGATTGGTTTCTGTTTCTGGGTTCTGACTGCTCACATGTTTTGGTCTGCATTTCTTTGTCAGGGCTGCATCGTCGTCGGAGTGCTGTTGATGATTGCGTCCACCATCGGCGGGCTAAGGAGCATCATCCAGGACGCGTCAACGTTCCAGTTCTACTCCTGAACCCTGACTCCTGCACGCGTAAAAGTTTGGGGGTGTGGCTGCAGTCTGCCGAAACCCAGAGGACGATGCAGCAAGCTGAAGATCGCCTAAGGCATTACGTATGTCTCTACGGATTGTAATACAGCAAGACAGCGAGTAGCCTAAGGACTCGTGCTGCTTGAACCGTCAAAGAGAGGCAGAAAAAAATTATATGGCACAAATGATTCGGCGTGTCGTTCAGCGACGCGATTTTTCCTGTGCTCTGAACTTCTGAAGTTTGAATAAAACTGATGGCAAACATCTGTAAGCTGTAGTGTTAGCATCCTGATCTAACGAATAATGCGCTAGCGCTAGTGAAATGCGAATCCCACATGTCAGTGCGTGCGCAATGGGCCTATCCTTTTTGGACATGGAAATTGCTCAGATGAACAATGCTTCAAAATACCACCATGGCGATCAAGATGGTCTGATCAAGATGGTGTGGCAGCTTTGAGCCTTTGACCCCAACGAAGCACGGAAGCATGGCCTGATCTGACGGCCCCAAGCCCCCAAGTAGCCGGCCCATGGCGCGACAGGCAAAGGCCACGTGGCAACGCGATGGCGTATATACCTTGCTGGCTTGCCAGGCCACCAGCCACCAAGCCGCGCCAAAAAAGTGCCCTTATCCCTGCTTGGCCGCGCGCCCCGCGACCATGGCGGCGCCACCCCTCCCCGCCCTCTGCTGCGCCTCCCCATGTCGCGTCGCAGCCCGCCTCGGTCCTCCAGCCTCTCCGGCCAGCGCCGCGGCGCGGCAGCTGGTCTTGCCCGGCGGCTACTACCGCGGCGCACAAGGGGGCCCCGTGGCGGGGCGCTTGGTGGCTCTGCCCCCCGCGGCCAAGCGCGGCGGCGGCCGCGGCGAGGTGGCCACGCCAACGGAAGATGGCGACGGCACGCGCTCGCTGCTCCAGGCGGCGCTATGGGGCGCCGAGGCCGCCTACATACTCTGGCTCTTCCTCCTCCCTTACGCACCGGTCCGTACCGTACCGTACCGTACTAGCGTGAACACTTACACTCCATAGTCCATACACGAGCACCTGATTTCATTTCAGTATATTTTTATGCCCCAAACGTTCTGCATCTGCCTTCATCTGCGGATTATTGATATGAACAATGAAAACTTTATAAACTCGAACGCTGTCCATATCGATGCGACCGTGTCCCTGGAGATGAAATCGTGCAGAAAAGAGTGGTCTGTAACTTTGATCACCGTCATGCAGGGTGACCCGGTGTGGGCAATCTCGCAGGCTACCATCAGCGACCTCATCGGCCTCTCCCTCAACTTCTTTTTCATCCTTCCTCTTCTCAACTCCGGTAAGCACAATCTTCATGCAGTTGTGTCACTACATGTTCATTTACCAACGTTGTTTGCTGGGCAGTGTAGCTGGCGTTCACCTGCTGGAATCGCCAGTGCTTCACCCTGTAAGCAACCGATTGTTCACGCTTTTTTACAGCACGCACACATTGTGAGCATGAAGTTGTGCCTGCTTGTTCAGATGGCAGAAGGATTGTTCAACTTTGTGATCGCTTGGACGCTGATGTTCGCGCCACTGCTCTTCACGGATTCTAGGAAGGACCGGTACAAGGGATCGCTCGACGTCTTATGGGGTCTTCAGATGTTCCTCACAAACAGTATGACCTTATATTCTCAGTACCAACACCTTTGCACCCCATGGATACAGCATTTCACCATTTCAGGCTGTCTAACAACGTTTATTTGTTATCTCTTCAGCTTTCTTGATACCTTATATGGCAATCCGACTGAATGACCCGGACACCGACCAGATACCAGCACCAAGGTCACAATTGGGTTCGGTTATGGTTAAAGGTGCACAGGTTGTGGGCGCCGTCGGCGGGGCGGTCTGCATTTTGTCCATTGTTTGGGCTCTCTTTGGTCGTGCAGATGCTGGTTTTGGGGACATCGCGGAACGGTGGCAGTATGTGCAGACTTATGTTTTCTCAGAGCGGCTGGCTTATGCATTCCTCTGGGACATATTTCTATACTCTATTTTTCAGCCGTGGTTGATCGGAGACAACATTCAGAACGTGAAGGCAGATGCTGTTGAGTTTGTATATGTTGTGAAATTCGTCCCCGTTGTAGGCCTAGTTGCCTACCTCCTCTGCTTAGAGAAAGAGGAGTAGCTGCTAGAGTGTATCCTGTACTTAGTCGAAGCATTTTCTGAATGGAATTTCTTTCATGGATGCTTTTTTAAAAGAGTTCATTCAGTGACACAAATGCAACTGAACAAAGGTTTTTTTCCCCTGACCGAACAACCTGGAGGGACAGAATACAGATAGTACTTCCCCTAGACTGCTAATCTCTCTACTAAACAACTCATAAGAAGGCAACATAGGTCTTCGACGGCACAATTCTAACTGTTCTGAGGAATGCCACCCGTCGCTACAGGCAGTGGCCGAATGCTTCAGAAACCTAAGATTGACAACAGTGCCACAAAACCAAGTGCAACGGAAAAGCCATCAACGATCGCCTTGGACCCCTTGCTGTATCGTGGCATCTGGCCGCTAACCCACGGCGACGGCGTCATAACTGGTGTCCTCGCTGGCGTCCTGCTCGCCGGCTCGACGGTCGATGGAACAGTGGAGTTCGCGCTCGCGTTTCGAGCGATCGCCGCCGGCGGTGGTGGCGATGCTGGTCCATGGGGAAGAAGCCCTGAAACTACAATAAGAGAGATAATTCCAAGACAACCTTTTCAGTTCAGTGTGCTGCAAAATCCCCTGCCAAGAAGTAACAAAATTGACACGATGCTGAAACGGCAGTACGTAGGGCTCACCTGCGCAGGCGCCAGCGGCGGAAGGGAGGTCGAGGCGGCAGAGGCGGGGCATCGCGAAGACGCGGGTGATGTTGACGGGGACGGGGGACGCGCCGGGGTTGGCGATAGCCTGGCAGAGGCACTGCGGCTCGTCGTGCACCATGCTGCCGAGGTTGGAGCAGCAGGTGTCCGCCGGAGCGGCGGCGCTGCCGTCGATGAAGGACAGGCAAGGGAGGAGGCGAAAGAGGTCGGTGCTGCAGGTGGCCGTGCTCCCGCCGGAGCCGGACTCCGGCACCGCGTGGACGACGCCGGCGACGAGCAGCAGCAGCGCGACGCAGAATGTCGCAGGAGACAGCACCGCCGCCATTGCTGCTCGCTAGCTAGCTGATGCTCTGTGGAAGGCAACTGGAGGAGGAGGAGAAGGGTACGGGTTGGTTCTTTGAGGTGGTTCGTGGTTGGTTGGAGTGGGTTTATAGCGTCGTCGGAGCGACGGCGATGCACGGTAATGGTGTGTTCTTCCTGGGCTCCTGGCGTGGTGGTGGTGGCGATTGCTGTGAGCTGGGACCTGCTGCTATTTGGTAACGGGCATGCATGGCCGGCTTGGCAGGTTTGCGTGAAGCCCTGCATGGAGGGGGGAGAGTTTGGTGTGACCTGAAGGCTGCAGCGTGAGGATTCGATCGGCGGAGTAAGCAATGGCCAACGGGCACACAGAGCACATTAGCACAGGGATGGTGTGCTTGTACGTCGCCCCGGGTCGTATTCCATGTTACTGGCATGTTGAAACTGCTGGGTGCTGAACTCCTGATCGCTCAGTCGGTAAGCAAAATTTGACAGCAAACCAGTGCTAGCTAGTAACAGCGGTTGATTCCCCGCTGAGATGGTCGGGGTGCTAAACCAATAGTCGTGTTTTTAGTGCTAAAATAAATCATAGAGAGCCACAGAAAAAAAATGGCAGTCATTAAGACCAAAAATTGAATGCCCAGGGATATTGTACGGTTTTATGCATTGCCAAAATTTGGCAAGAGTAATGATCAAATTGTCGAAAGTCTTTTTTTTTTGCAAAGCAAGGCATTGGTTGCAATTCCTATTCATCTTATGGTAGATTTGAACTTTCATACCTTTCCGTTTTTGAGATTCGTGCAAACGACCACAACCCAAACCCTAGCTCCTCTCTCCCTTCCTCTATCTCCTCAACTCCTCCCGCTACCGCTCGTCGGTGCCCCCCTCCCCACCGCCGCTGCTTGCGTCGTGTCCTAGTCCCTCCTGTGTCGCACGCCTCCACCTCCCTATGCCGCGCGTCGCCAATCATCATCTGCTTGTTGAAGCATGGAGAAGTGCCCAGCAGAAGGTTTAACATTTGAAAATACATATTTCAACATAACACGCTGAACCAGATTAGAGAGAATGTTGAATATGTTTAGGGTAAACTAGAAAAGGCTCGGCGTTGCCGCGGATGACTAGTGGAGATACCTGTATTATTTTGTCTTTGCATTTAGCCGTATAAATAATTTTTCTAAAAATAAATGGTGCTCTATAGAAATATTGTAGATTTTGAAATAAATGGTATTTTTATTTTGAAGTGTATATTATGTTGAATTATAAAAAAATTATGCAAGAGAATTAGTAAGTAGCATTGAATTATATTTGCTATGTATGAATTTTGGTAGATTTTGGTATTTTGTAGATTTTAGTATTTAAAGTGTTTTTTAAAACTTAGAGGTGTTTGAATGTTAGCTAGAATGGGAGAAATTGGAGAATTGAGTCTGATGTTTTTAAGTTCATTTCGCAATATATTTGTTGATTTTCAAATTCGTATTGGTGGTTTGATGTTATCTATGATGGGGGCATTGAAAAAGCGAGTTCATTTTTTTTAGTTTTCTCCATAGTATATTTTTTTATTTTTGTTAATTTGGAGATGTTTTGGTACCTGAATCACTGGTGCAATGGATCTTGTGTAATCATTTGTAGAAATGAATTATTGAAACATGTTGAATTTTAAATTTTGGTACGTACCGAAGATCTAGGTTTTCGCATTTTGATTGTTGTTTGTATTGGACACTTCTTAATTTGAGGATGCTCTGGTATCGTAATCGTAGATATGACGTGTTGTAGATAAATATCTGTATGAGTAAACGGCGAAAGTGTTTTGGGTTTAAAAATATTATAATAAAATTGTAGGTTTTAAAATTATAAGAAAATTTTTATGTTGGACATGTTTTGGTTTGAACGTGTTTTAGTGGTCGAATTGTACGTATAGTGGTGCTAGTAGGGAAGTAATATAACTGGTTGTTGTGTAATTTAAATAAAAGACAAGGGTTTTAAAAAATTCTGAGAGAGGAAAAGGATGGCGGGTTGATTTTAAGAGAGCTCGGGTGTTTTTTTTTTTAAAAAAGATGTTGCTTGGCGGGCTGGGGTGGACTTTGTGTTGATTTTGGAAAAAATATGAGGGCTTCTTCACAAAATGTTCTGAGGGAATGGAGTTGATGACTAGTTCTATTTTTGTAGAGCCCGATGTTTTTTTAAAAAAATGTCGAGAAATGGTACGATCTCGGCTGTTCATCCGACTGATCCGATGGCCGAGAAATGCAACCGACGTGACAACCCTGCCCAATCACGGAATTTGCCATGAATCGTAAGGAAAGATGTTAAATATTATGCGTGCTAATGCTTCCTTCTTTCTCTGTTTATTGGGTCAAAATAGGCTTTAAAAATGAATAGCTTATCTATCATCTTTCACGTTGATAGGAACTCTGCATGTATTTGGTGAAAAGCCCATATTGCAGCACATGATTGCTTTATTGGGCCGCTAGGAGCTCTACTTTGAAGAAAGTGTCAAAATGCTGAAGCCCAGTCATATTTGCTGGCGCATAGCTTTTGATCAAAGGCTCATGAGAAGCTACCTAAGACAAAATCTCGTACTAGTTACGATAATTTTTGTGGGTAGACTTAAATAAGGTTCAATTTTTATATGATCCTCAATCGTCATCTCATCATTGTCGCCAATGCGATCCATCGCCGAAGTCGACACCGCTGTCACAGCACTACTTGGAAATGATCTTCGCTCTGTACAGTTTACCTGTCCTCGGAACTTTGGCTCTCCCCCTCTTCTCCAAAGAGGACGGTACCACTAGTGATCATGGGAGACTGTACATTCGGTGCCCCTGGATTTTTGAAAGTGAAACTGGGTAATCTGAACCCGTATTTTTCTCTCTCTTTCTCTTATAACACTCGGACAGGTTGGAAAGACGAATTGGATTCCTAGCAACGTACTACAACCATCTCATTCAGAAAAGACAAACCCGATAAGTAAGCAGTCGCTCACACTTGCAAAAAATGTGCCTCTTTCCATGAGCAAGCTGGGGATGGGAATATCCCAACATGCAGTAGAATTGTAGAAAACCTCATCCCACATGGTATACAGGCAGGTGGATCCAGAGAGATCAGAAGTTCTCCGCGTGCCATTTGGAGCTTGCCTCCAGGGTCCAGCAAACTCTCCATGCTCAGCTGCGCCAATCAAGCCGGCAAACCGTCGGGGACTATCAAGACTGATAGTATATTGCCATGCATAAGGCAAAGGCTTTCAATGCCATCAATGCCGAAGGCAGGTTCGGTAACCCACCAAATCATGCAGGAAATGCCTGTTGATGTTGCTGTCACCATTGATCGTCGAGGGGGACAGTCCCCATCGGTTTTACTCGCTGCAAGACCGACGTCGGTTTGATAACCCAGCAACAACCCCTTGTACACACAGCCTTTGCTCACAGTACGTGAGCTTCCCGTGGTCCTCGCCCTCAGTTGCAGTTGCAGCTGAACAATAGCTATGTTTATAGCTCTGTTTATGTCCTGCTTAAGTCTGCGCAAGCACGCTCTGTCATCTGCTAGCTACTGCTCCTTAATCAAAGATGTGGTTTAGTTAGCTCATAAAACCTGTCCTAACGGGTTTTTTCTGTGCGTATCCAGTTCATGTTTTTCTTCCTCCATCGAGTCTGCTCGTCGCGCCTTATTTTGTTGTCGGTTTTGTTTGTTATCTTTCCCCCCTTTTCTCAATAACAACATGAATCCAGATGAGATTGGAGCTAGAACTTGGCACCCACATGTCAGTCGCACTGACGTCTTGAGGCCCTTTGGCGGCACTCAATTCCAGCCGCATCCAGGACCCCACACGTGCTGCTAGATGCTACCAATCCAACAACACACAGGGCCAGGGTATGGTACAGTTTATATAAATACAACTCCTGACACGCAGCGAGACCAATTCAAATGCCGGAGACCAGGGGCATTGAATCATTTCCGGGGCACGGACGATGGTCTTAGGATCAGTAGTACGATCTACGATGGTGGTAATTGGCCATATTTTCATCACCTCTAGTGCTGCTGCAGGGGACCGGTGCAGCCTTGCCTTGGGGTAAAAAACAAGTTTGCAGATCACACAACAAACATACAAAGGGACAGGTGAACAAATACAACAGGAGGGGACAATATGAAATGGTGTGAAATTCTGTGCCGAGTCGTCCTTTTTACAAGTTTGAAGCTGAGGAGTAACGGATCGTGTACAGGATCGGATAAGCTACCGATTGTTTTTCAGGAAAGTGGATGCATGTTCACCTGCTGGTGAAATGTTTATCTGATCTGATTTAGCACTGAACACCTGCTGGAGAAATGTGCTAGCATTTTCAGGAAAGTGGATGCATGTTCACCGATTGTTTTTCTGAACTCTCAAGCATTACTTATCTCTGCTAATCTTGTTCTGAAATCATCATAAAAGATCCCGTGGAGTTTTCTGACAACGAAAAATCAGCAATTAGAAGCACGGAAAGTCGGAAATAGTATCCAGGACAGTGCCAGGACGCAGATGCATGGACAGAGTAACGCAAAAGCACATATAGGCAGGTACATGCAACAACAATGCCGTCACTGCACTGCCGCGTGCACCTGCCATTGCTCAGAGCGATTCCTTGGAGTGGCATCGACGCCTAGCTCTACTGCCCAATACGTGCCTAGTTTGGCTGCCCGCCGGCGCCTTGTTATCTCATGATTGTATCTCTCAGCCCTCGCAGCTTTCTTCCCCAGCCCCAACCAAACAGCACCCTCCTCTGATCTCCATCCCGTCCCTTCCCTTTGAAATGGTTTGATGCCTGCCGCCATGTCCAGTCCCTCCAGGCCTCTCTTGCCCTGCCTCTTCTTGATCGTGTGCTGCGCCGGTCTTGTCTTCACGATCACCAGCAATGGTGAGAGGACAACGGAAGCAGCTGGCAATGGTGAGAGGAAAACGGAAGCAGCTGGCAATGGCGAGGTGAAGTCCAGAGTGCTGCGTGGTCTTAACACTCTCGCCCTGAGGCAGAAGCAGCCTCATGCTCATGCTCATGGCCAAGGAGTCTCGCCGGCTCCAGCTCCGGCGCATGCCCACTTGCCTCTTCTCCACAAGGACGCGCGGCTCCCAGTCGCCCACGACCACAAGGGACGGAATGTCACGGCGCCGAGGCCGCAGAGCCCGGCGCACGGCGAGGGAGGAGATGGCGAGCGCGGGAGCGGGAGCAAGAAGAAGAGCACGCAGTTGGTCATCGTCGCCGCGGCGGCCGCGCTGTCGGGGGCGGCGCTGGTGCTCCTCGCCGTCCTGGTGGTGTTCCTGTCGTGCAGGAACAAGCTTCAGGGGAAACGCGGTGAGGCTGACGCCGACAGGAACTCCGGCACCGGCACCGGCACCAACAAGGTGAGCTTCGAGCCTGGCCCGGGCATGTTCTACCTGGACGCCATCAAGCCCTACCTCGACGACGCCAGCCACGACGGTGGGGTCAAACCGACGCCGGAGATGGTGGCCGCCGGCGCCGGGCCCAAGGACGACGACGAGGAGCCCCCCGAGCACGAGGAGGAAGATGACGCTGGAGCTTGCTCTGACTCTGACGACGGCGGCGCCGAGTCGGTGCATTCGTCGTGCTGCTTCCAGTCGTCGTCGCACTTCTCCTACTCCGAGCTCGGCAAGGCCGGCCATGGCGACGGCGTGTCGCCGGCGTCCTCCGTCCGGTCGTCGAAGCGGCGGGGTGGCTCTGCCTCGGCCTCGGCCTCGGCCACGCCTAAGAGCAAGCTCGCGAGTCCGTACTCGCCGCTGGGCCGCACGCGCACGCCGAGCAGCGGCGAGGATCGGTGCCGCCGCGCGCGCCAGTCCCCGAGCTCGTCGGCGGTGTCCGTGCTGACGTCCCAGTCTCTCAACGATCATCAGCGCAAGGGAAGTGCCCAATCCGTCAGGTGTCTAAGATTTCAGAGCGGCAGAGAAGCAGTAACAGAGACTGAAGCCATGAGCTCAGACGCCACAAGCAACAAAACAGTGCCACCTCCACCGCCTCCACCGCCGGTGATGGTAAAAAAGCAGCAGAATGTTCAGACAAGTGGTGGTGGACCGGCCGTCCCCCCACCGCCGCCTCCACTGAACGCTCAGGCAAGTCACGGTGGTCCGACCGTGCCTCCGCCGCCGCCGCCGCCTCCGATGCTAATGCCACGTCGGCAGAATGGTCAGGGGAGCAGTGGGCCCACCCTCCCGGCGCCACCGCCTGCGCCGCCGGGTAATCTGTTCAGGCAGAGCGCGGGCGTCGTGAAGAACGGCGCGACGACGCTGCCCAAGCTGAAGCCGCTGCACTGGGACAAGGTGCGCGCCGCGCCCAACCGACGGATGGTGTGGGACAGGATCCGGTCCAGCTCGTTCGAGTAAGTTTGAAAAAACTTTGAACCACCTTCTCTCTTGATCACGAATGGATTCGAAATGGTAACCGCTGCGTGTGATGCAGGTTGGACGAGCAGATGATCGAGTCGCTGTTCGGGTACGACGCGGCAAGGTGCTCGGCGAAGCACGAGGAGGTCCAGAGCCGGAGCCCCTCGCTCGGGCACCACGTCTTGGACCCCAAGAGGCTGCAGAACATCACCATCCTCATGAAGGCCGTCAACGCCACCACCGAGCAAATCTACGCCGCCCTGCTGCAAGGTGAGCAGTAATCAACTGCCCCTGAATCGACGCATCTTTGACTCGTTTTTTTTATCCTTTTTTTTTACATGGTTTGGTCGGGTTGGTTCAGGGAACGGCCTGTCCGTGCAGCAGCTGGAGGCACTGATCAAGATGGCGCCGACCAAGGAAGAGGTCGAGAAGCTCCAGAGCTACGACGGCGACGTCGGCAGCCTGGTCGCGGCCGAGAGGCTCCTCAAGGTGGTGCTCACGATCCCGTGCGCGTTCGCGCGCGTCGAGGCGATGCTCTACCGGGAGACCTTCGCCGACGAAGTCAGCCACATCAGAAAGTCCTTCGCCATGCTCGAGGTCAGTGAAATAGAGCTCCCTAAAGTAGTAATTCTACTGGTTTCTTTATTTCTTGATTCTTGATACTGTCTCTTGTTGTCTGAAACTGAAAGGACGCGTGCCGGGAGCTGATGTCGAGCAAGCTGTTCCTAAAGCTGCTGGAGGCTGTGCTCAAGACCGGGAACCGGATGAACGTCGGGACGGCGAGGGGCGGTGCCATGGCGTTCAAGCTCGACACGCTGCTCAAGCTCGCCGACGTCAAGGGCACCGACGGGAAGACGACGCTGCTGCACTTCGTGGTCCAGGAAATGATCCGGTCCCAGAAGCCGGCACCGGCGGCGCGCACGGCGGCGGAGGCGGCGCCGGACATCGTGACGGGGCTCGCCGCCGAGCTCACCAACGTCAGGAAGACGGCGACCGTGGACCTTGACGTGCTCACCACCTCGGTGTCCAGCCTCTCGCATGGCCTGTCACGGATCAAGGCGCTGGTGGGGACGGACCTGCTGGCCGGGGACGAGAGGGCCCACCACCAGTGCTTCGTGGCGTTCATGGCGCCCTTCGTGGCGCAGGCAGAGGAGGTGATCCGGGAGCTGGAGGAAGGGGAGCGCCGCGTCCTGGCGCACGTCAGGGACATCACCGAGTACTACCATGGTGACGTCGGCAAGGAGGAGGCCAGCCCGCTCCGGATCTTCGTCATCGTCAGGGACTTCTTGGCCATGCTGGAGAGGGTGTGCAAGGAGGTGAGGGTCGCCAACAGGGTTTGCCATGGATCAAATGGAGCCCTGAACAATGTATGATCGATCGATTACGGCGAAAGTGGGGAGGGAACAACACACTGTAATTTCTTGGTTTTGCGTTATTCTTGATCTAGTGAGGTTAGAAAATGATGAAATGAATTCGTTGTACGTAGTCAGTAGCATCTGTTTCTCCTTCATTCATTTTTGGTGTGCCATTCGTGGACACTGTTCATTGCAATTGGCCAGTTTCTCAAATCTGGTGTGGCACAGGTATCACGTATGCACGTGATACGCACAAAAAAGTTGAAGGAGAATCTAGTTTCTTGGACGTGGAGACGTGTGATTGGATGAATTCAAACTCGGGACAAAAACGATCCCCACACGGCCACACGATCTGCAAACACAAGTTGCCGTTTGTCTGTCTCCTCGTTCTATCCACATTTGTCTGCGTGTGCTTACATTTTTTTTTTTTGGCCCTTTTGAATTTGAATTCGTGTGGGTCACCTGCAGAGTTTCAGAGCGCCACGTTTATTTTGTCTGCCACGTGCTGGCTCACAGCAGGCTCGAGGAGCGATCCACGTCCTTTTGCAGGCCCAGTGTCTGGCTTCCCGCGAGCAGATAAGATGATGGGCCGCGCTCTGTATCGGCGAGTTGGCCCAATAGGCCGTGTTGGAGGAGGAGGATGGATTTCCATGGAGAGAACTCCTCCTGTCCTCCAGTAAATCAAATTAAGAGAATGTTCAGTTTAAAAAATTGTCTCTCCGAATTCAATAATTGTGTGGTTAAGTTTATTTAAACTAAACATGAATGTAACATTGCGGCGCATGTGCTGGCTAAAGTTGGTCTCAGTTGCATGTTGCATCCCATATTTCTTGGGACAGTCATATATCCAGGGGCGAATCTAGCGGTGGGGCGGCCCCCTACCGCTGCCAAGCCCTTGAAGCCCCCCTAAGCCCCCCCTTGAAATTTTTGACATGGACGTAGCAAGGGGGAGGATTGGAGACGTCTGGAGGTTGAAGACAACCTTGCAGCCGTGACTTGGGCCAGCCAAGTACATGGGCCTATTTAGCTCTTGTCTTCTACTTGGGTCCACATGGTCTATTACTTGGGCCCAATAAGGCCTGCTTGGGTGCAAGACGTGCAGCGTGACCTTGCTAGCCTAAGTGCTTAACAAAGTAGTTAAGATCATTTTTGTTGCTGCTCTTGTGAACGTCGTGTGGTATGGTAGTCAAAAAGTTTGAATGGATAATGCGTTTCAAATTGAACTATCAAATTATTGAATAATGCAACTGTCCTATGCCGTGCCTCATATGCTCTCTATTTTTTTTTAAGTCCAACTCAGCCCCCCCTACGATTTTGTTCTAGATTCGCCACTGCATATATCAGCGCATTGTCGCTGACATTGTAATGGGCGAGTCGCCCAAAGACGTTCAGTAATAAAGACTTAGATTTTTTTTTAAAGAAAACGCATGCCGGGCATCCCCTACATGGCTACATTGTTGCCATTCGTTTGTAAGACTTCGGTTCAAATGTGAGGCACTGTCCCCGTCCAAACCATCATCCACATGATCCTGAGTTGTAAGGGCGTTCCCAACGCGGTGACGTAGGATCGTTTCTTGCAATCAATGTCGCTGCCATGTAGGCATTCTGATGAGGTGGCGAGGCATTTAGAGAAGTGTGAGAGAGAAACGGTTTCTTGTTTACGAAACGATGTCTACGCGAGCAACGAGGCGAGTTGTGAGAGGGAAACGCTCTGGGCTTGCACTGGGAAACACGCTGGGCTCGTGTGCAGACATCTTTGCGTTGGGTAAAGCGGTTTCCATAGGTGGTTTCTTGTCCCGTTGGCAGCTATGGAAACTGCTCCGGTAGTTTTAGGTTGGGACTGCCCTAACAGGATCGAGAAGCCTGTTACCTGTAGATATGGCAGGGGATATGTGTTCAAGTTAAACTTGTGAAGAATGCCAAAACCTGCTGCTACTTTCTACATCTTCGCTAATACCACGTACGCTAGAGCTTAAAATGCTGATGTAGAATGACAGTCTTTACTAGTTTTTGTTTTACATCTAGCGGTTTAAAAAGCATCTGAAACATGGCCTATTTTGGAAACTAGACAACCGCTTGAGTAGAGATACCCAAATATAAACAGAAACCTAAGAATAATGTTAAATATCGCTTGCGCAGACGACAAACATGGCCCAACCGCATTGGCAAATAGCCAAGGTAGTCCTCGAACTATTGGTCAATGGTCAACTTCGTTCTCGATCTATCAAAAGTGTTGGCGCACATCCTAACAGCCTGCGCATACTACGCACGGAAGACTCACTCACTCGGCACGACTCCGCGCTCGCCATGGCTCCACGCTGCACGTCTCGCGGACGTTCCGCGTACGCCGAAGACTCGCTCGTACGGCATCGCTCGCCTAGGCTGTTAGCTGCGCAAGGATCGCACTTGTATAAATGTAACCATTCATCAATCAATACAAAGTGTTGTTGATCCCTATCCTGGAACATCCGTTCGCCACCTCCGCTTCCGCATCAATGGCCCACTCACCCACCCACTCCTCCACCTCCTCCGACGACTCCGACGTCGATCCTCCCCAGCCTGCAGCAGCCGCCGTCGTCCAGACGGTGAACATCCGTTCTCACGTTCCCGTTCTCCTTGACTTCGACGACTCCAACTACACCCAATGGCGCTGCTTCTTCGACTCCGTTCTTGGCAAGTTCGGACTGGAGAATCACGTCAAGGCGCCGACGCCGATGGCACAGCGCAACGCCGAGTGGCGCATGATCGACCACTGCCTCGTCAACTGGATCTACACCACCGTCTCCAAGCCCGTCTTCGACATCATCCACAAGCCCTGCGCCACTGCATTCTCTCTTTGGTCCGACGTTGAAGGACAGTTCCGCGACAACGAGCTCGAGCGTGCGGTGATCTTGGAGGCTGAATTCCGCAGCATCCAACAAGGTGACATGTCCATCAACGAATACTGCACCAAGCTCAAGCGCCTCGCCGACAATCTGCGCGACATTGGCCATGCCGTCTCCGAGCCGAGCCAAGTCCTCAACCTCCTTCGTGGTCTCAACTCCATGTATCGCCACGTCAAGCCGGTCATCAAGTCCAAATCCCCACCTCACACCTTCATGAGCGCCAGATCGTACCTACTCCTTGAGGAAGTCAGCGAGGCCAACGACGCCAAGATGGACGCCGGTCTCGCACTCACGGCCGACCACTCCGCTTCGTCAACCGGTGGTACTTCCTCGAGCACCGCTGGATCTGCCGACGCAACGTCTGGATCCGGCGGCCAACGCCCCAAGTACAAAAACAAGAAACGTGGGCGCGGCTCTGGCTCCTTCCCGAACAACGCCGGTGGCGCCCAGCAGCCACGTCCACCAGCCTTGTAACACCCCTGGTTTTTAAATAAGTTAAACAAGTAATTAAGTCTAACAAAGCTTAATTTAGAAAAAGAATTCAAGTAAATACTAAAAGAATCCGATAAGAGATTAAAAAAAAACACTCCAAAAAGAGGCAAAACAAAAACTTCAAATTTTATATAAGAACTTGAATTTCGGCCAATACAAACTTTGAAGGAGAGACCAAAACAAGAACCTTTTCTTTTCAAACCCACACCTCAAAACCTTCGGAAGCCTTTCAAATCTCAAATCCTAATTCAGAGATTTGATTTTCAAACTTCAAATTTCAGGCTGAAATGGAATCTTGGCCAAATCTCAAGATTTCTTAACCGAACTTCAAAATCTCCAAAAAGGAAAAGTGTGTAGCTTCACATTTCAGAACTTCTTCTTTTTGGACCTTTGGCAAATTTCGCCATTTAGTCCCTCAAAAGCTCCAAAAACCTCCAAAAAGCAGTTTTTGCCCTCATTTGATTTCTCCCAAACTATCATCCTTTTGAATTTTCTTCCAACATAAAAGAGGTGTCCCACACTTCCTTCTACAACTTTCATGTTCACACTTCCACGAGTTTAGTTCAAAAATTTTGGAATTTAAGCTCGCTCACCAAATCGACTTTTGAACCATGAGCACGCGCTCACGGAGCTCGCGCGTTCGCTCACGCAAGCCCGCGTCGTGCCGCCCATGCCCTGCTGTCATTGCTGACCTCGCCTGCACCAACCAACTATGCAGCGTCGTGTCCCATCTTCTGGCACATGCACCTGACCTGACCCCGGCCTGAATCGAGCCCTATAGCCTTGACTAAGAGCTCGCCACCGTCGCGCTCCGCGACCGTCGAGTTGGGACCGCTGGTCTGTCGCCCGCCTCAACTCCGTCAAACCCTTCCCAGAGCTGCACCTGTGCGCGCCAGGCACCCACGAGCCTCTGCTCAACCTTGCCCTGCTCCGCCTGCCTGCTCAGAGCGTGCCCACACCACGGCAGGCCGCCATGCGCCATGGCAGGCGCTGACCACCGCACACCTGCCCAGCTGCCCGCGGCCGTCCCTCCGACCTTGCCCGAGCTGCCCTGACCCTCCCTTTTCCTTTCCCGTTAAAGCTCAAAGCCTTTCCCTTCTTCTCGCGTGCGGAAAACCTCATAGGAGTCGCATTTGCGCCGCCGCGTCCGCCCGCATGTGACCAGCCTCCTCCGCACTTTCCCCGGCCAAACTGACGCCACCAGGAGCTCCGCCGTGCCCCACTGATGCTCACCGAGCCATTCCCCTCCTTCCTCCGCCACCGCAACCGCCGGCTCAACTCGCCGGAGCAAAGCAGAGCCGCCGCCGCCGTCGACGACCTCTTTCTTGGCCTTCCCCGACCCCGAGACCTCGCCCAAAGAACGCGCGGTGAGCCCCTCTCCGTTTTCCCCCATTTCCCCGGCCCGGACTCGCCGCCGTTTGGCCGGCGTGCGAACGCCGGCGAGCTCGAGGACCAAACTGTGTCTTCTTCCTTTTTCCAAGGGGCCGAGTGAAAGATGTAGGGACCTTTTTGTAAGACTTTCAGAAGTTCTAGGGTCTCGGCTGTAAAATAGAATCTTCCCCTTTTACACTATTCACCGGAATCTTGTAAAATTTGTAGAAAATCGTAGAAACATCAGAAAAATACAAACTAAATTTCGATGGAAACTTTGAAGCATGAAGTTCATTTTCCTAGTTATAAGTTGTCACTTTTGAGCTGTAGTTTTTGCAATATAAATTCAGTTCAAATTGAACACATTTCATCATAGTTCAAAATCTACACATGCACTTGAGCTGAGCTTGGGATATGTTGTTAGTGTACATGTCACTAGCTTAATGCGCAAGTGGTGCACAAAAATATTTGTATATCTTCAGATATTAATTATTTTGTAAAAGCCATGCTGTTTCACAAATTTAATCATGGAAATAATGTTTCTTAGTGAAAAATTAAACCCTTGCACCAGAGAAGTTCAAGGAACATAAGGAACCCAGGAAAAATAACCTTGATAATTTTTATCACAATAAAATGGCTAAATAATTTTTGATAGCTTTAAAATGAAGAAAATCTATAAAAATAACCATAAGTCAAATGAACTTGAGCCTTGGCAGGAAAATCACATTAGATGACCTTGTTCTTTGTACCAAATGGTTTGGTCAGAAAACTTTTATTTATTTTTTTGTTTAATTTAATCTTGTTCTTAGCTTTAAAGATAAAAACATTTCTTATAAATAATGTGTAAATAATCTTTGTATCAAACTTGGCCTAAAAATCAGTTTTAATGCTGAGTAGCCTCTGGTCAGTTCACACTTAAAAATAATGAACCTGACTTGACTTTTTGAATATTTGAAAAATGACTAGAATGGAGGAAAAGAGAAGAAAAAGAAATAAATCTTAATAAAAGAAAAGTAATCTAATAAATCAAAGAAAACAGAATAATAACCTTTGATAAAGAGTAAATAATCACTTTAAATATATGTTTATTCCATTCATTTCAACGCACCTATGATTTACCCTCACCATAGCCTTTAAATTGTGAATAAACAATTATCTCTTTTGCATTTCATGTAGACACGAACCCTTACGAGGGAGTCTACAAGTTGGTGCCGCTGCAGAGAAGCTGAATCAAGAGCCCAAGGCTAACTTTGAGTAGAAAGGCAAGCCCCGGAGCATAACCTAACTTACTTACGCGATTTACTTGATTATATGTTTGTGCATTTAAGTTTCAAAGAGTTGAATGAAACCCTAGATTGCATGATCATAGTTTCCTTTGATTGAACACTAGTATGTAGGTTCGATAGTCGCTATGCTTAGGACCGTTAGAAGTCGAGTGTTTCTGACACCCGCAAGATATAGGAGTTGTATGTCTACTCATATCAGAAACACTAGAGATGATGGACGGATGATTGTAGATACCCGTCTATCGATGGTTTAATTGGAAACATGTGGTACTTTTGTGTCAAGCTTTTGAACGTACCACACATATGCACGGACTATGGGACCGGTAAGTCCCGGTATCCGATTGATGCGAGCAGGTCCGACAGCCCTCTGTCTTGGAAACGTTATCCCATGGGCACATGAGGGTAGTTGCGTGAGTCCCAGTAGTGGTGAACCTTTACCCTGAGGCTTTGGGACTCGGGAGCCACTCGCAGAGAGAGGAGAAAGGATTGGGATGTGTTGGCATTTCCAACCATTTCGTGTGTGTGGGTTTTCCCTGGCCAGGTAGTAAATTCGGTTCGAACTGTCCGCTTCTCGCGGTTAATGAGACTGCTTGACCGATGTATGACATATTATGAAGTGAACTTGGAAGGATGAAATCTTTGTATGGAATAATTGTATTGCAAAACTTGGTTGTCTAGCTAGGCTCACCTAGAATGGATAGGCTAAAAGGAATTAAAATCCAGATGGATAAGCTAGAGATCAGCTTAGTCGCTTTTGGCAAAAGAACCCCACTAGCCAAACAGCCTCTCATTTTAGGAGTCGGTGATGTAGTGATCACCAGTCGGGTAAGTCTTGTTGAGTATAACTAGTATACTCAGCCTTGCTTGTGGCTAAATTTTCAGGACCGTCCCCTCAGGAGGTAGCTGCCTCTATGGCTTGGGCCTCCCAGCTTCCTCCTGGTTACAGCATCGAGTGGGAGCCGACCTCTTCCGAGGATCGTGAGGAGTTGCGTCACGGCTGACTTCATCGTGACGATACTATGAATCGTCGCTAGTATTTCGTTTACTTTCTGCTGCATGAACTCGAACTATTTTATTTACCATTCAATTTGGTTGTAATAACTCTGAGACTTGTTGTAATTTGAATTGTGGAATGATGTGATCTTTGGAACTCACTTTCGAGTGAGCGTATGAACGGACGATCTTCAGTTGCAGTTAGTCGAGCTCGACTCGACGGTCGTATCCGCACGTGGGAACATTTTCGTGTATTAGCACCAACGGAAGGTGAAATATACTTAAGTGGGCCCATTTCTCGGGTAAGATCGCTACAAGCCTCGTCTGCTTCGTGGCCAGCAGGCTACAACCCATGGACGGGCCTGGTGCAGGCCTGGTCCATGCCGTTCCGGACTCCTAGAGCAGGCGTCATGGCCCCTCGTCCACCCTTTCAGCCACAGCAGGCGATGACGGCCTAGCACCAGCACTCCATCCCCGGCTCCACCTCGACGTCGTCACCGGTCTGGGACCAGACCGCCCTACTCGCCGCGCTCGCGTCGTCCGGCACCCAGCAGCAGCAACCACCGAGCAGCACTGACTGGTTGTTCGACACCGGCGCGTCCACGCACATGTCCAACAACTACGGTACTCTCACAAACCCTCTCCCAGTTCTTTCCCCGTCCTCTATCACTGTCGGAAACGGTGCCAGGCTGCCTGTTACCCATGCAGCCTCCACCTCTATTCCTACATCTTCCTCCCCTCTTCATCTAAACAATGTACTTGTTTCTCCTTCTCTCGTGCATAACCTAATTTCAGTTCGTAAGCTCACACGTGATAACAATGTATCCATTGAATTTGATCCACATGGTTTCTCTGTAAAGGATCTTCCAACTGGCACGGTGACGCTCCGATGTGAAAGCTCGGGAGACCTCTATCCTCTGCGCATCCCGTCCCAGATCGCCTGCAGTGCCTCCACACCAGCCGATCTGTGGCATGAGCACTTAGGACACCCCGGTAATAAAGTCTTGTCTCAGGTCTTGCACGATTTTAATTTCCAATGTAATAAACTCTCCGCTCATGCTTGTCAATCCTGTCAATTAGGCAAACATGTACGCTTACCTTTCAGTTTATCAACTTCCCAAACATATTTTCCTTTCCAACTTGTTCATGCCGATATGTGGACGTCTCCCATTCTTAGTTGTTCTGGCTACAAGTATTTTCTCGTGCTCCTCGATGACTTCACACACTATTTCTGGACGTTTCCCATACGCCAGAAGTCCGAGGTCTTTCACATTCTTTGTGACTTTCACGCGTATATACGCACTCAGTTTGGGCTGCAGCTTCTCACGTTGCAAACCGACAACAGCCGGGAGTTCGACTCCACCGCTCTTCGCGCCCTCTTCTCCGCCAACGGCGTCGCCCTGCGCCTCTCCTGCCCGTATACATCGCAACAAAATGGGAAGGCCGAGCGTGCAATTCGATCTCTTAACGACTGTGTGCGTACATTACTAATTCACAGTGCAGCTCCTCCGATGTTCTGGGCCGAGGCACTCTCCACCGCCACCTACCTCCTCAACAGACGCCCATGCCGCGCCACCGGCGACGTGACTCCGCATCAGCTCCTCCTCGGCGTCGCTCCCGACTACAGCTTGTTGCGCGTGTTTGGGTCGCTGTGCTACCTCAACCTAACAGCGACGACCGCCAACAAGCTGAGCCCACGCTCGACACCATGCGTCTTCCTCGGCTATCCATCAGACCACCGGGGGTACCGCTGCTACGACATTACCTCACGACGCGTCATCACCTCGCGACATGTGGTCTTCGACGAGCACCAGTTCCCTTTCCGGCATGTACCGACCCACGTACCCTCGTTATCGTCTTCAACGCCAGGACGTGTCTACGTCGTGCCAGCCCCACGGCGGCGCCATCGGCAGTGCCCATGCCACCGACGTAGCCCTCGTCAATGCGCTCGTCACCGGCACCAACGACCTCAGCGCCAACGCAGACCACGCCACCATCACCGCCCTCGCCAGCACGCCCGTCACCGGCGCCAGCGCCGGCCTCGCCATCACCGCCTCCGATCCCATCGCCATCAGGGTCACGAACACCTACAGATGCCGGCACCTCGCCATCACCTCCGGCGCCCGACATACCCGACGCGCCTCCAGCACGTTAGCACCACATGGTGACACGCGCACAAGCCGGCATCCGCAAGCCCCACCCCAAGTACGCACACACCGCGACGGCGTCTACCTCAACTACCCCGACATCAGTCCGGCCAGCCTTGCGTGACCCAAATTGGCTCGCTGCAATGCAGGCCGAGTATGATGCCCTCCTCCGCAACGGCACTTGGACGCTGGTGGATCGCCCTCCAGGAGCTCGGGTCATCTCGGGCAAATGGGTGTTCAAGCGTAAACTCAACCCGGATGGCAGCCTCGAGCGCTACAAGGCCAGATGGGTTGTGCGTGGCTTTAACCAACGACCGGGTGTGGACTTTGGTGAGACGTTCACGCCGGTGGTCAAACCAGCGACGATCCGCACTGTCCTCACCGTGATCGCGTCAAAAGGGTGGCCTGCACATCAACTTGACGTCTCCAACGCGTTCCTCCACGGGCATCTTCAGGAGCGTGTCTACTGTCAACAACCATCCGGCTTCGTCGACCCACAACGCCCTGTCGCTGTGTGCTTGCTGTCCCGCTCCCTCTACGGTCTCCGACAAGCCCCGTGTGCGTGGTTCACGCGGTTCGTGCAATTCGTCTCGTCCATCGGCTTCGTTCAGGCTCGCTCCGATTCGTCGTTGTTCATATACAGCGGCACCGCAGGGATGGCCTACCTTCTTCTGTATGTCGATGACATGGTGCTATCTGCATCAACCGGTGGCCTCCTGCAGCACATCATCACCAAACTCCAGTCAGAGTTCGCGGTCAAAGACATGGGTGACCTCAAGTTCTTCCTCGGCATCGACGTTCGCCGCTCCAGCGCCGGCTTCTTTCTGTCCCAGGCACAGTATGTCGAGGACCTCCTGGAGCATGCTGGAATGAGCAACTGCAAATCAGTTGCTACTCCGGCCGACACTCACTCCAAACTATCCTCCAACGATAGCCAGAACATCGACGATGCCTCCTTCTACCGCAGCATGGCTGGAGCTCTCCAGTACCTGACGATCACTCGCCCCGACATCGCCTACGCCGTGCAACAACTTTGCCTCCACATGCACCCGCCGAAGGATGTCCACGCCGCGATGCTCAAGCGTGTCTTGCGCTACATCCGTGGCACGCCCAACACTGGAGTCCTTCTGTCCGCCGTGTCTTCACCAACTCTCACGGCATACTCCGACGCAGACTGGGCAGGATGCCCGGACACGCGACGATCGACCTCCGGCTTCTGCGTCTTCCTCGGCAACTCACTGCTCTCGTGGTCGTCTAAGAGACAGACCACTGTGTCGCGATCCAGCGCCGAGGCGGAGTACCGCGGCGTCGCGAACACGGTCACCGAGTGCTCTTGGCTGCGACACGTACTCGGCGAGCTGAAGTTCGGCATCGACAAGGCAACGATTGTGTTCTGTGACAATGTGTCGACGGAGTACATGACGCGGAACCAAGTCCATCACAGGCATACAAAACATATCGAACTGGACATACACTTTGTCCGAGAGAAGGTCGTGATTGGGGAAGTCCGGGTCCTTCACGTTCCAAGCACGCAACAACTCGCGGACATTTTCACAAAAGGTCTACCCACGCAGCTCTTCCAGGACTTCAGGAACAGCCTCTGCATCGACTACGCCAACGCTAAGCCTGAGGGGGGGTGTTGGTGCACATCCTAACAGCCTGCGCTTACTACGCACGGAAGACTCGCTCGCTCGGCACGACTCCGCGCTCGCCATGGCTCCACGCTGCACGTCTCGCGGACGTTCCGCGTACGCCGAAGACTCGCTCGTACGGCATCGCTCGCCTAGGCTATTAGCTGCGCAAGGATCGCACTTGTATAAATGTAACCATTCATCGATCAATACAAAGTGTTGTTGATCCCTATCTCTTCTTTCAAAAAGGTCCAATTTGATCCTCCAGCTTTACATTTTTGAGTCAGTTTCATCCCTCATACAAGGTGGACTACCACATCACCGTGCCATATCACCGGTCGAGTGCGAAATTACCTCTTTGCCCCTTGTTACACACGGCATGCATCCGCTCCTCTATGTTCCTCACTCTGTCCAGAGATCTGAACTGAAATTCCAGCTACAGTACAAATTGCTAAAAAAAAATGTGCCCTTAAATCGTTTCAATGCTAATCATGTCCTTGCTTGCCATCTCCGGTGTCTCTGTTTCAGAGTCTTTGCTAGGCCTGTTCATCTACGGGTTTAGATGGTTTAGGCCGGTTCTCGAAAGCAGACCGTACATGATGGTCTTGACTGGGTTGGTCTGGTTCCAACATAATTTACGGTGCTCCTCCACACGGGCCGATTTGGTCTGCATGCACGGGTTGGATGGTTTCGAACCAGTCGTTCCTCTAATCTACGGAGTACCTCGTAGTCGCAGATTCCAAATGACCTTGCGCTCATCGGCGGCGGCGGCGGCACCACGACTGATGAGCCGCCTCAAGGAGGAGGTCGACAGCGAGCTCGGCGTCTGTGCCGGTGCTCTGGAGTGCGGCGGAGACGACGATCAGCCAGAGGACCGCCGCCTCGCGCTCGAGGATCTTCTAATGGCGGCGCAACGGTGTGCCAAGATGAGCCCTGGGAACAGGCCTAGTCTTTGCATGGGAGCAGAAGTAGTGATCAGTGATATGTCCCTGATGCTGCTTCCCTTCGTCAGTTCTGCTTAAGAAACCAATGTCCAGCAAGCATATGATGAACTTGCCAGAGAGCAGCGCTGCGATGGCGACGAGCAGGTAGGCGCTGACGATGCCTGCCAGCGCGCTCCCGGCACAGCTCCAGAATGGCACACGCCAGCTCCTGACACAGTCGTGTCGGTGCATCTGTCTGCCCCCGTCGGAGTGAACGACGACGGCTAATCAACAAACAGAGCGAGGAACAGATCGGAGGGGATGCATGCCTTTCAGATGTGTAACAAGGGGTAAATATGCCATTTCTCACTTGGTTGGTGACATGGCATGATGATGTGGCAGTCCCTCTCAGATGAGGGATGGTATTGACTCATAAATGTGAAGTTAGAGGACTAAATTGGACTTTTTAATATAGTTTGGGGACGAAGTTGACCCTTGGCCAATAGTCCGAGGACTAATTTGGCTATTTTGCCAACCGCATTCGGCGTCTCCCACTGCCGTCTGGCTCTCGTCCTGTCAGTGGCAAACGGCGGCGAGGCAGAGGCGCCAGCAGGCCGAGTACGCAACGGTAGTCGGAGAAAGCTAGGTGGACTTTTCAGTTTTCTTCCAGGTCGCGGAGGCAAAGGCCGAAGTAACGGCAGGGCTGTGTTCAGATTCAGAAAAAAGTACTTCTCCAACGAGTTTTTCCTATTCATCCCACTCATAGAACACGCTTTCCAGTGCACTATTCATCTAGAAAAAGTACTTTTTACTTCCAATCTGAACGCAGCCCAGTAGTACCATGTTTTGTAGTAGCATGCAGTAGCTGTAGGCAGTAGGTGGCTGCTGACCTGGACATCCTCGATGGACAGCGACCAACGTAACGTGCGCTAGGCGGACCACGATACAGACAGACACAGTATGTCACTATAGAAGAGTCTATAGACTCTCCCGGTCCTCTCCTCATATCGTGGCGTCGGACTCGTAGTCGTAGCACGTGTTGACGCGCTGTGCTTTGGATCGAGATCGACATGCACGTCAGATAAGCTGGAGGAAAGGGACGCCGCCGGTCGTCGTAGGCGTCTCTATATGTCGTGTTCCAGCACCGGTGAAAGCTGTGTGTTAATTCGAGAAGAGCTGGGTGGATTGATCGCTCGTAGTCATCTTTGACCATGAATATATAGTACCCGGTGCCGTCGTCACGGTCGACGGCAGCAGGCACAGCGACACCTCGATCGATCAAAACAGTGCTGATCCTGGAGAGTACCTAGCTAGCGCGCAAAAGCGCCGACCGGCGGGTAGGAGTTGAGCCCATGCCCGACGCTCGGCCACACAGGCGACGCGAGCTCCGTGGTGGTTATAAATGCCGCTCTCGACACCGCCAGCGCCACCACCCATTCGCGCGCGCGCACAGAGCAACCCAGCCGAGGCGCCGAGTGCTAACCACTCCACCCACAGCGCGCCCAAGATAGCTAGCAAGGCGGAGGGGCGGCGTCGCCATGGCCAACGGCGCCTTGGGCGTGCAGGGGAACGCGCCGGCCGGAGCTTGGTCCTCCGGCCTCTGCGACTGCTTTGACGACGTCGGCGGCTGTAAGTCTCGTCGGCCTCCAACTTCAACCCTGATCTATATATCCGTCGTTATATATATATCTTCTTCGTTTGCTTGGCCGCGCGATCTCGCTCATGCGCGAGAGCGTAATAAACACGTGTACGTGTGCTCCTGCTGCGTGCAGGCTGCCTGACGATCTTCTGCCCGTGCGTCACCTTCGGGAGGATCGCCGGCATCGTGGACCAGGGCGCCACCTCCTGCTGCGCCAGCGGGACGCTCTACTTGTTGCTGCAGGCCGTCACGGGGATGGCCTGCTTCTACTCCTGCTGCTACCGCTCCAAGCTGCGGACCCAGTACGGGCTCACGGAGACGCCCTGCGCCGACTGCTGCGTCCACTTCTGCTGCGAGGCCTGCGCCCTCTGCCAGGAGTACCGCGAGCTCAAGGCCCGCGGCTTCGACATGTCCGAGGGTATGTACACGCGTGCGTCCGTAGTCCTACAGTTGCTACCATCCATGCCGATCATCGGACTGAGGTTGACGACGTACGTACGATCGACAAACACGAACGCTTGTCGTCGTCGCCGGCGCCTGGCTTGTAGCGGTGGTTGGGATGTGGCTTTTCGTCGGGTTTGTCTTGTTGATGATGAGCTCCATTTCTCGTCTGTTTCTCCTCTCGCATGCAGGATGGGAGTGGAACATGGAGAGGATGGGAAAAACAGGCGCTGCAACCGCCCCGCCCCAGATGTATCCCGGGATGTCGCGTTAAGGGCGTCCGCACGGAGCAGATGCAGCTGGGCATCCGTGTACTGCCAAGCGTCCGGCTTCTATATCTATGCTTCGATCATATATGCTTCGTGTTTGTTTCGACCTTATTATGTATGCATTCAGTGTTGTAATAATCGTTCGCAGTCGCTATCTTAAGATCCATGCTTAGTAGCTTATTCCCCAACCCCCCAAGACTATATAAGAGTTGTGTTGTGTGTAAAATAAAGATTGTGTGTACGTGTTTGAATCACGAGAATGTCATGGTATCGCTAATTTCTTTTTTCAATTTACGATAATGCTATTAAGCTGATATTAATAATCCACATGGAGGTGGGGATGGGGGTCTCTGTCCATGCATGGGAATCTTGATGTGGAATCAAAAGCTTGTATCCCACTATCGATTTATATCTTCCTCATCATCATAAATGTCAGAATTTTTATGACAAACATAACATATTGAAAAAAAAAATATTGACCCAAGAAGCAAGGTTTATGAACAATGCTCGAGGGAGGTCAAAATGGCATGAATATTTAAAGTTTTTTATTAAAAAATTGTATACTACTAAGACTGATAACATGTGGCATATGGTCGGTGTCTCTTGATCCCTATACTAAGAAAAGTTAGGTGGGTAAGGACATACAGAGTATTGCGTAATCCGGTTGGACGAGGCTAGAAAAAATAGTGTTTGGTTACCCATTCTATTCCTATTTTCCGTTCCAAATATGCTCCTCTTCTATTCAATTCACCGGTAGAAAATCTTAGCACAAGGAAAATTAATTCAAAGAGTAGACGCCAATTCGACAACCTTCTGTTTTCACCTAAATGGTATCATATATTGTGTTTATAGTGCAGTCCACATGGAATTGGGAATTTTGTTTGGCGTTCATGAAAGAATTCTGACTCATACAAAAGAAGGAAGGAGAAGTGAAGGTTGTCTCCATTGTCAATTGTGCTGAAATGTGAAGAGTAAACTGTCAAAGTTCGTTTTTATGTTGCTAGTAAAGTTTGATTTTAACTCTATAGTCTCTCTCTCTCTATACACACACACACACACACACACACACACACACACACACACACACACACTCACTTGGACTTTCGATTTCTACCCTCATGTAGTGGCTCCGTTTGCACATGTTTCAATTGTTTTCATCATCTTGCTGCGATTTTGTTTTTAAAGATGGCTCATCTATATTTACTTATTTAGATGGCTAGGCAAGCCACTTTTCCTCAAGGAACTAAACGAGTAACCATGTTTTTTAGACTTAACGAATAACCATGCTTGTATAAAGATTTTCTTGCTAGGGCCAGCACTATTACCGAGCAAAACCAACTAATGTGGAGGAACGCAATGAGCAACATCACTAGGTACAACAAAACAAGAACTCGTTTGGAAAAGGAGATGCACCCCTTGTTTATAGTATGTTTTTTTGGCGCGAGAAGGTGGGACGTCATCTTGACTTGATTTCGCTACTGAATCCTAATCAGGTTATTTTCCTATCAAAACCTTCAGATTCTATTTGCCAACGTTACTTAGAGTTACTCGATCAAACCGTGCAAGCAAAGTTTCAAAATATCAAACCTAGGGCGTATTAGTTGGGAGAGGAAGAAAGAACTTTTTTTTTTTGGAGAAGCGTGTTTTCCGAGAGAATAAAAAAAGTTGAAAGGAATTGGAGTGGAACTTTTCTAGGAAGCGTGTTTTCTAATAGGACTAAACACGCCTCTGGTAAGGTGTTTGAAGTAATCAAGAAATTGTGAATTTTTCTGTTTAAAATTCCAAAAATCCCTGTTTGTTTGTTCCTGTCCAGTCTGGCACATTTCGCGCCGATCCGATGAGCGTTCTGCGAAGTGTTTCCGACCGCTTCCGCGCGAAATCACACCCCTCCATCTGCCATCCGCCGGATCTAGCTCCACAACCCCACCCCCGGCGGCAGAAGAGACCGCCGGACAAGAGAGCAGGGCGCACAGTCGCGCACGCAGCCCCACATGGCCGGTTCCGGCGACACCCCGCAAAAGGCAGCCATGTCGCGTCGCCTTGGCTGCTCCCGATCGGCGGAGGCGGAGGTACACTTGTCGCCTGTCGGTGTGCGCGCAGCACCGCGGCAGCGTTTCCCCCTTTGAAATTCAAATGGGAAAAGCTTATATCACCCCAACCTATATATATGTGTTAGACTACATAACCCCTCACCTTATGAAACGGTCTATGTCACCTCCGAACTTCTCAAAACCAATAAATTACCCTCTAAAGCAGTTTTAAAAAATCATAGTAAATCACAGAAAAATCATAAAATATAAAATCCAATTGTGTTGGACTCCAAATGAGTAGATATACACATTGAACATATAATATGGTATGTTTTAGTACATTTTTTTCACTATAGCTTTAGATCTATGCTTTTCTCCATAGCTATAAAAAATATATTAAAGCATACCATATTATATGTTCATTGTGTATATCTACTCATTTGGAGTCCAACACAATTTGATTTTTCATTTTATAATTTTTTTTATTTACTATGTTTTTTCAAAATTGGTTTATGGGTAATTTGATCAGTTTTGAGAAGTTCAGTGGGCTGATTTAGGATTTAGACCGTTTAGGGGTTACGTAGTCCACCTAGGGTGATATACACGTTTTCCTTTGAAAATTGCTCCGGGGCGACGTGGCCGGGCGGCGCACCGCTCCTCCGCCCCCATTTTTTACTCCCCCAAATTCCCACCTGCTGTTCCGCCCCTCCGCTCCTTCCCCAGCTCTCTCTCTCTCTCTACAAGAGCACCCACCCCGCCGGCCCTTCCGCCCTCGCCGAGCCCAAATCCCTGATGGATTCTCTATATTTCTCTCTCGCGCCGCCGCTTGACGCCTGGCCGTTCTCGCCCGCGCATCGCCCTTGGCCTGGATTTCACCGATCTGGCATGCCCAGCTATCCCGTGGCAGCGGGAGCCGCCCCCTTGCTGTCTCTCCACAGCTCATGCCATGCATGGCCGATCCGTTGCCTCAGATCGGGATTGCCGTTAGTCCCCCGCTAGCTTTTCCCTTTAGCCAGCACACCTTCGCTTCGTTTTGTGTTGTTTCGGGGTTTGGCACCTCTTCCCTAGCCTAGGGTTTCGAGCTCAAGCTCGCCGCCGCCGCCGCCGCGCCGGCGTCTGAGGTGAGATATTTATTCTGGTCTTCTAGGGGGTGTTCGCTGCACTGGCTGCACCGGCTGCACCTAGCCCGCTGCTGCAGCAGCAACAGTTGCCGTAGAGGCAACGGCTAGCAGCAGCAGCCGCTGGGCAGCGCAGCAACAGCACAGCGAACACGCCCCTAGTTTTTCTGCACTTGTTCACTGTTGAAAAGCTGTTGATATTGGGTCAATTGTGCGCGTGTGTACTTGTGTTGTCACCTGTGTTTCAAGTTCAGCCACTTATCTAGCTAGCAACATACAATTACGAGCATATTGATTTATCCGGGCATGCATCAGTAGTAGATTTTGGTAGCTCAAAGTGAACTGGAGCTGGATCTAGTTGCTGAGTTTTAGTTTATGAGGAGTATTGCTGGTTTCAACCATGGGTAGCAGATTTTGCTGGCTGGTATGCGTGGATCTTCTGCAGGAATACAGGAGATGTCACTCTTGTCCATTATTTGTTGGTGATTGTTGAGATTTTAGTTAAGTGGCGCTAGATTATTCGTTGTAGACATATGCTCAAGTAGACATAATACAGTGTTCATCCATTATGTTGTCACGTCGGGAAGACCTTATAGGCTGCCATATGATGTTAGGAGCTTAAGTTGCTCTTTTTCTGGTTTGATTCCTTAATTTCTAGTGATTGTGGATATCTCTTCAAAATTGAGATGGTAGAGGACCCTGTTTCTTCTTACTCCATGTAAATGCATAGTTTTCTAAAGTATGTTTTCCTTTTACGAATGGTGAAATGTGACTGAATCTAGTGGTGAGAGGCTGAGAGCTTTGCTAATTGTTTTGGGTTGCACTTGGTTATGTCCTCATCATGCATAGTGCTTATACTATACAGTAACGTGACATGGCATGTGTTCCTATATGCTGCTGAAGTTCAATTCCCCTTCTCTACATGGTGAATGCTTGCATGTGTGTTCTGTACCTATTTATGCGCTCTTCTTGCACAATACCTGTTTACAACAATATGACATGGTGTGTGTGTTGATATTCCTCTCTCAGTGGTTCATGCATGATTCAACAAAGAACACATGCACGTGGAACCTGTCAATCAGAACATTACCATGTTTTCTTTTACTGATGCGGGCATGTGGCAATCAATGCATTTTATCCAGCACCTTTCACGATGTTTGTATGGTGGCTTTGCAATATGCTCACGGATGTGCATGCATGCGCATGCCAGTTCAAGGATTCAAAATGTTCCACCAATAGTGGTTATTGTGAAAAACATAAATTAATTTCACTAAGAATATAGAACATCTGACCACTTGTAAAGAAACATTCATATATGCTTGATCCCATTGCTCAGTATGTAAGTTCACACCATTATTTCTTAGCCACACGGCGTTCTCTGTGGGAACTGGGAAGTATGTTGCCAAATGACTTATTAAGAAATATAACCTCTTTGCAATCATGTAGACTGGATTTATGAAAATTTTGCTAGCAAGTTTGTCTTGTGAAGCAATTCATATTTTAAGGTGCTACGAGTAGGTTAATGTGAGGAACTGAGGATTACCAACGTACTCGTACATTCATTTTGATAGTTGTTTTGCATCCATGTCAATGCTTAAAAATGAGAATGATTGTATGTTAACCCAGGTTCGGTGGTTAATTTAATTTGTATTGCCAGGTGCATGACCACACTACTATTAATAAGAAAACAGAAGGTGCTACCTATAATAAAAGTTACAACACACATACTATTCATATGAAGCTCCCACCCCACCCCCATTTAATCATGAGTAAAATCATGCATGAATGTGCATCCTTGAGAATAGCACACTCGCTATCTTTCGTCTGATGATGAGAGATTGTGGTACACTCATGCACTGCCACACTTGTGTGTAGTGCTGTGAGCTGAGCATGAGTGACCCTAGGTACGGAATTAAACCTATGATCCTGGTATTGAAGCTCGGTCTCTGCTTGGTTGAAGCCCTGTTAAGCTTGGAATCGGTTCATTGAGGCTTGGTAGCGCACAGTCGCATAGGTTTACAAATAGATTTCTAAATCTAGGAAGGAATAACCTTCATCGAGAAACTTAGAAACACTGTAGCCTGCAATGATGGCAAGATAGTTCTTCAGTTACTTTTTCGTAATACAGTTCTGGTTCAGCCTTTTGAGGTGTTTTGGCCTGCAAGGTCTGTCTCCTTTTGCTGAGAATAATAGACGAGTAATGGTAGTGTAGGGCCAGTGGAACACTTAATGATATGGTGCTGAAAGGCACCAATTCCTTCATCATTCTTGGGGCCTGGACCCTTTGGAAACACTGGAACCAATGTGTATTTGTCTATTTGCTGGTGAATTGGGGATGCCCCAAGCATGGTAGGTGCCCTGTTGCTCGTTGAAGAGGAGTTCTATTTTTGGAGACGGATGGGCCTTGAGGTTTCTCCCTCTTGTCTGCCCTAGGCCCTAGGGAGTAGGTCTTTTGATCTGAGTTGTGGCCGTTGTTCAAATTTAGTCAGAGGCTCCTTCTGTATGCTAAAGTAGATGTTGCAAGGGTATTTTGTGGCACACTCAGTGTCTGTACCCCTTTTCTTCTGTAATATAATTTATCTGTGTGTTCGACAAGAAACAAGATGGCAAGAACAACAATGCCAAGGGCTAAAAGACTAGGAAAACAATAACTATTCTAGTTATAGTTGAAGGAGGGAAAAATTATGGTTAGAGAACATGCTATTTAACCCTACAGAGTTGCGACATTCATACCGCAGCCAAGCAAGAAGCTTCGATAAGTAACAATGATTAGGGGCTTTTAACTCTTTATGTTAACGAAAGAATATTGAGACGAATTGGTTTACAGTCTAATATGTGGTAGCTGTCTTACTTGTATCTGTGGTTCAGTAGAGGCTAGGGGAAAGGAAGCTAATGCACCAAAGTTGGAGAGATAGTTCAGTGAACCGTCACTGATATGCACTAGCAAGAACTCATGAAGACATGTTTTTAGGTCTTTGCCAGTCGTGATCTTGTCATTGGGAATTGGTTGCTAAGTCTATAGACTCATGTGGGTCAGGGAAGCTGAAACTGCATAGGGACTTTTTCTGTGATTATGAATTGTTGAAGACCTAAAAGGACAGGAGAATGCACTGGAGCTCTGGGCCTCTAGCAAATAACTCAGAAAGTCACCATGTCAAAACTCACAGTACCTTCCAATCCGAAATAATAAAGTCGCCATGCCATGCTGTAGTCTGACGCATGGTTCATTTTGAGCTCAAGTAGCATGTTGAGTAATAGTTTTCTTGACAGTCCTACCTGCATTACTTAGTTTCCCTCTGACGGAACTACCACTCTACTCTGAAAAGCTTGACCTGTGGAGGATTGAAGAGTGAGAATAGGTGAACTGGGATTCTTATTTTTAACGTACATTGCTGAGTTTCATATATGGTACTGCTATAAATCAAGTTTGATTGGCTCTTTGTCATCAACTTGAGGAAAACTATTTCCTTTCCATTCTACTCGATTTGTGGAGCCGAATATATTAGTGCAATAAAGTGTACATCCGTGCTTGTACGGGATTAGTAGATTGCCTTAAAAGAAGATCCCTCAAGGAGCATAAGATATTATATTCAGTAGTGCGATGTAGTTCTGTTTTCTGGTTGTTGTCTTATCTACAAATTGGTTGTATTTTGCACACACGAAATGGGTTAACAGCATCAGGGTCGTAGCATTCATCGCATGTCATGTTTCATTTTCTAATTGACAGACGTGCCACAGAAAAAACACACCAAATTCATATTTTTCTCCAGTCAATGGCGAGTCGATCTTACCTAACTCTTAATGTAATTAGGTAAAAGCTCTGCTTATGCTGTCAGTTTCACTTTCTGTCAATTGCTGGTGACCCTGAGTACACAGTGGCTCGTCACTTGAGTTGCAGAATTACCTTTCTTTTAGATATTTTCTCCTTCTCTTGCACTCTCCATCTAGGACTATATTTGATCCGACTAAGCTTTTCTAATGCTCTATGTGACTGTATAGTTCGTCCATGCCCTGTATGCTGTAATCCTGATTGGGCTCTATTTGTACCTGTTATTGGCCCTGCATAATGATTGTTCAGCAGATTTAGCTTCAAGGCATTTATGGGGTACCCAAATAGACTATGAAATATATATTGCTTTATAGTAGTTTGGCGGGGTCAATTCTAAATGTAGGACAATTGACATTTCTTCCATTATATTTGGTTTGTGTTTAGTTTTATGTTTTGACTCAATGGAGTTGAATTTATGATAGACTTTGAATTTTATGTTCTCTGCTGTTTTAACATTGCATATATGTTCTCTTGTTTTAATAGCTGCTAATTGAAACCAGAGATAGTGACAAAAACCTAGCAGCTGTCTCATTTTACTTTCAGGTTTCTGCAGCAGTGCAAATGCATATAGTTTGTAGATATCTCTAGGGACTTTATATTAAGTAATAAGTAGGCCTAAAGATGTTCCCTATTGCTTATAAGGCCTTTTAATCTGACATTTCTCTCTCTCAGAGTTGCTGCAAGCGGAGGCAGCAAGCTAGAGGCAACAACTGCATACCTTGCAAGAAAAAATCGTAAGCTACTTGATCACTAGTCCTGTTACATGCTTGCAAATTGTGTTATTGCCTTGTGTATATATATGGGTTGCTGTACAAATTTATCTTAGCTGAACTTAAGGTATCATGATATTGTCAACTCAGTGTTCCCGCAGTTTGATTATATGTTGATGATCTGTATGGAGGTACTCTGAGTTCATGGTATCATAAATTAATCGAACATCCAAATGTCAGTTCAAGTCCTTCATTCTCCTTATTTATAGCGGAATTGTCTACATTTGAGAATGCTATTGGGTACTGTGGATTGAGTAGACACTGGGTTACTTTATTATGATTGAGTTATATGATTTTGAAATGGTCGCTGCAGGGATAAGAGTATTGAAGTCCCTAGTGTAATCTTTTGGACGTTGACAAAGTCCCGTAAACACAACTCAGTCATGAATTTTAAAATATACTATACTTACAAAACCACACTTGTCATTTCCATTTGAAAATACATGTCGAGATAAATTAAGACCTATCATTTCCATATGTCGTATGTAAATATTGTAGTCGAGGTTCGACATGGAAGCATGTTCTAAAAAGTGTTATTTAAGAGATACTGTTGCAAGTCCAAGATGTATTGTGATATAATTGTCTAGCAGTTGGATTCCAGTGATTTTAAGGTCATAGGCCTAGTTTTCCAAGTTGTAGCAGTATGCCAGATATCTTCCGAACTGTATAAGCTTAATATAGTGGAACTGTTGTCACGTGGCAATTCGTTGCCTCCATTTATTTTCTTGTAATTGACTAAATGCCCAGCTGTTATTCTCCTTTGGAAAACTATAAAAATGATTATTGAACATCCATTTATTTATGTTGATCCCTGTATGGTACTTCTTTATCCTGGAATGACTGCTGCACTGATAAAATGGAATGAGATAAAATGAAATGCATTTCTGGTCTTTCAATTCAAGACACTGAAAGTAGCACTTGAATTTTCCAGATACACACTTCATATCTTGTAGTCAATAAGTTCACTTGAATATGCTCATGTTGTACGGACAAACTTACATAATGTGTGATACTGTGATGTAGTTATAAAACAAACCATTTCTTGCATTTTTCAATAAAATACATCTTATTTTTGAGATAGATATAAACTACCATTGCCGATCGTTTTTGTGAAATGCATAGTTATCTGTCTTGCTATGTGCTTAGACCTGTTACAATCAATCATTGCTGATTGCTTTGAGTTGCAGCCTTTGAGGACATTAGCAGTGCCATATTGCGTGTCTTCATGGATTCAGTTGTAACCTGCAACATTTCAGTTAGTCATCGTAAATGAAATGCCACTAAAGAACTAAGAACAGAGTCAATTGGTCTTGCGCGGAAAAACCAGGGTTACCCTAATTTAGGAGGTGCAGGTTGCTCGATATCACTTTCTTGCGGTGAAGTATTAAGCTCAAGATGAATAGGAGTATTAGTATTCTCAATAACGGCAAAGTTGTACGGAGTTGTTGAATCTTGGTTGATTTCACCTGCTGCTTCTTTCTCGTAAAGCTGAGCAAGTGGGCATAGAAATAAATCACTCAGTCATTTGATGGGTCATATATCATGGTAAATTACCTTTCTTGATTTATCAAATACCTTCTTGTATAATTCAACATTTTCCTGACGAATTTGGTTGACCTTTCTGTATAATTCCATGTTGTCTTGTTGAATGAGACTTCCCTGCAAATGAGCCAGTACAGAGTCAGCTTGCTGAAATTCACTCAGATATCGTCTTTCCTAGGAACAGTGGAATGTTCTGGAACCTTTCGATTTAGTTCGTGAATTTCGTCAACCAAGAGTTGGTCCTGAAATTAATGATTGGGGAACCTCAATTATATATTTTGGATGAGACAATCTGGTAAATGATAAAACATGATTTCATGCTTACCTTTTTTGTCCGGATGCTACTTAGACTCATTTCTAGCTGATTTTCTAGATTTTGAAGTTCCTTAACACCCAGTCCGGAAAGATTTTGTCCCATCAACTGCCTGCAGTGAATCAAATCAATTTACTATTGTTATGTGTTGAGTTTCATTTGATTTTAATAAATAAGTTATCAGTCTACTTTTTAAGGATTCAGCCTCTGGGTATTTGTATGTTGGTACTGTTTTTTGCTTGACACAGAGCGATTTACAAATCTGAATTCATAAATCTTACACCCTTTTATATTTCTCTTGTTTGTGAAGACTGATGTATGCGTAAACCATGGATTATCTTATGGGATCATAGCATATATGACATTCTTAAACTTGGCACTCTGCTAAAACGTTCGTATATACTAATTCATAGACTCCGAACTGGACGCGTTCTTTTAACCCTGCAGTCCTTGGGTTACTCCACCAGGACATATGAATGATCTGTATCATGGCATATTTTTAATTGGATTTTGAAGTGCAACTGAAATTTTTCTGCATGCTGAATACTTATTGGTCTTATTCTTCTGTGTTTTTTTAAAATTCTTTATTTTTTAAAAATAACCAGCAGAACATATTTTCTTCCTTGAATGAAACAAACATCAAAATGAATTTTCTTCGTTGAATGAAGCAAACATCCGTGTGTTTTTCTGATTGAGAAGCTATGTATTGATGTACATACTGACAATTCCTGTGTTGTAAAAAATGCAGGGTGTTCTTGCCGTACCGATGATTTTCTTGCAAGTTGTGCAGTTGTTGTCTCAAGCTTGCTGCCTCCCTTTGCCAGAACTATTGAATGTGAAAAGCACAGTTAAGTAATGCCGCATTCAGAGAAGCCAAAAGGTATTGGTATAAACAAGTTGCTTAGCATGGTGTATCTATCAGCTTAGTAAATTGCATATTGTTATTATTATGAAATAACTGGAGTACATGTGATTGACATGCCATTTCTTTCAATCAGAAATTATTGAAAACAACAAGATGGGGAGTGGCCAAATGGGGGTCAAATGAGAAACAACAATTGTGGAAAACAGTTAAGGTAATTAGGAAACCTTGTAAACTTGAGTCGGTATTCTATTTCGTACAAAAATTCTAAAACATGTTTTTGACTCATCTGGAAATATATTGGTATGCTACACGCACGTATTTGCTGTTATCTGTGCTTCTCACGCACAACTGTTGATGTCTCCACTCAATGAAGCTATAATATCAGAGAATGTGAAATCGTTATGGAACATGTGCTACGAATGGACAAACCAGAAACAAGTCACGGATTGCTTATCTTTCTCAAACAAGCTTAAGCGTGAAATTACCAATGTTTTTCCCTTTCTAGGGTTTGTTAAATGTAATAATCTTCAGAGATTCGATCTAAACTGAGAAGGATTCATCATCCATGTTCATGCATTGCTCATCCTTTTGAACTCTAAGCATATATTGGCTTCTAATCCTTTAAGATTGCTTCAGAGGGTCGGAATTTAGATCAGGTACATGTGTTTCCTGCTCTGTGTTTCATTTCTTCTCTCACTTGTCGTTTGATGTTTTCATGTTTTCAAATGTTTTTTTATTCCAGAGTTGAAAGCAATCGCACAGTTTTGGAAGGCTTCAATTGGAGGGCTGCTGTTAGCATATGAGCAGTCTGTGGCTACCTTCAGAAGGTTTTCCTTATATATACACATTTACTATTATTAGCACGACTTTTTTAACTGCACATTTGCCATCTATTGTTTTTTCCAATGAATAAATCCTCCTGCACTTTGTTCTATTTTTGCAAGAGAAATTCAACGGTATCAAGGTGCAATGTAACATCTGTTCTGAAAATTGGCCTGTTTATATAAGAACTTGAGCATTGATGTCTTTACAGAGGAAATACACGACTTATTAGCGAACATAATCCTGTATGCTTGATCTTTTTTATCTTCTCTAACTAATGTCTGGATCGTTTGGATGTAGATCAGATTCTACCGAAAGCATCAGCGCCAACTTCTGCTTTCTGACAAGCTTCAGGGCTGGTTAAGCAAAGACTCATCCCAGCTTCGACCCAGTTGCACGTGGAGCACGGAAGGGCATAATATGGTCCTAGAAAGGAAGAGTATACTTCAATTTAAGGGCTTCGTTTTGTATTCCCTGTATCAGTAGCAAAAGGTTTGGCATTCCTATCCCATCTGGGTAGTAAACTTTAGCATGATTTGGCTAGATACTGCAAGAGAGTCCAACAAGGTTTGTATGGAGTATGGTGCTGCTCCAAAGTCCAAAGTCGAGCTGCTGTCAGCATTTTCTCCTTCCCGTGATGAATCCGGGAGTTTGATGAACTAGTGGAACTAGTGGTCCAACCTGGGCCTCACTTTCAGCTGGGCCAACATGCATGCTATCTTATCATGTCCACACTAAAGCTCCAAACGTTGTTGCAATCCTAGGGGAGGTGTTACACATGGGTCTCACGTGGACAGTACGGTCTCGTTTAGATTGGTTTAACTTCATTATTCATTAACACTTTCATTTCATTGAGCACCGCAGTCACAATTTTCAAACTTTAGCTATTTAAATGGGGTTCTGCGAGATGCTTGCCTATGATTTCCGCACCCCCTCCCCTACATTCTGCTGCTATGTTGCTATCTTCCCACTGAAGATGGGTCATTACAAAATATATTTATGATGGGTCATTACAACGAACTAAGAATGATATTATGTGTAATTAATTTAGGAAGAAAAATGGACTAGAATGACATGCAATTGTAACTATTTAGTTGACCTCAAGGATAGTCAACTAAATCTCATGATAGAATGTTGTATCGTTTCTTTCACACACAAGGATAGTCAACTATGGAGGATCTTGTAAAATATGGAGTAAAGTATGTGGCTGGTGTTTTAACTTTAATGGCGAGTTTTACTGAAAAAACTTTAATGGCGGCTTTTCGACTTGCTTTTGCAAAAGTCAAAAGCCAACCAAATAGCCCAAAAGCCATAGGTCTATTTGTGCAAAGCCCCAACTTATCTCCATTATTTTTATTTGCTTTTGGGCCAAAAAATCACCAACCTGGCAACCTACGACTGGTTGCCAGGTTCACATTCTATTTTCCCTGTTGCTCCTATCTCCTCCCTCTCGTGTCTCCTCTTCATTCACTTCCACCGCTGGCACCCTCGAGGCTGTCCACCTCCTTCTCGCTAGCGCCCTCGACCACGAGCTTCCACGCCGTGAGCTTCCCTACCGCGGTACCGCCATTGACAGGCTCCACCACGGGTGTGAGCCATTGTCGCGGGCGAGATATGCAACCACGGGTGCGAGCCTCCACCGCCGCGGGCGTGAACTACCATTGCTAGGAGACCACTGGCGCTAACCCTATCTGTGAAGTGCTTGGAGGGAGAAGATGAAACTGACGAGTAGTGAAGGAGAGAGCTAAATAGGGTGAACTGTGGATGACATGTATCTTCTCATAAGTGTTTCTAAAAGCCACAATTGTACAACCGAACGGGCTTCTAGAGAACAATGCACAAGTTTTCTAAAAGTGACAACACGACAACTTTTCTAAAAGCCACAACCCAACCAAGAACACCTTAACTGGTTGTGCCATTTTGCCCTTGTCGAGACATAACATCAATCGGTCGATGGAGAAGAATGTTGATAAGGTGAGGTGTCTACAAGCGACTAGGTACATGACATCAATTGTTGTGCCTATTATATATAGTAATAAAAAAATCTCGAGTTTAAGAATGTTCGAGTTAGATCACATGTATATCTATTGTGTCACACATTTCTGTTTTGTGTTTATGAGGGTTTAGGACCACTAGCCTTAGGATTAAGGACCAGATACCTTGAGCAAATAACCTTATGTTTTTCCATCATAGTGGCATGTTGTCAACATATTTCAGATGCTTTTTCTTTACCTTTTCAATCATATGTAATTTAATTCCAAAATATTGTTATTTTAGGTCAATATATCCAGAGTGTTTTTGGTAGACATATGGGAATCGTTGTTTCTATTATTTTACATGTTTGCGAACCATTTTTTCTATGATAGTGTAGGTTCTTCATTAAAGGTTCCATTCTACACCTTTTTGTATTTGAAATACTATTTTTATATTATTATACAAAGTTACCGTACCAAAGATGTCAATACCCTAACAAACTTACATTTTAAATGTAACCATTTTTGCAACTTAAGTATCATATAGGATCATTACACCTTTTACAACCCCGTCGGTGCAAGCATTGGTTTGTTCCAAGTGGCAATCCTATCTCTATGGTACCAAGAGAAATGTATGTCGACTTGGCAACCGAAGCGGGGGGCTAGTGTGCTCAAGAATAAGGACCACTATGCATGCTCTCTCGAGGGAGTCTAGCATCGGTGCAAGCATTGGTTTGTTCCAAGTTGCAATCCTATCTATCTATGGTACCAAGAGAAATGTATGTCGACTTGGCAACCGAAGCAGGGGGCTAGTGTGCTCAAGAATAAGGACCGCTATACATGCTCTCTCGAGGGAGGCTAGCAAAGATAATATCCTTGACAAGCTTTCATTAGCCCTGGCATAGAGATTCCTATATCTTTGCAAACTCTCGAGGAGCCCCGTTGTAAGGAAAATGAGCCTAGACATTGTTTCTGATTTTGGTGATCGATTGTCAACATGACCATTGGGACTAACATGATTTGAAAGGTGATATTTTAGTAGGTTTCAAGGATTTTTTGAAGCCATACAAATGATCGGAAATGTTTCCTAATCTATTACAAAAGTGTCAAAAAAGGATGAAAATCGACATAGAAACGATGTAAAAACGATTAAAACAATGCTCAAAACAGTGAGGCGAACAAGGCAGAGTAATAGTCGGTGGTGCACCATCAAAATAGTAGGTGGTACCATCGAATTAGTGGGTGGCAATGCTAAAGCATGTTAATAGTCGGTGGAACCATTGAATTAGTCGGTGTTGAATCCTTTTTCTGGGCAGTTTGAAGGCCTCTATGTGTGCGTCTAGCTATTTCGGTGGTGACATAGGGGGCATCAAAATAATCGGTGGTACCCCAAAAGTTTGCAACGGCTAGTTTCATTGGTTGGGGTTATAAATACCCCATCCCACGGTCATTTCAAGTGTGCTTGAGCTTAGGAAAGATAGAGGCAAGTGTTCCACATATTTTCAAGTGCTCAATTCACCAAAGTGCTAATGAGAAAATCAAGGAAAGTGGTAGAAGTGTTAGTGCTAGTTTAGGCCTATTATTGCATCTCTTAGATGTTTTGCCTAGAGTTTAGCGATGTTTGCATATCTCTTGCTCTATCCACTGCTTGCACGCACGAAGTGTTGTAATCCGATGTTTCTAGTCTTGCGAGACCCTCTAACTATGTTAGTGAAATAGCTGCCAGTGATTATGAGAGGGAGGAGATGACCCTAGCTAGTTGGCCGAAGCTCTACCAAGTGAAGGCGGCGGGAATCATCCGGGGAGAGGCGAGCGTAGACCCACTTACGCGTGAGGAAGTCTCATGGCGACCCACGCAGTTACTCGACCGGGGAATTTATACCCTTGCGCGGGCATTCCCTTGAGAGTGATGGCTCCAACAACGAGGACTAGTGAAAACTTGCGAGCTTTCCGATACCTCGGTAAAAGTTGTTGGTGCAGGAGTTTGCTATTCTCACCTTCCGCATTTCATATTGCACTTACTTTCCACATTTGCTTTTCCTGGACTTGCCATGCTGGTATATGATTGAACCTATGGTGCAAAACTTTGAGGCGGTAGAGATAGCAATTCATAGAGAAAATTAAAAGTATATTTAGATAGAAATAGAAATAGGTTTTCGTATGTATAATTGAAGCCTTACTTTTTAGAACACCTAATTCACCCCCCTCTTAGGGTGTCACGGTCCCTTCAAGCGGTATCAGAACCAGAGGCTCGTATTTGGACCTTTAGCTTCACTGCTAAATGAGCAAAGTGACATCCGAATAAGATGGTAGGAGTGATATCGGTAAGTTTTTTAGCGGCAAAACAACTAGGTGTTTGGAGAGTGACAAACCTTGGAACGAAACCTCTCACTCGGCCCGAAAACCCCACCAAGGCCAATGAGAAGGACTTGCAACTCAATGCTATTGCACGAAATTCACTTCTTGAATCTCTACGCTTTGAGGTGTTTAATCAAGTCTAATAAATAATATGCCAAAAAAATTGGACCAAGCTTAAAGAACTTCATGATGGTACCATTGATGTTATTCACCAAAAATATTACTTGATTAGACGCAAATTTGATAACTTTGAGATGTTGCCTAATGATTATCTAATGACATGTATTCTCGACCAAATGTCATTGTCAATGAGCTAAATGATTTAGGTTTGACCAAGGTGACAAATGAAGACATCTCAAGAGATATTATCAATGTTCTTGCCAAAGAGAAAGATGCAACCATTGTCACTTATCTCTAGATGCATAAAAAGTTCAAGAATGCCGATCCAAGCAAGATTTTGGGCAAGATCACCACATATGAGCTATCTAACAAGATTGCCAAAGAACCTTCTACCTCAAGTCAGCCAATTGCATCATCAAGCAAAGAAGCAATTGATACATCAAGCAAACAAAGAGAAAGAGGAGAAGGATGATGAGAAGAAGAAAAAATCTTCAAAGCAAAAGAAGAAAGCTCATAAGTAAGAATCAAGCCCAAGCTCAAGTGATGAGAACGAAGAAGATGATGATCAAGAAAGTGATAGCTCTCTTGATGAAGAATCCAAGCAACTAGACAAGAAAATGGAGAAGATGCTAAAGAGGCTCAACTCCAAGGGTGTTTCAGTCACCATGTGACATCTCTTACATTTGTGTTCTCGCTTCATGTAAAAGTCCGGGTGACCTAGAAGTTCTATATTTGGAGAGAGAAATGTTATAATCTTGTCCTTTGCCCCTAAACTTCTAGGTTGGTACTAAGCCATCACAATATAGCCATAACATAGGCCACATGGGCCAACAACAATAAATACTACTGCTAAAGGACATATTTGGTTGGGTATTAGATACACTGCATTTTAAGAGCCAATATCGTCAAAAGCTCACCACATGCATGAGACTCCTAGAGTATTCCCTCGGCAAGCTGCCATGACGTAGACCTAGACACTAAATAATGTATTTTTATTTGAATATTATCAATAATTGTTTGCTATATTTTTTTCATGGCAATAATGTCAATGCTTTCCCATAGTTATCATGTGTAGGGATACACTAGTGTTTAGGTTAGTCATTAATTGCGCAAGGATATGCTAATAATCCTAGTGTCCAAATTTAGCACCAATAGAGATACAATATTATCTATGTCAACACTCAGTCTGAACATGTAGTGACAATAGAGGTTGTGCCAGTTCAATACTGGCATGGATGTTCAGCCTTTCTGGATCATGTTTGTAAGACTAGTTCACTCTGCGTGGATGAGAGGGTTAGGGCCCACGTGGACGAGGAATTTTGCACTAGTTGTCGGAAAACCAACCTACATTAGGGGTGGGCATTTGGGCAACCCAAAAAATTTGGTTCGACTCATTCTGATTTTTTGAAAATTTTGATTTTAGGAACTACAACCCGAATTTTGTCCAATAAACAAATACCCGATGGTTCGGGTACCCAACATTTTGGGTTTGGGTATTCCTGAATTACCTGAGTACACTCTATAGAATGGCCTCAAAGCATTTATGATTTTTAGTGATTGAAGTGATAAGAAATTTCAAAGGAATCCAATCAAAACCGCCTTTTTAACATGAAAGATTAAACGCCCTTTCAATTGATGAGTTCCAAAGCAAACAAAACAACAAAATTAGAGTCAAACATCCATCGAATATAAGACATGAAAATTCGATGAGTAGAGCATTACAAACTATGCAAAATAGAAAATTCTATTATTGGAGTTTGCTTCTAATTTAGACAGGTTGACATCTCAATGATGTTGTGCTGCAACGAGCACGAGCCTCAAACAGACCTGGTTCTTACCACCTCGATGTTCAGGGACATGTAGGTTGGTTTTCCGACAACTTGTAGGATTAAGTACGACATGCTGGAGATGCAAACAAATCAGGGCTATGGAGTTAAGTGGCACGTGGGGCAGAGGGGAGCTTAAGATAGAGCTGATGTGGGGTATTAGGGATGAGAAGGTCAAGGGGGGCATGGGGTTATTGTGTACTTGTTGGGCTAACAAATCAAGTTTTTCGAGCTATTTGGGTATCATGGTTCTAAACCCGAACTACCCAAAATTGTTTTGGGTTCTCAGGCTTAGCAACCAATATTTTGGCTTCGATAATATGGGATTGGGTTTGGGTTTTGTGCCCATCCTTAGGTGGCGCTCGTGGTGGGAGGCGACCCGACAAGATCGGATCGGCCATGTTAGAGGTATGTCCCTTTGCTACTGGACTACGACACGCATGGCAAATCAGATGATTGATTGCACATCTTACGAGGGCGCTGCCCCTATGGAGACTGATCTCCCCATGGGAAACGTGAGGGTAGGGCAGCTGTTTTGGTACCATTAAGGTATGATAGATTGCATTTAATTGTAGGATACTACAGTTCTTAGTCTTGTGGGCTGTTTATATAGGAGTATATGACTTTGAGGGTAACTGGCCTATGGTATAGATTATAAAGATGGTTATCTCATGATTATAATCAAGGCTAAACTAAACATATCTGAAATTGCTTAATATACTCAGAGAACCTTTATTTGTCATACTTTTGTGCCAATGTAAGCAATAAATTTTATTTTCTTATGGTGTTGTTGTGCAGTGACCATTATCAGTAACGAAAAGGTGATTATACCTTTTTGTTTGTCATTTATGTGATATCCATCCCTATATCTGCAAGAAATTGATATGTTTGCACTACCTGACATCCTTATGGATTAGGTATTTACATGCAATAATGGACAAAGGGTCTCATCACCATTTACTAGTGAGAATGATGGTATATTATATACTTAAGTAATTAAAATGAATCATATCAAGTCTAAGGGACAGAGAAAAGTCAGCAGAAAACCAATCTAGCGCTGTTGTAAAACCATGTGATGCAATTGATCCAAATTTAGCTGATTAACTTAAGCTCATTTATATAAAGACATACCTTAAGCTCTGTGTTGGGGTTTGCCACGAGCTGTTGCTCCTCTTTTGCTCTGCTGTATCGATCAATTACCGTCTTCATGCTACACAAAAAAACACAATACCAATAATATTCCTGTTTGTAATTATATGAAAAAATGGCTCTGATCTATATTGTAGGCAGACAAACTGAACTGACACAACATAATTTTCTTACATAGAGTTAACCATAGAAAATGTATGAGCTGCATTATGGATACCTAAGCTGTACCCATGTTTTGGTATCTAGCTAGTTAGCATATTGAGTGGAAAATCACATAATGAATACACAAAAAGTATGTTTGTAAATAATTACTCCTAAAATATAAATCTTTATCAAGTAAATCTGGATCTAGTAGATCTTCTTGTCACTACCTGAACATACTTCCAACCTTTCTCGGACTGTATGCCTCACCCCTCATCTCTCACTCTCTCATGCCGGTGCCATAGCCTACTTTTCAGAATCTACTCTGCTGCGATGAATCTAGTAGGCATCATCGTCAGGGCTCACGGCCAACTCCTCTAGTGTTTCCAATTATGGTAGATGAAAGAATTTAGCTCTTCTATCGGTATAGCAACCGACTACCATATCCTTTGTCTTCTCGCCATATGTAAGTATTTTTTTTATTAACGATCATATTGTTAGATCTAACACTTCTAGGCATCATCTAACTCATCAATCAACCCCCACCCCAATCTCTATATGCATAGCGCCATCAAAGAACGGCACCTCTTCCAAATCTAAGGTCTGGGCCGAGCGAACCCCAACATAACTATGATGGCTAGAATACTAGCTGACTTCAAGCAAACTCCAAAGGTGGGGAATTTGGGGATTTTAGTGATATCCTTGAAAAATCGACATATCAAATCGAATATATTGAATATGAAAAGATGAGAATGCAAAATCTGATAACTATTTTGAATCTGAAGTTAAAAGGTCTATAAACCACTGTCAGGACATGGCTCCTGGGCATGCACTAGCCATGGTGGCCAGTGGCAGCTGCAAATATTCATACGAGATAACTACAGACTATATATAGAGAGTAACTCCATTCGACTCAAATAGTTCTCTCAAGCAAGAACGAAATTTCACGAGCAAAAAACACACACCCCTGGAGTTGAAATCAAAATAAAGAAAGCATAAAGTGAAGGCCGAAACACATGCAAATTGAAAGATACTGCCATAGTTCCATGGAAATCAGTTATAACCTGGTGCTGGCGTATTCGTAGAGGCGGCCGGTGCTGGAGAAGATGACCAGTCCGACCTCCGCGTCGCAGAGGATGGCGAGCTCTCTTGCCTTCTTGAAGATCCCGTTCCTCCGTTTGGAGAACGTCACCTGCCGGCTCGTGGAGTTGTCGATCCGGCGGATCACTATCTTGCCCCGCCCCATCCTCAAGCTCTGCCCGATCTTACGCGCAGGCACTCACAGCGCGCGTGTAACGAGGAGAGAGAGACAGAGAGTCAGGAAGCCGGCCTGCCTGAGTTCTGGAAGGAGACGGCTCCCAGCTGGTTTCCCAGATGAGTAGCTAGCTAGGCGAATTATTGGAGGGGGAGATAGAGGAACAAGAAGACGAGAGAGAGATTAGTCTTTTGCTGGTGGCTTTGCAGGTTGGCTTTCCTTTAGTTGCTTTCCTTCCTTTATTTAGCAAGGAAATCGAGCAGGAGCGATTTCCCTCCCCATTGGCTGGGGTCGCCAGGATGGGTTAATTTATTGGAAATGCTAAACTAATGGTGGTAACCATGGGGGCTTGGATGCTTGGTAGCTTCTGGAAAGAATGGGAGGGTGCCTAAAATTGGTTGCGCGCACAGAAAGTTAAAGTAGACGCGCATTGCCAAATTGCACCATATCTTATGCTGCGCCTAAACGTCACCTCGGCATCTACACGTGTCTTAAGTTGCAACCTCCTCAAATCCTTGTTTTTTTTCCCACTAATACCTTTAGCATTTGTAGTATAAGTGTGACGAAATGCGCACTCAGAGAGTGTGTGCGCGCTTGCTTGCATCATATAGTTTGCACAAAAAGAGGTATTCAGGATGGTATATGTACACAGCCACAAAATGAGCTTCTGAAATTTTCATATGCCACTCTCCATCGCGCTTCTACACTTGCAAAAGTACAGAAAAGGAACACAGGCAGCATAAATATCAGACGTCGTTGTACCTTACTATTATGTGAAAAAAACATAGCTTATATATCTAACAACTAATCAATATATACAGCTGGCCACGAGCACCAGGGATAATGAACTGATCGTACTTTCCAACATATGGGATTGATAAATTATAAATAGATTGTGCTAGCATGATATCGATCAGGACAACAAATCTAACAACTGAAAAATGGGTCGGCTATTTCTTTCAAACTTGATAATTAAAGAGAGAAATCTTAATCTTGCACTTGTAGAGCAGCCGATGAAGAGGCCTACATAACCTGGTAATAATCCAGGTAATTCGTACAACCATTTATTGTTTTCCAGGCCACCCACTTATCTGAGTCTATACAATATTGATGTTCACTGGTACGTTATATATTTGAAACATGTGTGTGTGTGTGTGTGTGTGTGTGTGTGTGTGTGTGTGTGTGTGTGTGTGTGTGTGTTATATCAATATAAGGCGTATCATCCATGCCAACGATTGTTTTCTTTTGATTTTGAAGTGTAGCAAGGTGGTACATCAGGATGGTCTAAATTATATTATCGTGTCTTGGTGAGGTCAGACTTTCTGATATTATATATCTCCATTCTGAACAGACATTGAGGGTCATGTATACCTGAGCATCTAACAGCAGAAGTAGAATCTTCAACAATATCATAACACAACCTAAATAGTAGTAATAGGTACGCTAAACCAAGACGTGCATACATATATGAAAATTATTATGGCGTTCATCACACTGTACGTATTATATTGCAATTGGTTCCTACTAATCACATGAACCAAGGTAACATAACGACGCCATGGGTCTTCACATCAACCAAATGAGAGTTCACAGTGCAGTGGAGCAAGCAATAAATTGACCGTTTGTAAGTTGTAACACTACCTACCCCGTTCATATCACTCTTCTCTCTAAGTGAAGAGTACCTGATCAGACAACCGAATGTGAGTGAGCGACAGATTGCGAGTAATAAAAATAAATGTACAGTAAGAGTACTTCTCTTTCTTTCTTTATTTCATTTAAGAAGGGAAACATGCATTTCTTACCATAGCACTTCTTTTTCTGGTTGAGATATTGTTTCTGAATAACGAGTCATCATGGAAAGAGGGTATAGTGGCATGAATGGACTGTATTAGACACTTAAGAAAGTTTGATAATTTTTGTAAAAATGGAGAACTGCCCATTCCCAAAGATCTAACGGTGGTAAAATGGGAGGTACCGGGAGGTACCCAAAGAAAGGTACCTGATGGAGGTAGCAACTAAATATATTTTTTGTATTAAAATAAATACTTAGCTAAATATTCAGTTAGATCAATGGCTAGCATTAATCAGCCATAAAAGTACCCCGTGATACCTTCTGGTACCTTCCAAGCATTGCAAAATTCCTCATTTTGGTATTCTTTTCTGCCATGTGGTTTTAGAATAACAGAGAAAAGAAGTCTCATGAAAGCCTTCTCAGGACGCGTTCTCTGGCGACCTTTTCATACAGCGGTACCAATTTTGGCAGCAGCTTAGAGGTTTGCTTCCTTATTTGCTCCAGTTTGCTTTGTCTTTAGGTGGTCCTCATCCAATCCTATCAAGTAAAGTTTTCAAGAAGGCTCAAATATTACTTCGTCTATATGTGGTAGAAAACAATGCAAAGAGTAGTGATATCCATGGTACAAATTTTTAGGTTTTGATGATGCTGTATTCATGTACTATATTATTTTCCTATGGAATGTATGTTTTAAAGACTATATATGATCACCCTGATTGTATGCAGTATTACAGCAGTAGCCGTAGCAGCCCCAAAACAACCTAAAGAATCTCATAGAAAAGCCTAAATGATGGCATGAAGCAACCACTTCAAGAAGACAAGATTCCACGAAAGCTGAATGCATTTTTTTTAAACACAACTCCTAATAAAAGGATACAAAGTGGTTATTATCTTTATCCCACAAATAAATAAACCTACTTCGACCTTTAGGACACTCTAATTCTTGCCCTATAAAAAGAATCTAGTGCTAAACTCGGTTATCAGTATCTGCCCTGTGGTCCTCTTAATTAGCACTCTTGGTTACCCCCTAGAGAACTGGATGAGAGCTTTGTGCTGGTATGAACTGATTTTTGGTGCTCATCACCTAGCAGGATTAGTCACAATAAAAATAATCATAGAAAAATCCATCATAATATTAACAACGTAACTAGAGCCCAAGCATATCCTGCTCAATATTTTTGAAACTTTCATATCTGTAGTTCTGTACCTATTCCAGTAATATTATGAAGAAGAAAAATTAGCTCCTTCCATTCAACCTTTGCGACTGCTGGCAACATCCCGAATTCCTGATCAACAGTTTGTTTTTTCTCCACACTAATTAGCTCCTCATTTTCTTCATCATCATGGATGTGTGCCAACTAAACCTAGGGGAAGTTTTATGTGTGCGGTGTGCCACACTGCCACGTCAATCAATTTATGTGTTCAGAATACGTACATCACACTTTCTAGCTCTTGGTTAACAGCATGTTTTGATTACAAAGAAAAAATGACAAAAAAAATATTCAGAAAACTTTAGATTTGCACTGTACTTCCTCTTCCCATTATTGTAGGCCACACAATATATAGTACGAAAAAGTTTACCCAAAGAAATATTTTGGCTTTTAGTGTCTTTTAACAATAAAATATAATTTCAACTGGTAGGAAATCGACAGAAAAATAATTAAAATTATCTTGAGATAGAACCAATTAATAAAATTCGAATACAATAAAATTATATATAGTTTATCTCCAACTGTTGATGAAAAGTTACATGTACATAACGTTTGATCAAGCAAGTAAAAGGACGTACGGAATACTTTGTTGCTTGATTATTACTTGATATACTATTGATGTATTGATCGGTCCAGCACAAGAGGTTTAGCCGTATAGAAGCACTTAGGTCGGCCTTTTGTCATAGATATTTTACAAGTTTCAGCAGGCCAAGAAACTGTAGGCTGAAGCATGCACACGCCGTGAGCGTGCCACTTGAGCGAGACCTGTGCGTGAACCAAATACAGTCATGGTTTTTTAAGCCAAAAATATTGGTGCTCATCGATCCTTCACAAACCTGAGCTAGTGTCAATTAGTTGCTGCTCAGTACCTTTAGTTATTAGTAGCTTCGATGAACCAAAGGCTTTGGTCGGTAGTAGAATATAAACGAGCCAACATATTTCCATTTGTTGCTTGCATTGGTAGAGTAATAAAAAGTGAGCCTCAAGTGATCTAGTTTACATGTTATAACAGACCAAAACTAGTCTAACCTGCTTCACTGAATTGGAGCATTCCATACCAATTGCTATAGTGTAGCATTCACGATTACACGTATAGAGTCGCTATGGATGATTCGTCGTAGCCCTCAACACGCACTGTTTTAAGGTGCCTACACATAACTTTAGGGAAAGCGACATACAAGTGTGCAAGAGAGCTTAGATGCAAGGAACTAGTACTAGTGGGATGGTTTGGATCTGGCTAGATGGTTTTGCTCAATGAAGGGAGCAATACGATGGGCTAAGAAGAATGGTAGATTGTGCTTGAGGAAACACATAATCTGTGTGCTCAGTGTTGGTTGGTCGAGAGCCGCAGATGTGTGGATCGATGACGTGGCATGGCGCCTTGATAGACAAAATTCGCTCCTGATAGAAAGAGGCATGCAGTGCAAATTATTTTCTTCCTATATTGCTTCTACATGTTAAAGTATGAGTTTATCAAAACATATAATGGTCTTTCTAATAAAAGTGCCAACCATAACACACCATATATGATTATTTAGCATTCAAGTCTATGAGGTACACATCCACCAAATGATCGCTCTAGCATGATTCGATAAGTTCTAGAATTGATAGGCTAAATCAACGCAATATGGGGCCCACAACACCATAAATCGATGTGAATGGGTCATATCAACACACAATTTTAATACAAGTGTTTCCAGTTGTTGCCTTGTTATCATTGATCGTTTTAGATACGATTGACCATGTACACTTTTATTCGTACACATAGTTTTACATGATTAAGGCTCTTTTTTTAAGTGGAAATTGTCAAATGATGTAGCTTAGTACTACACTACTACTTCTATTGTAAGTATAGATCTTCAGTACTTGGCGGACTAATTATAGTGCCTATGGACTCTATCAGTTGGACTACCAACACCAGTTAACCATCCTGACGCCGCACTTGCTCGCATAGCAGACAGTGGATCATGGTGCCAGCTGCATCTACCCCAACAGCTAAACAGTACTCCCTCCGTCCCAAAAAGTATACGATTCTAGCATAGTATCATGTTTCAGGATGACTGGTTAACTGATTATAGATAAAAAAAATTAATACTTATGATATCAAATAAATACCATTAGGTTACTTACAAAATATACTTTCATAATGAATTTATTTAGAGTCCTAAATATGTATAAATTTTTCTAAAAACTTGGACAAACATGAACTAGTTTATCCGATACGCAATCCATAGTTGTATTCTTTTTGGACGGACCAAGTAACAATACTAGTAGTCATTAACTTTTATGCATCCGCTCGTAAATCGAAGAAGCCCTTGGTTTTCTATTGGCGCATGAAATGGCTGCAAGCCATCAGGCCATCATGTGAGGACCACGCTGCCAAACAGTGATCCCACGTTGCGGCGTAGGAAACGAGCATAGGATGCAGATTTCCCTATGTGTGGCAGCAGCTGCACACTGCAGCCAGCGGATCATCCAAGTACGATGTGGCTTTTTTGGGAGCCGTTAACTTTTGAGCAAGGTAAAGTCTCATGGTTTCCAAGTGTCAATAAGCCCCTACCTGCCACAGGGTCAGTTAGGCTACACATACAGGTGCAAAGCACAACCATGGGTACCTTTTGTTTCCTATGTTTGAATTCCAATTTTCTTTGGGTCCTAGCTGGTGCTCGAGAGACTAAAGTTGCAGGCAAGTAGCAGGAACAATTTACAACTTAAATATCTTATCACGATATGATTAACACTTTAAAAATATATATTATTGTCCGACTCTCAAACTATAATAACTCCGTCCAGCGAATAGAGTTGCACACTTTGTAGGTGGAGATAAGCCTAGGACTCTGAACTACTGCTCAACCACACATAACCAACGAGGTGTCGTTGAAGGGAAGTTTCTCGAAGGATAACTGCTACGCATGTGCCTCCCATCGGATGCGGTAAGGAAGGATAAGATAAATATTGGCGTAAATTTAGTCGATCATGTGTTGGAGATTCGAGTTGTCGGGTACTTTTATGTGGATTTTGCAATTATGGACATCTGTATTTCTACTTCTATCAGCCTATCACTATGGTGGGGCATTGTTCTTTTTCATTCTTAGAAAGGAAGATTTTGTATATTGTTTTCCTATTGTGTACTACGTTTACAGGCTTTTTGTTCATATTATTCTATGGGTCCAATGTTATTGTTATAGAAATGATATGATGTTCTTTTGACTAATAAGGGCCACAAGCCATATTGTTGCTACTGCGTATTGGACCTTTTTTATGTCCATAAGTGGTCTACAAAAATATCACTTATGAAATATAATAAATTGAGACAAATGCCTTAGTTCCTGATATAATTACCCATAAACTTTATTTCTAAAAAAAATAGTAATGAATTTGTATACAACCCATCTAGATAATAAGGAACATATTCTTTTATTTTTTTTAGATAATGAAGGAACATATTCTTTTATATGTGTCCATAAAGTTATTTCTAGTTTCAAATTCCAAGAGCTTTTGAGACATCATAAGAAAAGGCAGCTAGGGTAGGGGTGCCATGTCTTAGAGGTACTAAGGTTGATTCAAGTTTATCTGGTTCTTGATCGAGTCTTTGTCTTGCAGTTGCAGGAGTGATGTCAAACATATTTCTTGAGTTGTCTGTAGTGGAAGTTGGATGGCATGCGATTCACCATTCTCAACTCAGATTTCAAACCTAAAATGATGAGGCACAAATAAACCAATGTTGCATATGCAGTTTTGTATCTTAAAAAATAGTGACACTCTATCATAGTCTAGTCACTTTAGTTGGTACTACATATTTGTTGGCAATATGTGTGTGGTTGAGACGTATATGAAGATGAAACAAACATTTAAACTTTCTATATATATGGCAACACCTTTTGTTTCGTTCAAGTGGAATGAGGCTGGGCTGAAAGCCGAATGCCGCCAACCATATTCGTGTTGGGCCAAGTTTTGGATATATGCAATTCGGGACAGGTGCTCAAGCGAGCCCAGGAACACGCATAAATGTGTCGTTGGCTCGTTGCATCTCTTTTTTCATTCTATAGTATATTTGTTTCAGCATAATTGGTGAAATCGATATTAACATTTGTAGTAATAAATGGGATGTCTTCTTCGATTAACAGTCTATCACAATATTCATGGACATGGATAGTTTATTATATGCTTAATTCACCTTTTGAGAACTTCACTGACTTCGTGTCCCATCCTGATATTTGAGATCCACATAGAGATCCACATCTCTATGCTTCTTAGCATCCTGCATATTACTAGACCTAATAGAAAGCTAACTTATAGTTCAGTTCTCATGTACCCTAACCACTAAAAACCTACGAAAAGCTACATAAGCCGTCTCCGCGACTATTGTAGTTTATAACGAGTTAGGAGGAACAAAACCAGAACTTAACATTAGAACCATACACATCCACCTGCTTTGCAAGTTGTTGCAACAAAGTGTGTTATCCCTCGAACACACTGATGCTCAAACTAAACCAACTACTACCGGTGGTTACAGAAAATCTCTCACAGTGGCGGCGTGGATCCGTACATCGGCCTTTTAAATTTGATGCGCTACTAAACATGGCAGCTCGAGCCAGACTAGGTTTTCCGCGATCCAATTTCCCTGGTGGAGCCCATGGCATGTGGGCACCCATGCGGCGATGCCGTCTGACTCAGCCAGGCAAGCACCTAAAAATAGGAGGCGACCTGCTGCCAAACCCAGACCACCACCTGATCACCGTCAAAGCAAAGCAAAGCGGTCGCTGTCTCGAGCTCGCGATTGTTTAATCCAGCCGCAGCCACAAGTGTCAATCATCGGATGGGCGAAAAACGGCAAGGCGACGAGATCGCGGCCGTGCGGGGACATTGCCATATGCGGCAGATTCGCCCTTTTCCCAGGGCGATCACGCCGCTCTACGCCGCCGGGCAAGTTGCAATTGGCAGCCACTGGTTTCAAGGAAAGTGAGTGGGGCGTGGCCAGTCACTTTGCGAGGAACTTGTCTCGTCGGAGTGCACAGGTTAAAGGTGACGTAGTACTTGTCGAATTGAGAAATGTTTCTTTCCCCGACCAATTGGCCAATCGGCTGCAGATACCGGTGCCAACTAGCAGTACTGGACAAGTCACAAGTACGCCACCTGAAGATAGAAAAAGGCGACTACAGTAGTTGCTGCACTGCACTGCACTGCACTGCACTGCACTGCACGCTTTTATTTTTATTTTGTATTTTTTTCTTTTTTGCGTAGTACACCTGGGAGGTGCGGCCCGTCCATGTGGCCGCCCGTGGCCGAGATGATAAGGTGCGCCGTGCGCTGTCCGATCCTTTCGCCGCTTTTGAGACGGCGAGCCGGCGTGTGGGAGGGCAAGCCAGCGGCAGCGGCGCGTGACGCGGCTGCGTCTCCCACGCCACGTCCTGGCGTCCAGTGTCCCGGATGCCCCCGTCAAACTTGACGAACTGTCGAGCGCTCGGCGTCTGCGATGCGAACCACCATATTCCTGGGCGCCAGAAGCTCCAGGGCCTGATTGAAGCCCACTGGCAGCGGCAGGAGAGGCCGACAGTCCAATATCTATCTCTACAGGCTTTCCGAACGAAAAAGGCCCAAAACGATCCGTGCAAGTCATACCGTTGCAACACGACCACCTCCCTGCCCAGCTAGCCCTTCTCTCCTCCCAGATGCAAATGCAACACGAGTACACGACCGCCTACGCGACCCGCTCGTTGGTGAACGAACCCTAAACTTCCTCAGCGCATCTTCCTTCGGCCGTTTTGCGTCAAATGTCGCCGCCGCCAAAGGCAAGACTCGGTTCTTCCATAATCCCATCAATTTCTTCTAACCTTCCCAAATAAATCTGTGCGCGTTGTGTGCCATTGTTCTGTGAGGCTGCGAGAGGGTTAACACAAAAGTCGTGCATAGCTGCCACCTGATTTCCGTTGAATAGTAGCTGTAGAAGTTTTGATCGCTCTAGTGATTTCAATTCTCTCAATTTATTTGACCTTAAAAGTAGTTTATGTGCCATTGGCCTTTATTTTGTATGCAATATGAACTTTTTGTTGATATAAAAAGATTTAGTGTTTGCATTCCTTGGTGTAGTGAAAATCACTAATTTGTCATCACATCAGAGAAGCATCTGATGCTCACATAAGAGTACAATTTTTTTTTTCTATGCGCCTCAGTCCACAAAAAATGAACTGTAACCAAACAGCCAAAAGGTCAATTCCTGTATCTTGATGCTCACAATGTAAAAGCTGACTGAGACACATAACAAAAAAAACACTCAAATTTTATTTTGCAAATTGTATAGCTCATTACGTGGCTTGCTTGCATTAGGAAAAAAACTGACTCTGATCGTAACTAAAATTTGCTGGCCATTAGGTAGTCAATCTGAGTATCTGACCAATCTTTTCGCTTAACAACGATCAATCCACAATCATTTCCATGAACAAAACCATTTCTGCGCAGAGATTGAACCGATCTACAAGGCATGTACTTACTTTAACATTCACAACAGAGAGGGCAAGTAACAAAACCAACAGAAAACAAGCCGGTAAGGGTGGTGGAGGAAAAGGGAGGAGAGAGACTCATGTTGACAGGCTCCCGCCACCCTGCTGCCAGAGGTTGATGATGTCGGTGGCCTGGTTGAGAAGAATGATCATCTGCTTCTGCGAGATCCACTCTTTCTCCTCCAGCTTAGCTCTCAGCTCCTCCCATGCATCTTTCCGTGGCCAAAAGTAGTATGGGCTTAACGGGATGCTGCCATGGCCAGGAACCAATTGGTCGAGTGCTATGCCGATGTTCTTCTCCATCCAGATGAACTTCAATACCAGCATAGGGTCCTGTTTTTCGGGCACTGTCACCTTATACTGCCATGCAAGATTCAATTTATATCAGTTTCGTTTTAACACTGTTCACATCACAAAGATAAATTAGATAAAAAAAATGTCAAAGTAGTTGTGCCCCTTCTGTTAGTTTGATGATGATGCTACCATTGGTATCTCTGCACCAAAACCCACTTATTAGTTTTCTAAAGGGTAATTTAGGTAAAACCACATATCGTTTTAGTTCGTCAGTAAACAACATATCGTTTTAGTTCGTCAGTAAACAATTATCTTTCATCACTGAAAACAAAGGCCAGACATTGTGCATAAATACCACTCTGGTACCATTGTACCAGACTACAGTCACTCATTTCATTCAGTGTATTTTCAGCTCTTCTTCCATGTAAGCAAAAGCTATGGCAGAAAGTCAACCTCATTTATAAGGCTTACATTTCTTCAGTACAAGCATACATAATACTAGTCAGAACCACCCAGAATATAGACCCACAAGCCCAATTAACCGGAATTGCCCTTCTACAGATGTGGCTCCACTGATACCAAATTAGCCGAGGGCAACTGCCCTTGATATGTCCATGTATATCATATTCATGGTAAACAGTAAACTAGTCAAGAGCAATTGGTGTATGCTGAACGTTGAACCTAAACAATTCAAGACCAGAGTTGATGAATCAATAATAATGGTCCAATTCATTTGCATTTGAGTTTTACTGCTACTCTTGCGCACTTAGAGAGATCAATGAAACATGACTTTTTTACTGCAGAACTACTGGCAACTGGCTAGTTATAACAGACATGTGAGGTGATTAATCCTCGAATCCTGGTGGGTTTGAGAGACCATTACCTCCTCCGCTTCCTCCTCGTAAAACGCATCCCCACCCCCACCTAGTTGCACCTCTTCTTCCGCTGCATCGACGGCGTCGGCTGCGGCTGCGGCGACGAGCGAGCGAAGGGGCCGCCTACCAACGATGCGAAAGCAGGGGGAGGAAGAGGCGGCGGTAAGTGAGGTGGAAGGTCTGGTTGTGGAGAGGCGCGCGCGCGGGGCAAGGCCTGGCGTGGTGGCGGGGTGGACGGCCATTGGGAGCATGGTGTCGGGCCAAGGTTCCTCCTCCACGGATAAGACGAAGCTGCCCGGGAGCCGCCTTATCTCCCCTCTTTCTTCCTCGAGTGAGCTCTCTGCTGTGCTCGACTCCAAATAGAAATATAGCTGGGCCTGGTAATACTGGGCTAGGCCCATTTATGAACATGGCCCGTTTCAAACGTAGGCCCAACATCCGTTCTGCATCTGCTATGTCTACCGTTTTCCCCTTCAGAAAAGAATATTTCCAGAACAAAAAGACCAATAGACATATTAAAAAAGGAGACATAAACAATTAAACATTACTATACAGACATAAACAGTACTATACAACACAATATACGAGAATTAAGAGTTCATCTTTTATCCTCAGATTTACATGAGTGCCAACCAAAAAAGAAAAAGAAAAAGAAAAAGAAAAAAGAGTTCTCCCCATTTCGATTATCTCCACTGTATTACTGAAGCAGATGGTTGTCGAATTACAGAGCAAAGACGAGACGTTCTAGACCTCTGGTCACAGCTCTCTAGTCTACAGGAATCTTGACCAACTGAATGATGAGCAACAGACTCTAAGGGTGTGTTTAGATTGTAGGAAAAAACACTGTAGCATAAGAAAAACACTGTAGCATTCGCTGGGAAACGTGTTTTGTGAGAGGGGAATAGTGAAAAGTTAAAATGAATAGTGAAAAGTTGGAATGAATAGTGAATAGTTGGGAATCTGAACATGTCCTAAATTCGGTACAACCATCTTACTCTCAAGTTTGATCAGGATACTGTCAGATTAACCCAGGAACGCAATTTTACAATCAACATTAGTAGTTCGATCTTATCTTATTATTTCGAAACCTCCCACTTGCTATTTACCATGTCATTCACCCAGCTGCACGCAGGCGAGCATGCATGTGCAGCGACCACCAGTCAGAACTCCGGCGCCGGCGAGTACGCCTCGGGATCCGGCACGGCGACTGACCCCGGCAAAGACGAAGACGAGGAGTACGCCTCTGGCACGGACACCACGGCCGACGAAGAAGCCAGCGACGCCGACGAGGAGTACGCCTCGGGCCCGTGCACCACCACCGACGCCGGCAACGACGACACCGACGACGCCAAGTTCACCAGGTTCAGTATGGTGTCCCAGTAGTTCTTCTCCTCCTCCGTCTCTTCCAACCCGGCGTCCGCGTCTTCCTCCCTGGCGACCGCCAGCCTCATGTCCTGCTGCTGGTTCAAGCCGCCGCCGTCGAGAAGCAGCCCCGTGAACCCCGCTCCGGCGAAGGCCGCATCGGCGGCATGGACTACATGATCGCCCCACTGCTGCTGCTGCGGATGCTCCTTGCACGCCTCATCGTACGGCTGCACGGGCTGCTGCTGCAAGGCAGCGCGAGCTGCCGCCATGGCCGCACCGTGCGCCTCGAGCACCGAGGCCAGCGCCGCCGCGCTCTCGGAGAAGCTCAGCGTGGACGTGGGCGACTCAAGCCCGTGCGCCGCCGCCGCGGCCGAGGAGGACGCCGGAGGCAGATGCGGCGGCGCAGCCGAGACGACGGACGCGGACGCGGCGAGCGCGCGCAGCCTGGCCTCGCGCGCCAGCCGCGCCTCGGCCTCGAGCCGCGCGCTCTCCCACTGCGCCGTGTGGCTGAGGTGCGCCGCGGCCTTGGCGTGCTGCTGCGTGCCGGCTGCGCCGGAGCCGGAGCCGAGCGCGTCGGAGCGGGGCTTGTGCGTGACCGGGTCGATGCCCATCTTGGCCAGCCGCTTCTTGAGGTGCGTGTTCCAGTAGTTCTTGATCTCGTTGTCGGTGCGCTTCGGCAGGTGCGTCGCGATCGCCGACCATCTGCATGCATGCACAACACACAACATCACACACGGCGGACGCCATGAGAGAAATCTGCACCAGCATTCATCAGCACTGTAATTGTAAACAGCCAGAGGGCGGTCGAGAAGATTTTACGACGGCGCGGATGGCCTTGTTCAGACAGGATGCAGAAGTGACAGGAACTAGTATGCCGGAGAGTCAAAACGGCAAGAGAGCAGGTGGCTACAGTGGCCCGAGGAGCTAGCTGCCCGGGCGCCTTGGTCCACAGCGATGGGGGGGGGGGGGGGGACGGGGCTCCTCATTGAATGTGAAGCTTGAATGCCGAATCATGAGCAAGAAAGAAAGGAAAATTCGGGGGAGAGCTCACCATGGCCCATCTTTTTCACACTTTTTCCCGACTTGATGCCTATGCATTGATGGAACGATTCACGCTAGCTCAGCATTAGCTGTGTTCGTCAGGCAAAAGATGAGCAATGCAGCACGATTGCGCTTGCGCGACAAAAGTTTCCATGGCTCCTTTTGTAGTACGACTACTACGCTACATTTTCTACTGCTACTACTAGCTTAGTGTCAAAATCCATTGGTGCTTCTACTAGCTTAGTGTCAAAATTCATTGGTGCTTCTTCTTGTAAAATAAAATAAAATAAAACTCTCGAAGAACATGTGTACGGTGACTGCAACGTACTCCGAGAAAAATACTTGGAAATGTTCCCCATCTCGTGGTGCTCATGGCCTAGGTACCCGCTCATGCATTACCTAATCATAAATGTGGCAAGACTACGGTGCGGCACGGCTACGAGCTTGTTCTTGACCAGCCGGTGAACCACTGGAGCTACCAACCAGTCAAAATTCGTGCACACTAGCTAGGACGATCCCTCCCCCATCTATAGATGGCCATATGGCCCGAGGCCCATGGGCCGGCCTACAGCACAGGATTTTGGCCCGGTCCAAGCCCAGCACGGCACGGAGGCCTTGGGCCCGGGCCGGCACGGCCCGTATGTTGGGCCGGGCCTGGGCTGCCTCCTCGGCCCAGCGTGTTAGCCCAGCACGGCACGAAATTGGCTGGTCCGACGTGGTCCGATAAAATTGCTAGCGGCCCATCACAAATCTCCCCCCTCTTCTCTTCAAAGATGCAAATCTCTCCCCTCATCTCTTTGGCGATGTGAATCTCCACCCTCATCTCTTCAAAAAGTGCAGATTTTCTCCCTCTTCTCTTTTCATGGGCCTTTGGTTGAAAAGGCACGATGGGCTGATCAGGCCATCGGGCCGGCCCAGCACTATAAATAGGCCTTAGTGCCGTGCGTGGGCCGGCAAGTTTGGCCCGATGGCCCAAGTGGCCCGGCACGATGGGCCGTTGTGCCTTGTCGGGTTGGGCCACATCGGGCCGGGCCAAGTCGGGCTAGTGCCGGGCTGGGCTGGGCGGCCCATTTGGACATCTATACCCCCAGCAAAGCCAAGCAAAGCAATCGATTCGATCGAGCTCTCACCTGTTGCCGAGCAGCGCATGGAGCTGGATGATGGTCTGCTCCTCCTGCAAGCTGAATTTGCCCCTCTTGATGTCCGGCCGGAGGTAGTTCGTCCACCGGAGCCGGCAGCTCTTGCCGCACCGCTGCAGCCCTGCCACGGACCAACCATTCTCATGCGCGTCAGCAACAGCTCGAGGAAAATGCAAGATCGTCGCAGAATTAATGCCGCCAAAACCCCAATGCAAGGCTGCTGTGCTAAGTGATGGAGTGGCTGGGGTAGTAGCTCACCAGCTTTGGCGGGCAGCGAGCGCCAGCAGCCGTGGCCGTGCTGCTCAATGTAGGCGAGCAGCTTCTGGTCCTCCTCCGGCGTCCATGGCCCCTTCTTCAGCCCTTCCTTCTCGCAGCACGGCGATCGCCCCATCGCCCCGCCCGACCACCGAGCCTGAGCCCACAGCAGCAGCAAGACTCCTCCTCCCTCTCTCGCCTGACCTTCTTGCTCTCCAAGGGTGCAAGACTCACCACAACCACACTTCAATTTTCGACCTCGCTCCTCGTCCTCGACTCCTTCCCCTTAATAACCCTCCCGGATCGGGGCAATTGACTGCGAGTGATCCGTCCCCTTTTAGAAGCAGGCCGGGCACTGTGAGTGACCACGAGCGCAGGAGCAGGCGAGCAGGGTGCCGAAGCGAGAAAGCGACGGACGCACACTGATCGCTGGCGCGTGTTGCGTAGCTTGGCTTGGCTCGGTGCGCAGCATAAATAGAGGAGAACGAAGAGAAAGCCTCGGGGGGCTTGGTATGGTGGCGATGGCGTTTGGCTCGGCTGTATGTATTGGGGCCGGGCGCGATATCTTCTTCGGGCGCCGCGATCCCGGCGCGTGCGGGGCCCGGGATGTCAGCGTGCCACGGGTGGGCCAGGAAGGACCAGGAGGGGCAGCGCCGAGATTTCGCCACCGCGTCCCCTTCCTTCCGCAAACCCCAACCCCGGCGCGGAACCGTCGTCGCTGCCAATCGCGATCCACCCGATCAGAAGGGCCAGCATTTAACACTCGGCGGGGGGGGGCGGGGGGGGGGGCGGGGGGTCGGGGGGGCCCTCTCTCTGATGGTCCAGATTCCCGCGGGGGGGGGGGGGGGAGGGGGGGCTCTGGCCTTCGCCTTGCACACACCGTCGTGAGGTGGACGCCGCACGGCGTGTCGCGCGCGTACCCATCGCCGACCCCGGCACGACGCCACACGGCGGCCCTACCGCTGCTGCTGCTGCATACAACTCCGTCGCGCGATGCGATCGGCCGGCCGCCGGAGCGGAGGAGGCGGTGGCGCTTCGTTCGCTCGTGGGCAGGCGGAATCTCCCCACTGTATGAAGATGACGATCGATGCGAAACCTGCTTTGATCGGCAATCGGGCATACGCCGCGCACAGTGCGCCTCATCAAAGCGCACGTACGGGGCTCATGCTGGCCTGTTTCCCCATGGGGTTTTCGCGCAAAAGAAATGCACACGTTCTTTCTCTTCGTCGACGACGGACGACGCACGGCGGCGGCGCCACGGCGCTCCGCCGATCGGATCTCGCAATGATTTGGACCCCCGTAGGAGCCACACAGACTGACAGACAAAGAGCTGGGGCTGCGACGACGCGCTCGCGTCTCGGTTGCGCCACCAACTTGCAAGGAGCGCGGCAACGTCGCGTGGCGCGGGACGCCGGAGTTTACACACTCGCTGGTCCTGCCATGCCAGATTACCAGCGCCTGCCGCTGCACAACCGCGAACGCTTGCCGCAATCAGCCGGTGCGCAGCGGGAGGGGGCAAAGGCCCGGTCGGGTCGCGGGATGGGCGAAACCGCACGACTCTGCCGCGCACCCCATCTGTTTCTGTATCTGACTCGATCGCCATCCCGTGGCAATCTGTTGTGGAAACCTTCTTGTTTTTACTCATTGATTTCGGTGCCGCGCAGCAGAAGCAGCGGCGTCGTCAGTTCCGAGCTCTCATTTTCCTTGCTCGGCAACGGGGATCCACTGCGGTGTCGGCTCCTGGTTGCATCTGCATGCCGAATGGAGGCCGCGCTTGCCGTTTCCGGGGGTGCCGTGACTGTGCGGCCAGCGTGGTGGCCTCTGCCCCCCTGCCGTGGCAGATGATTTCATTTCGCGTATCATATTCATATCCCATGGTGATATGCTACTACTGCTTCACATTGAATTTGCTCCGTCGAGCCCATGCGTCCTGGGTTTGTTTCCGAAATCAGCTCGTACCAGTGTGTTCAGAGTGAAACGGTACACTTCCGGTAAACCCTGCTCGCCAGGAAATTTGTCGGTGCTAACTCCTTTTACCGCCCGTATTGAATTGCGCGTTTAGTACACTGTACCTCGATCGCCATCAAGCAGGCGACACGAATTGTCCAAGCTCAGACAGATTCATCACCACCGATCTTACTAGTAACGCAAAACATTTTCACTGTAATGAAGAGAGAGAGAGAGAGAGAGAGAGAGAGAGAGAGAGAGAGCACAGCGCCAGCAGCAGCCAAGCAGGCACTGAACCAGGCTGAGATGCTGTACCGGCACTGAACACCCTGTAAAATTCCCCGCCAACCTGCCATTGCGAGGCCCGGGCGCCCCTGGTGGTGGCGGTACGCCGGATGGCTTTTGCCATTTATTCCGCTGTTCCCGCGGCCATGGCCACGGCCATCTGCCTCCGGCGAGGACCACCGCTCGCCGCGCGGGGCATCATTCGCCGCGCATGTGCGCCTCCCCTCTTCCAAGAATTACGGTTACCTCGCCTGATCTCACTGACCCTATGAAGCCTGTGTGATCTGATCAGCATGCAGGCCTCGCTCTCGCTAGCTCGCTGGTTTATTTGCATTGTTGCCGTGCGTCCCACTGAATTTGTACGAGGACACCAGGTTAATTTCTGCATCCTCGGTAGCGTACCCGCCTACCCGGGGGGCCTTAAGCTAGGCGGAGACCCCCTGCCCCCACGCTATGCTACGCTTAATTAATTATCCTCGTGGCTTTAATTTGCACGCAAGAGTCACATCACGGCGTAGACCCGGGAGGCCTTTGCGTCTGCGGGCACTCCTCATCCTGTTCTCGGCGATCACACATAACCATTCCGATTTCAGACATGGGCGGCAGCGCATGTGCGTGTGCTAGCTGTGCCGTCCTCGCCTCCTGTGGCAGCCGTCGATGCTCGATTTGACGGCCTACGCCCGCTGCCAATAATCCGTCCGGTGATTCGGCAGTCTCCCAGCTGACGAGCTGGTGCGTGATTAGGGCAATGGATGCAGATGTGCATGGAGTGGCCAAAGAATAAAAGCGGATCAATCGCCTACTGAAGTAGCTAAAGCACCGTCAGTAGGAGCTAACCCCAAGTGTCTAGCCTAAGTGTCTAGCCTGCAATGGGAAATGGGAGCCTGATCGATGCGTCCGTCCATTGATCAGTTCCCCATCGCGTTGCACCGTTTCGGCAAACCGATGTGGCCTCGCCACCCGACGATCTGGACGTCGACGCTTTCTCGGACGGGTGGAGTGGACGGAGGTTCCAGAAATGATCGGGGTCCTAGGAACCGAAAGCAATGTGTGTCGAAATGGCCACGGCCATTAATCAGCCAAGAGGCACGCCGATTGGAGTACTACAAGTATAGCATGATCCAAATTTAATGTACTAGCAGCCTGATAGTCTCATTCTTCCTGCATGCGCCATCCAGCTCGTTTCAGAGAGCGAAAATGGCAGTGGGTCCCGGGCTCCAGGCGCGCGTGCCGCTGACAGGTGGGGGATGTACATCATATCTTCTCCTCAGCAAAAGGAAGAATCAGCAGGATCGGCAAGGCTGTTACTTCGATCCCCCAGCAAATTACTGCTCCAGCTGGGGGTTTCATTCACCTAGTCCGCTGCAGTAACTGGAGACTCGTCCCTCAGTTTGGCCCAAGAGAGGCATGCGAGACCGAACAGTGAGCACACTGCAGCGGCGGCAGTACCAAAGGTGAAGTGTGAGTTAATTCAACTGTTGATGCACTGACACGGTCAATGTTGATGCTTCGCTCGAATGCTCGACGATGGACCAGCGAGGATCGACGACAGGGGGAATCCCACGCGTGTTTATAGCGCTGAAACATTTTGCAGCCACGCGTACTGGTTCCCTGGCAGTGTACCAGTACTATACGCTGATGCTTGCCATCCGTAGACGGAGCAAAATATTTTCTTGTTTGGAAAGCGGAAATTAATATCGGACTACTGGTATAGTAACCTTCTTCACTGTACAGTAGTACGTGTACACGCATGCTACATCCATACGTCAAGGAACATGCAGCGCAGGGGAAAGCAGCGCTTGAATGCGCCTGCGTGATCTGTGATGGTTATTGGGCAAAAATCGTGGTCCTGTGGAACCTTTTCTAGGGTCCTTTCTTTCCCGGTTCTATGGTGGGATTGGTGGGTTTCATTGCTTTCGGTGGCAATGGCCGATAAGCCCGATACACATAGTTTCATATCTTTTTTTTGAAATCTAATTTATTTAGGGTTATATGTTCACTTAAAGGCCATACACATAGTTTGTTTGACGTATCTAAAACGCTATTTGCAATCGTTGAAGGTATGAAAACAATGAATATAGTGGTATTCACGGATCTGCTTCCACATTTTGCTGTAGTCCATAGTGCTAATAGACATCACATTTATGTCCTTTCAATGATTGTTCTAGTAGCTATAGCTCAGACACTAATGCTTCCACAATGATCCTTGAGAAATTGGATTTATAAGAGTTGATTGCACTCGCTAAAAAGCCATTCTAGTAGCTATAGAGTTGATTTATAAGAGTTGATGATTTCACCTGCTAAAATATATATTTTGCTAGATTGAAATAATATAATAATTCAAACCGGATGATATACAACCTGTACAGAAAAATATTAGTCCATGTTAGATAGAAAAACGAATTTGTTGTCTATTCTTAAAGAGGATTTTTTTTTACAAAACTAACAATTACTTCCAAATTTTTGCATCATGATAAATCTGAACAATTGCGGACATTTTAGTAGATTATTTTTACTATATGCACCAATGCAAATAGTTGAAATTATAGAGGCAAGGGCTCACCGAGACAAAATTATATGCATATGTATCTACATATTTTGTTATAGACATTGCATTTATGCTCTTTTAATGGTTGCTTAACAGTTGGGTCGTTCGACTTTTTTGGCTTCAAGTTTGATCACTCGTCTTATTTAAAAAATATGTGAAACATAGTCAAATTTAAGTCATTTATGAAATTCTTTTATTACTAAAGCAAGTTATAGCAAAAAAAAAAGTGTTATTTTGCATAATTTGTTTTTGAATAAGATAAACGGTCAAACTTGGCATCCAAAAAGTCAAACGACCTACATTTCGGAGCAAAGTGAGTGCTTTGTAAACACTGCATAGTGCATAGTCAGAAAGAAGTCACACTGGCCAATTGAGCCATGTTGGTACCGTTGTATTGTCGTCCATTAACCTAACCACAGTGTCCAACAGCTTCAACTCACAGAGGTAATAAGTAAACATCACATACATTTCGGTTTGGTAATCCAACACTCCTACATAGCTACACTGAATCCCTAATCACTTGCTCATAGTAGGCTTGGCATTAATTTGGAATCAAATTAAATCCCCGTTGAATAGCAAACTACTTAAGTTGTAATCTATTTTTATTAGTTTTTTTTAAAAGTCAACACGCATAAACCCTTTAGTCCAACTAACATCCATCTTACACCATGCATATTGCTATGCATATTGCTTATGTGTAAGCGACTAACAGGTATGTTAACTGATTATTTGCACTCTATGTGCCAACTAATTCAAACTACATATGTACGACACCCCAAGGTAATGGTGTTCGCTGATGTTTCTGCATGTTTGTTATAGTTAACCATGCTAATAGACATCACATTTATACCGTTTTAATGGTCGTTTTAGTAGTTACTTGAGATTGATACCACTAACCACTTACGAGTCACAAGATGTAGGTACCATTGTATTGTGCATTAATCTAAGCCAACCACTGCGATCAACTAATAACAGAGGTACGTGAACCATATTCCTATGCTCCCCTCCTGCACGGCTACACCATTGCCTATAATTTGTCGGTTTTTTGTTTGTGTGTGAGAGGGGTAGAAGAGTATGCTTGTGTGTCTCGATTCTAGGTAATGGAACTCAGTCTCACCGTGTTTTATATAATTAAT